>JBCFYV010000024.1:29866433-30503933 GCA_039000515.1 Timema cristinae | reverse complement strand
AATCGTTACGACAACCTTGCAACTATCATTGACTTTTAATGTCATCAAACCCCTCGTGTGTACCTTTTAAGTATAAATGGAAGAAAACACGTGTTAAGGTGTGCATGTTTTCAATTTCTATGATAAAAAAACCTTTTTCGACCAAAATATATCAATTATTACTCAAGTAGATAAATTTAGTTTAAATTTCTACCTATAGTAAATCTCCACATTTTTTGAATATATGTAATTGGCATTGCGTGATTTGACCATGATATTTTGTCTTGGTTTAAAAAGTTTCCAGTCAAATACTGTGATGCTCTTAACAATTATTAAATAACTTTTGATTACTATTAATAGAAAATTAAACCAATTGTATCTACTGAAGCCTTATCTAACTTCTTTTATACCAGAAAAGTTGTTTTGTCATAAAAACATAAAAAACAAACTTGCCGTTCTCCTTCGTTCTACCTAAATAAAGATGAACCAATGAATTCCACACATAAATAGTAATGAGTTTTTTTTTTTCCAGTGTTGAGTCCCACCATCATTCCATACCCTCGTTTCTTGCCGGTCAAGGTCATTCATCACCGTCGTTTCTCTCTGAACGGTGACCCTAGTAGGACGCCCTAACCCTAAAGTCACTTCATCATTCCTAGGACTGCGGCTGTCGTCCCTGACACCCTCCAACACATGTCATGTTGCCAGACCCTTTAGAAGGGTTGTTGCTTCTTCGCTTGTCTTGGGAACCCTGCGGTCTTCAGGGGGCTGTTACGTGATGTGATTCACACAATTTCCTAAGAATCGACCTACTTCCTCATGCAGAGCAAATTAATAGTTTGAAACTAGTTACTTACCCTTTCAAATGATAAGTAAACTCTGTAGATAAGATTAAATTTATGTACGTTTCGATTTTTGGGTACCCCTTTAAAATCAACAAGGTGGCAACAACAATAATTTTTCTTGATGCGTCGAATGGTCTCGGGCATCACTTTCGTGATGAACTAGACCAAAGTGCCCAACTTAAATTATAAACGGGCTGAATGACACATCTCCTCTCATCTGGTGGGCTTGGTCTTTACACCCCCTCACAATTATTTTGACACTTAAAAATTGAGAACTGTAAAATATATATTATATTGAAGTTTAAGTTCATGCTCCAACATTATAAATCTGTATATTATCTGCCTGTATTTAGTCTTCTTGTTCACTCAACGCCATACATAATCATTACTTTCAATCCTAAAATATCCTTGAGCATTTCAATATTTTTTAAAATATAATTATATTTTTAATAACTTAATAAATATAACTTTATCAAGAAGGATAAATAATTTTATTTAACCATATGTACACTATGTATACTAACACACCAATTTAGTGCTATTTATGAGCTTTAATTTAAAGTGACAGGGTGTTTATATCTGGATTAGGTTTGGATAAACAGAGTCGTAGTAATGAATGCAGATTTTTATCCGTGATGCGGTTGCGCTACTTGGATTTTATTATCTTCATTCTTGAGGATGTTTGTTCGAAAATTTAGATAATACCAAATGCATACAAATATTTCCTTGCAGATTTTTATTATTATTATTATTATTAATTATTAGCACCGCGTCTTACTGCCCGTTCGGGTTATACGCCTTATGCTAATGTGTAATGGTAGGGTGATTGTGAGATGAAATGAAGGACCTACAGTTTAACGTGGAATCCGAACCACGGTGGAGGCCTGGTATTCCCCACATTCACAAGATGTCTTGTCAGAGATGAAGGAAGGGTTTGGAAATCAGATAAATCTGTGTCGGGACCGAGGATTGAACCCCGGCCGCCAGCACAGAAGTCTGACACCTTACCCTAGACCACCAGGTCATCCAGATTTTAATAAATCAAGGAGTTTATCAACGCTAAGACACTTACAAAAGTTCACAAGATTTCCCGATTTTTATTAACAATACCAAAATATTCCTCACTTCACTTTTCATAAAAAACGTGACACTTGCTATCTATTTTTTTCTACGGATTGGAAGAAACAATCAAGATAACTTATAAACAGGTATTTAAAAAAAACAGGCTGATATTTTCTTTGATCTTATAGAAACCACGACTAAATACACAAATTCAAACTGTGGATACACCACTACACTGGTATCCAATACTTGTATTAGTGAGGCTAGAGGGGGAGGGTTGTCAAAATTCACTTTGGAATGTGAAAAAATTAAATTCTGCTTACAGACAAAGCTATTGAGTTTAACCCTTATCCAATAGTTGGAACGAGATGTCTAGCGGTGTATGAAATGATTACATTCAGCAAAACGAAAAGGAAGGGTTTACATGATGGAGTTTGGACTAAACCGGTTGGTTATACATAATTGGTCGTGATAGTCCGTTTTATCCTTATGGAAAGACTAAAGACGCGATACATGACTAGTATTTTCAATCCAACATACATCGTACATGGGCTGGATACATTCCATTCACGGGCCGCGTGGGGCCCGAGGGCCGGATGTTGGGCACATCTGGAACTAAACTGTATCTAAGGGTCCGTTTACACTATGCAAAATGCTTTAAGACTTGGTGTCCCCTAACAAGCTTATATAACTTCTTAGAAAATCAAATGATAATTAAAAATTGATGTTTTATAACATTTTCCGTGTTACATATAACAAGTTATACGTCCAGTGTAGATAAGAATCAAAGCAACATATATAACTTTTGTTTTCTAAAATGTTGCACCCGTTACAGGATCGTTTCCATTATGTAACAAGTTGGTTAAAATGTTGGTTGACTGCAGTAGTGTCACTAAAAAAAGGTGTTCTCTTCTCTATTGTTGATTGCCAACCAAATTAAATAGGTACTCAAGTTCTGGTTTGTCGTCCGAGCAAAGTCCCTAAGCATGTCATTAGTTCTGAGTTTCCCAACCAACGGGTCATGGTCCTCGCGTTGAAGATGAGTCAAAAGGTCACTCGCACAGTATTTTTATCTCGTGAGTAGCAATGGTAGAACCCAAAACTGTCTTTTTGTCCTTTTTATTCGCACAACACAGCACAAACCGTGGCCGCAAGGAGAACATCCTCAGACGCCATGAGAGAGACCAGAAACAACATGTTATAATTTGTTAGACAGTTTTGTGTCGTTTTTACCATGTTGTACAACACTGAAATGTAACAAGTTTGAGATAAAATTTAAATGGACCTTGATGGGGAGATTAGGGTTCAAATGACGGTTAGTTATATTGAGGCTGTATTATTCTGAGTGATTTTTTTTGCACTCCATCCAGTACAATTTTTGGTACCTTTTCTTTAAATTGTATTCCTCTTTCCTGCTGTATTGGTGTTATTAATATGTATGCCTATAACTTAAACGGGTATTGTGACGCCGTGAAAAAATCTAAAAAATAACAACAGTTTTACCTTAGTTGTTGAAATACTTCAAACAATCTACTTCAGTTTCTTGATTAATCTTTTGATATTTTTTCATGAATGAATAAAAATGGAATCTTAATTGGACTGACATTGTCTGCTCAGTGTTAGCATGTTTGACTGGTGAGCCCTATTTTGATCTGAAAGGTCAGGACTCAACCAAAGTGGTGATCCTCTCTCTCTACAGATGGACAGTGATGAATTTAAATTCATCATTATTCTATTCTATATGAAATTATATTAAGTCTTTGGTAACCCTATTGTGCATGTAAAACATATGTTACAAATATTTTTAAACTCCATTTACCCTAAAAAATAACAAGCCTACCTTGATGTTTTCCAATATGGTATAGGATATAAGATGACCACCTCCGTTGTATTTAATGTTCCCTGCTGTGGATACAGTTATACTGGGTTCGATCCCCGGTGATTCCAGATTTTACTGTGAAGCAGTGGTTCTGGAACAGGGTTGACTTATTCTAGTGAGGACAAATGAGGAGCTACTTGCATGAAAAAGTAGCAGATCTGGTCTAAAATAATGAGGCAAACATCTGGAGAGTTAACTGTGATAACCACACGACAACCTTTATTAGCTGGCATTGTCTTCGACAGCCGATGACGACCGCTTGGTCGATATAGCTCGATTGCAGGCTGACATAATGGAGTGATTTTTTGTTAAGGCAAGTGGAGTGCATTGCACTTTATGTGTTTTAAAATTACGTGTACTTGTTTTAATCTCAAATAATAATAATAATATTTCCATCAAACAAACTTTCTAAAGTTATATTTGACAATATAATGTTATCCATCACAATGCCTTAAACCTGTAAAAAATATAGTCATCAACAGAAATATTTCAAAACTCTAATAACTAAAGGTGACATCTTCAAATCATCAGAGTGCAAAGATTACTGATATTTCGACCGATGAAAGTAAAGCTACCGTATAAATAATACCAACAATTCCCTTCTAAACTTGAGTAAACAGTGTTAAGAATGAATTTAACATTAATGATTAATAAATTAAATTTTCTCTATTAACGTCGAGCCGAGAGGTTAAGGAAGCAGAGAGTTTTTTTTTTTACAGGACCACTTTTCTTCGATCTTTCAAACGTTTCTCAACAGTCATTAGCAATCGTTTAGTTGTAAACGCTCGAAGCTTGAAACTTGATGAAGAAAAATGAGTCTTGTTCTCTTGATCTCCGATGCAGATGTTTTGTCTTTTCAAACAAGTCTTTGCTTGAGCTCTCTCCTTAGTAAGAAATAATGAGTGTTGAACATTTCATTATTCTCTAGTTTTTGTAATTAATTGTTCTACACTTGAAAGCTATTAATCTTCGGATAAAGTATATTTTTATGCTATAACTGATTCGTTTATTAGTTATTTTTTTACAACGATTAATTTAAAACTCTTTTGGTTTACAAGGGCACAGATTTTATCTTTCAAAAATATACTTTTGAACTATATAGGATTTTTTTCCAGAGTAGTACATAAACACTGTAGGCATTATATTTTTAAATGGATAAGCATAAAAATCAATGAACACTGATGCGAGATGTAGCGTCATGTCGATAATTTGTCATATCTGTGAAATAAGTCCCTCAAGTTCGGTGTATGGTGGCAATCAAATAGCGTCGTAAGTGTGAAGTGTCATAAGTCCGGTAATGGCTGTATTACTTTATTTATTTAATTGCCACTGTGTCTTACTAACGGTTTGGGCTATACAAATCTTAATTAGACTAATGGGTTAGGAGTGAATATAGTAAATTTTAGAGTAAATGCACATACATTTGAGTGGAGGTAAAGAAAGAAACAAAAAATACATCCTTTGTACACTCACTGGACATTCAAATTAATTTATAATTTTAATACAGTGTTTGTAACCTATATTCTTATGGAGATATTTGGTCAATAAAAGGATTATGATATTAGGGAGTGGAGGAATCTACATAATGATGAGTTATATATATCCTTTACTCATCACGGGACATTTTAAGGATAATCAATTCTAGTAGATTACGGTGGGAAGGACATGCAGCGAGCATGGAATATTATTATAGAACCTTGTTCAGGGTACTTACTGGTAAACCTAATAGGAAGAGGCCTATGGGAAGACCTAGACGCAGATGGGAGGATAATATTATAATAGACCTGGAATAAATACGGTGTAATAAGAGTGACTGGATATAACTATCTCAAGATAGAGATAAATGGCATACATTTGTACATGAGGCAATAAACTTTCTAGCCCCTAACGCGTAAGATTAAGTAAGTAATTTACAGTACTATGGCCCCTCTATATGTCATCGGCCCGTGGAATGCCTGTCATATTGTCAAGGTACCTGTGAATTTTTCTCACTCTGTAGAGTACTCATAGTTCTCAATGAAAATACATTCTCAGTTATGTGTGTGATCAGGTTGATGATTGGTCAAATATATAAATATTGGTGCAAAACAACAAACTTTGCTTGCCCTGGCGACATTCTATAACATGACACTGAAAGTATAGTTTTGAGCATATTTGGAAGTGAAAAAGAAAGTATATTGTAAATTACCACACATTCGGAACTTTGTGTTTATTTCGGTATTTAAATAATAATTATGTTAATGAATAAAGAAAGGTGTTTACTACAGTAAAGTTGGATTAACATAAGGATAAATATTTAGAAGATACCTTACATATGTTAACATTCACACCATTTGTCAAAAGATACCGCTCCTTAGCGTATGAATAGGCTTGTTATTATTTTACATTAATTTCATGACGTGTAACCTGTTTACCTGACAGTTAAGTTTCTTCTTCTTATGACAGTAGAGAAGTAGTGTTTTTTTTAGCACCTCGTCTTACTAACCGCTCGAGTTACATACATATGTACTAAATACGCTAATGATGAATAATATTGACTTGTAGAGGAAGTAAACCCATATTTTCATGAAGGGAGAGTGTAAAACCATTTTGTAAAACCACCATCAGTACGCCGGACCAGGATTCAAACTTTGATCTCCCCGTCATCAGCAGAAAAGGAGTGTTAATTGAGTCACTAATCACGTAGTAAGCTATTCGTAACTAGATGATTTACAAGTAAAGACGACGTTGTAATGCATTTGAACAATATGTTTGTATTTGATGAGCTAACAGGAAATTAGATTATACTTAAATTTAAAATTAACACTTGGATACGCGAATAAAACGCCTGGACCCTTTGATGGGCTTTTCAATTATCTATAACTGAGCTATATTCAAGGGTCCACGGTTATATTCCAGCGTTCACGTGTCATTTTTCTATTTATAGATGGTTAAATCCATGGCAATAAAATAGTTTCCATCTTCTAAGCGTCGCTGTTAATGTTATTATCGTTAGTTTTCTTCCATTCAAGTTAAATTGTTTAACTTAAAGGAACATGTAATACACGGTGCTCGTTTATGAACTACATTCTTAATGGGTGAGACTAGTACTTTATATATTTTTTAAATCACCAAATATGCACGAACATATTTAAATTAACCTAAAGATCAAAATATGCACCTACAATTTAAGATAAGACCCAAAAAACTGTGTTAGTTTTACTTGAAATAACAATATTTTAATTTATTAAACGCTTAGATATGTAATCAATTTAGTAACTTAAGAATTATCTTTAGCCTACTAGTCCCATAATACTACCTTTAAGTTCATAATCTAGTTCTATGATAGCATTGCGCACTTTAGCATTCTTTATTTGAAAATTTTCGTATTTCTGGACTCAAAATATTATCAGGAACAGACCAAATCTTTTTCAAGCAGTAGACACACTATTTATAGAGAGAGGGGTGGATACATTTGCAATGAGTCTTTCTAGTGAATAACAACTAAAAGAATAATTGCTTTAAAAATACTTGATAGAAATTAAAATATAAATAATCTAATGATATTTACAAGTTAGCAAAAATACTATTTATACGGGTTAAAATAGTCAAAATTTCCCCAAAGACAAAATATTCCTGAAGCATACAAATAGGTAGGTATATATACCAAATATATATAAATTTATATCAGCTAAACCAAAAATATGTTTCTCTGAGTTTCAGAACTAAATCAAAGCTTGAACTAAATATATGACATTTCATAAATTCCCGAACCATTTTGTTAAAAAAAAAGAATCGCATTCCATTCACTATGCCCAGTTATAGTTCCTCTCTGGCTAGAGTCAGGTGTGCGAACCATTCGTCTAAAGCCACTGGTACATCAGAATGAAAACTCGTACTAGATACATTTCTCTTACCCGCAGAAGTAATCCATGACGCACATCCAAGATTTACTCTTCCCACTCCTTCCTATTTTGTTTGCATCACGTAGATCCTTATGGATCGCAAATCTCTCGAATATCCTCGATCCGCTGTGCACCTTACTTTGTCCGCTTCGGTCGAAACGACAAACAACCGTCTTGTGTTCTTATTTCACAAGGGGGAACGTAAAACAGGAGGAAATAGGAGCTTTGAGGTATCGCAATAAAGAAAGAACTTGGATGAACGTAGTAGCAAATAGGCGCCGTTTCTTTTTCTTCGTGACATTGGAATCTTCTTTCGAACCAGCTACGCATCCAGTGATGGCTCATTATTATACTACTACAAAGCCACACGGCTGACTCACTCACTGACATTAATGTTTACCCACTTCAAGATGAGCTAGAAACGTGAAATTTGGCAAACTTATGGCTTCTAGCCTGTAACCGACAGGAAAATTCCAAAAAAAGTTAAACATTATAATTTTTAGTCCTCGGAAAAAAAATTCAAAATGGTGGAGCAACTTTAAAGTCGGTATGGACCTTTCATTGGAGGTCTTGTGTGGCTAAACGATAAGACCTATCACAAAACGGCTCTGGAATTACATTAGTTTACATCCACTTGCAAAGAAAACGTACCAGGGGCTTGGGGGCGTAGCCCCCAACGAGCAAAGTGAATAGATAAACATAAAGCTTTAAATTGATAAGTCACTAGGTTTTCTGTATGTTACCGGAGGTCTACATACGAATACGATGTAGCTATAGGCTGCCCGTGTCATAATAAAATACTATCAACTATAATCATTTAGGCTATACACAATAATTATTTATTCACGGGCAACACTAAATCTTTTCATTTCGTGCCCTTCGCTGTCAATTCAAATTAAAGTGTTATTCTTGAGGCCCTTCTGGATCTTAGACTGCTAAGTCATATTATCTTGAGTTCTTGTTTCGTGTTTTTTATTGTTTGCCTTAGAGTAGTTATAATAATTAGAACAAATCGTCATCCTTTGAAAGTTTTCTCATCTGGTTTTACAAATAATATCATAAATTTATATTTTTACACTTAGGTTACATATATTTTTTTAAATTACTTATTAGAAACCATGTTATTTTCTAGTAACATAACGAGGTAGTAGGTTCAAAGAAATCAAATAAACAAATTATTCGTAGAAAAATGAATATAGCCTCAAAATAAAATCTAGCTTGGTAAAAAAAAAATAGAAACAGTTTACTGACCAAATTCTGTAACTCTTTTTTCATTTTAGAGTGTGACAAACACACAGGATGCAAATAATCGAGATTGTATGTATATATATATATATTATTTCTTAGGATGCTTCAATAAAACTGCACCTTTCAGAATAAATTAAATTCCTTATAATAACGTTAGGATTTTTGTAGGAGGATACTTTTAGAAAACACAAACGTATCATATTAGGTTAACTATACTACACTTTTATGATACTACTAAGGGCCGGTCTTATGACTCCTGGATAAATATTAATCTGGCCGTTAAATATTTTTATCTGGTCGATAAGTTAAAAGTGCATCTTATGACCACCAGATAACATTTATCTGCCAGATAAAATGTATTTATCCATCACATTTTTATCGGGAAGCTTAAATACCTGATAACGTTTATCTTAAAGTTAAAATTGGCGTTGCCATAGTGACGTGTTGTTTTTAATGAGGTTTCCCCAAACAAAATCTCTTTTTAGTTAAAATCTTGGTTCGCATGTTTATTAAGCACAGGCCTAGGTTCTAACAATGTATAAAGTTAGAACATTTAATTGACACTTTTAAAAAAACTGACAAGTTATTTGTAGAGTTATAGTTATATAAGAAAGAAATATTTAAATGTAAGTACAATAAATGAAATTTTATAAACGTTGTATCCAATTATTGCCCACATTTTGGCAGATATTATTAATATTTGCAAGACAACTTAGCTTCTGCGCCCGCATGCCATCTGCTTTCTCGCACTCGTTTAGTCGCCATTATTTAACAAATGTTGAGCGTTTTCACCACTCGCTAAGGTTGTAGCGGTATCAACAGAGCTTATACGCATGCGTGCACCAGTAAAAACAGTATCAGCTTTGCGTTTTATTCATGAAAATATATTTATCCTACAGATACCTATCCGGCAGATAAATTCAGTTAATAAGTATAAAACAATAAAGCTGCTGATAACTTTTATCTGGTCGCTAACTTTAACCTCCTGATAGCAATATTTAACCGGTAGTCATAATTATTATTATTATTATTAGCACCGCGTCTTACTACCCGTTCGGGTTATACGCACTTACGCTAATGTGTAATGGTAGGTGATTGTGAGATGAAATGAAGGACCTACAGTTTAACGTGGAATCCGAACCACGGTGGAGACCTGGCATTCCTGGTAGTCATTAGACCGGCCTTTATTGTTATTTTATCGGTATTGATATTATATATCAATAGTGACAGATACAGATCAAATATTTTGATGTAAGAATATGTGAAAGAATCATTATCATCATTATTAGCACATTGTCTTACTACCCATTCGGGTTATACGGACTTACGCTAATGTGTAATGGTAGGGTGATTGTGAGATGAAATAGAGGACCTACAGTTTAACGTGGAATCCGAACCACGGTGGAGGCCTGGCATTCCCCACATTCACAAGATGTGAAAGAAGATCTAGTAACTTTTCTAGTTGTCTTCTTGTGTCTATTGTCCTGTACATAAGTTAGTATCGTTATAAAATTTCATAACTGGCCAAGTTAAAAAAAACAAACCTGATGGCGTTCGCCTTAACAAAGTAATTATTTCTCCACAGAAATCAGTGTGAAAATCTTGACAAGGATTGCAAATATTTAATAACGTTTCTTCTCTACTGTAAGGTTGTCAATCAAACAGAAACAGGGCGGTAACTCCTTCCCTCTTTCAACTTGAGTTTGATGAATTTATAGCCCGGTAGATCGAACATAAGTCTGATATATATCTTTATCTTTCTCCCCTTCTGGCTTTTGCCCAACTTAAGATTTCACTTAGGGCTCCCCCAACTGACTATTGAAAGAATTCAAACCACCCTAATGTTCTCTTTCTCGTGTGTTTCTTTTTTTTCTTTCATAGGACAAGAACGAACGTGGTTTTTAAGGTCACAGGTGTTTCACTTTGGGTAATTCGCTATAAATCATGAGCCCCGTGACACTTAAAAAGCTTTTCAGATCCTGAAGAGATGTTATTTTTTACACTTATATTGTAGTCCACAGACAAATGCTCATTTTTTTTTTGTCATTTGCAGTTCTTTGAGTTTCAAAGAAGTATAAAACACAGAATGTGGAGATCTGTACCATTTAACTGCTTAAAATACAACGCATGTATTCCTGAAACTTATATTTTAGAAAATAAAGTTGCTATTTAAAAAATCTATCTAAAAGATTGTTATAATTATATTAAATTGTTTTCAAATTTATTAGCTGAAAATACCCGGTGTTTCCCAGGTGAACGTGATCTCATAAAATATCCTCAGATTTAATGTTAATATTTCTCTTTGGTTATCAATTTCGATAAAAAATTAATCATTTATACAATATTTTCTATGCTCGTTTCTCTTTATCTGAATTGGTGTTCTTGATGCATGAAGCTCGCAATATATTTTTTTAAATGCATTTAAGCAGCACAGCCTAAAGATTTCCCATAGTATGTGTGTAAATCTATGGTTTCCTTGGCCTAAAAGTTTTGTAGGTACCTGTTTCAGTGTTCACTTAGTCTAAGGCATAGACTATTTAAAAAAAAGCTAAATATGAACACACTGGTGTTTTACTAAGTACACACGCAAAGCTTCAACTTTCTATGTTTCTTAATTTTTGAACCTCCCACACCAGTAGTCATATGGTTTAATGCGTTAATTTACAGTATTTATAAAATAAAAAGTACCACTTACGTGTAAACACCCTAAAGTACTTAAGTCCATTCCAAATGTAATCTTGCTATTTTCAAACCTTTTATTTTAGTAGTAACCAAGTCAGCGTTCACGCAGTTTAAGGTGTAATACTGTCAATATAATGTAGAAGTTGTAATACTACCTTTATGTACTTTCTCAACTTTCATTATGCACACTACATTTACCAAATTTGCATATTCTATGTTTTTTGTTTTATAACTATCCACATGCCTTGTATGGGGTTTTAAGGTGTCAAGCTCACAAAAAATGTAAAACTAAATAAAATATGTCTTAGGTGCACACCCTTTGTTTCACTTAAATATGTATGCCACTTTTCAACTCTATAGGTTTCTTGGCTTTCAAGTTCTAGCGCCTACACACACGCAGAACCACATACTTCCAAACACACAAATAAACATGATGTTGCAGTCATGTTTAAAATATAACATATGATAAGTCTTGTACAAAGATAAATGATGTTGTTGATTAGTAATCACTTAATACAAATATATAAGGTTTACAGTGTGATTTATTAATCTTTTTAAAGTTATTAGACTATTATGTGTGTATATATATAATATTGAAAATTGAAAATAGAAAATTAATATAGTTGAGCTTTAAGAATAATAAAAACAAACTAGACTTTGAAGTATTATTAAATACACATTAATAAATAAACTTTTCAAAAAGTGATATGGATTTAAAAATGTATGCTACTAATGGTTTTTTTTTCTATCTATTTCTGACACTTGCACTTTTCTCATATTGCACTAATTTAGCCAGGGAAAAAAAAGACAGGTTTTTGGAAAATATCTATAGTACATATTAAGAAAGGATGAAAAAATATTAAATGCTTTTTTTGAGTATCACTACAATCACACAAGGGTAATCTCCTCTCTGGTGTTGACAGAAATCTAATCTCATGAGCCGTATTTTAAATTAGATGCAAACCTTTGGCCTTAATGTTTTCCTGTAAGTTGTTTTTTATTATTCCATCAACAACTTAACTTAAAAAAAAGAGAATAGTATTAGAGCTATTGGTTTAATAATATGGTCTATTTTAAAGCTATAAAATAGTTCACATTTTGACATACATGTATGCAAATGTTCCGCAATCTTAGTAATTTAAAATTTGGTAGTTTTACAGACTATTAATGTTTAGTCTATCTTGTTTTACTGTAATCTTATTGTTAATTTTTTATTTCCTAACATAAAAATAAGTTTTAAACTATTTAAGTGATTTTCAAAAATTATTATTTTTATAAGATAGCTCATATATGAAGAAAACTACAAGTGTATAAATATTTTTTATCAATATTACTTTTTTTAAACATGTGTTTTAAGTATGTATGATCAACACATAATAAAATACCAAATAAAGTAAATGGCAAACTAGTTTTATAAAATAATGCGAGAAACAAAACCGCAAACGTAGCACGCCTATTCTCGTCACGAAATTAGTAAATTTCTGTATACTGTAGCCTTGGCGCCGGTATTTTCGAATCCCCCCCAAGACTATAGGACGATTAATAGGGTAGCAGTAACCACTTTCTCCCTCTATTACCATACCATTCTATACCTGCCTACCCTTCTAGTAGCTCTATACTAAAACCACTGATGTAAGAGAAGAAGAAACACCACTGATCAACTTTACGAATATTCACCAATATTATATATTGACTGTATATTTTATATTAGCCAACATCATGGTATTAGATACATGTTGATGGTTTATTGGTATATATAATACCCAAAAGAACAGCAAAATTAAAACTTTCATTTTTAAATCGTTGCTAAAATATTAAGAGAAACGAAACATCTTCAAAAACACAACAAAAATAACACTAAAATTATTTATATTTAATTTTTAAAAACAATTATTTCAACTCATATTAACAACTTTTTACCCTCATTTTCCAGACATGTGCGATACACAACAAAATAGAAGGTAATGTCTAAACCATATCCCAACACACACAATAAATAAAGTATCAATCTTCCAACTGCATTTTCAATAAATTACTAAGCTGGCATAGAAACTACATGATCAAATAAATCTAATCATTTTGATTATAACTAATATCAATTGATAGCTGGAATAATATCTTAACAATTTATAAAATACCCATTTTAAATCTGCAGAAATGTCCCTTCACATTATTGATTGATTTTTATCCGGATATCATAGTTTTAAAATGGGTGGAGGCAATGTTTAATTCATGTTCTAATTAGTTTATATCTTCTTTTATTACAACTATTATGAAGAATTTAATATTGGAGAAATCATAATGTTATTGTGACGCCATTATTAACCTGGCAGTGGTAACAATGGTGAATTCTAATAAAAAGATAATTTAAAAATAAAAACAAACACACCTTATTGGAAAGCATTGTAATATCTACTTTGTTATTAATATTAAATAATAGAGTTTGACATCAATCAAAACTGACAGCTGGAGATCAAGTAACTTGACGTATGAATAAACAAAAATTGTTTTAGTAACTTTTTTAACAATCAATAAAGATTCTTCTATTAGAATCGGACTGCATATTATACTTCCTTAGTGGGGACCTGGTGGTCTAGGGGTAAGGTGTCGGACTTATGTGCTAGAGTCCGAGGTTCAATCCTCGATCCCGGCACAGATTTGTCTGATTACCAAACCCTTCCTTCACCTCTGACAATACGTGTATTAATCACAATTGTGAATATGTGGAATGCCAGGCTTCAACCGTGGTTCGAATCCCACGTTAAACTGTAGGTCCTCCATTCCATCTCACAGCAACCCTACCATTACACATTAGCGTAAGTGCGTATAACCCGAACGGTTAGTAAGACGCGGTGCTAATAATAATAATAATAAAATACTTCCTTAGTAAAAATCTTATCTAAATTTTAAAATAGTTACTAAGATTCATTTTTGTGTATTCAAGCGTCAAACCATGTGCTATGTAGTTGTCATTTTTGACATAATTTAAGATACATAAGTGATTTTATTTTATCGATGTTGACTAGACTACCTTTATTATTTGTGTGCTCTAGATTAGCAGTTCCCAACCTTTATTCGCTTGCGTACCCCTTGGAAACCCATTTCCATAAATTGTACCCTTAACTTTCAGCAACATGTTTAATTACCACAGAAGAAGTTATTTTGATTTATTTGTTGCAACTGAAAATAAATTAGCTAGTAATGGGATTAAATAAACAATGTGATAATAAGATGAATCAAGAGTGCCGATATTTTTAGATTAAAAAAACAAAAGTTAAAATAAAAACAAACATTTAATTAATTTATTAATAATCATCAAAACTATTTTATGTTTAAAATTGAAATAATTTTCTTGGGGTCAAATATAGAAAAAGACCCGCACCGCCCCCCACCATATTGTTGATTTAGTTTCATAACTTGTGACTGATCTTTTGTCTTACACTGAGACAACTGTAGCTCTTTCCGCCACAAATCAAATATTTTCGCCTGCGCCCAAACGCCCTGGTAAGTACTGTGGGGGTACGCGTACCCCACGCTGAGAACCGCTGCTCCAGATGATCATTACCATTGCAATCATACTACTATCTGGCACACTTCAGTGGCCTAACGGTATAAGCATCATTCTCAAGTTATACTGACCTGTTGACGTGAATTGGGATTTGAATCCTGGTCGGGTATACCAAGGATGGTTTTTCCTAAATGATTTCCCACTCTCCTTCCATACAAATGCGGGTATATTAGCTAAAGAATGGTTACTTCCTTAGCACTAACCCATAATACATATTGTATACAAAAAATTATAAAATTTGATCATCTGTTTATCCTCTATAGTGGCTAACTCGTAAAAAAATAATCCTGAATATAAAAATGTTATTTTTGAAGAAATTTGATCTATTTAGTGTTTAGTGTTGGCCCAAAAATTTGGACATCGGTAAAAATTGAATCTAAATATAAATAAAGAACCCTTTATATTAAAATGTTTGTGTTTATAGTCATAATGCTATCTTTGATATATCTAAAATAATTACTAGCTAATGTGGATGTGCCAATGTAGTAGTAATATTCTATCTACGTAATTTTGATATTTTGGGCAGTACTTGATATTATTTATGATGGTAAGACGCGGTGATTAAAAAATGTACACGCTACCTTTATTAATCTGTGTTTTATAGAAGGTTATTCTTATTGAAATCCTACTATAATCTGTCTTCGAAAAACCACTAACTGAACTGTCCTCTTCTTGCTAATCCAATGAAGTGGGTGTATAGTATCTAGCGGGAATACAACATCTATCACTGTCCATCAACTCTGTCAATACGTGCCACAGGGAAATAGAGGGGGGGACCAACACATTTTAATACGTGGGAGGGAGAGGTGGAAAAAAGAAATTGAGGGGGCTTTCTTTTCAATGATGTTCCCGTTAATTCATCACCTGTCCTAGACAAAAAAAAAAGAAGTGTACATTACTCTTGTTTTGGATTGAGAGGAGGGTAGGAAATTGCCTTTTTCTATTGTTACATACCGTTGGTTACAATTCGATCAAATTAAGAAAGAGTGTGTTAAATCTGTCACTCTTATTGTTGCTAAGTTGAGTATATTATGTAAAAAATTAAAATATTATGCTGTACATTTAAAAATTAAATCATGTTAAACATTACATAAAATATATCATAAAGTAGAATAAAATTATTCACTAAGCGCTAAAAGCGGCAATTTTTTTCAGAAATAGAAGAAAATTAACCATTCAAATAAATATAAAATAAAATATTAATAAAATTTATGAATTTTAGTGTCTCACTGAGGGAAATATAACCAACTCTTATTTACCATCTGCGTATTATACATGTCTACATTCATAAATTATTCCATGGAAGATACAAAATAAGATTATGTATTACAATTGCATAAATAAAGAGTTGTGTAGGCTTAATAGTGAGCTGTTTCACACAAAATAGCTATAGTCCTATTTTAATCTTTTATTAATAAAACAAATCTTTTTAACCCTAAATTCATAGGCCTAATTTAATATACTACTACTGTTATTTTATGGTAGGTCCCTATGGATAATATCTATCAAAAGTGACAGCAGTAGATCACTTTACTTGACATGTGAATTCTTGAAGGTAGTTCATGTAATTTTTCTACTTGTGAGATAAAGATAGATTCCTATGAAATTTGGACTGTATTTATTTATTATAAAATAAGTTATGTTACTCTAACATTAATTTATGGTTCACTTCCTGAGAATACGCATTTATTGCAATAAATTTATTAATATTATTAGATGTTCGTTATTACGATAAGTCTATTCCTTTTGTAAGTTAGTTTAGACCGCCAACGCACCCTATCCTCTTACTCCTTCAGCGCCAAGAATTTTCTTCTTTTTTTCAAGCTGTCCACCTTATCTTCTTAAGTCTTCCCAAGCACTATATTTCAAAAGTTCTCCAAGTATTTCTTTTCCAACTTCCTAAGAGTTCAAGTTTCTGATATATACGGCACAATGCTCCAGATGTAGCATTTCATCAGTTCTTTCCTCAGTGCCAAACTAAACTTGCTGGTCAGTAGTAACGTCTTCTTGTTGAAGGCTTCCTTAGCCATGGTGTTCCTCGATATAATTTTCTTGGTTCAATGGGCATCCTTTGTCAGAAGACTTCCCATGTACTTGAATTGCTCTACGTTTGAAAACTCCTGGTTTCCAATTTTGATTTTCAGTGGCTCTTAATTTTTTGAAATCTTCATTACCATTGAATTCTCAATGTTGAACTCCCTGCAAATCTTCTCCCAATTTCCATCAGTGGGTTCACCATTTCCTGCAACATTTTTTATTTTTTGCCAGCAATGCTAGATCAGCTGCATATTTTACTGGGTTGATGAAGCGTCCTCATATCCTGAAATTGCCACTCCCTCCAGGGCCTACCTGACCAGCTACTCTCCATACTAAGATGAATAGACTAGATGACAAACAACATCTCTTCCACACTATTCGTCCTAGCTCTACGTGGTTGGTCTCTCAATCATTCATGTTCCACATTCACTATCAGTCCCGGATACAGGTTTTCAATCAATCTTCTGTTCTTCCAGTTTATGCCGATCTTCTTGTGTATTTCCATTTATTAATGCCACTTCCCTCTATCAAACAGCTTTTACCAGTCAATGAGAGCAATGTAGAGATCTTCCCCATATTAAAGATGAGGCTGATGATCCTGTGGTTACTGCATTTCTTAGATTTCTTCTTCCTTAGAGCCACCATTGTTACGTCTAGAAAGTCCATAGGCCATTCTCCTGTTTAGTAGATCCTATTTGTAAGTTTTATCAGAGCCATTAATCAATTTTTTCCTAGTTCCTTCAGAAGGTCAGTTGGTATCTTGTCATCTCCAGCAGATTACCTTCTTCACATGTCCTTTATGGCTCTCTTCACTTCACTCTTTAAAATGCTGGCCTACTTTCATCCTCCCCTACATCGTCTTCTGTATCAATCTCCAGGTTCCCTGATCAATTTTTTTTTTTGGTCGTACAGTTTATCAATATATATTTCCCAAATCATAAGAACTTCCCTTAGAGTATGTCACCATCTGAACTTTGGGGTTTTCTATTCCTATTGTTCACCCACCTTTGTTTTCATTCCCTCCCAATTCCTTTAAATCCTGGTATATGAGGTCATACTTTTTTTTCTTTGCAGTTCGATAATATCGTATGCATGTCCCACTTTGATTTTCTCTTGCTCACCTTCCTGATCCTCTTCAATCGGGTTTCAATGTACGCCAACTGCAGGTTGTGGTCCAAATAGATACCGACACCAGTCATTGTCCTCACATCCTTCACTCCATTGTTGCATCACTGTATGACAAGGATGTTAATTCTATTTGGTACCTGGTAATGTCTCATGGGCTCTTCCATGTGTATAGTTTTACGTTTCTGGAACCAGGTGTCTGTCACCACAATTTCATTCCTCTAACAGAATTCAATGAGCATCTTCCCTTTGTTATTTATCCTTCCCAGTAGATCTGGCTCTCATCCTTCGCCAACCACATTGTTCCAATCACCCATGAGGATAGTGTTAACTTTCCCTCTTCCCTCATTTTGAAGGATTACTTCAATTTATTCATATGTTTCTTATACCTCGAGATCATCGTGGTCTGTTACTGGCATGTACAGTTGCACTATCAAAATATACTCTGGTTCAGCGTTTAATTTCGCAAGCAATTATCTATAATAATGACACATCATTTTAGTGACACTTTTCACAACTTCATTTTTCCTCACTATTGCCACTCCCATTTCTGCACTCTTTCCACCTGGATGGAACATTGTGTAATTTCCAGAAATTATTTCACCTTAATTTTCTCACTGGTTTTCACTTAAACCCGCAATGTTCACACAAGGGGCACACACAATGGGGGCGGGGGGTGGAGAGGAGTCCATCGGGTCTGAACTCCTTCACCCCCAGCGAACATGAAAGATAAATAAAATTATAATACAAAGCAATGATTTAGCAATGTTAAATCCCCTTCATGTTATGAATATGTATAATCTATTGAAATTATTATTTATTGTTACAGTAAATAGCTTGATCTAACGCTTTAGATTATACTGTATAATCTGTATGTAGTATCATAAAGTAATTGGTAGTTATTTGTTCAAAGTATGAATCGAATACGAGTAATGGATTGGATTGACTATTGACTTGTAACTTCTTTACTTTGGACCCCCCCCCCCCCCCCGCTAAGAAGAAGAATTTCTGGGGTGCGACCCTGGTTCACACCAAACATATTTCATTTTCAAATTTTTCACTTTCCCAGCCCTTCTTAAAGTCCCTACATTCCATGGTTGTATGCTTAAACGAAAAGTTTTATCTGATGATTGTTCTCTATGTTGTTAGCTCCCTCTGAAGTAATCCCTCCCCGGAGTTACGAATGGGGACTAGTTTACCCTCCGGAAATTTTCCCCAGGAAGAGTCATCATTGGTTTTGTTCCCTTGACGAAAGAGGTTTCTTGGGGGCAGTTTTCCCTTTTGCTATCCATACTGCAGCAATACGGTTGAACTACCGCTCCATATGGTCCACGCCCATGGCTGTTTGATACTGAACCGTCTCTGGTATTAATTGCTCTGTGCCTCAAGTCGATCCTGATACCGCTGCTGCCAGGTATTAATTTCAGACGTAACTCTGTGCAGGGGTACATAATATACCCCACGTCAGTAGGTCCTCACAGAAACTAGCCGCCACCGACCTTACTGCAACCGTTATTCCGCCGCAATGCCAATTCCGTTGCACATCCCTGCTACGTGGAAGCTTCTGTAAAGTTTTACCCATTTGGGCTGAGATAAAGCCCTCGCTCTCGTGTTTGAATAAACACATTTTTAGTTTTGTGTTTAAATTTTTTAAATTAAAAACGGTTTTTAAATTTTTGGGAAAAATAGTTGACCAATTCTCATTCTTATTTCAAGGTAAAGAACAACAGATGATTTAAACATAATATCATCCCAAACCAAGATATATGTTTGATTAAATACGCATGGATTGTACTCAAAAAGGAAATATAGTTATAATATGCATGTTTCGTTTCATTAAATTTAAATAATGTTACAAATAATTAATACCTTTTTAATATTAAATACAATTTAATGGATTTAAAATATGCTTTTTATCTTTTATTATATACTGAGCTTGCATACGTAATTATTTCAAGCTATATGGTATTACAAATATGGTGATGGAATTTGCTATTCGATACAAAGTCTGGTCGGGTATTTACGACACCCTTAAATAAATTCCTCGCACGAGACTAGGAATCAATATGTAGTCCACTGAGGGCTGAACTCATGACCCTGAGCAAGGTAGGGAGTTATAACAGACCCCCACAACAGGGAACACGTGACACTTTCCCGCAAGATTGGGTGTGAGTATCGCCCTGTAATTACATGCATGTTAATGAGCGAAACCACCGCAGGCTACCGCAGCACAGAACTAAACTATTCTCGCTGGGATTAGAACCCCTGATACACAAACAGGTGGTCCTTGGGGAGGGAGACGTCAATACGACACACACCAAACAAGATCACATATGCTATACGATTACATTTTTTTTTTAAATCTCTGTATCGGTTTATTCGGTTGTATCAATTTTTAATTAAGCTTTTATGTATCCTATTTACTTTTTTTATAGCTTCATGTTTATTGATCATAGAGATTAAAATATTCCCCATCAGTGACTAGAATATTCTTGTTTCCCGGTGACTGTGAGGTCAGGGCTTGAATTCCAGATGAATGTACTAAATATATTTTATAATTCTCTTCGTACAAATCTCGATTGTTACTGCGCATTTGCTTTTAAACTCTACTTTATTTTCACTCCACCATTTAAGTAATCAAGTTCGAATATCTTGGACGAGAACTAACATAGTTTTATAAGTCATACATAATTATAGGTTATACATTATCAATCAATTAAGAATGTTATCTATCTAGTTTATTTATTTGAGGAATTTAACGTACAATTTCTGAACTGACTGGTTATGTCGGTACACGATAATTTATTTTGTGTCACAGCATAATTTCTATCAATTTTGTCGTTTAGGGTATTTTTACATATCTTCCATGGTTCATTTACATGCCCCAATTGACGTTGGAGCAAAGGTTTTACGTCCCCTAAGAAGGAAGTTGTGCTATGGATTTTTTATGTCTCAAGCAAAATCAGTTGACTCTGGTTGGGTTTGAACCCACAAACATCGGGTCCTGAGGCGAGCACTTTAACCCTAGACCACTGCAGTCCGTTAAAATATTTTGTACCTGTTGAAAATTTAATACGTAATACAAAAAAATCAATTATATATTATACTGTTTGTATTATCTGTTATAATAAATCTCCTTATACTTATTTACTCTATGCAATAGAAACTCAAAAGTTCATTGCCACACTTACAAAAAAAGTACGCCACCATCAATTATTGTCATGCTCACCTTTGACTGGATAAATTGTTTTTAGTTATACGACTATATTCTTTGTAGAAGCTAGCTTTAAATTTTAAAACTTCATCTTCATGTTCGTTCACAGTGGCTACTGATTTTTAAAATTTCAGACCTATGCCTGCTCTAGATATCGTACAACAATTATTGTAATAAAAAATCCTCGCTGAATACAATTAAGCCCAGGGTTGAGACTAATAATAAGAAAAGAAAAAATTTGGAAAAAAAAAAAAAAATCTTCGGGTGTCCTCTGGGGGGATTGATACTGGGCAAGGAACTCCTTTCATGAGACTGTACTTTGAAAGTTCCCTTCCCCTACTGCACTCACCGACCAGATGCGGAGGATCTCCACGGCTCGTCCAGGTTGGTCTCGTGAGGTGAAACACAGAAATCTTTGGGTTACCTTTTGGTAGGTTGAAACCAAAAAAACTTTTAATATGAAAAAAAAAACTTTACACCCTACCTACCAGACGTCATGGTTCGTTATAATTCTAATTAACCTTAGGAGTATTATACATAAAAAAAAGAAACCTAAAAGATAGTATTCTGGGCTTTGGTAAAAAAAATTAATAATAGTAAAACACTCATAATCAGAAGAAAAAAAAACAAGAAAATTGGATAAAAGGAGAGAGAAAAAAAAAACTGGGGCCCTGCACAGTCCGGAGCACGCGACCACTGTAATAAATCCAAAGATAGTTATTCCCTCGGTTGGGGTAGCGCAGAATCTCGGGGTACTCGGACAGTCCTGGTTTTTTCACAAACTCTGTAACCCGTTGTGGCTGTCCCGGAAGGCCGCGAACACTTCTTCTAAAAGACCGCCTTCCTTCTTCTCATATGCCGCGGTTTATCGTGTGTCCAGCGTAATTCACCACTTAAAATCCATTTTTTGCTCAGCCGCACCATCCAAAACCCACCATCTTTCCTCTCCGGATTTTTTTGCGTCTCTCCTTCTTCTCGCGCCTTTTCCCTTTCTTCTCCCGTTTTAGCGGGCTTTGATGAGGCCCCTCCAGTAGCATAAGATAATATTTAAAACAAATAGGTGAGTGGTATGAGGGAAACTTGTAAGAAAGATCAATCCGGAACAGGAAAAATGTCAGAAATAAAATGGGTTTACGGTAATAGAGAATGTAGAAAGTCAAAATGTGAAAAGGTGAGAACTGGTCCAAAACATCCAATTTCCCGGTTGGGCGGGATTCCATCAACCCAAACTATGCAACCATAATGCTCACTCCTCCCCGTACGAAAGGACATGTCGCAAGAGGAGGGTGAGAGGCTTTCGGGGTGGGGTAGTCAGTCATACCACACAGGTTTGGAGTGTCGTGCATCTTCGCTGCTTCTCGGTCCGCGCAAGCGCAGTGATGACCGGCCCGAGTATTTGATCTTGTCGTCTGCCGCATGGCTTCCTTTTATACCACGTGACAATATTAAATGTTAATTAAACCTCCAGGTAAGTATGCGTTGTTATATTTATAATATGGTTAAATAAATGTTAGAAATAGCGTTATGGACCGTGCAGAGCTTACAAATAGATTTTAAAAGAGAATATTTGATTTTAATAAAGGGTCGAAAAAAAAACCTAGTTCTTAACTGTCCGCTAGGAGCGGTAAATGCCCCCATCTCAACAAAATAACTCAGGCCTACCTACGAAACTAATTATACTAATATAAAAAAAAAATATTATACTAAGGTGAAATGAACTTTGTTACAGATTTGCCCTCTTGACTCTTTACAACTAATTAGAACGTAGAGAAAAATTTGATGTTAAGAGTCACCTAAAATAGTATTAAAAGTTAAATTAACAAAACACTTAATAAGATCCTAACTCTAACTATTGTGTGCACCCTTATACCTTCCAGGTTGGTACAACTGGTTCATTCGTCAACACAAAGTTCGTTGAGAATGAGATCAACCATGCCGTGACTTAATCAAATAATCACGTCACCTTCCTTCAAATTTTACATAGATTAAATTAGGGAGTACAATTATGGAAAATCACTCGACCAGTCCGTCTCCGAGTTTCACGTAAGTAATAAACACTTCACTTAAACAAATGCACAACTCTCAAGTGCCATGTTTACAATTGAGGTTACAAAGATCATACATTTTAGTTCTAGTTCATCAATACAATGTTTCGTTGCCCTGTTTATACACAATATTTACAATAAATTTCAACCCCTACCAATAGTTTAAAACTGTCAATGATTCAACAACATGCTAGGGTACAATATCCTTAAATTAACACATCTTTACCACATGAATAATTAATCACCTCGGCCCTAGGCCTCCCTTTATATTATAGTTACCTGTACACATGAATAATAGATTAACCAAGCTACGCAACCTGGACTCGAACCCTGGATCTCTGCAGTGATCACAGCCAAATGCCTTAAGCGAGGGGAAAATAATTAGAACCATTACAAAGACCACTAACTTCCTTTCAAAATAATGACCAAGACTTTCTAGGCCTAACCTTGAATTTACCACAGCAATTCAAAATGTGTAAACAAATCACTCTAGCTAGATTACCCACCAAGCATATGAAAGAGAGTAACTACCTATAAAGGTCTGATCAGTGATCAGTTCAGGATTATAAAGAAAAAAAAAAAATATATAAATTAAGAATTATTGTTTCACCAACAACAACAAAAAATACATGTAATATGCACAAAGATAACTTTCATGGACAAAATAGTTCCCCTTAATTAGTCATCCTCATCCTACACAAATGTTACCGGCCTTTCTACCTAGGTCTCCGGGAAAAAAAACAAAAAAAACAATTATAGCACTACTCCCCTCTTCTTTCCTGATAGCAAAAGCTTCTTCTACCCTCTCTCTACCCCTGTTATTTTCTAGCCCTCTAATTTCCTCTCTGCTTTCTCTTTCTGCCATCTTCTCAGCAAACAAAAAAAAAAAAACAGATACAAATCAATAGAACAAATCATCTTCATAGGTGATGAAAACCAACAATATATACAACTCTTCCTTCTTTCATCTCATTACTTCCTTCTTTCATGGCAGGTCACTGTGTTCAAATACAAATGAAATAAAACCAAATTCTTCACACTAAAAGAAAACCACTCATGTATTCCTCTCCTTTACCCCTTCTCTCTTATTCTGCTTTCTCTTGCTCCTTGTATTTTAGGGGTACACCCCTCCTACAAACATCATCTGTACACCTAAGGTGAGAGTGGGAGAAACTCCTATCCTAATCAACCCACTTTTTCAATAGGGTAGCGTTGAACACTCCTCGGATGTCATTGCCTTCTAACTCCCTCAACTCAAAGGCATTATTGTGTATTATCCGGCTAATACAATATGGACCAGAATACAGATGGAACAATTTTTTTGTCTCCTTGCTAAAAAAGTCCGAAACTGGATTGTTACGTAAAAGGACCTTATCTCCCAACTTGAAAGGTAGCTTACTCTTCCGTTTTTGTTGCAGCTGGCGGTTGTCAGCTGCCTTCTGAAGGTGTCTTGCGGCTCTCCTGGTTAGCAAAGGTCGGATGATTTCGGGATCTGTGACCCCAGGCCTTCCTGTCGTCAATCCCGGATCGGAGAAGTGCTGGTCCAGGAACGTCATCTTCCTCTCTCCAAAGTGTACTTCATGAGGGGTGAGTAACGTGGAGTGATGGGTCACCGAGTTGAGTAGGTCCTCAAGCAGTGGAACATACGATGGCCAAGTCGTGTGCCTGGCATGGCAGTAGCATCTTAGGAACCTCCCTAGCTCGCGCATGCCTCTCTCGCAGGGGTTTGACTTAGGGTGGCGTATCGAACTGAACGTAGCCCGCACCCCTAAAGCTTCCAGCTCGCGTGCCCATTTCTTGCTGGTAAATTGGGTACCATGGTCAGATAGTAGATGCCCAGGCGTCCCAGCAATGTTGATGTAAGCTCGAATACGGTTCAGACAAGCGTCTGTGGTGGCTTTCTTCAGGCAGAATAACTTAGAGAACTTAGAGAAAACATCTATGACCGACAAGATATAGGTCAGGCCTCTAGTAGCTTTGGGCAAAGGTCCAAATAGGTCCACTGCCACCAACTGGTTGGGTCCCTCAGGAATGATGGCCTGATATACTCCTTCATGAATGATGTTCCCATATTTGGTCCTTTGACATAAGTCACACCTTTTAACCAGCCTATAGCAATCAGTGTACAATCCTGGCCAGTAAACATATCTCCGGAGCAGATGGTAACATTTGAAAGCTCCGAAGTGACCTAACTTTTGGTGCGCATGTAAAATCAACTTATCCCGTAATACCCTTGGCACGTAAACTTGCCCCGAAAGGTCCAACGGATGTTCAGAAGTTGTCTTTTTGTAGAGGGTTCCCTGACTCAGAGCAAACTTGTCTAGAGTTCTGGATGTTTTAGCTGATGGTGTCTCGGGTGTGCAGGGTTGTTCGAGCAGCTGTATGATGGGGAGGATCTCATCATCTTCTCTTTGTAATGTGCTGATGTGCTGCAATTCTTCTTCCAGGCTGATGTCTCCTTCCAGCTGAGCGGGTAACACTAAGAAACTGTCTGGTCTTCCAGCCGTCTCCTCTGGTTCGGGATGACCTTGCTCGTCTAGTTGTAACCTGCTCAAGGCGTCAGCATGGTGGTTCTCTTTACCGGGCAAGTACTCGCATTCAATCCCAAACTCTTGAATGGCCAAGCACCATCTTGCCAGTCGGTCACTTTTGAGACGACACGTATTCATAAAGGTTAGGGCTTTATGATCCGAGAGAATTATGATCTTGTGGCCCAAAAGTAAGCTGCGGAATCTTTGCAAAGCCCAAACTACAGATAAGCACTCTTTCTCGGTTACAGTGTACCGTCTCTCAGCGGGGTTGAGCTTTCGGCTGTTCATCGCCACATACTTATGCTGTCCCTGGTCGTCCAGCTGGCTAACTGTGGCTCCTATGGCGTAGTTGCTGGCGTCCGTGGTCACGTAGAATGGTTTCTCTAACGAGGGCCGACTGAGGGTCCTGGATTTTAGGAACAGATCTTTGACCCCTTGAAAGGCCACTTCTTCAATCTCGGTCCAACGCCAGGGGCTTTTCTTCATCAATAAATCTGTGAGTGGTACTCCTACCTCTGCCAGTCGGTCTGTATAGATCCTATAAAACCCTACCATTCCTAAAAAACCCTTTACTCCTGACTTAGATGTAGGCGGGGGAAAATCTCTAATAATTTGCAACTTGCTATCATCCATTTTGACACCCTCACAAGTCAAAATATGACCTAGGAATGGGACCTCTTTCCTACAAAACAGGGACTTGCTTAACTTCAGAGTCATACCACAGCTGGCGAGGCGCTGGAATGTGCACTCTAGATGTTCTAGGTGTTCCTCAAAAGTTTGCGAGGTGATGAGTATGTCATCGACATATGCTCGGGCAAAACTCCTGCATGTTTCCCCTAATACTAGGTCCATACAACGGGTAAATTCCGCAACTGCATTAGCTAAACCAAAAGGGAGCACTTCAAACTGGTACTGGCGTGATTTATAGAGGAAGGCGGTGTAGTGACGCACCTCTGGCTTAAGTCGAAGCTGATAGTAGCCTTGCGTCAAGTCCACCGACGTCATAAACTTGACATCTTGGACCTCTAACAGCATATCCGCGATGTTCGTCGGCGACTCGTAGTCCTTCCGGATCAGTGTATTTAGTCTTCGGGCATCCAGACACAATCTGACCGTCTTGTCACGCTTAATAACACATACTAGAGGATTTACAAATGGACTAGAACACCGGCTTATAACGCCATAATCTAGCATCGTCTTAATTTGCAGGTCCAATTCCTCTTCATAGGCCTTTGGCAACGGGTAACTCACATGAAAATAACCATCCCTTTTAGTTAGAGGAATGTCTGCCTGGTACAAAGTATTGACCCCAGGTTGATCAGAAAACACATTTCGGCACCGCCATAATAGCCTAAACAGACTATTCTGTTGTCCTGTACTCAGGTGGTCGAGGTCACATACTAAGCTTCTGAAATCTTCTTCCACATGAGGTTGAAGCTTGGTCCTTCCTTCTTGACGGAGTGGGGTAAAAGGGTTTTGAATTCCGGAGGAGGGATCATACTCGTATGTCAACACCCGTACTGTCACTTCATCTACGTTCACCGACCAATCACACTCTTCCAACAGCAGGCTCTTATTTTCTTGGTCCCGGGGCTGACTCACGTACACACGCCGCTTCTCAAAGTCCATAACAATCTTCTGCGTAGATAAATAATCTATCCCCAAAATCACTGGCTTCACCAGGTCCTTTACTACTAAACAATTCGCCTCCGTCTCCTTCCCTTGAAACAATATAGATAAACACACTTGCCTTCTAATGGGTGGACTCCTCCTACTGGTAGCCCCCAAGATCCTAACTAGAGGGACTGGAAA
Source organism: Timema cristinae (assembly GCA_039000515.1). Lineage (NCBI taxonomy): Eukaryota > Metazoa > Arthropoda > Insecta > Phasmatodea > Timematidae > Timema > Timema cristinae. The sequence goes on along the minus strand of JBCFYV010000024.1, from coordinate 30,476,022 downwards.
TGATGGGAAACTTCTCCCCTTAGCACTTAACCTCTCCACCGTTTCCTCTGAAATACAACTGACGCCTGCTCCCGAATCAAGTAAACACTTCAAACTCACCCCCTCCACCTCTAGAATTAATTCTGGGCAAATGTGCCTCTCGGGCCGTACCTCCTCGTCCTCCTCTTTCAAAAGATACTCCCTTAAATCCACCCCAAGGGTATGTAAATACTCTCCAGAAATGACCTCTAACTCCCCCGCTGGTAACACCTGCGCACAACTTGGGGAATCTAATGGGCAGGTTGGCCATTTCCCTCCTGGATAATAGCATTGACGTCCACGGGGTGTGGTGCGCGACCTGGCCTGTTCCCCTGGTTCTCTCCCTGGTGGTTCTGGGCGCTCCCATTCTGTCGCATATATGGGACAGGGCGGGATAATCTACCTGACCTGATTTGGGGCTCCCACCTTGATAGTCCGTTCGTCCTGCAGTGTAAGGGTGGTTTCTGTCCCTGTTGTCGTAATGTCGAGGGGGCCTCCAATCCCTCGCTTCGGGGTTCAAGCGACCTCCTTGCTGTCGGAAGTCACCCTGTCTTTGGGGGTTGTTACCCCAATCTCTACCTCCACGTCCTCCTTGGGGTCTATCCTTGCGCCACTGGTCTACCTGGCGGGGTCCACCTTGGAAACTGCGATGATGATCGTCCTGTCTACCTCCTCCCCTAAAGTTCCCAGGGGGGTTAGACCTAGCGGATACCCCTCGGTTATGCCTCCGGTCTTCCTCCAGTGCGTCAATGCGCTGGAGCCCCGCCCTAAACTCTTCGAGGGAGTCATAGGTTACGCTGACTAGCATCTCCCGTAACCTGTGCGGCAATTGCTGAATCACCAAGTGTACAATTTCCATATCTGTAATCGGTGAGTCAAAACTGCGGCTCTTGGCGTAGATACCCGCCAAATAGCCCTCTAAGGTTCCTCCCTGCTCACTATATCGGGAAGCGTGCAACTTAGCCCTAAGTTGCCCTTGGGTCTCTGCAGACCAAAACATACCGAGGAACTTAGCCTTGAACTCGCTCCACCCGGTGATGCTCTCCTTGCTTACCGACCACCATGGTACAGCATTGCCCACTAGGGAACTCCCCGCTAATCTCAGCTTCTCTTTGTCTGAGAAGGGGTGACCCTCGAAAAGTTCCTCCAGTGCGCGTAAATGTGTCACCGGATTTTGGTCGTCACGGCGACTGAACTTGGGCAGTCTTGTCTCCATTGACCTCTCCCCCAGTAGAGTGATAAGGGGTGTCACCAGAGAATCGGGACTGGGGTAATGTCCCGTCCCCGATCCTATTGTGATCGCCTGGACCTGTCTTTTAACGTCATTCAGAACCTGGGTTGTCTCCCCTAACCTCAACTCCAGTTGGACCTGGGCTTGAACCAGGTCCTCCTGTTTCCCATCCAGGCGGGAAATTGCTGAGTTAACAGCCGTAGTCGTAGCAGTCTGCATTTGTCTCTGCGTATTAACTTCTAAATTCATGTTGTTGAGTCCTTCTTCCAACAGTGTAGTTTGTCGGTCCAGTCTCAAGTCAATGGCCTTCTGGTTCGACTCCAGGTTTTGCCTCACTTCCTTCATTGTCACCTCGGTCTGTTGTCGAATTTCGGCCAGACTGAGAGAAACTTGTCGCTCAGAGGAAGCGATCCTCCCCTCCAAGTCCTCTCTAGTATGACCCAATTCTGTCGCCAGTTCGTCCCGCAGTGTGGTCGCTAGTGTCCCCAAACAAAATTGCAAGTCCTCTTTAGTGCGTTCCCGGCTGGCTGCTAACTGCCCTTCAAAATGCCCCTGGATGTCTCCTAGCCGCTTCTCCAAACTGGCCTGCAACCCTTCCTGGCTACGGACGAACTGTGCCTTCAGTTCGCTCTGACTGACCACTAGCTGGTTCAACAACTGTTGGACTCCACCCAACAAATCAACTGGGTTGGTAGTAACCTTCTCTGGTTGTGTCGTCCTAAGGCTGGGTGGTGGTTCAGTGTGGGAAGGTGGTGGTGAAACACAAATGGTTGGTGAAACGTTACTGGTCGAAGGTGTAGAAAAATCATTCTTATTGTTTTCATCACTCCCTTGTAGGTGATGAGTGGGTAAGGCACTAAAACTGACTTCTTCCCTACTCTCCTCAAAAATCCTGGGTGGGATCATAACCTCATCCTCCTCTTGACAAACTCCGACTTGCCCTTCCATGTCCATTATCTTTGTACCCTGCTTTGTAATTTTATTTACAGGTCTAGATTTACTTCTGAGGTTGTAATTGCTCTTTCTCATTACTTAACAATAAAAAAATAAAATTATATGTCTTTGTAATACTTCTCATTTCAAAGTACACTCCACATAAATAGTCCTTTCCAGTATTAAATCTAGCCCCACGTTTTGGCGCCACTGTAATAAAAAATCCTCGCTGAATACAATTAAGCCCAGGGTTGAGACTAATAATAAGAAAAGAAAAAATTTGGAAAAAAAAAAAAAAAAATCTTCGGGGTGTCCTCTGGGGGGATTGATACTGGGCAAGGAACTCCTTTCATGAGACTGTACTTTGAAAGTTCCCTTCCCCTACTGCACTCACCGACCAGATGCGGAGGATCTCCACGGCTCGTCCAGGTTGGTCTCGTGAGGTGAAACACAGAAATCTTTGGGTTACCTTTTGGTAGGTTGAAACCAAAAAAACTTTTAATATGAAAAAAAAAACTTTACACCCTACCTACCAGACGTCATGGTTCGTTATAATTCTAATTAACCTTAGGAGTATTATACATAAAAAAAAGAAACCTAAAAGATAGTATTCTGGGCTTTGGTAAAAAAAATTAATAATAGTAAAACACTCATAATCAGAAGAAAAAAAAACAAGAAAATTGGATAAAAGGAGAGAGAAAAAAAAAACTGGGGCCCTGCACAGTCCGGAGCACGCGACCACTGTAATAAATCCAAAGATAGTTATTCCCTCGGTTGGGGTAGCGCAGAATCTCGGGGTACTCGGACAGTCCTGGTTTTTTCACAAACTCTGTAACCCGTTGTGGCTGTCCCGGAAGGCCGCGAACACTTCTTCTAAAAGACCGCCTTCCTTCTTCTCATATGCCGCGGTTTATCGTGTGTCCAGCGTAATTCACCACTTAAAATCCATTTTTTGCTCAGCCGCACCATCCAAAACCCACCATCTTTCCTCTCCGGATTTTTTTGCGTCTCTCCTTCTTCTCGCGCCTTTTCCCTTTCTTCTCCCGTTTTAGCGGGCTTTGATGAGGCCCCTCCAGTAGCATAAGATAATATTTAAAACAAATAGGTGAGTGGTATGAGGGAAACTTGTAAGAAAGATCAATCCGGAACAGGAAAAATGTCAGAAATAAAATGGGTTTACGGTAATAGAGAATGTAGAAAGTCAAAATGTGAAAAGGTGAGAACTGGTCCAAAACATCCAATTTCCCGGTTGGGCGGGATTCCATCAACCCAAACTATGCAACCATAATGCTCACTCCTCCCCGTACGAAAGGACATGTCGCAAGAGGAGGGTGAGAGGCTTTCGGGGTGGGGTAGTCAGTCATACCACACAGGTTTGGAGTGTCGTGCATCTTCGCTGCTTCTCGGTCCGCGCAAGCGCAGTGATGACCGGCCCGAGTATTTGATCTTGTCGTCTGCCGCATGGCTTCCTTTTATACCACGTGACAATATTAAATGTTAATTAAACCTCCAGGTAAGTATGCGTTGTTATATTTATAATATGGTTAAATAAATGTTAGAAATAGCGTTATGGACCGTGCAGAGCTTACAAATAGATTTTAAAAGAGAATATTTGATTTTAATAAAGGGTCGAAAAAAAAACCTAGTTCTTAACTGTCCGCTAGGAGCGGTAAATGCCCCCATCTCAACAAAATAACTCAGGCCTACCTACGAAACTAATTATACTAATATAAAAAAAAAATATTATACTAAGGTGAAATGAACTTTGTTACATTATGAAAGACAAATAAAAGCTTAATTTTATAAATATAAATAAGAGTATCAATGACTTTAAAATTTTTGTTATTTTATACATTAGCTTTAATCATTTAAAAGTATTTAATTAGAATATATTAACATTTTCAAAATAAAACTATACATTATCTGATATATTAAAATATTTTGGTAAGTTTGTATTTTAATATTAAAATTTCACATATATATATTCTAGTAGCTTACAATGTTCTGAAGTACGGTACATAAATGCTGAATATAACTTTTTATGCAAATACGTAACCCACAAACTTCCCAATGAAATATTGTGTATTTATATCCCACGACGTTAAAATTACAAAATAACGTAGACTCGGTGGGAACAAAGCAACACAATGGTTAGGTTGGGATTTTGGAAACGCAATTAACAAAGTTACACAAATACGTTATGCATGAGTTAGGCATAGTGTTTTTGTTGAGTGTGGGCTAATTATTATAGGAGGTCGAAAGGCAAGAGGGCTGTTGGAAAGGGGGTAAGGGAGGGTAGTAGACTAACTGTACATTATACCTCCTCATACGCCCCCTAAAACCCCATTTCTACTCTCCCGCCCCCTCAACGGAAATATTTTCTCGCACTAGTTGTTCTAATAGTTCACAATGAAGCTCCGAGCCTCGGTAATTGATTATTGAACCAACTCCCTCCCACTATAGAAATTGTAACGTCATTTAACGACCACGTGGCAATAAAGTCTCACTATAGTATGCCATTAGCTAGAAACTTGTTGGGGTATCGCGCTATGTTTCAGGAGAATGTGTCGGGAAGGAAGTTAGCCTGGCTTCAAAATATTCTAAATTCCATTTAGTTTACTTGAAAACTCGAGTCATTCTCCAAGTACGGGTTTATAGTCGTGTATTTTTGGATGGAAGGTCCTATCATTTATCGGAGTAGTGGATAGGAATTTTCCTCTTCATGCTACGTCGGAAGTTTGGCTCGTTCTTTCAAATTGTTTATGCTGGGTTTTTTTTATTTACCAAAAGGCTTGTCATATTTTTGCCGTTTAAATACTACAGACAGGCATGTGTCTAAGATTCAAAATCGAGGGAAAGGGGGAAAGTAACAAACCAGTACTGAAAGCAAACAGGCTGAATTTGTTACATGCTATGAAGTATATCATACGAGCCTAAGTAGGGGCACCAAAAGCGTGCCTTTTTTTTTGTAGTCGTTGAGACACATATTGCAACGCCTAATAAAACCTAACCTTACCTAGCCTCACCACTATTGTAAAGAGTAAAGGGTTGTCTCGTGTAATTTTATTATAATATTAATATAATCATTAAAAAAAATAAAGGGTTGTTGCCTATATTTCTATGTTAATATTAATGCAATTATTGTAAAGAGTGTTGAATTGTTCCCTGTAGTTTTATTATAATATTAAAATAATTATTTTAAAGAGTAAATGATTGTCCCGGTAGTTTTATTATAATGTATTGTGATTATTGAAACTAGTAATGGGTTGATCCCTATTGCTTTATCAAAATATTATTGTAGTTATTGTAAAGATTAAAAGGGTCGCTTATAATACACGTTTGCAATGTAATACGTTATGCAGTTGTTGTTTTTCCCTTTATGCGCTCTTGATACAATTTCTAGGTGCGTTTTTGATCCATACATTCTTGCGCTTTTGCTGTGAGGTTTGTGCCAACGTCTTTCAGCAACGGTGGTGTTCTCTTTATAATTATATGTATTTCCCTTGGTTGAGCTAGTTTGTAAGTCGAGTAATATAAATAAAGTCAAAATTAAAACTAATCTAAAAATATATTATAGTACAGTTAAACTCATAATATAAGTTACTGCGTAGCAAAAACATAATCCAAAAAGTGTATAATTTCTTAACATAAACTTCAAAGTATTCAAGTTTGAAATAAAAGATGAAGGAAGGGGATGGGGGTGCGATAAAACGTCTGAGAGGTCGGTCGGGGCTGTCTAGTAAGAAACTTGCACAAACGTGGGCAATTAGGGTGGGCTTACTTCCAACCCATTCCTTTTAGAAGATTTTGTTTGGAGCAGGTGGGTTAAACATGCCCTCCATTGTAGAGAGTATTTCCGTGTATCACTTTGCTTACTGAAAAAAAGGAATAAGAAAAGGAATAATTTGCCTTGGTTGAAATGATAACATAATACAATAAGTCAGGAAGAATACTCAATTACTTCTTTAAAACTTACTTTGGGATAAGCTATTTAAGTAAAGCGAACGCAGATGTTTTATACAAAGCAAATTATGAAGAAAATACGTCTAAGATTTTTACACAGTACTTCTACACCCGGACTTAAATTGTAAAAAGGTTACTTATCACCTTTCGATATAGAATAGACACAACTACTAAGTTATGACAGTGGCTATTTTTTTTTAATTAAATAAATGAATGGCTAAGACATTCATATACTTAATTCGAACAAAATATATTGTATTTAAAAAATTGTTGCCAAGTATGTAGTGATGTTCTACATTTTATCACCATCATATAAAGTAAAATTAGTATTTGTGTGTTTGTGTATTATCTATGGTTACTAGGACTATAAAACCATTCTTTAATAAAACTAACATCAAAACCCTTCAGTTGAAAAAAAATGAAAACAAAAACTCATATTTAGATAGTTAAATTGTCTTTTTTTAAATATTATTCCAGATAGTTTTATGGTTTTTGAGCTTATAACACATACCCTACCAAAACATATTTAAACATCGTTTTATCATCCGTGAAACAAAACGTAGACAATGTTATAATATAATATAAAAACTTGACTTTTTAATTTTAGAATTATGCTTAATATTAATAATTTAAATCCTAATTAACGATGACAACGTGTCAATAAAAATAAAATTTTTCTCAAGTTTAGGACTCTCAATTTAGTGATGCTATGGCCAGTATCCATTGAGAAATATTCATCTAAAGAGATAATTGTGATGTACTTGGACCAACAAATAAAGATTGAGTTATTTTTTAACCAAAGATATATATTTTTATTTAGAGATTTACAGCCATGGCAAATAACGGTTTCCATTGTGATAAACAAAGAATGAAAAACTGAAAATCGTGTGTTCGTGAAAACTACTATTTTTCCCGACATCCTGGTCTCCTAGCCATAAAAATGAGTGGTCGTTTTTCAATATCTGTTTAGTCATTTTCTCGTAATTTATATTACCGGAAAAGGGCTTATCAAATTATACATAAGTATGTAGCCTATTAATTATACTTCTTCATTTAAAATATAATTAGTCATAAAAATGTTAAAACATTGTTTTGTTTATTAATTTAATTTACGTTAAATTTTTGAACTCATCATTTAAAGAAGGTGAATTTTTTTTGGCTGTGGCAACTAGCATACACTTATTTTCGTTATAAGTTTAATTCTAACTCAAAGACCCGAATCTATAAGCATACAGACTAAATTTAAGGTTCATCTAATCTAGTTTATGACAATGCAAAAATTGAAATTTTAATCTGAGCTTGGTTAACTGAATCTCTTTACCTAGACACAATTGGGAAGACACATTTTGGATTATACTTTACTCTTCAATGCCCATTAGCGTAATTAAAAGCTGATTAGGTCAAAGAGGAAAATTCGAGGAAAATATTAAGTTTGATACGCTTTCACCAGGGTACCGATACACGCTTTTCACGAGCAATGTAAGAAAAGCTTCACCTTGATCCTCAGAACAGGAAGTCCAGACAGTCGATATGTAGAGTGACGGGAATTGATAGGTAGTTGAATAAGAAACGCTACATGTACTCAACCCATTTAGATTTATCAGCTCAAGCATGTTTCAGATATTCGACATTGTAGCACACGAATTGTGAAGGTAAGTCTGTATTCATGAAGAAGTTAAAACTTGAATCAAAAGAGGGACAGAATTACTATTTAATATTCACATTGTGTGCAGTGAAATTTTTTTATAATAAGTATTTAACGTGTATATTCTAAACTAGATGATCTCTTCAGTATTTGACTTACAAATTAACTTTATAATAGGTCTAAAGCAAGTATAAAATCCAATCCCCAGGTGTCAATTAAAGGGAAAGCCATAGTTCCACGAATGATAGTTTTTAGCCATTATTGGAATCATTGTGTTGACCATTATCTCAGTCATACGCACCATAGACTTAGTCAAGGGATCAGACTAATGCTTATATAAAAACGTACCAAAACAAAGTTGGCTTCTAAAAATATAAAATATAATTCTCAGTAAAGCGAGTCTCTATGCTACCATAATTACACTCAACTAGTCATGGATTTAATTTGTTGTGTAATCATTACATAAATAACTGACGGAACCATAGATCAGATCTACGTGCATTTATAGTACTATAAATAATTATATAGAGTTTGAAAATCTTGATATACAAATAACTATTATATTAATGTCTTCAATTTCATTTGAAATATTTTTGAGATTGCTGAAGATCCCAAGTTATTCTTTGAGTTTTTCCAAACTTACTTTAAGAGGCGATTTTTGCTATGGTATCTCTTAAAATTTAATCAAGACAGGTAACTACTAGTTTAACATTATTAAAAAAGATGACGTTAAAATTAGATATTTGGTTAAATTTTATATATCTCCAATTATCGAGTTTTATATTATATATACCTTTATCCAAGCCCGTCTTCTCCGGGGAGCTTGTCGGGACCTTTAACTAAGTAGAGAGACACGCTACTTACTTAGCTAATGTGTCGGACTACTTTTAAATGGTATAAATATTGTAAATAAACGATCAAAAGCGATTCTAGATTATGATTGCATTTTCTAATGTATACACACTTAATTGTGACAATACTATTTTTAATATCTTAAAACAATATTACACACTTGCAATCGGCATACGTGTATTTCTTAGCGTGATATATATTTTTTCATTTTGTTTGGGGTAAATATATATTTTCTCGTTTTGTTTACAGTCTTAAAACAATAGTCTAATTTTACTATAAAATTAAGATTACATTTTTTAAGCTAAATGCAATTAAGTTAAATACTGCACTAATCCAAAATAAAATGTCAAAAAATTAAATCTTAATAGTATTCTAATGATGATGAGCTGGAAGTGGGCTTAAATCCGTTAAGTGATTTAAATTTTATGCAGCACAATAATTAATTTTAACTTTAATCCAATTAAAAAGCAATCTTGAAACATGTTCTATTGACACAGGAAACAACGTTAAAGTGGCGATAAAACTGTGCACCATCTGATGCTACTGATGCATGTGGGGTATTCATCTTTATTACACATGACAGAGATTTTGCTCACTGTCCTCCCTTTTATTAAAATGTAACATTGATGTCGAAATAGAGCTCGCATGTCCATATACAATTACTTAACAATCAATGTATGGCCAGCTCGCTCTTATATGCATTTTTAATTGATCACAGGCAATCAACACTACTAATGGATATTTTACTCGCTTCAGTGGTGGTTTAATGCATCACTCTCGTGATAACCTGGTCTAGCTGAAACGGGGAGATGAGGGTTCGAATACCAGTCAGGTTCACTAACGGGGGCTTTCCCTAAATGCTCTTACATCCATTACTGTTTCCAGTCTGTGGCTTGGTTCAGTTTTGTATTCAAGACATATATTTTCCACTGTCGGCTTGCTAGGCCTATTTAAAATGCACATGTCATATAATATAGCTTAAGACTAGAACAGGCACAACAACCAGTCCCCTGCCGTTAATTCAATTACTGTTAAAGGGTAAACTCAGATTTCACCAATGATAAATTTGTCAATCATGTCGAGAATAGAACTCGGGACTATTACCTTAGAAAACAGACGAGCTACGAACCGAGCTAAGGTGTCGGTTGTCGATATAAGTAGTTTTTTCAGATGTTTTATGATTAAATAATGGCTAAACCCAGCGTGAATGAAACTTTTACATTGTTTTTCGAGAAAGATACGAAACAGAATAAATTAAAGAGACGTAAATGGAAGAAAGAGAAGGTAAATTGGCATACTATATTGGAGAGCACAGAAGGGAATGAGTGTTCTTGTGTGAGAAGGAGCCTTAAGAAAATAAAACGAGACAGTTAAAAGGGTAAATGCAAGAGTGCGAGAAAGAGAAAATGCCTGCATGACAATTTCAAGTTTCATCAGTAAAAATGTGACGACCAGTTTCATGGTCCTCTTTCTTGCGTTCTCTTCACCTCTTTTTCTTTAATGGAAACGATTACGAAAGAGGAACATTTCACAACCACCCCCCTTTTTTTAAATTGCAAGTTTCCCCATTTCCAAACTCTCTTTGGAAAGCTCGGAACATTTTCGTTTAGATATTTTGGAGATTGTCTTTCTTTGCAAGCAGACGTTGAAATGATGTCCTAGCATCTGCTGTCAATATACAAACCTTGATAGTTATAAATGAAAGTATGTCTAGAAAATAAGCAGTTACCTTATAATTGAAAAAAAAAAAACATTTTAAGGTTAACATTATTTATATTTTAGTATAAATGTTAAAATAAATATTATCACAAAAATGTAAATATATAATAGTTCAAATAAGGTTCTATTAATTGGATAAATATTCTACAGTATGTTAAGACTAGTGATAATAGATATGTTACAAAATTTTTACTCTTGATTCAACGAACTGGTTCAAATAATATAATAAATTATGCTCCCATATAAAGGGTTATTCAGATCGTCAGGTAACATTTTATACAGTATGTAGAGAGAGAGAGATAAGACAAGTATTTACACGGAATTAACTCTGAGTCTGCAACACCAAGTGGTGGGACTATGAGATTACAAAGGGGGCAATGTATGCACCTGAGGGGTAGGCAACACATGCAGCATGATTCGCAAACCAACACAGGCAACCCTACCACTCTCTCCCCTGACACACTCGATGATGCCGTCAACTTGGTCAGGACCAGCAACCATCATAACCTTGAAATAATCAGCAATTGTTTATGGGTACCTGTTGTCGGGCAGCTAAATAATTTACACCACACTTCATTTAATATGCCTTTCTGAAGATTCGTGAGTTGCCTACTCCCTAGGCGCATACAGACATCTTGTAGCGCCGACATATTTGCGTCAACAACCCCAAGCTTATTGAGTGGAAACAATTGTCTCATTTACTCCTACATTGATAAGCCTTTTTTGTCTCCATCTTGTTTATTTTAGTCTACTACTGGACGTTATTAAAATTTGGAACGACCGTTGGTACTTTACAAGACACCAATTATTGCTCCCCCTCCCGCTTTTACTTTCTCGCTATCTTACAGGTAGAGAAAGTATTGTGATTGTTAAAAAAAAATCGGATTCAAGATTTTGATGAATTTCAACACCCAAATCCAAAAAGTTCTTTTTGATTTTCCGTCTGTCTGTCTGTCAGTCTCTACCTCGAAATAGAGTCTAAACTATTTTACAAATCGGGCTAAAATTTTGTATCTAGGGTTTTCATAGGGTTTCCGAAGGCGTTTTGGAATTGGATATCTAACCCTAAAATTAAGGGTAGTTTACTGGAGGGCAAAAAAGAACAAGTCAATTTAAAAAAAAAATTCTAATGATTTTGATTAAATCTCATTTCTAAGCATTGATAAATATTATAAATAAAATGGCTACTCTCGTTTTTTCGGCAAAATGACTTTAAGGGTTCCTGACTTGTGCGTAAATCCTAATTTTTTTTATCACATCCCGAAACTATTTCAGATATGAAATTAGCTATCATTGCCAATATGTAGGTCTATTTATAATAACAATCTTTTATTTGAAACATATTTTTATAAAACCAATAATTTTCAAGCTAGAGCAAATTTAATTTTAACTTTTAAAGACCAAAGGTCAAGTATTACGACCTTAAAAAATCTAACCCGAGATGTTGATGGATGTCCACGTTTCAAACCCCCTGAATTCTAAATGTGGTTTTTGCAATGCCGTTGGTCTGTGTGTATTTTTAACCCTAAAATTAAGAGTAATTTAATAAAGGGCGAAAAGTGAAAAAATCAACTTTCTCAAAATCGGTATTAACGAGTTTGATTTAAATTCGTATCTAGTCCTTTATTAAGTTTATAAACACTATGGCTATTTTTATTTTCCTATAAAAATTACTTTTAGGGTACTTTACAGAGTCGGAAATTTCCTTATCTCCATAACTATTTAAGTTAGTAAATAACTTATTGTTGCAAAATTGTAGTACTATTGAAAATAAAAAAACTTTTATTCGAAATATATATTTATAAAACCAATAGTTTCGGAGATGTTAGCAAATATATTAATATAATTTTGTGATCTTTAGTTATACAGAGATATTACTTAAGTTTAAACGCAATAATTCCCTAATTCCATAGAGTATAAGTAAGTCTCTCAAGAAGTTTGTTCTTTAACCTCTTAGGTGAAATATTTGTACAGCCATGATCAATCTCTATCATTTTAGAATAAATATTCAATATTTTCATTTTTTTATTAGTCTAAATTTATAAATGAGGAATTTAATAAAAATGCTATAACCATCAGATGTGCAACCCATAGTAAAATGTTGAAAATTTTAACCGGAAGTTGAAATTTTAATACGAATTATTGACCCTTGTGGACCCAATATCGATTTTTTTTCGTCAAAATATATTAGTGAGGAGTTTAATTCTTTAAAAATAAAATCATAAAATTTAAATCTGGGAGTCAAAAAATGTTGAACATTAGTATAGCGCCATTTTTGCTCGTGTTTGCTAGAGTATTATTTCGTTTCATGTATGTTATGAGTTTTGAATAAAATCTAAATTTCTAAACAATGGAGTGAGAAAGTCCGTTCGGAGTTCCGTACTATTTATTTTAATTAAAATATGTATATAGGTTTGCTACATCCCCGATAAGGTAAGCTACTGATGAAAGTTTGGGAAACACTGACATATTGTATTAAAACCCTTATATTTTATGTTTTATAGTTTAAAAAAATCATGAAAATATTAAATTAATTGGTTCTAAATGACTCTTAATGTAAAATGTAGATGCAAATTAAATAGTAATAAACAAAATGCAAGCCTTCCTCAAATAAATTAAACCATTTTTAAATGGGGGTCACAAAATTAAATTTTATAGTTACTTTCTAGTAACCCGCCTCTGTGGCGTAGTTGGCCAACGCGCTTATCGTGTTGAGCCTGACTGCTGAGGACGGGGAGATCGAGGTTCGAATCTCGGTCGGGTGAACTGGGGGTGGTTTTTCCTAAATGGTTTTCCACTCTCCCTCCACGCAAACTCGGGTTCACTTCCTTTAATGCAACCTTCCCAATTCCTAATCCATTAGTGTAATTAGTACTTAAGCGTATAACCCGAACGGGTAGTAAGATGCGGTGCTAAATAATAATAATACTTTCTAAGTAAGATAGGTACTAATTAATAAAATATAATAATAATAATAATAATAATACTTAGCACCACGTCTTACTACCCATTTGGGTCATACGCTTAATAACTAATTTTGCTAATGGGTTAATAATTGGGAAGGTTGAATATAGAGGAGGTGAAGCCGCATTTGCCTGGAGAGAGAGAGAGAGAGAGAGGAAAACCATTTAGGAAAAACCAACCCCAATTCACCCGAGTGAGATCCGAGCCTCAATATTTTCGTCCTCAGCAGTCTAACTCAACACAAAACTAGCGCGTTAGCCAACTATACCACCTGAGAGGATTATTCTAGAAAGAAATGCCTCATTGGGAATACATTTTGCTTCGGGTGAGTGTCACCCTTAACTCTAACTATATATTGTCTCTTTTCTCGTTCAGCTTTCCTCTTGTGGATGTTATTTATTTCTCCCCATCTCACTGATCTGCTCCATAGTTCCATTGAACCTCTCCGCTCGGAGCAACATCTGATGCTGTCAGCTCAAGAAAGAAGAATTATAACACACACGCAAATTCTATGAGACTCAATAACTTGAGCTCTAACGTTGTGAAACTAAGCAAGCCGAAGGGCGGAGTGCTAAATCACTTGTTCGAAAGGGAAGAAAGTAAAGGGTTTTCGTCGGGGAAGGGACAGGGCGGTAGAAAATTGAGGGGGACGTGGGGTTGGAGGGAGCATATTAATTGGTTAGCTTTGAAATGGCTTCGGCAAAGGCTTTAAGATCGGCTTCTGCTTGCGGTTCGCCTCGACTGTAGAGGGAGGAAGTGCTGTGAGGGGGGGAGTTGCAAGAAGGTATGTTTGGGTTCTAAAGGGAGGGTGTTAGATTGAGGCCATATGTCAGAAACTACGCTACCCATAAGGTTTCTAACAATGCCTGTACCACCATATACAAGTATATGCTAATATTTTAGTCAGTTTATATCAGCTATATATGTATATATAGTGCTTGAATATTCACTAGTTGAATGAGAGAAGCTAAATGTTAATTCACGATAGCTTTGTCAAGGTGACGTCTATTTTTCTGAGGTAAAACTATTGAAGAATAAACACTCTAAGTTATTGTACAATCAGCCGGAATTAAAATCCCAAATTCCCCAATAAGGAATTTTTAAATTGATATCATGTGCTTGGCTCTAATATTTACTTTATCGCTATCTTGCAGGTAAGAAATTATTGTAATTGTCAAAAAAATTTAACTCGAGATTTTGATAAATGTCGACTTTTCATGATCCAAAATCCGAAAAAGAGGTTTTTGAATTTCTGTCTGTCTGTACCCTCAACTAGAGCCTAAACTATTTTACCTATCAGGCTAAGACTTAGTATCTAGGGTAGGGTTGCCCGAGGAATTTTTGGAATTGGATATCTAACCCTAAAATTAAAGGTAGTTTACTGAAGGACAAAAAGATAAAAAGTCGATTTTCTCAAAATCGGCTCTAAGGATTTTGATTAAATTTCATTCCTAAATATTTATAAATATTATAAACAAAATGGATTCTCTCAATATTTCGGCAAAATTACTTTAAGTGCTCCAGTCTGATGCTAAATTATCATTTTTTTTATAATGTCTCCTAAACTATTTGAGATATGAAATTACTTATCATTGCAAATGTGTAGGTCTATTTATAATACAAAAATTTATTTGAAGTATATTTTTATAAAACCAATATATTTCAAGCTATACGAAAATATATATTATTTTTAACTTTTCGAAAACAAAAGGTAAAGTATTGCAACCATAGAAAAAATCTAAAAAAATCTAACCAGAAATGTTGATGGATGTCGCCTGTCTGTGTGTCTGTTTAAACTTTAAATTAAGAGTAGTTTAATAAAGGGTGAAAAGAGAAAAAATCGATTTTCTCAAAATTGGCTATAACGATTTTGAATAAAATTCATAGCTAGGCGTTGATTAAGATTATAAATAAATTTGCTATTTTCATTTTCTCATCAAAATTAATTTTAGGGTACTTTACAGAAGCAGAGATTTCGTATCTTCAAAATATTTGAGATACTAAATGACTTTTCATTGCAAAATTGTAGTACTCTTAAAAATAAAAAACTTTTACATGAAATATATTTTTATAAATCCAGCAGTTTCTGAGATATTTGCAATATATTAATACAATTTTGTGAGCTTTAGTTGTAAAGAGATACTACTTAAGTTTTAACGCAATAATTCTCCAATAACATAGAGTAATTAAATATAAGTAAGTCTATAAAAGTTTATGTTTTTTTCCTTAAACGTTTTAGGAGAAATGTTTGTACAACAATGATTTATATCCATTTTATACTCAATAGTCAATATCTACATTTTTTATTGGTCAAAATTTATAAATGAGGAATTTAATAGCAATGCGATGGTATGAATATTTACAACAACTAATAAAATGTAGAAAATTTTAACCAGAAGTTGACATTTTAATACGAAATGTTGACCCTTGTGGACCCCATATTGAACCTTTTTATCGGTCCAAACATACAAATGAGGACATTAATTCTTTAAAAATAAATTTAGAAAATTCAAAACCGGGACTAAAAAAAAGTTTTACATAAGTATAGTGTAATTTATACATGGGTTTGCTAGTGTATATTATTTAGTTTCATATATATTACGAGTTTTGGGTAAATATCTCCCTTTTAAACAAAGAGCGAAAAAGTCCTTGCGAGTTCCGAACCGTTTATTTCATTTTGTTTTGTTTTAAGATATTACTTTTGTTTTTATAAGGAAAGTACTTTTTCATGCATATATATATATATAATTTTTTTAGTTTGTGTCATTTAACTATAGGTGGGTCGAGTTCCATAGTTCTCAAATTCTAATACGAATCTTAAAATTTCTTTCACATTTCAAAACCTAATTTGAATCTTTGAAAAATGTACCTTTTCGGTTAAAGAGAAAACATTTATAATTTAATCTAAAAAAAGTTCTTCAAGACTTGGCGTTACTAACAAATGTTATTATGTTTGTTGTGTCTATTACGTCATAAACAAAAAAGAGAACACCTTTTTTGGAAACTAATTATGCTAATACAGTTTTCGTACTTTTTAGTGATTTTATTACTCTCTCAACCACACAATTCTATATAATTCCTTCTATCGTTTGCTTAAGCCAAGTCAAGGTCCTCCTTTTTTTTTCGATGTACTGTTTCTGAGGTATTTGCGCACCTCAAATCTCTCGAATACTATAGTCGTCGAGGTATTCGAAGCATCTAAATTTAAGACATCACTTGTCTAATTAATTGTAAGATTCAGAATACACAAATCCATTATTTTACCAGCTGTTCTCTATGGGTTCGAAATGTGGTCTTTACCTTTACTTGACAAAAATAAGGTCCTTATGAAAGAATTTGGTCCAAAAATGGATTAGGATAGCGGGGAGTGGAGGAGGCTACATAATTATGAGCTGTATACCGTATAATCATCACTAGATATTGCTAAGGTAATAAAATCTCGCAGGATAAGTTAGGCCGGTAAAGCGGTGCGAATGGGAGTATCTAGAATCACGTTCAAGGTATTGAAGGGCAAACCCAATAGGAAAAGACCACTGGGAAGACCTAGAATCAGATGGGGGGATAACATTTAGATATACCTGAGAGAGATAGTGTGTAATGAGATAGACTGGATATAATTAGCTCAAGATAGGGATGGGTGGAGTACTTTAGTGAGTGCGGTAATGAACTTTCGAGTTCCTAGTGCCATAGATTAAGTAAGTAGGCCTATCTTTAATTTTAGCACATGAGTTATAAAACTACCCAAGATTTATTGGTGTACAACAGGTGCATTTTCTCATTTGGCACAAAGTCGGTTCCCTGTTGTTTCGATACATTTATAGATTTTTCAAAAAAAATGGATCAGCAAAATTTGTGTCTATCTCCGTCAGGTAGTCATGTTGGATAGATAAAACGTACCGAAAGACATACCATTCGGGATGTTTATATATATGAACCTAGTAATGCTAAAGAATTTGGTGTCATTCTAACCGAATTATTTGGTATAGGTTTTAATCTTATTTTTTGACCTGATAGAAGAGAAGGTCGATGAAGGTATTATTTTAATCATTTTAATTAGAATATTAGATTTTAAAAAAATTCTGAAGATACTAAATTGTTTTGCATCTATTTTGGGTTCTTCCTGTATAAGGAAGGACTACTTAAAAATGACTTTTTACTGTGTATACTTTGTCTGTGGCGCAAAGCACTCTTGAGAAGGTTACATACACTATAGTTGGCCATGACTCACTGAAGTATGAAGGTAGGCTGACATCAACCCTGTTGAGAGTCTGGCTCTGGGACTTATTAATTATCATGGAAAATGCCAGTTGGATTGGGAACTGTTGGCAGCTGAGTATAAAAGGCAGGTCTGGATCGGCAGGTGCGAGATCTATCTATCTTAAGTATGAAAGTTGGCTCATTTTGGAAGGAACCTGTGAGGAGGGTTTCTGAAATAACATTTATTGCTCAACTTTTCAGTTGCTAAGCAAGTTTTGTTACACAACGCTTTTTTAGGATTTCTTATTTTGTAACAACATTACTATTGCACCTGTTTTAACTTAATTTAAATGAGAACATATTAAATATTTTTGCTTGCAAAAACTTACATAAATTAAAGTCCAAATGATTAAAATGTGATTACAATGTTAAATTAATATAATTGCTATAGTTTTGTTTGTCTATGTGAGATAAAAATTTACTTCAAATCGAAATGTGATGACGTGAAGTTAATCCCGTTTTAAATGGTGTTAGCTACTATCGCTAATTTAATTTGCAAATGTATGTAAATATCATGTAAGGCTACTCATTGCCTGTGTAATATGACCGGAAATATTAATTTCAAAACAATTAGTCAGAGCCGTCATCAAGCCACTGTTGAGTCAGCCATATTTGCACATAAAGGCAACACTAAAGTTGGAAAATATGTGTACCATTGGAATAGTTTAACTCTTGATAAACGTTAAACCTGTTTGCACCAAACTACCAGACATAGTTTGTATCCAGGAAATTCCAGTCATAAAAGGCTGACACAATACATTTAAACTACATTTATGTATTTATAAACAAGTTGTAAAGCTGTCCAATCTATATAATACAATCTGGAAAATTAGCATATTTTTATAGTCTCATTTATGTATATATTAATTTATGAACGCTTCAAATTTATTGTATTTTGGTAGTCTTTAATATGAAAGCTACTAATAGGAAACTCGTTTATAAGCCTTCAAAAATTAAATTCTAATAATATGTATTCACTTGTTAAGAACAATTCCCTGAAAAAACTTTTATTAAGGCCTATTGTTATTTCCTATGTACTTTGTGCGAATATAAGTGATTATTTTTGCTCAAAGGACTACATAATAAGGACGATCGTAATTCAACTATCAGACCAGAGAACTGTTTTATTTCTTTATATTATTATAATCTATATATTATACTTTCTTCACATTAATGTTGATTCATTTTCTCTAGTAATCAAATTCTCCCTCAGAGTATATGTCATTAGTAAACGTAGTATTAATAACAAACCATATACATACAAAATAAATTTGTCTATAAGGGCCTATGTAAAAAATAGTAGTTTTTCAGAGGAACGTAACACACATTTAATATAGGAGCCCTATAAATCAATGTATTATAATTTCCCTTAGAATTGAATGTATAAATAAGCTAAACTTGACATTGGCCCTTCTAAATCAAGATTTAATTATTTTCAAAGAGACAGTTTTATTTTGTGGATATATTCTTTGATGAATTGGATAAATTTAAAAAAAAATCACAGGCAAAGAACTAATAACTCACAATAATTAAGGTGACGACGCTGGCCCTTTAAGTACATGAAAATGTAGATATTTTAAAGTCTAATGAGCATATAAAACAAATACCTCCCTAAATGTTGTTAGACTCTTTAGCACCAAGTCACAGTTTAATAAACAGTATTACTGTATATTATAATGACTTATAGCTGGGAGCTCATACCTGGTGATATTGCTTTGCAACAAAATGTATAAAACATCATCACTTCTAAGAAAACAATAAACATATTGAAGATAAACATGTAAATATTAATTTTCATTCAGTGTGACCTGACGGTCTAGGGTTAAGGTGTCGGACTCTTGTGCTGGGGGCCCGTGGTTCAATCCTCGGCTCCGGCACAGATTTATATGATTACTAAACCCTTCCTTCACCTCTGAATAGACGTGTATTAATCACAACTTGTGAATGTGTGAGATGCCATACTTCCACCGTGGTTCGGATCCCACGTTAAACTGTAGGTCCTCCATTTCATCTCACTGATCACCCTACCATTACACATTAGCGTAAGTGCGTATAACCCAAACGTTTAGCAAGATGAAGTGTTAATAATAAATAATAATATATAATAATAATAACTTTCACTAAGACCACGAATGAGCGACACGAGGCTTAATGTTGTATGATATACACATCTGTATTTATGTGCTGAGCTTATGCCTTGATACATTTACATCAACAAAATAGTTAACCATGTTTCTGTACTTAGTCACACTTAAAATGGAATTTAGAGAAATATGCCCATATTTTATGTTAAGTACAAACTAACACAAGTCAAGAACAACGTGGAGAAAGTGGTCTATTTTTCTTTGTATAGTTTACCGATGACACAGGTGAAGGGTTCTAATCCTTGCTTGGGGTACTGAGATTGTTTTTACAAAACTATTTCCTTCTCTTCCTCCACGCAAATGCGTTATATTTAATGTGGGTTATATCTACACCTTATCTACCTCATTATTGTAAATATTTGTATGGATATTAAGAGATAAAGTACACACAAATTAAACATATGTGTTACATAACATATGTGGTTGGTGAGAGGGGTGACGGAAGAATGGTTATGGCCAGCGTTACGTCACGTTACGTTCGGTTGTGTTGGGGTTTATGGCAGAAAAGAGAGAAGAAAATCTGATGAAAAGGTTCTCCTTTCAATCTAACCCATATTCGTATCACATTTTCTTTCCAGTATCCTCTCTCTTACGTAATAGTTAACTTCGTTGAATAGTATTTAAATTTTATTTGTTTATTTAGTTTATATATTTCACCTATAATTTATTATCTACGTATACTTTTTATTAAATCGGACAAAAACTTTGATTACGTATACAGTCCTATCTGGGTAAATTTTTCAATTAAATTGTTTTTTTTTTTGCACCACGTCCTACTATCCGTTTGGTTGGTTATATACTTATATACAAACTTTGTTTATGGTTTAGGATTAGGAAGTTTATTTATTTAGAGGAAGTGTACCCAAATTTGCGTGGAGAGAGATTGGAAAAAGCCTCGGTACACCAGACTGATGATTGAACCACGATCTCCCCGTCAACTTTGGCTTAGTCCATTGCGAGAATAGTTTCTTATACCATGCAACCATCGAATAACTAAGAATTAATAAATTACATATGTCCACAGGAATCGATCTCTGGGAATTTAACTTAGCGTGTCAATGCTCTACAAGTGAGCTATCCAACAATCGTATCATGTTTAGCGTCCGTGAATTTCCTTAAACTATGAATGAATGTTTACCCTTATCACGGGTAAATTCCTGGCTCCTGAGTTCGATAAATGGTGGCCACTTTTCAATAACATTTAAATATACATTTGAGTAATATTAGGATATTATTATTTTGGTTACTTGTAGAGAAAATTGCAACCCTTTTCTTTTCCAAAAAACATGTTTCATTACATATATTATTATTCAATTTGGTATATTATATGTATAACCTCTTTGCTAGAAAAATATAAGGTGATAAAGCGAGGTTAATAGAAGAGAAGATATTTTTTTTTAAATGAACATAGCGGAGAAAAATTTCCAACAAGAGTGGTTTAAAAAACACACCCGCTTTCTCTCCCCTATTCTATTAAACTATAAATGATATAATAAAAATAAAAGTTTTTTTTGTAAGCTCTAAAGACATAGAATTAAAGTAACTTTGCCCTCATCCTAGTGACAATTTTTTTTGTTGAATAAAATAAACTTTCCCCCCTTTAATGTTTTAATGCTCTTTCCCTGATCTGGGCATTGAAATGGGCAGTTTGGTGGGTTGATTTCTGTCATGTTCTCTTTTTTAGGAGGTGACGTCCACTCTAAGCGACAAAACAATTATCGGTATAGATGAAAATAGAGTACTCTGATGCTTTCAGAGAAGTCCAGGAAATGCTAGCTCAGATTAAAAAAACTTGTTGACATTTTACCAATATAGTACGATGATATTTATTCATAAGCTTTGATTTTCCCCATACAAATGGATGATGTTTTTGTTCTTGAAACTGTAACCAAATAAATGTTAAAATGGTGATGGAAACTATCACAAATTAACCAGCTACTTGGAAAAATAATAAGCGTATTTGCAGAGTCATGTGTTCTTCCTTGATATTAGAATATCTGAGGCTAACAACAAATATATTACTATTTCCAGAAAATTGTTTTTATACTCATAAACTAAACAATTTAATTACATATTTTTAAATTTAATTTATATATGTATTGAATAATATATATAATATTATATATATAATAGTATATATATATATATATTGTATGTATTCAATTTGTATTATTTTTGCTATAGGTGTTAGTACTAAAAACATCGCTGAGAACTGGGCCTGCACTGTTACCAAATTACTTACAAGTTTCCGTTATATCTACTTGTTAAGCTACTAGTAACCCCGATAAATAGCGGCATGCACAGAAATCAGTATTGAATTACATAATAATACAAATTTTATTTGTGTGAACGAACAGGACAGTAGGTATAAATATTTGATTTTGGGAAATACAATATATATATATATATACATACACGAGTACTCAATGCATTTTAACAATTAAGTTTTGAGATTATAACTGTCTAAAATACAAACCTATAAATATGTGTAAGGTTCTGCAAGCTGAGAAAATATAGAGCTACGTAAAGTTCTCCATTAAATCGCTGACTAGATATAATAAATATAGCTGTGCACTACTGTGCAAAGTTTCAGATGCCCTTGGATATGAATTATGTTTAACATAATTCGATTTAAATATTGAAAGAGTTTATACTATTTATAAATAAGTACCTATCATACGATATAATAAAATTTAAACTAGAATTTAATAAACCCTAAAAACAGATATACGTGACTACTTAATTTAATTTGATTTAAAATCTAAAAAAAAAAAAAAAATTGAGTTAAATTAATGAGTGAAAGCCATATGAATATAAAATTAATGTGGAGCTCTCCAAATAATAGGTACTAATTATTTAATTAAAACTTATAGTTGAAGCAAAGTTAAAATTACTATTTATATGTTTAAATTTTTTAATTCTTTAAATTTTCACTTTCTTTTGTTCACCATATTAAATATATGTATTTGTTTTTAAAATTAAAATAACCTTATATGAAAGATTTAATTATGTTTTCATTAAACTTTTCTTTTACAATAACTTATCGATGTTTAAGCCCGTTTATTCTTTGTGAATATAATCCTTTGCACGACTTCTATTTTCTTCTACATATTGACACATTGCATGTTTTCATGGCAACCGATACAAACGTCCCGAACAATAATTTCGGTTAAAAAATCACAATGTACAATGCCCCTGGAGTTCTATTTTTGTACTACGTGTATGTTATTTTCGTATGAGGGGTAGGTAGGCGGGGTGAGGGATGTATGTGGCATTTTGTAATATATTCTCAGCGTGACTCCAGCCCGTAATTGAAACATGTTCTCGAAATTCTCGCGGGAGGGGGGGGGGGGATGAGAGTTAAGAGCATCATGGGAGGATAGAGGAGGGGAAGTTTCACTGTAAATAAAAAGTCGTGATTACCAAGGGAACGCTTATTACGAGTGTCCACTGGCTTATTGCCTGTTCTCTATTGTGGACCACCCACTACAGTATCCGAGCTACCCTTATTCTAACTAAACTCCCTTACACTAACTACACTACCAATATTTCTTTCTCTCCCTCGTGATAGCATCCCTTCATTATAATTGAATTGAGATGGCTTGAAAAAAAAAAGGGTTAAAAGTCCAAGTGGGGTCAGCTATTTTAAAACTATTTAAAATAATAATAGGTATTGCGCCCACGTCAGCGGATGATCGAAATAGTCACTCTGGTGTTAGATTGGATTGTCGATGACAGGGAGATTGGGTTAGAAATACTGGTAGAATGTACTTAAATGTGTTTGACATACATTCTTCCCCACTATCCATACACGCAAATGTGGGTACAATTGCTGTAAACTTGACCTAGATGGTCTTGGGGTAAAGTGCTAACCCCCCGGACCCGATGTTAAAGGGTTCAAGCCTAAGCGGGGTTGACGAGGTTTTCTTGAGCGATAAAAATCGTAGCAAAAACTTCCTTCGGAAGAGAAGTAAAGCCGTCGGTCCCATTTCGACTGTTGCGTGTAAAATGAAGTATGTGAAAATAGCTTTCCCGGCCAAATTGTTAGGTTCTTTCAATCTCGCTCATAGAAATTCTCGTGTGCTGATACTATCAGTCGGTTCAGAAAGTGCATGTTAATACCACAAATAAATAAAATTTACTCTAAATTCTTATTTTCATCACTCCTGTTCTACTGGTGTAGTAGTTGGTGACCTGGTGATCTAGGGGTAAGGTGTCAGACTTCTGTGCTGGCAGCCGGGGTTCAATCCTCGGTCCCGGCACAGATTTATCTGATTACCAAACCCTTCCTTCACCTCTGACAAGACATCTTGTGAATGTGGGGAAACCAGACCTCCACCGTGGTTCGGATTCCACGTTAAACTGTAGGTCCTTCATTTCATCTAACAATCACACTACCATTACACATTAGCGTAAGTGCGTATAACCCGCACGGGTAGTAAGACGTGGTGCTAATAACAACAATAATAATAATAATAATAATAAACAATTACTTACTGGTGTAGTTAATGCATGCCTATGACCAAAACTGTCACTTAGACACGGTGAAAAAAAAGTATTACATTTATATGGGCATTTTTCTTAATTTTTACTTAACTTAAGATACCACTAGATGTTTTGCCTGCTCTAGTAGAGAGCACCCGTTAATTCATCACTGTGAAAGGGCGAACCCAAATTTCACCAAAAATAATTTTTCAGCCATGCCTGGAATCTAAGCCGAATCTTTAACTTAGTAGACAGTCACTGTACCGACTGAGCTAAGGCATCACGTATCTTTCCTAACCAGTATATTTAATTAACAATAACTTTTTAATTGCTTATTACTCCACATCGTATTGTCCGTCCAAGCTATTTGAATTTAGTTACAATGTCTGGGTGGGTGGAGAAGAGGAAATAATTTTTAGGAATTGTTCACGAATTTGAATGGAGGGAGATTGAGAAACCTTTTACATAAAAAAATGGGTGTGTGTACTTATGTACGCGCGTGAGAAGTTATACTTCTTGGCATCATTAAATAATAAATATTTAACAATAATAATTTAATAATATTTAGTATTAATTATGTTAAATAATAATATTTTAATTTATATCAATAAATAATACATACGGATAGTTAACCTCAATTATATTGGAGCACTTGAAAAAGTCTATAAGCCAATTTTTTTCACTAATATTTACGAATAGTAAATAATATTAATCAAAATATTCAATTTAAATCACTACTGAATATAATTTATTACCACATATATAATTCGCACTTGTATGAAACTAAAACACGTGTTGTGAATGTAGAAACTAGAAACATGTGGATAAATATTATATATATGAAAACAGTGATCAGAGGACGACGAGCGTACCATCATGCGCGACTAACAGACGTTCTATTTCTATTTTGTTGGTAGCTTTTTTTTTTCGAGACTTAATGAGCGGTTTAGCTTCAACCTGTTACTTTTGTGTTACAGTGATGCACGCGCAACTTAAAATTTCATCTCATCATTTTTTCATAACGCGCCTAAAGAAGTATAACTTCAAAAATAAACCCACCTGAAATTCAAAAAATTAACGCTCCTGATAGATCAGATTGGACTAGATCATGGATGGCACGCGTGCCACTGGGTGAATACGATGTGGGTTACACACTGATATAAAAAAACAATCAATTTTTTTTTCAAGTCGTATAATTTTGTATGGTCAATAATATTTTTACAGCCATTTCATTCGATATCATACCACAATGAACTAAAACTATTAGGGAAACGATATGTAAGTTTTTTTATTTTATTAGATATAACATATTTAATGACTTTTCTCTCTCTGAAAATATCACTTTCAATGATTTTATTTAAAATTAGTGAAGTTAATATTGGCTTAAACACATGCAATTTGAGAGTTTAATAAATTTTCCTTCTTTAAAATTTAAGCATGATTAAAATATCTACAATTTTAGTCGAGTTATCATTTCATTTCAAAATATTCAACCAGTTTTGATTTTTCAATACCCATCAAAAAACCTAAATAATAGGTTACACACTAGACTAATTGAAAAATCAATTAGTCTTAAGTGGCACACTGGTTGTAATAGTTTCGCCAACCCTGCAAGCGCACACTAAAATTGATGAATGATGTGGATAAATATCACAAGTCTGTATCGGGGTTCAAAGAAATAGCTAGTAGCTCAGACAGAAAAACGCCTATCATAAGGACACACACTAGTCAACAATTATAAAAGTGACTTTGGCAAAATTGTTAAAACCTTACATTAAAGTCTATGTTGCAACATTGAAACTTTTATTCGCAACATTGGGGCTCTATTTTTTTTTGTCAAATGGTATATGGTTAGTCTTATTGGTTTATAAGAGAATTTTTATGTAGTAGCAAGATACTAGGTTGTAGTTATTTTCAACTAAAATAAATACAATAAAGTTTTTTTTAATATGGCTTCCTCAGTATTTTTAAATCTTCAATGTGACTCTTATAAATAAACGACTTTGACAAGCCTGCTTTAAACTAACATTTCAAAATAGTTTATTTTTTAATTTTGGAAGAAATAAAGTGAAATCTAATTCGATCTTTGGTTATCAAACAAAATTATCTAGCTAACTGTTGCAAACATAACTTGCGTGTTTAATCGTTAATTATGTATTATTATTATTATTATTAGCACCGCGTCTTACTACCCGTTCGGGTTATACGCTCTTACGCTAATGTGTAATGGTAGGGTGATTATGAGATGAAATGAAGGACCTACAGTTTAACGTGGAATCCGAACCACGGTGGAGGCCTGGCATTCCCCACATTCACAAGATAACTTGTCAGAGGTGAAGGAAGGGTTTGGAAATCAGATAAATCTGTGCCGGGACCGAGGATTGAACCCCGGCCGCCAGCACAGAAGTCTGACACCTTACCCCTAGACCACCAGGTCACCTGTTAATTATATAAATTATAGATTTAAATGTCGCTGACGGTATTATATCTCATCAAAGGCTACTTTATGTCTTGTTTTTAGAACAGCCAGATCATAAAATAAAATATAATTTTTATTCAAAAGAAGAAGTCTTCATAAATAAGCATTTGAATAACAAAAACTATAAAATTATGAACCCAGGACGTGTTTCACGATTTCTTTGTCTGTAGCTTGTGTATTCCATGCTCATTAAACGAGAACGCAGTAACGTTTGATTATACAAGGTAGTCTAATTATGGAATCGTGTTTACGGTAACTCTGCCATTATCATAAAGCTCGTTTGGGAAGCGGTCTCACATCTACGAGGAACATGCCATGGATGATAGAGAGTAAGATATTGCCTTAGTCTAACCCGTGAATAATTTCAGTTAGCGCTGTCGTGGGAGAAAACAATAGATTACTCAAAGATCTGATGAGTTGTCAAAATATTAGCGGCAAAAAATATATATTTTTCATGAGGTTGTTAGGAAAGGATATGTATTATTGGTTTGTCATAGAAAAAAAAATAGCAGCCCTTTTCTAGAAACTGAGATTAATGGCCGGAAGGTTCATTGTGCTGACCCCTTGACATTCTCTATCTGTTGATGTTGGCAATATCTTTGTTATAAAAGGGGGGGACCGCTCAGTCTGTATGGCTTGATTGCGGGCTAACACCATGTATTTTTAGGTTAAATGTGGCTTTATGTAAATTAGTTGTCCATGCCTATTACCAAACGATTTTTGTAAAGAACTAACAATCATTAATGTGTTTTGGATAGTTTAATGAGATTTCTATAAAAAAAAGCAACTTTATTTTTGTTTGTTTCGTAGATATTTGTCTTGGCAAATACACATTTTAAATAGTGAATCTAGCTTATTTACATATGCGTTGATCATCACATTACCACATTTAATTAGTTTTAATTACTCGTATTATTTATCATCGTGAAAGGACTTACAAATTGAGTTTTAAAAATATATGTGTGAAATGTATTCAATATTTTAATAATAATTGTTCTATATGTTACTTAAATTAGCTAAACAATTTTTTTAAATACAGTAGCACTTGTAAAATATTTACATTCTTTCAATATATTAATGGTCACTTATACATGTTGTCAAAAGAATAAAGTAGCTATTGAATAAACATTATTTTATTATTTTATTATTATTAAATCAGACACATTTGAAGTGAGTAAAAGAATACATTTCAATCAAGGTTTATTAAAACATATATTTACCTTTGACTTGGTGCTTCAGTGAGGTATCCATCAACATTAATTTACTATCTGGCCCCGTAGTGTATTTGTCAGTGAACCTAGGATTCCCGGTTGGTACCTTGGGTGTATGGGAATCATCCTAATTGTCACAAGGGATTGGTAAATTCGGCTTAAACTATGTCTAAAACTCCAACTGGCTCACACCTTCATATTCAATGTCATCCCATCATCTCATTACGGGTACGTGTAGACAATCCCCTTAAGTGTAACCTGGGCAACGTTCTGTTCCACCAGAGCGGCTTATATTCTACATACAGGTGGCAAAACTAGATTTTATGTTCTTCCCGGTCAGTACTGCCATAATCTAAAAAAAAAAAAAGTGTCCTCCTTTAGTTACAATGAGTCGATCACTCTTTATGAATGTTTAAATGTATCTTCTTCTTAGGGATGTTTACAACCACACTTATTATTAAAATTACTATATTTTTACTTGTAGCTTATTGTAGATGATTTGCATTGAGTGCAATTAATAATACAGTATTATTCTATGCATGTTTTAATATTTTTTCTTAACCCACATTGGTGGGGGCGTGGACTAGGGTGTTAACCTCATCTCGTTGGTTTTCAGTGATAGTAAGGTTGGACTGGAACCCTGACCAGACGATTCAAAGACGACTTTTCCTAAATTGTTTTCCACAAATGCGGTAGGTTTCATATAATACTTTACTTTGTTCATACAACCTCTTTGTTGTTAATATTTCGATAGACAATATTGGTAATAAGACGTTGTGCACGGAGAAAATAAAAACAAAATTGAAAAATGGCTTTTTTAAATGTTCCATAATCAAGTAACATTTTCAAATAGAGAAAATATTAATGTGACTAGTCCAATGTTGTTTAAACTAATGAGTCAATTAAATAGGTTTGAAACAAGGTTAGTTTGCAATATAATTTTTAGTAAGGTGCCTTAAAAAAAGTACTGGACCATTAAAGCCCACTCCCCTCTTTTCCTGATAAATATGCTCCATTTTAGACTAATCATAAACTAGAATCAATGAATTACTGGTCCAACTGTTGTACATGAAGTGTCAATTCCTTTTCCCATTTGTCCATGGACACGCCACGGATCGAACAATGTTAAACACGATTACTTTAGGCTCGTTTGTAATCAGAAACAATTCGTGTTGTCTACACTTTGGTAGTTGGCAGCCTACTGTATGTGTTTTCTGCTGAAAACATTTCCAACATGTTTTTCATGAAATTAGACAGCTTTAATAAGTGAGGAAGTGATAATCCCAGACATCAGTTGTTCTGCGAACACGATAAACCTTGAACTTAGAATTAAGGTTTTGTGTAAGCTATCCACACGCTTTGTAATCTAAATACATCGTTTTCACGTAAGATAGAGTTATTATTTATAATTCTGCAGAATGCTACTATGTTTAATAACCATTATTGTTTAAGTCATTTTGGTGGATATTTAATAATTATTAATAGTATTTAGTGATCTGAAAAGTAATTTTTAATTTTGATGTTATTTATTTGGCAATACTTTCTTACTAAAGTTGTTAATATTTAGCTTTACATAATATATTAACCGATAAATAAATATATGTTTTTAAAAACATGAATTATTACTTTACAAATAAAATCTCTATGAGACTTACTATGCTTATAACAAGATACCATAATTACGTTTAAGAACAGACAGAGGGACAAACATAATATGGCCACCATATTGAAAGTAGGAACACAGTTTAACAGTTTATATCTCTACCACTTTAATGCAGTGTCAGCAAGATGTGATTCACATCTGCAGGCAATATGTTAGTTAAGTCCATACAATCTTGGTTTTTCAGTAAAGGGGACGTCGGTGTTCGAATACCAGCTTTATGTAGAAAATGTGTTTTTATAATTTATAATTATTTTTTTCCACTTCCATTCACACATAGATACATTTCCTCCTAATTATATATTTCTCATGCTTTCCTTTAATGTAGTTGGAATGTCGAGGAAGGGTGGCGATATGTAGTTTTAAGAACAAAACAAAAAATCCGTGTCAACTATATTTCTCTTTTCAATGTGAAAGGCCAACTGTCTTTGTCCTATTTGTTTTGTTGTTCTTTATTATGACTTTTGACCATCCTTGTGGTCTAGTGCTCATAGTTCATGACCACGGATACATAGGTCATGGGATCGATCCCCGGCTCTTTCAAAATAATTTATGTGAAGCAGTAGATCTGAAACGGGATCACACCCAGTCTAGTGAGGACAAAGAAAGAGTTTCTTGAATAAATAAGTGACAGCTCCGGTTTAGAAAACTAAGAATAATGACCAGAGGGTGTGTTGTGCTGACCACATGACAGCCTATATCTGCAAATGTTGGCACTATCATCGCCAACAGTGGGACCGCTCAGATGGTATAACTCACTTGTGGGCTCATACCATGGAGCTTTTTACTGTAACTTTATCTTTAAAGAAAATTATGTACACTTTGACGGTCGAATGGACAATGGCATCACTCTTACAATAGACTGTACTGCTGATAACTGGAGCGATTATATTTGATTCCCAGTGATTTTCCCTAAATTGTTTTCCAATCCTCCTCGACGAAAATATGGGTACACTATCTATTATTTTAACCTTTATAATCCTTAGCAAACTATTGCAATTAGTACATATGTATATAGCTCGAACGGGAAATGGAAAGTGATGCCAAAATAGATAAGTAAAACTATATAAACCTAAAAATAAGAATTTTTTCTCGAGAGTTTTGCTATAAACACATCTGTTAGAGTCTGATTTTAGATGAGAAAATGTTTGTATTTTTTTTATGTTTGAGAACTGTTTACAACCACTAGATTTTTATCATTTTCGAAAATAAAATCACTTTCCTAGAAACGGGCAGTTTACATTAAGATATCAGACTTCACATTTCATCCACAATACAGGAAATAGAATTTCACCCCTAAATAAAACCTTATCGGCAACGACGTCATCACAATTTATGTAGAATGAAATTTGTTGGGACAGCTAGGGGTAAGAAGAATGTTTTAGTGTGTAATAAAATTAGTTAAGTATGGAATAGGAAGGAGAGAGTAAGAGAAGCGATGAGAGAGAGAAAGCATATGGAGACAAAATAAGTTTTAGAATGGTTTATGCAAAATATATTTGTATTATTTACTCTAATGTTTCTGGTACCTTAAAGGCCTATACTGGGCCAACTTTATTTTAATTAATATCTTTTTCGTATTTAAAAGTAACTGAAAAGGCCCAAAACCTTTCTAAAACCACGTTTAACAATAATTGTCCAAAGCGGTGCTTGAAAAATATAATATTCTTAAAACTTGAGCCTGTGCAGCTTATTTTTTATATTCATGCTTTTAACGTGATACTTGAATTTTAAATACTAATACTTTTTATAATAAGCACGTTATAATTTCTTTAAATATTATTTAAAAGAAATAATATTGATCATTGCACTCATCAGTAATCACATTACATAATTATAATTAAGCTAACTATACATTTATTGGGCCATTGGAGAAATCGATTGCTAGTCTAGCGTTAGGTTCTTAAAAAAACCATGATAACACTATTATTACTATATTTTTTTATTAATTAACATATAAAAATACGTTAACATTTATTCATCCATTTGTAGCCACGCGTTTACGTATTTCAAAACAACACTGTGAACATAACCATAAAAATAATGTTATGAAAGAGAGATATACATTGAAACAATGGAACAACATATATATATTTTTTAAATAAGATAACAATGAAATATATGAGTGGACATCTTGGTAAAGAGAACTAAAGAATACGTCTAACCACTTGGTCGTATCTCAATAGATGACATGTGTAGATTGGAACTTTAACTGTTCAGCGGTCAAGCCTTACTGACCATCTTTCTAGACCGCGTTTCAACTACGAACACGGTTTTTATTTGAAACTTTCACATTTTTTTAGTGTGCTAAAATAAATTTATTTCATCAACCTGATTTGGATTTATTTCGTGAAAATATTGAAATTATCTCATAAACGTGAGCCAATTTTCTTTAAAATCTAATAATGCGTTTGCAATCATTTTAATAATGTGCTGTAAAAAGACACAATTTCTATTTATCTAGTGTCATATTTAAGTAATCTTAAGTAAAGTTACACTAAAAAACTATTTAATGCTAGTTTTTAAATTGTTGTATATAAAACTGCATTCTCTTCAACACTGACATATTTAATTATTGACCAGCATGGTGAAGGTTCTTTTTGAATTGAGTATTTATTTGGCATTTCGTCTGTCTGTCAAGTTTTATGTTACATGATAATTGTAAAATGCCTTTACCAATTTTAGCCAAATTTGCAGGAACATTCTTTGATACTAGGTCAAAAAGTGTATGCATGTGGTTAATTGATCTGGTTAACAGTGCTAAGATCGCGACCACTCAAAAATCTGCCTATTTGTTCAAGGATCACTTCCATTTGCGTGGATATTATAACAAAATTTGACATAGATATTCTTTGAACCTAGACAAACGATGTTTTTACATAGTTTTTCAATTTGGCTATCCATTTCAATAAGGGGGTGATCAAAAGGTTTTTAGTTTAATAACCCATTTAATGGGTTTAAATTTATAGTTCCAAGAAACCGATGGAGTACAAGGATATATATATTTTTTAATCTGGACATTCATTGGAAGACTAACAGAAATCTCAAATAAGTTTATTTAAGATGTTATGGAGAACTATACCAAAACTCTACTTAGAGACAAAATAATATTTCCATATTATATGTGTAGTTCCATGATTACTTTTATAAAATCTAAAACAGTTTACCCAATTCTTTGGAGAAAGAATAGAATTATTAATAACTAGAAATAAACTAAGTTTACATGAGAATAATGTACTTACTTCAGAAACCATGCAATTCACTTTTATTTGTATATGTCTATAATACCTTTTTTTACTTTCTTGTACCCCTTGGGTAGAGAAAGTATTGTTATCATCATAAGAATCTAGATCGAGAATTTAATAATGGTAACGTTTCATGACCCCCTGAATCCAAAATGGTTTTTTTTCAATGCCATATCTTTGTCTGTGTATATGTATCTTAGCCTGGAGCCTAAATCATTTCACCGATCTGGTTAGATGTGTATCTAGTATTCATAAGGTTTCTCAGAGGCATTTTTGGAATTATATATCTAACTTTAAATTTAACGGTAGTTTACGTAAGGTTTTTTTATTAAATTGGCATGAACAATTTTCACTAAATTTGGTATCTATATATAGTTGAAAATTACAAGCAAATTGGCAATTATTTATTTCCCATCTGTATAATATTGAGGGTATTCTACAGAGGTGGACATTTTTATTTGGAGATATTCTCATATATAAATAACCCTCAAGGTTATTTTTCTTGAAAAATGAGATGTAACATTTTGTTTGTAATATTAAACTGTATTAAATCACATATTTTAATCAAAATCGTTAGTGCTGATTTTTAGAAAATCTGTTTTTTCTCTTTACGCCCCTATGTAAACTACCTTTAATTACATGGTTATACATCTAATTCCAAAAATACCTCTTGGAGCCTTATTAAAACCCTATATAATAAGTTTAGTATTTTGACCATCACGATACTTCATTTCACTGAGGGTTCCGCGAGGATGTAAATGTCATTAACTTGTGGAATTTGTTCATTTTTAACAACTTTCACGTAAAACCTCGCAGTTCCGAGATCAAAGTAAATTACTAAAAATATATAGATAGTCTTGCTCAAATAAATAACTGGTCCCATGGTGTAGTGTTCAGTACAACGGGCTATGAGCCTAGGGGTCCTGGGTTTGACCCCCGGTTGGTATCTTAGGTATTCTATTCTTCCTGACAGGGGAACCACCCCAACGATCACCAGTGCTAAGATCAATTAGGCTTAAATTTTGTTTAAATTTTTCCACTGGTTCTCCACCCTCACGCTCCTTATCACATTCCCCTCATCGGGACATTGAAAGCCCTTCCATTGAAAAGACTTACGATTAGTACATTCGGGCTTACCCTGCGCAACGGTACACTACACCTAATTTCATAGCTGTGGGAACTACAGGTCTTTAAAGGAGAAAATATTTATCTTCGCTCTCTCTTTGTTACCGGTTGCCAAACCTTCAAGCTTTCGTTTGTTGGGAAGTGAGGGGGGAGGGTTTACTTGGAAATCTCTCATTATAAAAAATTAGGCATGGGGAGGTTGGTGGATTCAATTGACAGGCAAACACATTTCTCTCGGTGTACAGCCTTTTCTAGAAACATTAACTATTTACACAATAGTATTTTTTTCGAGATTGAAATATATTAACATTTCTCTATTACCCACGTAATTATGCTTAAACTATTTTATGTA
Organism: Timema cristinae; assembly: GCA_039000515.1. NCBI lineage: Eukaryota > Metazoa > Arthropoda > Insecta > Phasmatodea > Timematidae > Timema > Timema cristinae. The sequence continues at coordinate 30,441,739 of JBCFYV010000024.1, read as the reverse complement.
TAAAACTTTTTTTCTCATAATTAATATACAAACAATATGTATTGCTGCTTGAGTTACTGAACAAGTTCCGTTTTACGAATTTAAGTGTAGACTCTTAGCATCATTTCTCTTTCTTTACTACTTAATATTTCCTCTTGCATTGTAATTGCTTGTAACAAGCCAGATACTCTATAATTTTTGCTATATTTTAACTGTTAACAATAGACTATTATTCAAATAAATATATTAATATACACATAAAATTATAATTCCACAAACTTACTGCAAAAAAAAAACACAATCTGAACGGTTAGTAAAACGTGGTGTTAATAGTAATAATAATATTAATAACTATTAATAAGATGAGAAGCCAAAAGTAAAACTCCAGTTAGAAATGATGGTGGAAAAAAAATTCTTCTTTTTTGGAACGTGTGATATAAAAGCATTTTCTCCTTGTATTCTCGAAAGTAATGAATCCATCTCCAAGGCCGTCTCTCTGTCATGAGTCCCACTTCACCCCTCCCCCCCCCCCTCTCCCATTGTCCACTCGTCAACGAGCATGTGATAGTCCCCAAGAAGCGGTGGTCCATACGCAACATCTCTCTCTCCAACAAAAGATCGTAAGGTCGCCACTAGGAGGACGACAACAAGTACATTTCTCTGTCACGGACGAGATGTTACTTTGATTTATGAACAGGTTCACATCGTGCTCATCTCGCTGGCACATCGTGCTGTACTCGTTACATATAGAGTGTGTTCGATAAATCTGCTCGATCAAAACCTTAGCCTGAAGACTCGTCTGCATTGTAAGCGTGGTTCGTTGTGTGAGGTGATCTCATTTCGTAATCGTTGATATTGTAGGGTAATAGCTTTATTTCATTTACTGAGTGGTTAAGTGAATCAGTCAATTTATTGAACTACTTATATCACATTCACATTCATGTGTAGGCCTATATGTATGGAAATATATACACTGAATGAAGACAATTAATTTATTAGTTTAGATGTATTTTGACAATCATATCATATTAAAAAGAGGTCCTGGGGGTTTCTATTCAATACAGGTTGGTATTCAAGCTACTTTTTGTTTTTGTTTCTTTTATTTTTATAGTTTTTCATATTCTCTGCAGTTGAATATTTTAAATGCTTTTAGATAACATTTTCCATCAATTACTTATTTTAAATAAGTTAGTTTGAATCACTACAAGTCACCAACTTCACATACCTAATATTAATATAATATAGATTTCTCTATCTCTCTCTATCTCTCTCTATCTCACTCACACACAAACACAAACACACACACACACATATATATATATATATATATATATATATATATAAGATAGATAGATAGATGTGTAGTTTGGTGTAACTAAACATAATCGGTTTTAATCTGTTTTAAAATATTCTTTTATTCCTATATTATTATGAAGATCCTCATACATTACACATTTAGATAATTAAACATGCTTTCAATATAACTTAAGTTCTAAAGACAATGTTGTATGTTAATAAAATGAATCTAGTTAAAAAAATAATTTACTATATATTGTATTTTATTGATAAAATTATAAATAATTTTTTTAAATTGATTATTTAAAGGCATTTAATTTAATCTATTTAAATATGATGTAGTCCAATACACAACTAAATTCACAACAATAATATATTAAAATGCATGTTAACTGAAAGTTAAAGTAGTTTAAACCAATTATTGTTTAAATTTAAAAGGGACTGGCCATGTATTATAAAAGGAAATATCTTTAGTGTTGTATGTACAGAGTACAAACACATTTCCCATAAAACCTTATTTTATATCAACCTTTTCAGTAGTGTGGGCTGTCAGATCAGACTTCAGACAGTTTTAATGTCTGGATAGCTGAAAGTATGAGAGTAAAAGCCAAGGGTAGTCTCTGTAAAAAAATAAACCCCGCCTTTCCTTCATCAACTCTCACGTGGGTGAGCTCAGCATCCTACCAAATATCATGTGGAGAGTGACCGTAATATAATATGTAAATAATGAGCAGGGCAGGAGGGACGGAACTTATGTAGATTTTACTAGGTGTTCTGTCTTACGACAGGTCCATTCCTTATGTCAGTGAACTTAGATCTCCAATGCGCCCTGTCTTCTGTCTCCTCCTTCAGTTCCCAGAATTTTATTTTTTTCCTTAAAGTCATCTAGTATTTGAATCCTACTTATTCCTAAATTCCTCTTTCCCCCAACCTTTCCTTCTATGACATCATGCAGAAGACAGTTACTCCTAATTATGTGTTTGATCCAGTTTGGTTTGAGCCAAATAATCACATCAAAAAATAGATCTCTTCTCCCACAATCTTCCTAGGACTTGTTCATTTGTCACCCTGCCTGTCCACCTGATCATCTCAAGTCTTTTCCAGCCTTATCCAGGATTATATATATATAATAAACCCCTTACTTATAGCTGTTTAGGTGTGAACATCTAGTTACCAGGTGGAGTCAGGCACACTATCCGTGCATCTTTCTCCTTCACCAGTAACACAGCTATTAACTGTTTAATCTATATGTAAAGGACGAAGAAGCTTAGTAATAGTTACTTCCTACCAGCCTTTGTTGGTCGAATGGTCTAAGACAGGGGTCGGTAACGCAGCTCCTTCAGACCCTTTTGACGGATTTTAAGCGACCAACTTATATTTTGTAATTTTATAAATTTTTTGTTAAATATTTTTGTTTGATAAATAGCGGGATTGTTGTCGAGTATTATTTGAAATTAAACTTCTTTGTTATATATTATTCATCATTAATCTTCAATTTATTATTCCATTAATATCTTCATAAATAAGTTTTTGACAATAAGCCCACTTTGTAACATGCTTCAAAATTTGAGGCTCAAATATTTTAATTTGAAGAGCGATAATATTATAATTTATGTGTTGTTTGTTACATTTAAAAGATGTATATTTTCAACTTGTCGCTAATAAATACATAAAAAAAGGTAGAAAATTCATATATAAGAATCGACATTTTTATTTGCGCCCTCAGAGTAAAACATAATTGGAAAATAGCTTTTAATGCTTAAAAGGTTACCAATCCCTGGTCTAAGGCTTCACTCTCGCAATAGACTGGCTGCCATTGACGTGTAAATTGGGGCTCGAATCCCGTTCGGGTATACTCAGGGTGTTTTTGTTTTCTAAATGGTTCTCCACTATCGCTCCATGCAAATTTGGGTAAACTTCCTCTAAAATTAAATTTCCTCGTCCCTAGCACATTATCGTAATTAATATATAATATGCGTGGTAAAACTTGGTGATAAAAGTAATTTTTTATATTTGCAATCAGCAGTGAAAACACTTGTTTCTTTAGCACCGCGTCTTACTTCCCGTTAGGATTATACGTTAATGTATGCTGATGGTCCTAGGGTCTAGGAAGTTTATATTTAGAGAAAGTGTACCCCATTTGCGTGGAGAAAGATTGGAAAACCCTTTTGAGAACCGACCCTTTATATCCCCGTCATCGCAGTCTAGTCTACCTCAAGAGTAGCGTCGTAGATCATGTGACCATCGAACTGGGTAGATACGCGATTGATAAATCAATGAGTAAATTGGAGCTAAGAGGAAATACATACGTATTAACTTGGTGATAGATTTGGAAACCAATTTCTACTTAGGTGATCGATAAATATAGTCTAAAATATCCATCGGTTACGTGTGATTCGAAGTTTACTATAAATAGAGTTAAGTCGCTCATTGTCCATTTCTTTCTTATAAACTATATTATTATTATTAATATTATTAGCACCGCGTCTTACTACCCGTTCGGGTTATACGCACTTACGATCATGTGTAATGGTAGGGTGATTGTGAGATGAAATGGAGGACCTACAGTTTAACGTGGAATCCGAACCACGGTGGAGACCTGGCATTCCTCGCATTCACATATAAACTATAAATACAAAATCTTAAAAAATAAATATTTTGGGGTAAGATATATCGTAATATTATAAGTAAAAGTCTGCAGTCAGACAGGATTGAACATCCCCTCTGTGGTCAGAATCAAAGAATCAAACAAGTTATCTGTGTTGTCCCCCCCACAACCTCTATCCTTCATATTAACGGCGTATTGAGACGCTGTGGCGAAAATAAGGGAGGGGGAGAGTCTATGAAATGTTGGCGAAGAAGGAGCAAATAAAAGCAAGTATGATAGAAATAATGAAACGGGGTGACGGAGATTGGATTTCCCGAGAGGTTTCCTGCCGAGAGGCATCAGTTTTCCACACCTTCCTTCTTCACGTGTCATAGTGCCAGATAAGGTGTGGGGAGAGCAAGTCTGTAGACCACGTGATCCAAACAGATGATGTCTTATTCCAGCTCTTTCAAGGATGCATGGCCCTTACTCATCTTGATGTGCTTTCTGGCATCATACTGAGGTGATTTTGTTTAGTGTACCACTTAATTTTACCACACTGTTCTTCTTCTTCTTCTGGATGATCACTTAATTTGGTAACACATTTTGGCCATTTATTTTTATTATTGTTATTATTAGCACCACGTCTTACTACCCGTTCGGTTTATACGCACTTACGCTAATGTGTAATGTAGGGTGATTGGGAGATGAAATGGAGGACCTACAGTTTAACGTGGAATCCGAACCATGGTGGAGGCCTGGCATTCCTACATTCACTAGATGTCTTGTCAGAGGTGAAGGAAGGGTTTGGCAACCAGATAGATCTGTGTCGGGACCGGGGATTGAATCCCGGACCCCAGCACAGAAGTCCTACTCCTTACCCCTAGACCACCAGTTCACCCCTTCGACCATTTAATCTAGTTAACTTAGTTATATTGGCATCATACTAAGTCAATTATATCTTGTTGGTTTGTAATTTGTCATCATACTGTGGGTATTATTTCTAGTGGGTAACTTAATTTGACATCGTACCTTGGCCATTTATTTGGTCAATCACTTAATTTGACATTCTGCGGCCATTGTATATAATAAATAGCTTAATTTGACATCATATTGCGGCCATTGTATATAATAGATCGCTTAGTTTGACATAATGCTGTGGCTATTTTATCTAGTTGATCACATAATTTGACATCGTACCTAAGTAATTTATTTGGTCAATCACTCAATTTGACATCATATTGCGGCCGTTATATAAAATATATCGCTTAACTTGACTTCATACTGTGGCCATTATATATATTTAATTAATAAAACTACTACCTCTGTGATCTAGTCGTCAGAGTTTCAGGATATGGATCCAGAATGCTCTGGTTCGATCCCGATCTTCCAGATTTTTCTGTAAAGCAACAGTTTTGGAATGAGGTCGAACTTAGTCTCGTGAGGACAAATGATGTTCTATTTGAATAAAAAAGTATTTGGCTCCTGGGCTAGAAAACTGATATTCACCACCAGAGAGTTCGTTTTATGACCATATGACACCCTTTATCCGCAAATTTTGGCATTATCTTCGCCAACTCGGTCGATATAGCTCGCTTTGCGGACTGACACCATGGAGTTTTTTTTTATAATAGAACTTTAAATCTTAATATATAACAAGATTTTCCATTGGAATTGAATTTCTACTAGTTTTGTGAATCACTTTAAAATTATTTTTAAATCAAATTAAATGTAAAATGTAAGCTTCTTTTCTAAAACTCTCCTTTAAGTAAGTTTTGTAAACAACTGATCAATATTATCTGTTTGTAACTTACTGTCAAAGATCTTAACACGGCATTAAGTGTACTTTTAACAGATTATATTAAAACTACAGCGCCATAGGCTACGTGTTTCCAAACATAATTATTCGGAACTTTTATTAAAAATGGCCGTGGATGGTGGGTTCCCCTTTTATAAATATAAATTAACGATCGATTGACTATGTGTAATATATGTTATAGAATTAAGTTATTTTGTAAGTTGTGTGCTGATAAGACCAGTTGGTTCTAAAATTGTACTTTAAATAATTTTTTTTTTTTAATGTTGTGGGTGGTTACTGAGATTTGACGAGAAAAACACACTAATTACGGAAGAAGCTATGGGTCATTTAATTGACTCATCACGAAGTTGTTCATCTTGCTTCTTCATTTATCTTTCAGCCTGTCAAGTCTCTTATTTATTTTTTTACTTTACTCTCTCTCTCTTTGTTGGGTCTTGGGAAAGTTTTCTTACATTGCTATTACAATAAGGGCCGGTCATATGACTCCTGGATAAATATTAAACTGGTAGATAAATATTTATATCTGGTGGATAAGTTAAAATTACGTCTTTTGACTGCCTGATACCATTTATCTGCCAGATAAAATGTATTTATCCATCACATTTGTATCAGGAGGTTTAAGTACCTGATAACTTTTATCTGGAAGTTAAAGTGATTGTTACCATAGTGATGCGTTGTTTTTAATGAGGTTTCGCCAATCAAAATCTGTTTTTAAGTTAAAATCTTGGTACATGTGTTTAGTAAACACAGGCTCGGGATCTAACTATATAAAGTTAGAACATTTCATTCACTTTTATATAAACTTAAAAGCTATATGTATAGTTATATTTATATAAGAAATAATTATCAAAATGCGAGTACAATAAATAAAATTTTGTAAATGTTGTACCCAACTATTGCCCACATTTTGGCAGACACCGAAATTAGTACTTGCAAGACAACTTAGATTCTGCGCCCACATGATGCCATCTGTTTCCTTGTGCTCGTTTAGTCGCCATTATTTAACAAATGTTGAGCGTTCTCACCACTCGCTAAGGTTGTCTTGCTATCAGCAGGGCTTATACGCATGTGCACCAGTAAAAAAATGTACCAACCTAGCATGTTCTGCATCCTACAGATAGCTATTTGGCAGATAAATTCAGTTCATAAGACGTGTACAACATTAAAGTGGTTGATAACTTTTATCTGGTAGATAAAATTAACCTCCCAATAGCAATATCTATCTGGTAAATGGTTTAGTGATTTACTGAAAATGAAATATTGTTGAGCTTTTATCATGTGTAGTTGAACTGATTAAACAAAATTATAGTAGTATTTTGCATCTAGGAGAAAACCTATATCCTAAATGAACGCCTGTCATCCATACCAATTATAATTTCGATAAAACGTATATTCGACAAACAGGTATACTCCGTGTACCTTGAAATGAAGCCGACTTTCTTTAATGAACTACAAAATGGCTCTTTTTATTAAGCTACACCATAGTGGAAACGTGAAAGGCTAGCTTGCTACCTTTTAGGATAAACGGATTGTACAATTTATTATTGTATAAACGGCAGAGTAAACGCTGACCCCGAGTCACCGGTGGGCTGTGATTCAATTATATCTCTAAGTAGCTGAAGACCTCACACGTCCATCACAGACTTGCCTTCAAATATTAGTTATTATTATTATTATTATTATTATTATTATTATTATTATTAGCACCGCGTCTTACTACCCGTTCGGGTTATACGCTCTTACGCTAATGTGTAATGGTAGGGTGATTGTGAGATGAAATGAAGGACCTACAGTTTAACGTGGAATCCGAACCACGGTGGAGGCCTGGCATTCCCCACATTCACAAGATAACTTGTCAGAGGTGAAGGAAGGGTTTGGATAACAGATAAATCTGTGCCGGGACCGAGGATTGAACCCCGGCCGCCAGCATAGAAGTCTGACACCTTACCCCTAGACCACCAGGTCACCCAAATATTTGTTATGAATGAGTCTGAACATAGGACAATTCTGGATACCTATGTGATATATTCTTGGCGTACTAATACGAGAGTTTTGGGTTCAAGTTCAAGTGTCATTTTTTAAATATGATAACGTGAAGCATTAAAGATTTATTAGTATGATACTCTAGCTCATTCGGCTGCATATCTGTCTACTGAGCTACAGGTCCCGAGTTTGATTCCTGATTCTAAAAACGTATCATTAATGAAATTAGGGCCCCTCTTTCAGGAGGGAGTGTAAGAAACGCGAGAAAAGGGTAGAGTTTTTGCAATTTTTATATTAATACATTTATTTGGTCAAAATAAATAATGTATCGCTCCAGTAAAAGCATATAGATTAATTTTCTTCCCATGATGATGTCAACAGTTCTTGAATATCTGTCAAGCATTTCCTGGAATCAAATGACAACTTTTTCTTTTGATTTGATTTTTTTTTTCCATCTAATGCAACTATGCTCATGACATTCCTTTTTTTTATTTGCTCAAGACGGAAAAGTTGGTGTTTGGATAATACTGGTTGCATGGAGGTTTATTTTTATCAAATTATTTCCTCCTCTCCTCTCATGTGAATGCTAGTGCACATCATATTAATTATATCTTCCTCATAAAAAATTCATAGGTGTGAATTTGAGAATAGATGTAAATGGTAGTAAGACGTTAAGTGCTGTTAAAAATAATAATAAATAAATTACTCGGGAATTGCCAAGTGAACCTATTATAGGTCTCTCATAATTAAATATCTTATTAGTATTAGTGACCAGTAGTTTTTCTTGCTGAACCGAGAATAACGAAAATATCACAATTCTAAGAAAGGGGAATCTTTTAAAAACATACATTCTAACATGTTTTTTTTTTTTACATTGAAACCGGGATAAGGGAAAAAAAAGAGGACCAAGTAGAATTCAATTTGAGCGTAGTCGTCTAGTTGGGCAATCAGTAGAGAGTGAAGTTGTTGGGGAGCCAGATATTGGAATCGATAGGTGAGGAGGGGTTGGTTCGAAGGGGGTTGGAAATGGAGCGGTTGTTCCGCGGTATTTGGGCGGTCCTTGGATCACTGTTGTGGCGTCACGTACAACCTTATTGTTTGTTCTTTGGGGCAAGGAAGGGAAAATATGCGGGCAACAGAGGTCTATGTAACCATACAAGCTACTAGACCAATTCTCTGCTAATAGTTCAGTTTACATAGGACCTTATCTGACAGCTAGAAAAGTTACTAGATACTATTTCCAACGTAAAGCCCGGTTATTGGCAACTGTATCTTTTTATATGTATTATTAATATCCATATAACAACACTAATAATATTTTGAAGTATTATCAGTGTTGATCACAAAATAAATAAGATTTCATTTGCTAAAATAATATTTCTATGATAATCGGACTGTAACTCCACTTATGCAATAACTTTCAAGTAATTTAAATAAACATATGGTAGATATTACCGTAAATGTATGGCATCAGAAACACTAATTAGTTTAATATATTATTGAAAGAATTACAAATAAATTGCAAATAAGTACAACAAACACAATAGTTCTCACCTCCATGTCAATATTAGTAATAAATTACAATTTAATGTTAGCCTGACAATTTTTTTTCTAGCATTTTGGTAGTTTTTAGTTTAATACGTTTGAAAAATGTAATCATTTTAGAATATTCTAAGCACAAATCTGATGGTTACTATAAACAAAATAAGCTGTTTATCGTTAAAGTTTATCTTTATATTTTTAGCTACACTTTGACTAAAAGAGAAATATAAAAAATAATGAAACACAAAATTTTCAATCCTCAGTTTTCTTGCTATATACATACAAAAAAAAAACTAATTTCATTTCCCTTCACTGTGAAGATCTTTTGTATATGTAACATATAATTATATCAAAAAGGAACTTTAAATACATTTTATTTGGTAGTAATTATAATATAAGACAGTTAAAAAAGTTACTAAAATACTTTAAAAACATGTAAATTCATGGAAGCTGAAGCTGTCAATTTTTTAATAAATTATCAGTACTTCTAAAATATTACTTTTAAGCAAAATGTCATCAATTTTGATTGTAAAAAATTGTTAGTATCTATATAAAGTATTATATAATTTCATAATATGTGTGTGTGTGTCTTTCCACATGTTCCAGAAGACCCTAAATGACCAAGAAGGCTGACACTTTGCACATTTTAGCACTGCGTCTTACTACCCATTCAGGCTATACACTTCCTTGTACACTAATCGTATTTTATATCATGGGACAGAATATAATGAAACCGGATTGTCGATTTTTTTATTTCGTAAAAATATAATTATTTTAGCTCACTCTCACTTTACATACTCTTAGGTAATACTTAACAAAAATATACATTTCTCAGTCAAAGCCCAAACTTCCAAGAGCTTATCAATAATTGAAGGTTAGATTTTGTTAAGTTGACTAATATTTTAATCAACCTGCCGTGGATAGGCCTAGAAGCTAGTTTTATATATCATCCATACCCTTTATCTATCGTGCTTCCCTTACTTTTGTATCTTTTGATTGTTGAATTTAATATATTTGCAAAATTTACCATTATTAAGGTTGGAGTTTAGGGAACAAATATGTTTAGGGCAGTAATATCTCCAGTTTATATGTAAACAATTTTTTTTGTATAAAGAAATAAAAAAATTAGTCAGTAAAAACATAGTTAAATTTTCTTCAAATGATGATATCAACAGTTCTTTAATATCTGTCAAGGATGTCCTGGAATTTAATGACAACTTTTCTCTTCATTTAAAAAGTTTCTCATCTAATGCCTCTAATGTCATGACAGATATTCTACAACTGTTGATATCACCGTGTGAAGAAAATTAAACTATATATTTGTATAGGTCGATTTTTTTATCATGACCAAAAGTAAAGGGTTTTTTTTTCTATAAAAACTGAAAAAAAAATATTTTCTTGCTTCCCATACACTCCTCTCTTAAAGGCTCAGCTTGGATATATGCCACTGTCATCCTGGGAATTTAAATGACTTATGAGATCTGAATGACAAGTATATAAGGTGGCTTCGTCCCTTACTTTTCTTATTCCATCCACCCTGACGTTCTGCCTTTTCATATTGAGATTTGTATTGGTATATACACACCACCACTACCATCCAGGCTGCTGGTATAAAACGCTATTCATCAGCATGACAATCGGACCAATCAAGAAGTGATGGCTGAGTTGTCCTTTATACGTCAGTGGAAGGGAACAGATTCCGGGAGACTTGAAATGGAGCCTCCTCCTCAACTTTCAGAGGATCCAGCAAATATAGATTTACTTCTGAACAATAAGTGCTTTAACAAGTATATGACAGGGGTGTTAAAGCCTGAGTCAAAACCATGGCTTGGCCACTTGGGTTGTCGCTATTATATAATAGGTTCAATATTTGCAGATTGGCCTGCCACGCCCCTAGAAAACCTAGGAACTATTTATAAAAAGAGAAATAATGCAAAATAAAACAAACTAAAAAACTGGAAAGTTTGTGTGCTTGGGACCATTTAAGCTTTAAAAGTAGGTATTATATATATAAATGAACTGAAAAACTAAGTACGTATTTGTTTGAATATGCCTATTCCTGAAACGTTGGGTTAAGTAACAACTGCTTATAATTCCTTATCGAGCGTTAACCAACCGGTTCTAAACATAATCTACATGACTCCATATTAATCATTTTAATGAACATTTTAATTCAATTATTCTTAAATGTAAGATGTCTAGAAAAAAAGTGTAATTTATTATGAATGTCGTGGAAGTTTTGTGACCAAAAAATTGTGCCAAATTTGTATTATTATTATTAGCACCACGTCTTACTACCCGTTCGGGTTATAGGCACTTACGCTAATGTGTAATGGTAGGGTGATTGTGAGATGAAATGAAGGACCTACAGCTTAACGTGGAATCCGAACCACGGTGGAGGCGCCAAATTTGTAAAATTTTGATTCATTCATTCAATGTTCACTTTAAATAAAGAGAAATATATTGTTTTAATTCACTCACAAAAATTTTCTTAGAATATTTGGATTTACAAACATCAAATTATAATTAATAATTAATTGATGGGCACTTATAATTAATCAGTAGCTAATAATATCTATTGAGCTAAAGTAATTATATTATAAATATGTTTTCTTACCGACCTGATTACTTATTCGCTAGATCCATTTGAAATATATTAATTTGTCTTGTGTCGTGTTTCTAACTCTTGATAAATACAATATCCGTCTGGAGATGTGCTATATGCCTATTAATCAAAATAACCATTTTTTTATGAATAGAAACGTCACACTACTAGCACCATAATTATTTTAACTATAAGCTTGATGTAAGTATCCTGAAAATTGAAAAATGACACCTGGACACGGGAATTTAACCCGGGATCTTTGGCTTAGTACTACGTAGTAAGTACTTGGCGTACTAAGCCAAAGGTCCCAGGTTATATTCTCGTGTCCAGGTGTAAACTATCAATTTCCAGAATATGATATCTAGATGCGAGTAAAGAGTGGATTTACTCCCGCTTGGTAGTGTAAAGAGAAAGGGAAAACCACACTAATTGCGCCATATGTGTATAACCACCCCTAAATTACACGGCATGTATTTAAACCTTGACCCTTCAGTCACCGGAAACTAGTTCTTTCGGTTACTGACGCCTTGGTAAGTGTGACCTTGCGTGAACCTATGGATATGTTAAACTGCGTACTAGACATCCCTGGACATCCTTGGTGTAATTTCCACCTACGTGTTGGGATATACATTAGATGAGCCACTGTGCTTTTAACATAACCTCTTGTGGGGTATTTGTGAGAGAGTTAATTGTGAAATATGACGTGATTATAAGACTACATAGCTAAGTACACAAATTATCAAGTAAAATACTTTCTAATGGAATATTCTATTTTATTGACTATAGAGTAACTAACGATCTATTGTATTGGAATGAAAAAGTATTTTCTAAAGAGAAAATTACTATCAACTAATCTTTATTTGGCTTCATTTGAATTTTAAAAATAATTGTGAACTAAGATTTTTAAATGATACTAACTGCCTTATTGATTCTTTTTTTTAATAATGCCCATATTAAAGACTTATAAGATTAATCATCCAAGTTTCAAGAACCAGCAATATTTTGATGTTGGGGAGCCTACAACATTTTAGACTGAACTGAAATTTGGCACATAGGCTTTTATTTTTATACTATATGGTGAATCTAAAAAATAATCAAAAAATAAATAAACTTCATTCAAACATTAAATTAAACAACATATATTCTTTTTGTGGACATAAGTCAAAATAATAAGATTTATAGAATTAGGATTAGCCTTATAAGTTAAAAGTTGCAATTTTATTTGATCATTTTCGTATCTGTGCAGCAGATATCCCTATAGCCAAGTTTTGTGGCTTTTTTACTTCATTAATAGTCCTTTGCTTAAACCCCTTATCGTTTTACTTACGTTTAGAAATCCAGAAAATATAATATGTCGTCTTTTTTAAGGGACGAAATTATTAAATCAATAGGGATGAAATTATGAACTTTTGATGACTCAATATGGTGGCCACTAGAATAGCTCACGCTAGAAAATTAATATACCTAACCATATTTTCTAATTCATATATAACCGTGAACTAGACTATAAGCTTAAAGTGTAATTTTGGCAAACCCGTATATATAGGATGCATGAAATCGTTAAATCATGAAAAGCAAAATCCTACGTTACATATAAAATAACGTGGCTGAACCCAATAAACCTTCATTTAATTTTATTAAGAGGCTCGGTTTGTGTTCATCTGTATAGATTGAGGCTTCACACATTTATTTTTGTTAAGAATGGATAGACTTATTTACTTATTCTCTAGCATTAAGAACTCTAAGGTTAATTGCCGCACTTACAAAAGTATGCAACCTATACCAAGATAGTTCTATCCAATCCACCTCATTACATCTTATCTTTTTGAGGCCCATTCTAATGTTATCCTCCCATTGCGTTTAGGTCTTATTAATGGTCTCTTCTCATTGGGTTTGCCAGTCAGTACCCTGAATAAGGTTCTAGAATCTCCCATTCGCGTTGAATGTCCTTCCCACCGTAATCTACGAAACTTGGTTATAATAACAATGTATTGTGATTAATACAGGTATGTGACTCATTATTATGTAACCTTCTCCACTCCCCAGTAGCTCCATCATTTTTGGGAAGAAATATGTTCATAAGGACCTTGTTTTCGAAAACCTTAAATTGTTTTTTTATCAAATAAGAGTAAGAGGCCACGTTCACATCCATATAGAACAGCCGGTAAAATTATTGTTTGTATATTCTTAGATTTACATTCCTTGAAAGCTGGCGAGATTTCAATAACTTACTGACCTAGTTATATCATGCATTAAGGATGCATAGGATATTTTTTGAAATTTAATCAATTATTTTGAAGGAATCTTTTGTATATTTAGATTGAATAAGAATTTATTTCATGATCTAAAGTTTAAAATGATATATATAATTGGATAAACTTATGGCTAATAAAATTAAAATATAAGCTCAAATTGTAATTTTCAAATTATTCTTCAAGATAAAGTATACCAAATGGAAATAAAAAGTAAAGTGAGTTGATTAATCAATGTTATATGATTTAGGTGTTCAAATTGCAATCAATTGTAGAAGAGGCCGAGATACTGTTAAGTCCGAATGTCTCTTGAACACCGTAATAATTATTACACGCACGTCCCACATAGCAGTTGGGATTGATTGTATTAATTACCTAAACTGAATTGAGATTACAGCCACGTGCCAACTATAATTACTATCTCTCAACATAGTGAGGCGCAACGTGGTGTACACATGGGAATAGGTCTCTGGTTCAACACACTTAAGCCTGTTATGAAAGTCATTTTAGTAGTTTTATAACCATGATACAATTGGGGAACCTAAGAGGGGGGTATGGGGAACGTAAGGAAAAATTCTGTGTTTTTTCAGTTTTATATCAAAACATTTTTTGGTCAAAATAAATCAAATATTTATTTAGTAGAGACGAGTTTAGTTCTCTTCCCATGGTGACCTTAACAGTTGTTGGATATCTGCCACTAGCATCGTGGCATTAGAAGAGAAACTTTTTTAAATGATGATAAAAATTTGTCATTAAATTTAAGGACACCCTTGACAGAACTGTCAAGGTCACTATGTGAAGAAAATTTGAAAATAGAAAATATTTCTACTGAAGAATTTTTATTTATTTTTACTAAAAATAATTTGGCTATTACTATTTATCACCGTGTCTTAATACAATATTTGGTTATTAAAATTGTGAAAACACATTGTTCGCGTCACTTTCACTCCCACCTTAAATATTTTACTTACATTTACTTAAAATGATATACACAGAATAATATAGAATTTATTTAAAAATACTAAGGTATTTTAACAACAGGCTATCTTAAAATCTTTATATAGACATTATTTACAAAAAATTAATTAATATTGTACTATAATAAAAATAGGTTTACTAAAATTGACATTAAAACTAAATTAGGAAAAACTATTAATGATAAAATCCTTATAATTTAAATAGTCTTGGCAGCAAAACTTATACACTATACAATACAATCTAATAATAGTAAAAAAATCTTTATTATTTAAAGATTAGATATTTTTTGAAATACTGTATTATTGAGTAAGAGATTAATTGAGAATTACAATGGGTTGCAGTGCTAAGGATAGTATTTTTAAAGGTTTCAAATCTCAAAATAAGATGGACCGTATTGACTAGATAATTTATAGGCATATATTAACTAGTAGACCATAGCAGCAATGGCAGCAGATTGAGTGCACTAAAATGTATTATTAATATTTATTTGGAAAAGGTTTTATATAAGAACTCCTTTAATTGACTTTTTAGTTAAAAGTTAACTTATCAAAGACTATAAATTTTACATGGATATTTAGCTTTCGGTGTTTGATTTGAATCAAAACGTATATTTTTCTCCTTCGTGTCACGCTAAGAACTTGAAAACGATCCCTCTATTTGTTGCACCAAACCACCCTAGTAAAAATCGAGTTATTATTTTTAACCAAAGAGAAATATATTATCTACAAATTCACAAATCAGAGTTTCCACGATGACGTAATAAAATAATGAAAAGCTGAAATTTATTTGTGAAAATCAGATTTTCGTTGAAAACTTCTATTTTTACCGACATCCTGGATCCTCAAGCTAAGTGAGATGTCGTTTGTCAAAATATGTTCAGACTTTCCAAGTAATTCCTGTAACCGGAAATGGTCTTATCAAATTATACATTCTTCGAGATAGCCTTGATGCAATTATTAAATCTTTTTTTTTTTTTAGTAATACCAACATGGATACAATAATAGAGATGGGTTCCAAGAATTCTTGGTTCGATTTTGTGTGGTGCCTACTCATGTTTTAATGTATTACTATATTTATACGAATTCATCCTATTGTTCGATCAGTAATATCTAGTTATACACTGATTTGGATTGGAAGAACAATTTAGAGAATTCAAACATATCTAATTTTGGCCAACATTGATAACATTATACTATTTTATCTGGTTTACTTTATAGGTATTGATAATATCTATCAATAGTGACAGCTGCACAAAATATTATTTGATGCATGGATGTATTAAAATTGTTTTATTAACTTTATTAACCACCAGATACTGTTCTTCCAACCAAAAAGAGGTTATATCTTTTAGGACTTAGTGTATATAATATATGTCTTTGTCATAATTATGCTTAGTTTCCAAACAATGTTTAAATCTATTGTCTAAATCAGAAATTGGTGACTAAAAATCCTAGTAATGAATGGATTCTACTATTTTTTATTTTCATTTTCAAGGTGTTATTTAGAAAAAATTAACTGACCTGGGGATTAAAGCTATCAGATACTTTCTTTTCTTATATTCCCAAAATTTGCCACTTATTATGTAAGATAAATTAAAATAAATATTGTTTATTCTTAGCTTTCAAAGTTCAAATTCACACACACAAAAATGCTTTAAAATTGTGTAACATTAGAAGGTAGCTTCAAGTTTGTGAGCCTTTATATAAATTTTGTGTGAATTATTTATACTTACTTTACAGCTAAATAATACGTCCGTCATTAAGGAAATGTTTTCTTAAGAATCATGTTGAATTTTAATGCTAAAGGATCTTTACTAAGATGAGGTTTTTAAACTAAGTTAAATCTATGTATAGATGAAAACAAGACAAACTCATTAGGTAACCCAACTTTTCTGTCATATAAACTGATGAAAGATATTTTAATAAATGGGAGCTAACTTTTATGTTACATTTTTAATTATCTTGTATAGAAAGATTTGAGTAGGGTAAGGAAAAAAAAAATATAAAAAATATTTGGAAAGCTTGGGAAGTAAAAATTAAGGTGAACTCTTAAATTTTCGTCCTATTGTCTCTTGAAAAAAAAACGTTCATTTTGAAATAGGGGGATATAAGAGTGTGGGGGAGGGTAAGGGAATCTTCTAAGAAGATAGAAAAAGGAAGTAAGTAATTAGTTTCTTGAATATTTGCCCTAAGCCCTTTTCAGTATGAGAAGAAGGGCTATTATTGGGGCATTGATTCATACCACCCTGTTAAAGAGTGAGATTTAGAAAGTAAGATTTTTACCAAAATTTTAATGATGTGGTTTTAAATAATGAGTCGTAATAAAAAAGAGTAGTATAAAACTTTATATCGAAGTAAGTTTAAAAATAAATATACTTCCATTGGCTTTGATGGATGCAAAGAAAGGGGAAATTAAGTGACATTTAATATGAAACTTTTACTGTTCTTGTTATATTTAAAGTTTTCAGTTTTTCCCTGTAATAAATGTTCTGCAATTACTGATCTTCTTTCTGCTTTTTTTTTTCTTTTAAACTTTGTATGCACTTTTTAAGTAAACTAGGTTCACCTCCAATCTTTTTTATTTCTCAGAACAAAATCCACACAAATTCCATGCTTAAATTACTACATTAATTCACTAAACAAACTAAATCAAATACATCTTTTTCCTTGTTTTTGTTACTTACAAAATTGTATACAAATTAGCTAACAAGATTAAATATAAATAATCAAAGTAAAATTATGGTAACATGATTTATGTTTTAATTATTATTATTATTATTATTAGCACCGCGTCTTACTACCCGTTCGGGTTATACGCACTTACGCTAATGTGTAATGGTAGGGTGATTGTGAGATGAAATGAAGGACCTACAGTTTAACGTGGAATCCGAACCACGGTGGAGGCCTGGCATTCCCCACATTCACAAGATGTCTTGTCAGAGGTGAAGGAAGGGTTTGGTAATCAGATAAATCTGTGCCGGGACCGAGGATTGAACCCCGGCCGCCAGCACAGAAGTCTGACACCTTACCCCTAGACCGCCAGGTCACCATTTATGTTCTAAACTAAACATAATTATTTCTGATTTAAAACTGCCATCCTCAATGTAATTGAGCTATGTTTTTATTATTATGACCACAGTATATAAATTTAATATAATTGTTTAGAGACACAATAATAGTTATTGCTTGATATTTAGTCATTTCTTATCATAGCAAGTATTTTCTATAAAACACATACTTTTAAAATATCTATATAGTAAAAGAAGCCATGAATTATTTTACTTTACTTCCCCGTATGGGAAGTGAGTGTTAATCGATTTAAGATATAGGCTATACGCATGTACATTTATATAAACTTTATTTTCAATCTCGAATGAGATATAGAATTAGATCAAATTTTTTTTCTAAGATTAATATTAAAAATAAAATATTTGTAATATGTTTGAATAGAATTATTTCTAAAAACCGTGGTTTCTTATACATCCATTCTATGGGGGGATTATATGTAAATTACAGTTAGCAATAGGTTATTTATTGCAAACATTGGCTTAAAGTTACTAACGTAAACCTATTCGTAAATATTGGTCATTTGCTTAGTAATAATAATATACTATCAATAAAATGTGTCATCAAAAGGTTCTAATGACACTTTGGACAATGTTTTCAATAAATAACTTTCTGCTTGCTGCCACTGACCTACATTCCCACCATAGATATATTATTATTATTATTATTATTATTATTATTATTATTATTATTATTATTATTATTATTATTATTATTAGCACCGCGTCTTACTACCCGTTCGGGTTATACGCACTTACGCTAATGTGTAATGGTAGGGTGATTGTGAAATGAAATTAAGGACCTACAGTTTAACGTGGAATCCGAGCCATGGTGGGGGCCTGGCATTCCACACATTCACAAGATGTCTTGTCAGACATAGATATATTAAGTTTAGTCTCAATTTAGAACATACCTACTAATAACGAGTATTTATTTATTTATTTTAGTCATATTTCACAAAGAAAGTACTTTGATGAATGGTAGCAAAATAAAATAACCCTAACTTTGACTTTGGTCAAGTGAGCTGAGGATATGTTAAAGTGTAATTGAGATGTAATCTCACTACATCGTCATGTTTTTAACCCTTTGAGCATCACTGGCTTTTGTATGATTGTACACATCAAATAAATAGGGTTAACTAAATTACTTCCAAAGAGCAATATGCATCTAACTATGTCAAATTTCTTTTAAAATTGGTGATTATTTATGTCAAATTTTCTTAGATTCAATTAAAATTTAAAAAGTATTTTTTTTTTAGGTTTTCTACTTTAAGAATAAATTTAGCTTAACGCCTAACAATCTGATTTAGTAAAAAAATTATACATTAAGAAGGGTAATTTTTTTATGTTACATAATTTATCTAAGTCTTGAAATATTTCATGATAGAATTTAATATGATTGTAAAATTATTTTAAATCGTAATTATTATAGATACGCAGTCAAGAAATACCAAGTAGTTAAACATTTTCACTCGGGTTAGCTTGCTTTTCTCAATATTTTTTTTTTTATAAAAGTGGTAAGATGTGTATGGAATTTACATATATTTAAAACTAATTGACTGTTTACTTAACCATAATTCGAATTTTTATATAAAATTAAGTCAAGTTAGAAAAAAATACGTAGCTCATCTTTATTTTGGAATTACACCATTTTAAATGTTGATGGGAGTAGGGTTTTTTGATTCCGATTTGACTTTTAGGTCAGATGGTAGAAAACTATACATAAAAGATTTGAAGAAATAACTCTGAAAATATATTAATGTCTATAAATAGAAATATAGTTTGTAAAAATAGACAGTGAGTATATTTATCTATTATTAGTAGTTATCCATGAGCTGAGATAGGCTCTAAAGTGGTACAAAAGAATATGGTAGTTCATTACAAATTCACCCTTATTTCAAGTGAAAAGGATAGGAAAGCCAAAGTGATAATCGCAATTGTAGTAACCGGGCTTTAAATCACGACTTACACATAAACTGTGTTCAGGTTATGAAATATAAAACCATATTTTTTTATTAAATGTATACCAAGGAAATCCAACATTTTGTTTTATAAACCCAAAAGTTATCTTGACCGAATGTTTAATCGACACTACTTTTGCGCAGTCGATACAAGTCGAGTTAAACTGAAGTACATCATGACATTTCTTCACTACTCTCCTTTTCTCTCTTGATCTGAATAGCAAAGTGTTATTTATAATTCTAAGGAATCTATTTCTCCTCGGCTAATATATGGATACCATTCCAAGATATAGCACACTCCTATTGGTATGAAAGTGATTGATTTGCTACCATTATTTCCGTTTTAAATTGCAGATAATGCTGGTGAATTTATTTACTATTATGTTGAATGATTCATCCTGCTATTAATTAGTAACATCCAATCGTTTAGGCTAGATCTGAACACCTTTATGTATTGTCTCAGCTCTTTTTATATTTAAATCATGTGCTCATAATGAAAAATATTATGTTAAGGCATAATTGACTTTGAAATTCAGCCCTCTTTCAATAATTGTTTAAAAAACAGGTATACCTCTAACTTAAGTTAGGTTCTAGACCACTGTTGTAACTCGAAAATCATCGCAACTCACTTCTAGATTATGAATGTGCTGCACTTTAATCGTCATATACGTACAAACTCCCACTCACTTAAGTATCCAGTGATTTGTATGCTTACCATTTTTAGAAATATAGGACCTACAGTGTTTATTTTAGCTAAAACAAGTTATATACAGTATCTCCATGGCTTCTTTGGTTCTGACTGACAGCTCACAGCTGACTTCTGACAGTCAAAATTTCGATATATACCTAAATTTTGACCATCAAATATGACAGCTGCTAAACACATGTTTTTGCAGATCCTCTGGTTCGGCGTAGGGATACTTAATTTGGTCTGGTAACTTTTTAAAGCTGACAGTCAGCACCAAAGAAGCCATGGGGTTACTGTAGATAACCTGTTTTAGCTAAAATAATCACTGTAGGTCCTATATTTCTAAAAATGGTAAGCACACAAATCACTGAATACTTAAGTGATGGGAGCGTCATATCGCTAAGATGTATTGGTGACAATTGAAAAGCAACATAAGTACTAAGTGTCTTAGGTCGGGGAATGTTTGTAGGTGGTTACTCATTATAACTAAGGTATGTAGCCACTAGAGATGGGCGATATATCACTGACTGTGATTTTTTCACCGATACCATTTGATCACCGATACTCCCAGTTACTCGATCTCCAAAGTATCGGTGATTGAAATATCAGTGATCGCAAATACTCCATACTCGCATCAGATGGCAACAGTTACTCGAGCCACGGAGCTAGTATTGCTTCCTCAAGACACTCGAGTAAATACTCGCTACGCGGCCCTTGTTATTATTTTATTTTTTATTTTCTACTAGATAATTGAGAATCGACCTTATTGACTGCCATGTTTTACGTGCTATTTTTATTTAAAACACTTGATTTCGTAGAGCTCATTTTTAAAAAGCAGTATGTTTTGCTTTCTTTTCTTATCAACTGTATGAAACATCTTAAAATGCATACTTTTGTATTGACTGTATATTAGTCAGGCAACATGAAACCCAGTTAAACCTTGAAAGATTAGGTAGCTGTATGTCGATTGTCAATATCAGTGCCGACAAGAAGTGTCTATGTTAGGCCTTTAAGTATCGAATTACATTGCAAGCCGCCAAACACCCGAGTAATTAGTTTTCTTTCCAACCGATACTCATGGGACTATTCGAGTAAATACTAAATATCCAATACTCAATACTCATAAATACTCCATACTAGATACTAGATACTCGATACTCGGACAGCAGCTAAATACTAGCCTTCACCGTGGTTGGAAAGTGAAAAAATATCGGTCCATCAAAATACTGTGAACACAGGTCACAGTGAAAAATCACTGGTATAAATCACCGATATTTGAAAATCACAGTCGCTGTATTCACTGATATCGTAAAATCACGGTTTCGCCCATCTCTAGTAGCCACCCACATCGGTTGGTACGTGGCCTAGATTTTAGGTAGTTCATCTGGTTTTACTAATGATTAGTGAGGTTGGTATTCTAATCCTAACCGAGAATATTGAAGGTATCTTTTTCCTTGGTGATTTTTCGCCATCTCTGTACAAATACGAGCGTATATTTCCTCTAAACACTAGTCTCCTTATCGTTACCCTATTTAGCTTATTACAATTCAGATAACCCTGATTAGTAGATTAATACGTAGTGAGTAAAAAAAAAACATATAGCCACCTTTAAAACTCAAATATTAAGTAGACAATTTTCTTTCAGTAAAATAAGTAAAAATTAACTTAATATTTTTGAAAAGGAAAGAATAAATTATTTTACTAGAGTAAAAATAAGTAATTTTTAAATTCGTTGAATCGCGCCAACTCGTTTGTAATCCCATACCTTCCAAAAAAAGAAGGTTTGTGAGTTAGTGTAGGGAAGCTACATAGTAATCCACTTATCCGAATGTCCACTGGGGATCACCTACGTCAGAGGACGGGGAAGCTGAAATTGACGTCTACAGTGTTACAAGTCGAGGTTGGTGGAAGGGAAAGCGTCAAACCCCCTCTTACCTCCTTTCCTCTCCAACCCATCTTCATTCCATCAGCTCACTTTGCTCTTCAGCTCAACAGAGTGAAAGTGGAGGGGAAGTGAGGAAATTTCACACTGAATATATTATACTTCCGTTAAACGCGACTTGCATCGAATTCAGTTCAGAAAAGTAGGGTCGGTTAAACAACCAGCTGAGATAGCTTCTACTTCGTTCTACTTAGATATTCTTTTTTAATTTTTTTAAAAATATTTTATAGCTTGATCACTGTTAAAGCATAGGTCATGTCTCGAAACTCCGGATTGGTCCACCTGGAGAGGTATTCTGGTAAATATTTTAAAGGTATTTTTTCACAAATTGTTTTCCTCTTTCCCTCTACGAAAATGTGGGTAGGGTATATCTCTTCTAAATTCTGCCTTCCTCATGTATGTATATGTGTATACCTGAATAAATAGCGAAATGCAGTGAAGAATGAATAAATTAAAATTAAAATTTTTTTTTCACGATAACTGGCACCAAATAAAGTATAGATTATTATAACTAATTTACATTATATTTATCCAAAATTCACAATTATCGATATGTAAAGTGAAATTCATTTAGGTGTTGTGAACAACTTAATTTTAAAATGAAAATTTAAATTTGTCTATGAAATTATTTCCAAATGTATTTTAAAATCTAATAAAAATATTCTCCCCTTTTGTGTTGAGTTTTCATGTTTGCTTTGCGCTCACGTAAGCTGGCAGAGAAATTCACCAACAGCACGGAATACAAAGATGGAGTTAACTCTGTCGTGACTGTAAAACCCAAAAAAAAAAAAAAAAAAAACTGAAATTGGTAAAACGAAAACACGTGATCAAAGTTGGCGTGTTCAGTGGATATATACTAATTCATCATACACGTTACAGTATCACATTCGGTTATCTTTTTGAAAGGCTGACTGTTCAATTGTCTCATTTCCTTATACTGATTATGATCCCTTTTTTTTAAAAGTTATTTTCCTGACCGAAGTTATTCTAATAATGATACTTAGTTCTGTGACATACATACTCGTGTTTATACTATAAATGATGAACACGCGACAGTTTTATTGAATTTAATATTAGAGTATTTCGATTTGTTCGGAACTAATTATATATTTTAAATTAGTTACTTCATTCCAAAACCTCATAAAGTATTAAAATATAAAACAATAATCCTTTATTTTAATATCACGATTTAAGGTATGGGGGAAGTGAATATGAGCTAAGGTATTTACTTCTACAGTTTTGATAGAAATCTCTGACAAGACATCTGGTGAATGTGGGGAATGCCAGTCCTCCACCGTGGTTCGGATTCCAATTTAAACTGTAGGTCCTTCATTTCATCTCACAATCACCCTACCATTACACATTAGCGTAAGTGCGTATAACCCGAATGGGTAGTAAGACGCGGTGCTAATAATAATAATAATAATGAATAGAAATAAAAATCGCTCAAAAACAATAAAATATTGCTTAAATCAATTCATCTCGTTTCTATAGATTTATTAAATATTTATCAGCATAGCTTATTTTTAACAGGACATTTTATCTACATTTAAATGTGTTTTTTTTATGCTCATACAGATATTCAAATACCATTGAGATTATTACGTGCAGAAAATTAAACCAAACATATATACTGAAACAATATTTTATATATGTCAAAAATAAAGATTTTTGGTAAATAAGTTTCGAAATTATTGACCTTAACTGAAGTTACCTTACACCTTTCCCTTAATTTAATTAATTGATTATTCGCTTACTTCATACAATCCAGAATAACATGATGATGATGATGATGGTTGGATGTAAATTAAAAGAAATGCAAGTTGAAGAGAAGATGAAAAGCCATGATGTGGAAATCTTTCCCGTATTTCACCACAAAGGGTTATAAAATTGGGAAAATAGTAGATCTCCCCCCCCCCCCCCCCCA
This sequence comes from Timema cristinae, assembly GCA_039000515.1. Lineage (NCBI taxonomy): Eukaryota > Metazoa > Arthropoda > Insecta > Phasmatodea > Timematidae > Timema > Timema cristinae. Next base: position 30,417,116 of record JBCFYV010000024.1, on the reverse strand, counting down.
CTGAATTAACTAATCTATGTTAAAAAAATTAGCTCCTGGTATTAATTACTGTGCTGTTACTTGTAATATAAATTACTTCTCTGATCAAGTCGTTGATCTTAATAAACTAGCAATTACTTTTTTGATGCTTGATAAATTTCAAATTGGAAACCACCAAACGAGTTCTAAACATGAATGGGGTAGGAAATATCATAAAAGTAGAATACCTACGTGTTTTCTTGGGTAATGATACTTAGGTACTTAGGTTAAAACATTATTTAGTACATTTAGGTCTCAATCTCTGAAAATATACAAGAATGTCTACTCATTGACTATTTGACGATAGGCTATCATAGAAGGATATTTAAAAAATCACCCCAATAAACGTGACTTGGATTCGATCTTGACCTCCTCGTCAACGGTGACCGAGTACATTGAGAGTCAAAGTCCTTAGACCACGAAATTAACAATACTTTTTTAGTATAGGGTATGGGGTTTAAAAATAAAAATAACTGCTAAGTGTCATGGAAAATCTAAACTTGCCAGATATATAAGTCTTAAAATTTGAAAATTGATCTGAACGGTTCAAACAGCTAGTGTTTGTATATAATAAGGTAACGGTAGAACGCTAAAATGTTAAATTAAATTGAAAGAATGAGTTTGATATGAAAAAGGACTACACATTAATTTCAGTGAACGACAGAATAAAGAAATATTTTTAGTAAATATCTAAAATCTCTCAACCTTATACTCATTCCTGGGTTAGATTGCAGATCAAAGTTGAAATATATCACTATGAAACTGGATCTGTTCGCTTTCAAAAGGTGGTAGATTAATACAACGGGATCTTTTAAAGTTTTCAGTGATGAGCCAAGAAATGTTTTTTTTATTTGGGGTTGGGGTGAAAAAGAATGTATCGAAACTATTATTTATATATTTTAAACCAATTGTAAAGTTTAAGGGGGAGTCTTAATGTGTGTGATGCTGTGCCTTTTGCATGTAGTGTCACAAACCTGAACCTTAAATTTAGCTTATACATTCAACACATCTTTAATGCCATATATTATCTATACTTATAAAATAACATGTCCTGACTGACTGACTGATTCATCATCGCCGAGCGCAAACTATCAAGGCTACAAGCATGAAATTCGGACTGTATATTCATTTTGTTATGTAGGCACCCACTAAGAAAGGATTTTAGAAAATTCCACACCAAAGGGGTCAAAATAGGGGATGATAATATGTATGAAGGTCCGTCATTTTGAAAGTTACATAAACAAAATTTTGTATTTCGGTTATTGGCGTAAAACAAATAAATACATGTTTCAGGAATTTTGGAAATTTTATTTAGTAAGGGATTAAAAAGGGGGTGAAAGTTTGTATCGGACTTGCATTATTTTTGATCTGAGGTCAAGTTATGGTCATAAACGTAACGTAATATTTTAAATTAATCTGCAAATACATATGTATATTTTCGTATTTGTATATAATCAACTTCCACGCGAGCAAAGCCGCGGGCAACAGCTATCTAGTAGAGTATATACACGTTAAGAGTGTGGTGACAGCAAAAGGTTCTTTATTGCCAACATTGGCAACATCATTTGATAGAACTTTTTATTGATAATATAATATTAATAAACAACGCTGTGGTGTCAGCCCACAAGCAAGCTTTACCGACCGAGGGTCTTCCTCATGTTTTTGAAGATAGTAGCAACATTTGTGGATAGATGGTGTCATGTGGTTAGCACAATTAACCCACCGGCCGTTAATTCCACTCTTCTAGTCCAGGCTGCTAATTTTTCATTCAAGTAGCTCCTCATTTGTCTTCACGAAGCTGAGTTGACCCCATTTACAAGTCACTTCTAGTATAGAAAAACCTTGAAGCACCGGGTATCGAGCCCGGGACCTTTGGATCTGCAGTCATGAACTCGGGCCACTAGACCACAGAAAATGTCATAGCATTACTAAGCACATGTACTAATTATTTCTAATAGTTCGACACTAGAGACTTTCAGGCAATGTTTGCAATCAAGAACATTCTGCAAGCTGTCACTAAGGCACACTCTCGCCGTATATGGATTACAATTATGCTGCATGGTTTAAAGTTATTACTGACATTATTTGTGATAATTTATTTAGTGGAAAGGGTGGAAGGGTAATAGTTCCCCCCTTGATCTTCCCCTTAGATGGAATACAGGGTGCAGCTTTTATAGAACTAATCTGGAATGAGTCACGGATGCCCAACACGAAAACGCCAAAAGTTTACTAACCAAACAATTGTGATGTATACAATTCATTAACGGTTTCGATTTGTTAGGATGCGACCGAAGCTGCACAGGCTTGAAAGCAGGCATACCGACCTTAAGTCCAATCCCCCCCTATCAATTCCCCTGCGGAGGGAATGTGAAGGATGTTCCTTACTCGCCTCTCCTAGCGAGCTAGGGCAGGTAATAATGGGCGAGGTAAGGGAAACGTGTGTTTCGGTGTGTAGATTATCACGTGCCTCGTGCGGGGGTGGACCGTTACGGAGGGGTAGGAGGCAGGGGGTCCTCCCGGAATATTGCCGTATTAATCCCCGCCATCCTGAGCGTCGTCACGCACCGCACCCACACACACACAACACACACACACACACCCTGGCGTGGTCACGTAAAATAGTATCTTTCATCTTGAGGTTAATAAAATGATTAGGTTTTTAATATTTTAACCATGTTGGTGCGCACGAGGCCTATATGTCAGGCTCAACTGGTTCGACTTGGCGGTGATTGGGAGTCCACGGTTGGAATCTTGTCCTGATTGACTGGGGATAGTTTTTCCTAAAATTTTTCCCCTCCTCCCTATACGTAAATGTGGCTATATTACCTCTAAACCTTTTTGTCCCTACCACATTAGTGTATATCTAGAGGTGGAGTAAAAAAACAACCACAAACACAATAAAATACATAGGGCCTATACTTATTAACTGGTTTATTGGATTAAAAGTAATTAATTACATCGTGAGATTATGTTTTGATATAACTGCTAAAATATATTTAGAAGGTTTCATAAACAGATACTTGAACCTTTGACCTTGCTTCTACTCGATATACTGATAGAGCTATCCAAGCCTTATCCATTTACTAAAGCACTTCTCACATTTTATTTCCTCCCTAGCGTTCTAATAACATGTCAGAACTATGTGTGACCACAATAACGCGCTTTTCTCATAGTGGGTACGCTGACAAATACGTCAGTCTGGTCCTAGCCACTTCAGTGATCGAATGGTCTAAGGTGTAACTCTCGTGTTAGACTTGCCTGCTTCCCCGCAAATGACGTTTTTCCGCCTGTGCCAAGGGCATCCCTGGATGGCAGTGAGTGATATTTATAGCGAAGATATCTGCACTTGTACTAATAATATAGAAGATATTCACGTGACTTAATCATGATAATTTATTCAGTAAACGGTAGACTGGCTCCTAAACCCGTGTACAACAGATTAAATATCATATTAAGCAACTTTCAGTAAGTTAAAATGATTTTTGAAGTGCAGGCTCATTTTACAAATTTATTCGAAAATCTTTCAATGGCTTCTAAACATTGGCTGGGCTTGTAGTGAAGTATATATTTAAACTTTTTTTTACACAACATGTTGTACTTTTCATTTTGAAATGTTTGTTTTCACATTGTTTTATAGATGAATTTAATATAAAGTAAATAATTTAAAATAGGGCTTTTAACAAAAATAGAGATATATAACTTATTAATTGTAAGATTTCACTTATATTTCATTTACTTATGATGTCTAACGTCTAATTCTATTGCAATTAGGGTATTCTAAAATTCCATATCACATTGTTACCAATACGTATAAAATTAACAAAGCTATTAAAATAATCTAATCTATCAAATTGTAAACAATTACGTAAGATAGGAGGGGACAGGTGGGTGCGGGGATGGAAAATCTTACGATTCCTTAGAGGCCGTCACTTCCAAAGTTTGGTTTGTCGTGTCAAATATTCCTCAAACACACTTTTTAAACAAAATCATTAGAATGGTTTTATAAATATTTTGAATTTTCGAAAGTCACTCATCAGCAAACTACCTTTTTATACGAAATTTTACCTAAAATACAAGTATACAGTGTTATTTGTCAGGTAAAACACTTACTAAATATCAATTTCAAACAAAATTGGAGAGATATTTTTGAAAAGGCTGGAGTTCAAAAATATTAATCACTCATCAATAAATTACACTTAATTTGATTACTAGGATCAAAATTTAAAAAAAATCCTGAATTTTTGCCCTATAACACCTAGATATTGAGTTTGAAGTTAATCTATCAAACTAGTTCAGATCTGTTCCCTGAGACATACATACATACAAGATACATAAGGACATACAGATTTGCCTCAACCCATTCTAGAAAGAAACTTAATTTAAAATTTGAATGCTCTCCCCTGGTTTATTCAAAGGATAGAGCACTGCACTTTTTTTTAAAATTTCAACCCCCTTTTTTCACTCCTTTTAAGGTCATTTTTCTAAAAATAATCAAAGAGTGCATCTTTTGCTTTTACTCATCACTTTTTAATTAAAAAGAAAAAAGTGTATTGCATTATGCCAGAAAAAATGTGAAAACATTTATAAAAGAAAAAAGTGGGGTTACTTTTGGCGCTTAGTTGTCCTGGTGCCCAGTTGCCCTGGCGCCCAGTTGTCTGGATCCGTGGAACTTGATGCTCACCATGATTTCCTGCGTATGTGTTGTTGCCATTGTCCAGAAAAAATTTACATTAGTGTGGTAATGGTTTTCTTGATTTGTTTTCAAGCAAATTTTTGAGTAGCTATTTTAACGGACTAATTTTTCTACTAAGGTGAGTTAAATTAGTTTTAACTTGATGATATCGTGATTAACATTTAAGAGAAGAATTCAATGCATGTATATTATAGTAGCTCCTATGATCTAACCTAAAAAAAAAACATTGTTCATATGTTGACTATCTCCTAATATGAGACCCCAAGCGTCTCCTAATATGAGAGAATCACGTATTAGGAGCTCTTGCTGTTAAATTAATATTAAGTTATTCCATGATGTTATGTTAACGTTTTGTTGCAGCTAATTATTTTAATACATATGAAACGTACTATTCTAAAGTGCTAAAGAAATAGTATTTTTTAAGAGATAGCCCAAATAGGGTAATAACACCATTTCTGGTTGCAAAAATGTTCTGTGCTGCTTACAACCAAACAGCAGCCATGGAGATATCAGTCGATGCATTCCGAAAGACTCTTTTGTTTCCTTTAAATATAGACATATTCCTAGATTATGACTTCACCATTCACCGTCATCTATTGCAAACCAAAATGACCATAACGAATGACAAACTAATTACAGCTCTGAGGCAGTGTTTTCAAATGCTCTTGACCAGAAAACTGATCACCGCTCTACTGCAGGACCTAAAAGTACTACTCTATTAGCACGTGAAATTCATCCGCTTTCAGCAACATCAAATCAATGACCAAGACATGGTAGTGCTTGTGCCATCCATTCATAACCTTACAAAACCAGCAATGATAAATGTTTTAAAATAATCACAAGAACAAAAAAAAAGGGAAGATATCTAGTTCAACACTAAACCTCTTTACTAAGAAAAATATTATTTAAAGAAAAACGCAAGAAAAAATTGGTGGAATCTAGGAATGGTGATTCTGAGTCAGACTTTATTCAGTCGGACAGCTCTGATGACGAAGAAATTGATGCCGAATGTCTACTCTTTGGTTGCGTATTTTCATTAATACAAACTCGAATAACAATGGACACAATGAACGGTGTGCTTTCAATGAGCTCATGAGCATTGTGTTGTTACTGACCTACAATTTGTGTGTCCCCTTGGATGTCGTAAAAAGGCGAATAAATAGGGGCCTCATATTAGGAGCCCAATTTTTATATCCATTATTTGACTAAATTTGGATTTCATGAAATAAATAAAAAATATTCATATTAAAAATATTTACAATTCTGTTTCTTAAAACTGCTTCTAGTGTGTGTTTTTATATCTATTTTTTTGTTTTAATACCTGCTATATAAAAAAATACAAGCCTGAGAAAAGAAGATCTCATATTAGGAGCCGTTACCTTTTATATGTGTATATATATATATATATATATATATATATATATATATATACACACTGTATATACATACTATATATACAGTATAATAATGGGTGTATTTTGTCTTAGATGTCCATTTTCACAAAATCCTATTCATGCTCTTGCCTGAAAGGGACCTTCACGCAAAATTTCAAGTTTTCAGGCCCAGGGATTTGGGAAATACGGTAATGAGTTAGTGAGTGGGTTTTGTCATATATATATGTGTGTTGTGTGTGTGTGTGTGTGTATATATATATATATATATATATATATATATTTATTTAGAGAGAGAGAAATAGATATTAAAAAACCTTCTCAATGATCTAAATTAATTTTAAAACATTATTTCAATATGTTTGATGCCTATTCAAAAGTTGAGCGAAATAAAATTATTAATGTTTGACTAACAATGTATAATTTTTTATTACATTAGGTGAACGTTTTGACCCTTTCTAAAGAAGAGTATTCACCTGTGTTTGATGACATTTCAAACAAAAAAAAGGTCTAAAATTGATTACGCTACCCAAACAACTTTATAATTAAAATATTTAAAATTTTGGGAAATATTTTGAATGTTTTATTTAGATAATTCGCATAGCCTTGGAGATTTATATAGTGGTATAACATCAGTCTTGAATTGAAGGAACCCAAATTAAGTTTTCGAAAGATTATATTTTAGGTGAAGGTGCTAATTATAGAAATAAAACATATTACATTTTTTCACAACTGATTAATTTAAAAGACAACTTTCATCTTGATTTGCTTAGAACTAAAAGAAAATTATTTGCAGAGTGAATAAATTAAATATAAAATAAAAATTTGTTTAGAAAGCGAATTACTAAATTATAAAATAAACTATTATCTGGGATGACTTGTAAATAAACAATATTTATTTGGGAATCGATGTACAGTAACTTCGAAATAATATAAAAATTAATGTTGCGAAATTGATTTGGTAAAAACTTGTGTCGTTTTACTCATGTTACACGTATCAACCTTGTCTGATATGGTTTTCAGCGAGGAAGAAATAGGGGTTCTAATCCCAGCAGGTACTTTATTTCTCAAAATATTTCCCCACTATTACTTCACACAAGCATGCGTACATTTTATCTTTTGTTCTATCCAACTCATATATATTATTTTAGTGGGACTCTACCTAATTGTTTGTAATACCAGGTTTATGTACATTTTTACTTTTGAAAAAGTACTGTAAATAAGAACAGTTTAGTTTCTCCAGATAAACTTAAGACTTATTAGATTAATTTAGTTTAAACTCCAAGTGTAGATCACAAATATATTTTTATTACACATGAGGACAACAAAAGTTTCTCTCCTTTTTAACATTTTGCTATAACAGAAAAATAGGGAAAAGTTTTTACAAAAAAATTCACTTACCCCATTCATCCATAATTTACTCAATTCCAGTATAAATATTCCATATTTCATCTCTTCCCCGACCATGTTAGTGATAAGATATGTGGTCAGTGGGGTGTAACCTACAGTCCTCCACCATCTTGTATACTCTCAAGGGGCTGATTTACAACTTCCGGGGTTGGGTGTAGGCAGGGGAGGACCTCGTGCTAAGGTAGAGGACCAAGAGGGGACAAGCCCACTTTGCAAAAAAGAGGGTTGGTTTACGAACTGAGGTGTAACTACGTTCTATAACCTTTCACTTTAACATTTGCACATGCGAGTAGTTTACCATTCTTAAACAAATATCAACGCAGGTAATTAAATTTGTAAATCAATATAATCACCTTTTATTAATTTTACTTGCTTTACATTTTTGTAGTCAAATTGTTAGAATCAACGACACCGTGTCCCAGTCGGTAGCGTGTCCGTCTACTAAGCTAAGGGTCTCGAATTCGATTCCTGAAATGGTCAAAAAATTTATCACTGGTGAAATGTTCCTTTCACAGGAATGAATTAATGGCTGGGGACTGTTCTTGATGAGATCCTATAGTGTATTTGGAGAACTTAAATTGATAGGCATTCTACGTGATAAAATAATAATATGTGTAAATAAAAACTCTTATTTTAACTGGTATTATTAACGGACTTCAAGTGAATCTTAATTTTTATTTTCCTTGAAAACTATTTATACGCATCTTGAAAACAACAAACTTGTATTCTAAAATAACCATTGTTGAGGAATTTCCTAAAAATTTTCAATGTTATAAACATATTTAATGTACCTATTAAGTTTATAAGATTTTTACTAATAAAATGTTAAAATTTCATAAATACAGGATATTTTAATATAGTCATAAAATGCAGTTTTATCTAACTACACCAAACCGTTCCTTCACCTCTGACAAGACATCTTGTGAATGTGGGGAGTGCCAGGCCTCCACCGTGGTTCGGATTCCACGTTAAACTGTAGGTCCTTCATTTCATCTCACAATCACCCTACCATTACACATTAGCGTAAGTGCGTATAACCCGAAAGGGTAGTAAGACGACGGTGCTAATAATAATAATAATAATAATAATAATAATAATAATAATCTAACTACATAACATGAAATTACATCGTTTTAAAGATAGTGTTTCTTTTTGAAGTTCTTACAAAATTTTAAAACAAATAACGTAATAAACAAAATATGTATTATAAATCTACGTTGCACTATAATATTATAGGCTTACTATGACGAAAGATTAATTTTTTATAAATTGATTTTCCCCACAATTTTTTTTAAAATAATATTTAAAATATTCAGTTGAAGCATACAGATTAGTTTGTTTATTTGTAAATCATTAATTTTAGTTTCTAAATCGATTTATTAAATGTATTTATTTATTTCAACAGTATTATTAAAAAATAGTACCAAAATTTGTTATGAAGACTGTTAATATTATAAAGTTAAAATCTTACCATCATTTACTTCTGTGAGAAAATAACTTGATAATATGTGTCGAGGGGTTAAGTTTTCAAAATGTAAGCATTGATTATAAGGAAATTATGATCAAACCAAGAATGTTTTAATAAAAGTTGTCTCATCACACAACTTTTATCACTTTTAAGAAGGTATCTTATAAAATTTCGTTCCCAACCGTGTACGAATGCTTTGCAAACCTTTTCTTCTTTCCTCTATCCCCACACATTACCGTTACGGAAAGACACCTGCTGGATATAGCACCCTGGGGAAATCACCTGATTGAAATACAAGCTCTAGAAGGGTGGGGGTAGGTAAAGGGAGACGAGAGAATGCGATCAATTAAATATTAGGGTGACGTTATTTCTCCCCATAACAAAGTGCGACAATCTAAGAAACAGAATAATAAAGTAAAGTTTTGGATAGCCTTAGAATAATTAAATAATGATCAAAATTGTGTATGCATTAGGAGTGTAAGCTGTGGCAAAATAAATTCTTATTTTGTAGCTACATAGGGGGTGCTATTTTTTGTTGTAAATTATGCGATGAACTAACAAGTTGTTAGTGCCAAAATTTAATTAAGTAATGTAAGTTATTTGAGTAACAACTACATTTTAAAGATATGTTTTAATTCAAACTACATCTAGTAAAATTATTTAATGCTCACATTTTACAATAATAGTGTATTCCTGTCGGGTGCACTGAAAATGTTTTTCTTGAATAGTTTTTCACTCTCCCTCTAGTGCTAGTGCTTTTCCTTTTAAATTGACCCTTCCTAATCCTTAAACCATAAGTGTAATTAGTACATATGCGTATAGCCCAAATTGGTTTAAAAAAATTAATAAAATAGCGTCTTGGCAGATTTTAATGAGAGTTTAACTATAACATTATGTAATTAAAAATCAATAAACATATATATTACTATGATATATCTTGCAGAACACAAACACATATTATTTCCAATAAAAACTATTACTAAACATTAATAAGATTTTTTTTTTAATTGTCTAACAAAAACGTTTGTAGGTTTGCTCATATTATAATTATATCATGACATTAGTAAGTATAGTATGATAGTATAGCTACAAAATTGAGCCCTTTAATGTGCCAGCACATGAATTAAATATATATTTATTATATGGATTTTCTTTCCAAAGTCATATGCGGTCAAAGCGCACTATGCCCAACTCAAATTGAGCAGAGCAAGTAAAGTGTTGGATCATCCCATTTGAAAAAGGTGTTACCGGTCTTAATTGATGGATTAGCTCTTTCTACAGAGTTTGTCCAACCTATTCTAAACTTACATGGAATATTATTATAATGGTCGTAGTGGTCACATCTGAAGTCAGGACTACTTCAACATACCTTCATTGGTGGGCACACCGACTAAGTCATCAGTTTCATATCGTTTGCTCAGGACGGGGGTGTTTTGTTCAAATTCCAGCAGGGTGTAGTGATGAGTATTTTCTAAAATAGTTTCCTACTCTTTATCTACGAAAATGTTTGTACATTTCCATTATTTCCATATTCATAACCTTTATTACTTTAATGCAAAAATACGTATAGCTACACACTAAGTAAGAGGTGGAGCATATTCAACTTTTACGAAAACATTAGCCTTTTTGGTTAAAATTGTAATTTCTCAACAAAAAGATAATTCTATGTTAATTAATTATTTTATATTTATTTGAATTAATATTTTAATTTTATCGTATGGTTATTTTTTTAAATTAAATTGCCTTTATCGTGATGTACTCACAAAACAATTGACAAGAGCATTTCATTTCAAATACGAGCTTGTCCAACAACACAGGGAAATGATATATACACATTTTTACCATGAAAGGTATCAGTCATAGATTTCACTGTGGCATTATTTTATAAGCTTTACCATGGGCAAACAATTCAAGGTAGGTTCACTCCGATCCCGACAAGTGGGTACCAGGACAACTGGGCGCCTAAAGTAACCCCACCTTTTTTCTTTAAAAAAAATCACTTTTTTCTAATATAATGAAATTAACTTTTTTTAAACTAAAAAGTGATGAGTAAAAGCAAAAAATGCAATCACTTATTATGCACAACATCATATTTTATTTAAATGTTCTTTGTCTTGTATTACTGCATTGCAATAGTTAGGTTAGGTTAGGATAGGTTATGTTTGGTTAACTTTACAAATATTAATTATGTTTCTCTACTAAGATGTTATTTATAAACAACTTAAAAAATGAATATTTAGGTAATTGAAAAATATATGATGTTTCGCTTAAAAATGTGATTAGTTAAAAAAAAAGTTCGTTTTTAGTTTTTACCAGTCTCTTTTAATTTTAATTGAAGAATATATGAAAAAATGGTGCATATTTTATATTATAAAAAAGTGCATTGCATTAAACTAGAAAAGAGTTAATTCATCAAAATAAAATAAGAAAATACGTATTTTTAGCACCCAGTTGTCTTGGCGCCCAGATGGCGTCATCCAGTTGTCCTAAACCGAGGTCTACTATCAAGGTAAATGATAGATACATCCGCTTCCCATGCGCATGACACTTATGGAGATCTTTGGCCACATGCATGCGTTTGGGTACAGTTTAAAAATGAAACCTGTACAAGGGAATGGTTCCCGAAACCTTAAACTTAGATCTTCAATGTCCTACCACTAAGATAACCAGGGCTCATCTTATGCTAAAAGTCATTCATCACTTATAGTTCATAGCTTATGATCTCACACGCCTATCAAAGACTTTTCCTTGAACTACAAGTAAGGAATGACACTGCATGTAGGACAAGTCATGGATTTCTCAGTGGTAGAGCATTGCTGCTCTAAAATAAACTTCCCGGACTCAATTCTCGGAATAAGGTGTCATAATTTAGCTACATTTAAATTTATTATTGTGAACGAATGTCATTCGTTCACAATATTAATCTTTACTAATTAAAAATGTACGCACATTTACTGTAAATGTTAAGTCTGAGGAAATTAATTAATTTATTCATTGAAAATAATAGGAGCAGAACAAATTTTTAAATACGTATTTTTTTTATTTGTTTCTTTGCTGCCTTTTTGATGTTTTTTTCTCTACCCATTACATCATTCCTTAGAGAGATCAAAAAGTAACCCTACCCCCTGTAAAATCTACCAGTCTCTATAAGAGAACCCTCAACTTACTTTTTTAGTGAATAGATCCTTGAAGTAATGGGTATGATATTTGACACGCTGGCTGATTTTACTGCAAAGGTTCTGATACTTGCTGCTAGCTCTCTGCTGTTATGTGTTTGTTTGATGGTTCGTCTTTAGCAACGTTTTCCTTTGACGAGTCCTTATCTTTACTTTCTTCTTTAGTTTCTCTCCTCCTCCTCCTTTTTAATTATGATGGAGAAAGATTGTTTTAAGTTATTGTTCTGAAAACAAAAGTGACTGCCATGTTTGATTCGTTTTGATAAATTGGTGAAGGGTGATAATTATCTCAACCTCTTAGTATGAACTTAATTTTAATAGCGATGGGGGTTATCTTGCGTATTTATGGTTTTTAAGACAATAAGTTAGATTTTTTTTAAATATTAGTCTTCGTGGATTTCCTATACAAACATTCTTGTGTAGCTTGATTAGCAAATTTAATAATAATAATAATATAATAATAATAATAATATATAATAGTAATAATAATATACAAAAATTACTTGGACAAATGCATATTTTCATCTCCTACAATTTTATCAACCATCCAATACAGAGTATAAAACATTTTTAATTTCATTTATGATAAAATAATAAGTATTATATTATAGCTGACTGCAAAATAATACTTTGTTTTAAATATTATACTCTTAGACCATAGTGAAGTTTTTTTGTTGTAATAGAATGTGATATAGATCACAAAAATCTTAATTTTATTATGTAAATAGCTATGTTTATAGTATAAAATAATAACTATTATATACCTAAATATAAAATAAATGAAATAGTCGTAAAAAATATATATGTATGCTAAAGACGTATTACAAAATGTATAGCTAAACTCAGTTTACTCTTTAAGGTAGCAATATTATCTTGCACGTTTCCACTATGGCGTAGCTTATAAGATAGTCATAGTGTAATCTATCAAGGAAAGACCAAGACCTATCAAGGTGAAGGTAGCTGTGTAACCCAGGATGAATCAAACATTTTAGGTTAAAATAACACTTGTAATAAAAAAAAACACTTAATTGAGTCCCCATGAAAAAATGTCTACACTAATAATATGTATATATGTACATTAAAAAATCAAAGTTAAATTTTTCAAGTAAAAAACAAAAGGATAGCATCATCAGTTCTTGCTGTGTCTTTAGCAAATGTCCTTTAATCATATTTGGAAAAAAAAATGGCAATTCCTAATAATGGTGCATATTTTATAGTGTGAAAATAATATAAAGAAAATTCTAAAATTTTCTCATGGAGCCCGAGATAGCCGAGGGTTTTGCGGAGCACAGTTTGAAAAATCCTGGTGCTGCCTACATTCCTTTTACCTTGGTAAGAAGCAGGTTTACACTAGAGTAAAATCAATCAAGCTAAGTCTACTTCCTGCTAGGGTAAACGAAAATTATCAACAATCTATTTTACTGTCTATATCCCTGATGGACTCAAATAACAAAATAAATCATGTACAGTGAGTTGATACTTACAAATAGATTTTTTGATTCACAAACTTTAAACAAATAAAAGTTTTAAATATTGAATTTTTCTAAAATATTTTTACAATATTAATAAGTTGGTAATAGAGATGTGGAAAAAGAACTACTTACTTACTCTATGCCACTAGGAGCTCGAAATTGCATTGCCACAATTATAAAAGTAACCCATCAATGCTTATATTGAGCTAGTTATTACCAGTACACCTCATTACATCCTATCCTTTTCAGGCTACCATCATCATCGTCAAGGTTTTGCTATTGGGTTTGGTAGTCGGTTCTAGAATCTTCCATTCGCGCTGCATGTCATGCCTATCGTAATATGCGAGACTTGACTATACTAACCATGTCTTGTGATAAGTACAGAGTATGTATACTATCATTATGTAACCTCCTTCACTCCCCACTAGAATACACTTTTTGGACCAAATATCTTCCTGAGGAATCTTGTTTTCAATCACCCTAAACAATGGTATTCATCTTGTTAGGTATGGTATGGGTTTGAAACGTGGTCTCTTACTACGAAAATCAATTCATTGTGTTCAAAAACACAAGTTTATAAAGATAATTGGTTCTCAAAACAAAAATTAAATACTATCGTACTTTAAGAGGCGTTTCATTAAGGAACTAACCAATATTTAATGCGCAATCGATTTAGGCTAAGCATTTTGAACTTTTCTGGACTAAATACAAAAAATATAATATTTTCTTTTCCATTAGAGCTATTATTGCGCCTTAGCATTTGGCATATCATACCACCTATTCACGCAATAAATATTGGATTTTTATGTGATCGATTGACATACTATCAACTTTCTCTGGACCCATATTGTTGAGCACGTGGATTTCAAACTAATCTAGTTTTATTTGCCGTTGATGGGGAGATCTGGGTTCGAATCCTGATTGGATGTACTGAGTATAAATTTACTAAATGGATTACCACTCTTCCACCACGTAAATGCGGATACATTTACTCTAAGATCTTACCTTACTCACCCATACCTCCTTAACGTAATTGAAATGTGAATGGATCAGATTTTAAGACGCAATAGAAAAACAATAGTTATAATAAATGTTCTGAAATTTGAGAAAATCATTCTTTATTTCATTATGCCATCAATGTCTAAACGTATCATTACAAAAAACCATATATATATATATATATATATAAAAATTAACACTCACAAAATTCAGTAAGCCTAGCACTTTTATCTCACTTCAATAACTAGAATAATTTGATAACAATGTATATGGAATTTTGATAAATTAATCAAATTGTCGTCGATAGATTTTTTAGTTTATTTTATCATATTTTTCTGTGAAAATTGCAACCAGTTTTCAGTTCGAGAATTCTGTTTTAGCCTCAAAATAACTATTTTATCGTTTCCTGTAAGTTAATTATGTGTAGTAATTGGATTAAAGAGAAAAGCGATCAATCCAATTGAAGACCATTAAAACTTTGACAGCAAAGGGTTTTTTTTTCCTATCGTTTTTCTCTCTCTACTCACAATCAATAATCTGGTGTTAAGTTCTTAGAACAACTTTTATTTTCAATCTAAAGAATTCGAAACTATAAGAAACATGCACATTAAGAACTTTTCAATTGCTTTCTTCTTATGTTATCTTCTTCTCTTTCTTTTATTTTACAGTTGTTTATGTGTGAGAGTTTGGCCTTAGGGCGACCCTAAGAGGACAATTCACAATAGAGGAAAAATTTATAAAGCTTTTCTTAGAAATTATTGGCGACTAAGTGGAAAAAGTTGGTAATGAGTGGGTGAAGAAATGAAAATAACTAATAGAGGTAATTGCTGAATCACATTTCTTCTGTATCTTTATCTCCTTAAAAATAAAGGAGATAAGAGAGTAGCATTTAGCGTCTTTTATATTCGTTTGAAATTTTGTCTTCCACGTTAAGCAGGCTCAGATTGGCTCACCACCAAAAACCATATAGATTAAAGTTAAAAATCTCAATAATTTATCTCTTTATCTTACTGTAAATACTACACAATGATTTAAGCTACTTTCTTCTTGTCAAAGTTAATGTATTTTAGAAGCGCTAGTTATAATTTTATTTTTTAAAGAATAATATAAATATTTCTTATTCAAGGGTGGGTTATTATTCTAACTATCCATATTTATACTTTAAATTTATTTTTATAAAAATCAACCTTTTTTATTATGTATATTGTTTAAGTTGGTACTGTTTAAAATCTATAGCCTGAAAAGTTGAGAAGATAAAATGTAACATTATTTCAGTTTTTTTTAAGCTTAGCTTCCACTGACCTACCCAGCTTTACTTGTAGTTTAAGATTTTATATCAGACTAATTTTAGTAGTGCAGAGTTTTTTTTATTAATTACCAAGCATTTGCTTTAGCATTAAAACTTATAATTATTTGTGCTTCACATGGCAAATAAATAAAATTGGTTCACAACTTTGAACTTAATTTGCTTAACCCATTTTGGTATTTATATACTTTGATATACTCAAAACTAGTATTAATAATTTAGCTTAAGTAATTTATGTTTCAAAATATAATTAAATACTCTATGAATAGTATTACTCCTCGTTGATATTGTAATAACTTAAATAAAATTGTTACGTTCTCATTTTAGCTTTAAATTGTGTAAATATTTTCATTAAATATGTAGAGCTTCATTAAATTATTTTTAAAAACTTTATAAAAATAGCTTTATGAAAGTAGTGTTCTTTTAGCTCGCTAATCAATCTAAATGGCCTACTTAATCTGTCCTTTAGGACGTCGAAAATAGATAAAGGTCAGTGAAAATAGGTGTCAGTGTGACATTTATCCAGCCATTGTTAAATATTTTCTCTTCTCCAGATTTTGGTGCCCACTCCCTTTCCTAACACATTATTAAACTGTTGGTTGCATCAGCATAAAAATCATACGCTATCAAAACCTTTCTCTATCTTTTCTAAAAAATTTAAAATCATTCTTACAAAATAAAAACATTTTAAATATTTTCACAAATCATTTGTTTATTCCAGATCTGCATTAATTTTAAACTTAGCGTTGATTCTAAAACTATCAATTTACTAAACAAATGAAGAAACGTCCGTAATAACTTTTGAAAACGTTGAAATAAATATGATTTATTTGTGGAAATACAAGTTCAAGTAAATTATATATATATATATTATTTATATATTATATTTTTATTTTTTTTTTACTTTTATTTCGATACGTGAATTATAAAATATCTTTTCATAATTTATGTACGAATACTTGGCTTACCCTGAAACGTGACAACCTTTTCTTGTATAGCTCCACTATGGTGTAGTTTATTAGGTACGGCCATAGTATAATATATAGAGGTTAGAATGCTACCTTCTGGGTTAAGTGCATTGTAAATTCAGATGTCATTACCTACTTCAGTGGCTGCATGGTCTAAGACATCATTATCGCGTTAGATTAGACTGCCAATGACGGGGAGATAGGGGTTAGAATGCCGGTTGGGTGTAATAAGAGTAAGTTTTCACTCACTCCCACGAAAATGCGGGTACACTTCCAATTAGCGTAACTAATACTTTTTAAACAACCTGAACCTTCTAAAAAAAATTTAATTGCAACAAATTTCAATATATATTATATAAATACAAATAAAGAACAATAGATATATTTATTCGGCATATTTTAATTTGTCTCCGCTATACAGCTTTGATTAGATTACAGTAATCTGAGTAGATTTATATTACCGCACTCTAAGTAGACATTATGAAGCAACATTATATATCCCCTTCATCACACCGTCATACTTCATAATTATCGTTTCGGTCTCTAAAGACTCAACCCCTAGTCTCCGCGTTATGTTCTCGAGACCAGCCTATTTATGCCTGTCTCCAGTTAAAAGCGTATTCATGTTCCCTTGCCCTTTCTCTGGTAAGCGCCGCCAAATCGGCAAAGCCATATGGCACAGGACCAGTTTTACAGGACTCTTTCCAGTGTGGGATATTTTTCTGGAAGAATGGTTGAAATCTAGCTCCCAAGAGGTTTCGTTTCCTGGATTTTTTTCTCCCCCTTTCGAAGGTCAGATAATAAACTGTTTGACCTCTTCGTGTTTTTGCAGAAACATTATCCGGGAAATTCCCGGCACATATTGCCAACTTCGTTAGTATGTGAGAATGTGTTCACTTCTTGTCCCCCTGTTCCATATTTTCCTCACAAATCCTGCTAGATAGTATCTACCCCCAACTGTGTTTTTTTTTTCTCTTCGCCCTTTCTTTTCAAGTTCTGGTAGATAACATACTTGCATCTTGAGGCTAACTACTTGTATCAGCTTTATTTACGACGTTTACGACTGGTTGTTTTTTTCACCAAGAGTATCAGGCTTCCGTAGTAGGGTCATTCAAATAATAGCTTAGCAAATACTCACAAGAAAGTTTTATGTAGTTCAACATGTTGTATTTGTTTACAGAATGCTTCACAAATTGTGACATGATATTCTGTGAATCTCTCAAAATGTCGTTATTGATTCTAGTAAACAAACAGATATTTTATTTCTCTCTTACATAATTATTTTCAACAATTATTTCGATTATTTTAATACAATCGACACACAAATACATAATTCACTCCCTGTGTATGAGAAGTTAAAGTAAGGATTAAAAAACCACTTTATAAATGTTGTTTGAACTATTTAAAAAGTTGGAATATTCAAGCCATTTGTATAAAATATAAAGCAGACCTCAAATAAATATTCATAGGTACTTAGCTAAAGATAAGTTACAATTAAAACATTATTTAAAACTGAGCTCTCATCTCAATGGTTAGATACTAATTTTTCAGATTTAAATTCAAACGCATATATTTTGTCATGTATTTAGAGTAGTTCTATTAATAATTAACAAATCAATTAAATCCATACATATACTATTTTAGTGGGTAAATATTAGCTATGATAAAAAACATTTATTGAAATAAATTTCAAACTAAATTATAATTAGCATTAAATATTTAAAAAATTAAAGTTATTACAAATTTTAACATAAAATTACCAGATTTGGTGTCGCATGGTCTATTGTTCTACAAAGCTAAGGAATCACTCTTACTATAGACTGGACTATCGATGAGGTAGAGTTCAGGGCACAAATTCTGTTCGGATGTACTGAAAATGGTATTTCCCGAATTGTTCTCTACTCTCCCGGCAAATACGGGTATATTTTTTATAAATTCTTCCTTCCCTTCTCTAGAACATTAGACTAATTATTAAATATGCGTAATCCAGAATGTATAGTAAGACGTTGTGATGGAAAATAATACCCCAAGATATCGAATAATCTCTTGAGTAATTTTTTTCTCCTGCGTTTTAAAATCCGTACGGAATATTTTAGTAACGCTAATAGGTAGACGATAGAGAATGAGTAAGATATAATTTAAAATATATTCAACCGCATTTGCATAAAGATTGATCGTGAAACTATTTAAGAAGATTCAAATTGAGTGCATACCCATCCAGGAATCGAAATATTAAGTTTGATTGCCCTTTAACCCATTTTTTTCTTCAAAATAACTTGAACTATTTGCCTCCAATCGAGAGCCAAGTATTATTTTCAAATAAATTCAGATCCTTTTATTTTTTTGTAATCCTGTGTTGTCCGTAAAGTGAAGGCAGCCAGATTGACGACGAGGACGAAACAGTGTCCAATCTATTTCACACCAGGTTCCTCCAACCTTCCCTCAGCTTCCCTCACCCCTTCCAGCCCTATGCATTACCATGGTCTTTGTTTCACGGGCTGTCCGCATCCTCCACCCCACCCCACCCCACCCCCCCCACACCCGAGTACTTAACGCAAGTAGCCTTAGCGCCTACATGTGTGTGCAACCAGTTCTCTCCCCTTTATGGCCTTTGAACAGCCACAAACTGTTCCATTGACTACCTTGGTTAGTCAGTCACACGTACATTTTGTCTGAGAGCATGTGTGTGTATTATATAATATATATTATTTATTTTTTTGTACACATCCAATTGGGCTTATTTGCATTCAAATGGTATTGACCTGGGGAGATTGATATGACCGGGAAGGCACATCACGACGATTTTCCTCATTTACTTGAGAAAGGATATTGAAAAATGCTAATAATTACCATTTTATTTAAATATACTTGGTAGTAAAATATTTTCAAACAACTTTTTTAAGATTATAACATATAAAACATATTAAGTTATATCATGATTATAAAATAGTTAAAGTCAGTTACTTTTTAAATGTCACTATATACTGCGCGTTAATTTTAATTTATAACCAAGATTTAATCCAAACAAACAAATTTTAGCAATATACACTCAAACATGTTATGTTTTCTGTGAATATCCTCACTCTCAAACACGGATTCAATGTTTAGTTCTATAATAAACTACTTTTAACTAAAAATATTTTTAAACTTTAATAAAGTTCTGTCGTATATGTTATCATTGCTTTTTATTAGTTTATATTTACTACTTGTTAAAAACAGACCACATACATAATTTTTTTTAACAAAAACTGTAAATTATTATTCGGTATTATTTTGATAGTGTGTTTCTATATCGAAAACCGATAAACAAGCTTCATTTGTTTTTATTACTAATATGACTAATTTATTGTGGAAAGGCTGGATTCGAAACGGGGAGTTTCAAAAACATTTCATGGTTCTATAATACGTAATTTCTTATTTAATTTGAGGTGAAATAAGGTTTTATGAAAAATTCTATTTATATTTTAATGCTACTGTTCATCAATGGAAAGCCCTTTTCCAATAAATGGTGTTTTTAATTGGTAGGAAACTTTCCCATAGTCAATTGTTGGTTAGAGTTCATTGAACAACGCTGTATCTAGGGAGACCATTGTATTGGTTTTTTTTCTCGATTGTTTGTTGAAACGGTGAAGTATTACAGACCATTCCCTCTGGTCTCAGGGGACGCTATATGCCACAGCCAATCACCCCTAGTCTGGAATCACATAAGGAACTTATTCATCTACTCATACATGCTCTACCCCTATTCCTCTCGCCTTCTCTTCTGAGCTTCGCTTGTTAAAACACGTAGAATGGTTTACAATAATATGAATCGAGGACATTTACAGCCTCCTCTAACACAATCAACCACTTCCACCCCCTTATACTATTTTACATCCCCCAGCCCTCTCCCTATCCAAAAGTGAATCATCTGATTACGTGTGTAGGGAACGTTTTTCTTACAAGAGGTGGTCGCACTGGGATTATTTTTTTTATTCCCCATGGGTTCTTACACATACAAGGCAAAAACACCCATACGAGGACCTACCCTCATACATTCCGACACCACCCCTATTTTCAATGTCACCAGAGTGACAAAAAAGGATGACGAAACAATAGGTTTCTTCCTTCTTTCTCTTGAGGTTGTCTAGAAACTAAGATGGATCGAGAGAGAAGATCTAGACAAGGATTAACGTTATAGCGTTTGCCTAGAAACGTTAACTTAAAATAGCCCCAAAGCATGAGTCAACGTTAGATTTTGTGAAATCCCCCTTTTTTTTCCCTTCCTTGGGCTTGAACCATTCCTCAACTTCCCACGTCATCCAGACAGTTCATAATCTCGTGGTAGTCGCAAATTCAATTTAGTTCACCGCACGCAGAGTGGAGGGTGTAGGTTGAGGTTGGGGGGGAGAATGTAAGGGAGAGTCTGGCTGACTAGCTGGCTATCGTGGTCTGAACAGAAGAACCCGTCTTTGAGTGGATCTAGGACAACAATATCCTAAAGTCATTGTCAGTGATGATAGTCAAATATTTAGTTGTTGAACTCTGGGATTGATACATGCATGACACAATCAGTACCAATTTAAAGTGCAAAAGGATTATTAAAATAAATGGTACGACACAATCACATAAACCTTCTCATAGAAAGTAGGTATAATATTTTTAAGTGACCTTGAAAAAAGGAGGTTCCCAATTCGACCTATATTTTTTCTATGTATGTTCCATAATTATTTAACAGGTATACCAATTTTAATGATTCTTTTCTTTATTTTGTAGAGAAAACTCCTCTCGTTGTTCCAAAAAAGTGTATCCCTTAAAAATTAATTGAAAGCCAGAAAAAAAATTGAAATTAATTAATTTAGTCGCTTGCATATAACTACTTTGAGATGTTTTTTGTCCTCATTGTATTGTATTGCATTGCATTGCATTGTATTGTTACACCGTGATTATATAAACCTTGATGTCAGTCGGAAGATTGATATCATTCCAATATTCAGAATATTTTCATATGTGAAAATCCATAAAAAAAATTGTTGCATATCTTTTCGAAGCAAAATTGTGTTTGCGTAAAGTACATAGCAGTTGTGGGCATAAGACTTTGCTACATATTGTACAAGGTACATCAGAAACCTATTAATTATTGATTTAGAAATGTCTCCATGGAAAAAGCACCCTTGGCTATGAGCCACTTGACTCGTAGTTTGAAAACTTCTTTCTTCAGCCGTTTTGTTTTGTAATCTCTGGCAGTTACAATTCCGTGTAACGGTCAATCGAAGCGAGCGCTGTTCGACAGACTCGCTTGATAATATATAATATATTAAAATGAGGCGATGAGAACGTTGATCGGCAATCTCAATTGGTAGATGATCGTGAATCAATGAGAAGTACTGTGATCGTTGCTCAGCAGTCTCACGTGATATACGTTCATGTATTAAATTGACTCAATCTTCTAGCTAACCTGAAATTAACATATTCCCTCATTCTAAAGAACCTTGGTTCACACTCGGTATGAGTCTATTTACGTCGTTTCTCTGGCTTCCCTTTCTTATATTTTTTAAAATTAAAACGCAAGTTTCTCACATATTGCGTTTTTTTCGATCTTTTTTTTCATAAAAGCAACTTTTTCTAGGCCCAACCATATTTTTAAAATAAAATTCTAATTACAAACAAATCAAACTACTTAAGAAAACGATTTAAAATGTATAAAATAATACTTTTTATAATATTATTTGAAATTTTCACTTTTTAAAGTCAGAGCTAAATTAATAATTGAAACAAATAATTACCTGCAATTAACTAACTAGCTTACTTACTGACTGACTAACTTAAACGATTGTTGGAATTAATAAAAGGCCCAAATAGAAACATAACAATGGACAACAGGTTCACGAGAATTCCTATTGTTGCATGCTTCTTCGTGAGAAATAACTCACTGTTGTTACTTTCATTTTGCAGTCCCTGACTTGTGATTGAAGAAAATAAGCCCAGTATTCAGGCTTGTAGTAATCTATAGTTTGTATAGGTTTATAAGTTGTAGTTAGTTGTTTGCTTTATTTAATAATTTGCGCAAATTTCAAAAATTGAAAATTTAAAGAAATTTTGAAAATATGACTTTTACTCTTTTTATAGTTTTTTTTAACTATGTTTAAAGTTTTTTTTAAGTTTATTTTATTGGAAGAAAGTTTTCAAGAAAGTAAGTTATCCTTAAATAAGGTTTCCTCTATAAGCCAACACCTAGCCTGGTTAATCATAATAAAATAAAGATTCTTTATTTATAATTTTTAAACTAAATTGTTCAAATATTTTTAAAAATTTTAAATTTTCAAAAATAAGTTATTTGTAGACTAACCTAAAATTGTTTCTAATATGTAAAATAAATGCGTTGGCCTATTTTTATTCATCATGAAAAACTATTCCCAGATTCCATTTTTAACTCAATCTTCAAGGCCTATTTCAGAAAATTTCAACGTTCTATAATTCGTCTGTAAACTACCCTTAAATTAAACCATTTAGAAAAATAACATACACTATTGTCTGTTGTGTAAAATAATCCCCCGATATCATTTTATACAAAATGATTATAACTATTTAAAAATAATCAAATTTTAGAAAGATCAGTTTTCCTTGAAATATAAAATATTTTCTAGAAAAACAGATATATATATATATATATATATATATATATATATATATATATATTACACACAATGTAAAAAATCTTAATAGATACCAATTTTAGGCCAAATCGCTAGAGCCATTTTTTAAAGAATTCACAATTTAAAAACCAGTCATCAGCAAACAACCTTTGAATGAATTGTTTCTCAAAGTAAACAAGTGTACAGTTTTATTTGTCCTGAAAAACACTACCCAAATAAACATTTTAAACACAATCGCATAGCCAATTTCAAAATATTTTGAATTTTCGAAAATCATTCTTCAGTAAATTGCACTTGAACGAATTTTTACTTTAACTTTACTCTAATTTTTACTCTAAAATTTCCTATAAATCCCCTTTAAACCGAATCAATACAGCCATTTAAAAAAATTGACTTAGCAATTCTAGACTCAAGTTTGATAAATCCACTAAACTGATTGAGATATGTGAGCAGGGACAGACAGACATACAGACAAAACTGTGGGATCTACTTTTTTGAGTTCAGACATATTCTTATCGGAGCTGCAATCCTAAGATTTCTCTTTGGATTTCAGGTTGATTTTCCACTATAATTTTCCCTTGGATTTGAAGTTGATATTTTTCTTTGGTGATATAGCTAAGCAAAACAAATACTATAGGCCTATTCAATAGTGCACTATATTCATAGAGAATATTATTTATTATTATTATTATATATTATTAATATTATTATTATATATTATTATTAGCACCGCGTCTTACTACGCACTTACGCTAATGTGTAATGGTAGGGTGATTGTGAGATGAAATGAAGGACCTACAGTTTAACGTGGAATCCGAATCACGGTGAAGGCCTGGCATCCCCACATACACAAGATGTCTTGTCAGAGGTGAAGGAAGGGTTTGGAAATCAGATAAATCTGTGCCAGGACCGAGGATTGAACCCCGGACCCCAGCATAGAAGTCTGGCACCTTACCCCTAGACCCCAGGTCACCCTTCTAGAGAACAACAATATTCACGTGGTTAAAATTTCAATCTTACAACATATGTATTTTTTTTAAAACACCTTAGGTCCTCAATCGATTGCTCATAATTAACTGTAAATCACTTAAGACGAGCTATTAAACCAAAAAACCTATGATTGGCAGACATATTGAAACTGATAGCCATATTGAAAAATGGTGTACGTACCATATAATGTTCGGTCTATGTTCAAAGAATGTCCTTGCCTAATTCCGCCAAAGTTGTTCTGCGCATTTGACAGCTATCGTGGGAACAAAGATCTGAACGGACAGACAGACGAGATTCCAAATGATCAAGTTAAACCAGAACCACTCTTTCCTCTGTTAGTTCAAATTTGGAACGTCCGTTTATACGTTATAAGATCGCAGGTATTTGTTTCAATTTGTTTTAGTCAAATTCTGGAAAGTTTTTTTTTAAGACATGGATCCGAAATGTTACGTGACTTATGGATGTTTGGGAAGCATTACTTTAGAATTTAGATCATAAATAATTTTTTAAACATCCTTCCCATTTGATAATATCTAAATTATTCGAAAATGTGAGTATTAGATACACTTTACATTCTACTTGGAGACAGCCAATATACAATAAATAGTAATTTTATTTTATGACTTGCTTCGCCCGATGGTGGCTCCGCCCCCAGACCCCAGTGAGTTGTCTTTACAAGTGGATGTAAACTGATGTAATTCCAGAGCCATTTTTTGATGGGTCTTACCGTTTAGCCACAAGAAACCTCCAAAGAAAGGTCCGCACAGACTTTAATATTAATCCGCAATTTTAATTTTTTTTTCGGGGTGTTAAAAAAAAAATATTTTTATTTTTTAGAATTCTCCTTTCGGTTACAGGCTATAAGTTATAAGTTTGCCAAATGTCAAGTTTTTAGCTCATCTGGAAGTCGGTAAACATCAATATCAGTGAGTGAGTCAGCCATGTGGCTTTAATTAATAATAATAATAACTAGAAGAAGGTGGAGCACTGTTTTTTTTCATTTTTTGGTTTATAGGCATAAAACTACATCAACAATTAGATCACTTTTTCTGTTGAGTTTAAAACTGCGGCCAGCTAAAAACTAATTTACAAACCAACATTTTAGTAGGACTGTTATTAAATTACTAACTAAACTAAGCAATAAAATTTCAAAATATATAGAAATAGTTCATGTAGAAAAGAATAAACACTGTGAGCAAAATAAAAAATAAAATATTGGATCATGGAGCACTCATCCATGTGAAATAATAACACAATTCATATGCACCGACACGATTTTGCCTTTCTGCCAACTTGATAAAATTAATTTGCATGACAAATATATTGTGTAAGTAGAAAAATATACAATTATTTTAAATCGAGCTATAACTTATATCAGATAAACACTAAAGTCTACACAACATTTTTACAAGTTTATACAACGTAAAAAAGTGTATGTAATGTTTCACATAATTTATATTAAGGTCTAGTTTAGATTATACTATTTTCTTCAAGTTTGTACCATATATTTTTAGTAGATAACCTAATTCTCCGTATACACTAAATAATTGTAATTTTTACTAACTAGTTTCAATTTAGGGATGTACTCACTAACCTTAAATAAAATAGAAAAACTCTACCGTATGCATGTTTAATGGCTAAATTTGTATAATTAACTAACAAACACATAATTAGTTAACGTTAAACATCATTCATTAGAATATTATTATATTATTATGACAAAACATAAACAGAATACTTCCAACATTATAAATAATGTTTACCTCTACAACTGCGGATAAGACATAGTACCTCTGTAGAAATTCACAATATAATAGACATAAATATACAGTATAAATGTGTAGTAATGAATGACTGAGTTAAAAAACATAATAATAATATGTAAAATATATTGAATTCAATTTATTATAGGGTAAGTTTGAACCAAAGACAGGAAGCCGTTTCAAATTTGGGACCATAAACAGACAGAAATGGGAACAAACATAATTGTAAAATCCACCATTTTGAGTTTAGTCACACACAAAATGTAAATATTCATCACAATATTGAGGTTTAATATCTTCATGGTGAAAATACTTTGTCTTTATATTAAAGGAACATTCCAATTTTTATAGTAAGGGCCTTATATGACAAGTAGAAAAGCTAATAGATTAACTTTCATGTATTCATACGTAAATTCATGTGATCATCTGTCACTTTTGATGTATATTATCCATACCTAGAAAACAATTTTAATAAAATACTAAAATACAATTTTTTTTTATATATAAGATTCTTTCTATGAAAATTGGGTCGTATCAAAGCCAACAAGTTAACCCTCTTACTATTAAGTTTGGCCACGTGATGTGTAGCACAAAAGGCGTACATAAGTCCAGCAGACAGCAACCATCCGGAGGTCGGACAAACTTTGAGACTCTCAAATGGTTTTACTCTCTTGACATGCACGTGACCCTCAACGGGCCATAGTTCGCTCTGTACACAACACAAGGCTCCTGACAAAATGTCACACACTTAACGGTTTTGGCGGCGGCCGGATGAAAGCAACGCTGGTTTTCCCCCTCTCCCTCTCTCTCTTTCTCTCTCTCTCTTCACTGTTTCTCATGCGTGTTATAAGGTATGGAGCGTGCTGACTGAGCTTGATGCTATTGAAAGTCACTGAAGGGTTACGAGCTTGTCCTACTCTCATAAATGTCAGATGCAAGTTTTGGTGAACGAGATAAAAGGGCCCGGCGGTATCCTACGTCCTCCTTTCATACTCTTTCTCTACCTTCCTTCTATGGGTTTCTCTATACTTGTATTTTATCCTATTCCTCTATGAACACTTCATGATCTGCACATTTTTCCCATGTTTCTATATAAACACATATAAGTAATTCTAATTGCTTCGTTTTCACTCATTACTCTTGATGCATACTGATACTATAACGATTCTTGTATAATTAACTATTCAACTCTAATAGATCATTTGAGAATATTGTATTAAATTAATATAAATATCACCCGCCTCGGTGGCGTAGTCGGCTAACGCGCTTGTCGTGTTGAGCTCGACTGCTGAGGACGGGGAGATCGAGGTTCGAATCTCAGTTGGGTGAACTGGGGGCGGTTTTTTCTAAATGGTTTTCCACTCTCCCTCCACGCAAATGCGGGTTAACTTCCTCTAATTCAACTTTCCCAATTCCTAATGCATTAGTGTAATTAGTACTAAAAGCGTATAACCCGAACGGGTAGTAAGACGCGGTGCTAAATATTAATATTATTAATATCAATATCCGCTTCAAAGGGAACATAAACTACATGTCAAGGTCATATAGTCTTGTTTATCACATACGAGGTCAGTGTTTAAATTGCGGCTGAGTGTAGTGAGAGTGCTTTTCTTTAAATAATTGTTTATTCTTCTATGCAAATACGGGTACAATTCCTTCAACGTTGACCTCATTATCTTGATCAAATGTCTAATGCCTGGGTGAGTAGTATTACTAAGATTCTAAAACACCTTGATATTGATATATCAAACCCGCAGTGTCTTAGGCTTTATTTTTACAT
The DNA here is from genome assembly GCA_039000515.1 of Timema cristinae. Classification (NCBI taxonomy): domain Eukaryota; kingdom Metazoa; phylum Arthropoda; class Insecta; order Phasmatodea; family Timematidae; genus Timema; species Timema cristinae. The sequence goes on along the minus strand of JBCFYV010000024.1, from coordinate 30,389,047 downwards.
TTCTAAAACTATTAAAAACATTTTCATACTTTATTCGCCTTGGAAATAAGATTTTGGGTCAATTTTAACAAGTTTTTTTATGGTTCGCCTGAAGGATTAGTAAAAATAAAAATAATAACTTATTATCCACACCATTGGGCATGTTGGAAAACGTGTCAGTCTCGTCTCGTCTGGTTTACTGATGACAAAGAGGTCAATAATAAAATTCGGGCGGTTTTTACTAAGGTAGCTTGATACGGGTATTCCTTTGAATCCTTCCTTTCTTGTTTCTACTCTATTAGTGATAGATTGGGAGAATAGTTAAACGGGAAGCTTTTAATAAAGGGAACACCTTTTTTTAACTCTTAGACCTCAAACCTTATGCTATAAGGCCATGCTCAAATTTTTAAGAAAACGAATTTAAAACAAATAAAATTCTTCTTAATTGAACCCCACCAAATAATTATCTTTATTCGTCATTCTTAAGCTATAGTTATTATTAAAATTATATGGTCAGCTGGAGTTATATTAGTAGCTACTAGTATTAGTAATACATGTCGACTGAATGCCAGACCTCCACCGTGGTTCGGGTTCCACGTTAAACTGTAGGTCATTCATTTCATCTCACAATCACACTAACATTACAGATTAGCGTAAGTGCGTAAAACCCGAATGGGTAGTAAGACGCGGTGCTAATAATAATAATAATAATAATAATAATACATGTCGATTATTAGCTACTGGTATTTTACAAACCCAATAATTGGGTTCTAGATGATCCCATTTTCGCTGCATGTCCTGCCCACCCTAATCCACGAGATTTAATTTTACTAACAATGTCCTGTGATGACCACAAGGTATGTAACTCGTCATTATGATGAACCTACCACTGTTAAACTATTTTAAAATGATTTTTTTTAACTTAAACATTTCTTGAAAATCAGTTAGTTAATTATTAGGACCATCAACAATATTTTCACTAACCGCCTCGGTGGTGTAGTTGGCTATCGCGCTTTTGGTTTTGAGCTTGACTGCTGAGGACGGGGAGATCGAGGTTCGAATCTCGGTCGGGTGAACTGGGGGTGGTTTTTCTTAAATGATTTTCCACTCTCCCTCCACGCAAATGCGGATTCACTTCCTCTAATTCAAACTTCCTAATTCCTAAATCCATTAACGTAATTAGTACTTAAAACGTATAAAGCGAACGGGTAGTAAGACGCGGTGCTAATTTTTATTATTATTAATGTTTTCACTGTTTAATAATTATTCCTCGGTCCCGGCAAAGATTTATCTGATTACCAAACCCTTCCTTCACCTCTGACAAGACATCTTGTGAATGTGAGGAATGCCAGGTCTCCACCGTGGTTCGGATTCCACGTTAAACTGTAGGTCCTTCATTTCATCTCACAATCACCCTACCATTACACATTAGCGTAAGTGCGTACAACCCGAACGGGTAGTAAGACGCGGTGCTTATAATAATAATAATAATAATAATAATAATAATTATCATATTTTTGGCTAAAAGTCCATCCTAACTAAACCGAACTAATATAAATGTGTTCTAGTCAAACATACGATTCTTCCCATCATTTACAAACTAATATCCCCCCCCCCCCCCCAAGGTACATCCCTAGAGAATATCGAACAATAACCCCAGCCCCTTTCCATGTGTATCTTCTGTTGTGTCTCAGACATCACGGTGATGAACTTAGTTGAGAAGGGGGATATTGTCTTAAATACTTGCGCGTGCGCGTTTGCCCAGTTTCTATTATTAGCGGAGCCATGTTCCAGCGTGGGAACCAGTAGGTGCATTGAACTGAGGAGGGGGTGTGGAGGGAGGTAGAGGACGCTCGTTCACAATGCATAACGCGGTAATACCCCTTCAAGCTATAATGAGCCCAATTGTGGTGATAATAGGTTATCAAATATACACCAACATTCGTTCCCCAGCGCCCTTTGACCCTAAAAACGACTCCTATACAAACAGCGTAATTTTAGGGGGTGGTGGAGGGAAAGGGGCTGAGGAAGAATAGGGAGAGGGGGCAGTGGGGTATTTTTCTCAGATATAACACACAAGTTTTTTTTAAAAAATTTTATTTTACGTTGTGATTTATTGTTGATTGTAGTTAATCTTTCCTATTTATATAGTACCATGTATGCTTAAAATAAAATGAGGCCTACATCTTCTTTTGGTGTTTAAGGAATAGTATGTTTTGAGTTGTTTTTTTTTTTGTTTGATGGATGATTGCAGGAAAGGATATACTACATGTAAGTTCACGTGCACTAAGGATCGTGAGGGAAATTTAATAGGTAGTTGTGTGGATAGCAGAAGAGAAGAAATATTAGACACCGTAGTGGAAGAAAATGAATGAGAATTCTGAAGTAGTAAATAACTGATGTTATATCTTATTTATGGTTCCTTTCTATTTTTTGGATGTTCTTGCTACACTCACTATTTTGTGTAGTATAAAAATACATTAAAACTGTTAAGAGTAATGCTATGTGAATCAATTTTTTTTAGCACCTTATCTTACTAACAGTTTAGGTATACAATTATAAACTACTGACGCTAATGGTTTTAAAGATGAGAAGGGTTGTATTTAAATGAAGTGTACTCGCAATTGCGTGGTGAGAATGGATAATAATTTTGGAAATACCACCCTCAGTACATCAGACTGAGATTTGAACTTGGATCTACTCGTCATCGATAGTCTAGTCTACTGCGAGATTAGCGCCTTATAACATGCAGCCACCGAAGTGGGTGTGAATCAATTTATTCATACCATGTACAATTATAATGATAATTTCTTAGTTACCTATCTAATAAGCGTACTATAGTACTTATATCATATATATTTATATATTAAACACATTGTTTTATTTAATACTTATGTATAATTCATGTGTGCAGTTCTCCCATTGTACACAACAGAATGGAAATGCAACTGTTAACACTAATAAAATTTTGAATTTTGTTTAATTTTGGCATCCATCAAGAGAAATAAGAGATAATTTTACATTTTAAAATTAATTGTTCCTGTGAAAATAAAAAGTTAAACAAAATCAAAAAATAAAATAAAATCATTTGTAAATATGGGGGCAATTATAACTAATTAACTCACTATTAAAGGTGGTATTTAAATATAAATTATATATATATATATATAATAGTGACCTTTGGTGACCTGGTGGTCTAGGGGTAAGGTGTCAGACTTCTGTACTAGCGGCCGGGGTTCAATCCTCGGTCCCGGCACATATTTATCTGATTACCAAACCCTTCCTTCACCTCTGACAAAAATCTTGTGAATGTGGGGAATGCCAGGCCTCCACCGTGGTTCGGATTCCACGTTAAACTGTAGATCCTCCATTTCATCTCACAATCACCCTACCATTACACATTAGCGTAAGTGCTTATAACCCGAATGGGTAGTAAGACGAGGTGCTAATAATAATAATAATAATAATAATAATAATAATAATAATAATATAATAATAAATAATAGTGACCTTTGAATGAATAAATTTAAATTAGTTCATATTCCCTTAGTATGAAATAATACTACTAATCAAAACCACACACAAATTAAAAACATGTTTTAGAAATAGTTTTGAAAATGTATTGCTTAGTAAGTAGAGATATTGATAAAAATGTAAAATGTGATTGCAAATTTAATCTATTATACTTTATCAATATATAAATCACACTAAAATATAGTATCTAAAATTATATTTTATAAATTTAAATAGTAGCTACTAATGAAACTCCAAATTAAACCAAAATCATTTTTATTTTACACAACAAACTATTTTTCAGCGATGTTTTAAACTGCATGTTTTAATATAGATAGATGTAGACCTATGTAAAATTCATCATTCAAAATTTTATGAAAGGGATGGATACTAAGACGTGGAATAAATTTATGAAAAGCTTACATAGAAACAATTTTCCACTAGCCCAAAAAAATCCCACTTTCTTGTGTATGAAAAGTGATAAATTGTGGTTGAAAGGATCGATTTGTTTGACCCTTCTGGGTAAACGAAGTTTTAAGCTTCTTGCAAGCCTAGTTATACATCAAAGTAGAATAGTGCTGTTATTGACAAGAGTAAAGAATGGAAGGTATTACGTTCCACCTATAAGAAAGGTTACAAAAGAAGGAAAAGTTGTAAGGTCAACCAGTTTTTTGTTCTCTAACCCTACCAACACATTTAAACTAGATGGGCTTAGTATTGTTATTGTCAATGAATAATATATTAAGAAGCAGTATATATATATCAACAAGTGCTTGAAATAAAATTCTTTCAAAACGTGTATTAATTTTATCTCATTTTTCATAGTGTAATATTTGAAAGCCTATCCCATTTTAAATACCCGTTCATAGTAATTAATTACGTATTCACATATAATTTATTGTAACTGATAAATTAACGATAATCTTAGAAAACAGCTACCTTACTTTATAGCGTTGAATTTATTTTTATGAAATGAAAATACTAACAAAAAATGTAGGAATATAAATGTGCATCGTTTGGTAAAGTATGAGTTTTGAAGTGTTTCTGGTTGGTGATGGGCTCTGTTTGAAGTGATACCGTTTAATCAGCTGATAATTGCCTCGTGATCGAGCACTAGTCTGGTTTCCGGTGACGTGAAGGCAAAAATTAAAGTGCTTACCGAATGTATTGAGGAAGTTTTTTTTTCCTAAATGGTTTCTCACTAACCCTCCACGCAAATTCAAATACATTTTCTTCTAAATCTTACCATCCTCACAGCTATGTCATGGGTTTATGTAAATACGTTCACCCATGATGGGTAATGAGATTTGAAGTTAAAAATTACATGAAAAAATTATAACTATAAAATTGAGAACATCATCACACTACTATCTGGTAGTTTGTTGGTCTGATTGCTATGTTTGTCCTTGAATAATTAAATAAATATGAGTTAAGTAAAATCCATTCCTACACCAGCACTAAATTATTATTAGCACCGCGTCTTACTACCCGTTCGGGTTATACGCACTTACGCTAATGTGTAATGGTAGGGTGATTGTGAGATGAAATGAAGGACCTACAGTTTAACGTGGAATCCTAACCACGGTGGCGGCCTGGCATTCCCCACATTCACAAGATGTCTTGTCAGAGGTGAAGGAAGGGTTTGGAAATCAGATAAATCTGTGCCGGGACCGAGGATTGAACCCCGGCCACCAGCACTAAAGCTTACCAATATTTATTATTTATTTATTATTTAGCACCGCGTCTTACTACCCGTTCGGGTTATACGCTTTTAAGTACTAATTACGCTAATGGATTAGGAATTGGGAAGGTTGAATTAGAGGAAGTGAACCCGCATTTGCGTGGAGGGAGGATGGAAAACCATTTAGGAAAAAACCACCCCCAGTTCACCCAACCGAGATTCGAACCTTGATCTCCCCGTCCTCAGCAGTCAAGCTCAGCACGACTAACGCGTTAGCCAACTACACCACCGAGGCGGGTGCTTACCAATAAAACGCATTGATTAACATAACTCAGTGGATCCATACCAGTATTCTAATCATGGTGTTCAAGGTCCAAATCAAGCACGATAAAGCTGCCGGTGTAAGTGCACTTTGGACTTAGTACGTTACTACCTGAAACAATGATTAGCTACCGCTCGTTTCATAAACGAAATTAATGGTTGGGGCTCTTCTTAGTTTCCCCTTTAATAAAAATAAAATGTCTACTATTTTTGGAGGGGTTGTATCTGTTGCTTAAAAATACTGATTATATATGTTTAAAAGATCCTCAGCAATGCGTGGGTCTCTCCCTATGGAGAAAGCGGCTAACAAGGAATTTTAAAGGTGCTTCCATAAATTCCCACAGCGGCACCTTCGTGTAAGCTACGTGCAGGTAAATAACTATAAATTTTAATTTTTACATGGTAGCCTAAGTTAAAACAATGACTTACACTGGGACGACTAAAGAGGGAACGAACAGAAACAAAAGATTTGTAAAAGGGGGAGGTTAAAAAAAGGTTAATCTTTTGTTCAGTTCGTTACCCCCTAGTCAGCTCATCGGGGGTTAGATTTATATGTACTTACGCTACGCATAGGTTATATATAATATATATATATATATATATTATATATATATATATATTATAATAAACAAGCACTGTTTCTTTCAACCTCTATAATCGTCTTGTCGTTTCAGTAGCTTCAAAACAAAGTTTTGTTCTATCGGTGCAAGAAAATAAAACATAAATAATTACTCTTGTATGGCTTATTTTACACCATCCATAACCAACTTGTTATAATCCTTAGAAGCTGCATTTGTAGGCGTTGGGCTCACAATGTATTATATGATGGGGGAAGGAAATTTCGAGGTTTGATTCTTTGACCTGTACGTTAGAGATAGTTTTCAGCGAGTGTTTTATAACTATGGCATTAACATCCCTACTCCAATCTTATGAGAACGCTCTCTATCTCAACCTTATGAGAACGCTTTCTCTCTCTCTTATATACCAATTTTTCTTACGAGGAACCGTTTGGAAAACCTTTTTTACTACCAATGTTCTACAAAATAGAAAAATTCTAGTAGAAAAAAATGTATTTCAGAAATGTTATTGAAATATAATACTATACTTAGAACCGCGTCTTACTACCCATTCGTGTTATACGCTTTAAGTACTAATTACGCTAATGGATTAGGAATTGGGAAGGTTGAGTTAGAGGAAGTGAACCCACATTTGCGTGGAGGGAGAGTGGAAAACCATTTAGGAAAAACCACCCCCAATTCACCCGACCGAGATTCGAACCTCGATCTCCCCGTCCTCGGCAGTCTAGCTCAACACGGAACTAGCGCATAAATTATCTACGCCACCGAGGTGTGTTTAGATAACTTTAGTATTGAACATACAAATAGTAACAACTAAAAACAGTTCCGTTGATGAAAACGAGGACTAAGTGTCTAGTTTAATCTGCCAGTGACGAGGAGATTAGGGTTTGAATACCGGTCTGTCTTATTGGGGTAATTTTATCTATATAACCAGCCCCATGGTGGCTACGAGTCTATGAATCCAGGAATCGATTCTCGGCAGGTACCTTGGGTATTTTTTCCGAACGGGAAATTACCTGAATGGGCACCAGGGTTTGGTTAGTTATGCTTAAAATTAAGTTTGAGGGTTTATAATGGTTCCACACCCTCATACTCTCTATCAACCATAATTTCATCTCATCGAGACATGGAAACATCCTCCACGGAAATAATGCATGATTAATACATTCGGGTGTCCCCTGGGCGACGGTACATTAGTAGGCCTACTGGTTAATCTTTCCAATAGTGGGCTACGAGTGGTGTAGCCTAAACGCGAAATATTATTATTTTATCTAAATGATAGCCTTTCATTTTCCCCTTTCCGAGCAGATGCTTAGATTCTTTCTCTACACCAGCGTTTTTAAACCGATATACCGCGAGAGTTTCGGGGAATATAAAGAAAATCGACCAATATGTTTGAGCAATAAATAATTTTGTTACTAAATTCATGATAAACATTATTTTTAAACATATCACAACCATCCTAATGTTAGCTATTGTAATTTAAAACGTCATCATGTACTTGTTATTTTAAAGATAAGATCTCTCCTTAAAACACAAATGGTGTGACTTGATAATTTTAGTGCCTCGTTCAGTGTGTCGTGAGTTGAAAAGAGTGGAAAATAGCTTCTCTAGCCACTACTGTCGTCTTCCATGAGCCATCAATGTATTTTTAAGTGTGGACACCCTGGACGGGTTGCAAGATTCGCTACAAAATGAAGTATATGTTGGAGTGAGGTGTGCACCTGGGTAATATATTTTACAATATGTCTTCGCACCCTCTCCTCCTGCTGACCACTGTACAGTTTGTGTTCAATGCTGATATTATCCTGTCTATACCAAACCATTGAGCTCAGCCTCGCCTTCTTGCTGTAAGATGTATTCCATATTCTTACTAATATTTGATTATGTTACTACGTTCTTTCTTTATAGTTATCTTTCCTTATCTTTATCGTATAAAAATAATGGGTAGTAAGAAACAGTACTATAAAAATAATTTAGATTTTGGATTACTCATTATGTGGACAAGACAAGGGGGATATCAAGGTTCGAATTCCGTTCTAGATAACTTGTTTTAAATATGTTTATGAAAATATTCAAGGTATTAGAGCCAGCTTAGACTACCCCGATATTTTTCTTTGATAATTAAACAAGTCAAATTAAAAATATTAGATTAACTTTGAAATTCTGTGTATAAAAAATTATTTAAAAATTAATTAATGGGTTTTTATGACATAAACATGTACACATTTTAAAATAAGGCTAAGAAAGCTAATTATTATTGGTATAGTGAAAATCTTTAAGCCATATTTATGTTTTAAAAATAGTTGCGAAAACAAAAACGCTGTACTAAATTCATTTTTTCTTTGTTTTACTCAGAAAAAATTAAAATATTATAATTGATCTGGGGACTTCAAGCGTTATTGACAAGCATGCTAACGAATGAGTTTAAGTCGCTAATGAAAAAGCAGACGTTTGAATAATACTTACGTAATCTGAGTCAATTTTGAGACAACAAATTTAGTTTATAACAAATAGTTTTCTGATAAAACCAAAAAAATCAGTGGCAAGTTGTGATATTCCATCACCTCAATCCTTTGGTACTTCAACGGTTTTCCAGTGTTGTCAGATTGAAAACTCAGTCGTAAGCTAAACAACGCTACACTCACTCGAACTATAGTAGAAACCTTTCAAAATAAGCTCTGTTTTGGTAAAGCTTGTGGTTTGCGAGGGTTGAGAGTTTTCTCACAGGCTTAAAAATAAGATGTCCAGCCATACCAGTCATTCGGCTTACATTATTTACTACAGCCCCATGGCTTCTTTGGTGCTGACTGACAGCTCACAGCTGACAGCTAAAAGCTTTGAAAAGTTACCAGACCAAATTATGTATCCCTACGCCGAACCATATGATCTGCAAAAACATGTGTTTAGCAGCTGTCACTTCTGACGGTCCACATTGAGGTGTATACCTAAATGTTGAATGTCAGAAGTCATCTGTGAGCTGTCAGTTAGAACCAAAGAAGCCACGGGGCTACTGTAGATGTGCCACATAAAAATATTACCTGATTAATACTAAAATATTAAATAATAAATTAAAACATTCTAAATTGTGCTTGATTTTTTTCCCCAATATGACACTTTAATTCAGTTCATGTTTTATAATCGTTTATTACCTCATTCAATCTCTTTGATAAATATACCTTTTTTTAAGACTGATTAGTTTTGTATCCGAAACAGGTAAAGTAATCATTGAATAGTACTGAAATATTATTAAGTTTATTTTAGTGGCTATTATAGATTTTTTGTAGGAGATATTGATATAAGCCTTTCCACTTTAGTTTCTCAGTAGTTTTACTTTGGCTTGGCACGCGTTCAAAATTATGCATATATTAATAACTCTAATGGCATTTTGATGAGAAACAATAGAAATTTAGATGAAATTCAGCCGCACTTACTTACATTAAATTAGTCCTGGATTCAAACCCCGATCTGCCCGTTACCGGTAATCCTGTCCTACACGAAAGTGCCGCGTTTAATTATTCAACCAATGATGTGAGTTATATTTTCATTCGATTAAAATTATTCCATTCAAATCACAGAGTAATAATATTTTATATATTAGCTTAAACGACACATTTTCAACCTGTTCATCACATTTAGTTTATCAATTAAAAACCTATAAATGATATATATAAATGTATAATTCAAGTACCTTGCCACTTATTTGTATTTTATTCCTACATTAAATGCAGCAATCCACCCAGACTAAGTTAACGTGATTCTTCACACTTTGTTGTTTTTTCCCTCCACATCCCATCCTTGCACGGTATTATTCTCAAACCTCTAGGTCGTGGACAAATAACATCACAGCAGGGTAGGAGGGGCTGGAGGGTTTGGCGGGAGATCTTCCCCCAGACAAAACCTTACACCCTTCATTTCCCATTTTCTAACTAAAATGGGGGGGGGGGGGGCGGACTCGGAACCCATAGTGAGGTGGGAGATGAAGACAGGCCATCACTTAGAAGGTGATATTTCAACTCGCAAATTGCCTTCGTGGATACATTTTCCCCTGCAACCCCTATGTATATGTTTTTATTTCTCTCCTATCGTTGGGATGGGCAGTCGGTAGAACGGTTATAAATTCAGCGTGGGAAGAGGAGATGGGTTCAAACCCTTAGTTTCAGGTGCGTGCTTTTATAGAAAAAAAAGGATCTTAACATTTGGACCAGAATTTCATACGGATATTTATACAGCGCATAGAAACCATTTTAAATGAAGACACACCTGAAATAACATGAAAATATAAAGTAGTGGCTTTTGAGTTTCGTTTCGAGTGTATCCAATCCATGTGTACAATAGGACATAGCGTATTTTATCTATAGATTCGATGAAAAGATCTTTTATAAGTAGTGCTTCAACTTGAAATGTTTTCATTGGGACTAGCTGAAGGTATGAGAGCTTGAAAAATAAAAGTAGTTTTATCATGAGCATATTGGAATTCTTTTTCATCCACCCTATTAAATTAAACAATAATAGTTACTTTATTCTATATGGCATTAAGAACTCAGGCATTCATTGCCACACTCAAAATAATATAACTCGTATATATTGAATTAAAGCTACCGTATTATTTAAAAGAATTTTAGAGTGTAGAATTCACATGTATTTTCGTTATTAAAATAAAAACGATCTGGATGACACTAGTTAACAGTGTCTACAGCTAATATTTGTTTACATTTTACTAGAGAAATATCCAACGAGATATTATGATACTATTGTTAAATGAAAAATAATCGTCCCTCCCCTTTCATAGGAAAAACCCCCAGCTATTGGAAGAAATAAAGTTCACAGTGTCATTAATCGCTTATATTCAAATTTTTGTTTCAGAAAATTTATCTAAGATGAGATATCCAATTGTTTCTAAGAGATATGCCCATATTACATTTATTAAAGAAGATGTTGCTTACTTAACTTACATTAGTTTATTTTAAATTTGGATTTATAGGCCTATAAAATAAAATGGGCTGCGTACTCAAATTTTTGTAACGACAAGTATATTTTAGGAGCTTTTTTAGTCTGTGGTTGGTAAAAAACGAATGATAAAATCATATTTATGACGATTATTTTAAAGTTTCTGACAGTCTTAATTTTAGTTGAGTGAGTTATTGAGACTGTAAAATTTTAATGAAATCAAGTTTTGTATGTTTGGGTTTAGTTGCGTTTACACTATACTCTGTTTAAAGCTATTAAACAGATAATTCATATCTGATTACACCTTCGATTTACTTAAAGATCAATACGCAGTTAAATGTTAAGACTTTGGCCCTTTAAAAAATTTGGATCTATTTTTTTAATATATATTTCTTGCCAGTAAAAAATTCCCTAATTTATATAAACACCAACATCATCTAAATTTAATTTTAAACCCTTAGTAAGATACAATAATTTTAGGTCATTGAATGGTAGCAGTATTGAATCTTAAATTATAAATCGTTCGATTAACTAAAAAAAAAAAAAAAGAAGAGTTTATAATAATATTAGGCACTGATGGACAGTAATGCCATAGCATCTAATCTGAACACTTTAAAATTAACTTGAATGAATATAGCTCATCTAAGTTTAATAAATTGATCTAAAATTTGCTTTTTTTTATAACTTTTTTAAATAAGATTACAGATACATTAATTTGTGATATGGTGAATTGGTAAAATATAATACACGTGAATTATAAAACATTAATTTGAAAGATTTTAGAAGATTTGTTCCTTTAGGTTTTTTTTCACATGCCATTAGCTATAGACGTTGGGGGAATCCCGTAGAGCACCAAAATAAAAACATACTTTACCCTAATTTAAATCTGGCCTGTTCAACTTAGAATACAGGATCTTCCAAGATATGAAGAATATCATCAACAACCATAACAAAAAAAGAAAAGAAAATTCATCAACGGAAATATTCGATGGATCGAAAGGAACCTTCAACTCATCGACCACCTGCCAGTTAAACGATGGCCACCCCATGGAGATGAGAACTTCTCAGGGATGGTTACGATGAAGGGGGAAACGCTGAGCGGGAAATATGATCGTGTCGAGTTGGGGTAGGTCCTTAGGGGTGAGGCTCTCCCTTTATATTCCCCTCTTCTTACGCATTCACTGGGGGTGGTGTTTCATCACTAAGTATTGGACTGGGGTAAGGGTTCCTTTTAGTGGTCAGAGAATGCGAATGGTCAAAGTATGTGGAGGGTACGATTTGGAACAAAGATTCTTAGAAATTATGAATGGATATAAATTAAATATATTGTTAATACTACTTTTATAAATGCAAAGGTGTACTGTATGGTAATATAGACTCTGACCCAGAAGGCTTTGGTTCAAACCCTGAAAAGGCACTCTAGATGAGTTTATTTTCCATAACGTATTTTGCCATCCTCTCAAACCATGTTTTTTCTCAAAACATATTATTATATTTCTGGAATTTTGTATTTTAAGGTATTTTTTTTACTCATATGTTTTCCACTCTTCCTCCATACGTATACTCGGGTACATTTCCAATTAAAAAATATACCTTATTAATACTATTCTAATAAGCCTCGTAATTATCGCGTGCATTTAGTCCTAACGGGTACTATATAAAGTGAAAATACAAATTGAGCAAATTTATAAACATAACTATACATATGTGAAAGCTAAATGTTTTAAAATATATTCATATTACTTGATAAAGCCAGTTTTATTAATATTCACACAGATCTCATTTTTGAAACGATTTAGGGCTTTAAAAAATTATTGTTAAAATAATTAACAAATTCTTAGCCACATGTTTGTCTATCTACATTTGAAATAGGCCTACATTTGTTAATATTTGAACTAATTAAAGTAGAACATTAAAACTAATGAAATCTTTTTTTTAAAGATTATTATCTAATGCGAACTTTTTATTACATTGATAATGCAAACATTTTTTAAGTATGTTATACTTTGTTTAGTCATAGATCCACAGAATGAATTCTTAAATTAATGAATCTCGCTAGGTTTTTTTTTCTAGATTAATCCTCTTTGAATACAGAACTTCGCATAGGCTTTTTTAATTTCAAAAACATTGACTAGAAGGGATACTATTTTGTTTGTGAAGTACTCAACTGAGCTACTTCCATATATATCCAACGTTTGATTCCCTAGAAGAGGGTGTAAAGCCGATCTTGCCATACCTCTGAGCTGATTCTCATGTAAATGTTAATTGGCCAGTATACGGGTCTGTTATTCTATTGGATGACGGAAAATACCTCCAGGCATTTGAAGCTTTTATAGTGTTTTTACTGTATTCAATTTTACAGAGTATTCAGTAAATCCGTAAAATAAACTTCTTTAAAAGAAAAGGGTTCTTCAAGTATTTAATGCTGAGCAAATCATAAACGTTTAAACAATGCACCTTTATCTTTTAACTCCTTTACTTCGTGACTAAGTTGCCATCAAATAGAAATAATAAAACACACTGAGAGGAAATAAACGAAAGGAATTAAAATCAGATTTAAAACATTTTACCCTTAAGTTGACTATTTTTTAAAGATTTAAAAAACTTAATGTTACAAATTTTAAAATAACAATAATATTTATTATAAAAATGGTTAAATTGAGTTTGGAGAGTTTTATTAGCAATGAAATAGAAGGATATTTTATTTTTAGTAGAAAAATAATTTTAAATAGTAAACTATGCGTCGAATGGGAACGTAAAGATATACATCTTCAGTATATTTTTAACGTTTGTTTTCTAAAATTTAATCAACATTTAAAATACATAAATATACTTATATTTTTTAAAGTAATTTCGTAAGATGTCACTATCACTTACTGTATGTATGTATATATGTATTGTATACTTACATGCATATTATTCATATGTATATATATAGTTATATATTTATATTGTTAAATGTGAGCTAGAGTGCTTAGCTCTCACTTGTAGTTAAGGGCTTTCAAATCAAGTAAAATGTGTTAGATTTGTCAATTTAAAGTTTTCTAATTTATTTTCAATTTACTTTCATTGTTACCTTTGTTTAAACTAACAAGAGTTAGCAACAATGAGCCCACCAAAATTAAAGGGAACGCAATAAAAAAGTTCTACACATATTTACTAGGAGAATTAAAGTAAATATGTATTTTATAATAATAATTTTTATCTGGAATTCGAACAAATTTGTTTGTATCATGCACTAGCAATATTAAATTATTATTATTATTTAGCACCGCGTCTTACTACCTGTTCGGGTTATACGCTTTAAGTACTAATTACGCTAATGGATTAGGAATTGGGAAGGTTAAATTTAGAGGAAGTGGACCCGCATTTGCGTGGAGGGAGAGTGGAAAGCCATTTAGGAAAAGCCACCCCCAGTTCACCCGACCGAGATTCGAGCCTTTATCTCCCCGTCTTCGGCAGTCGAGCTCAACATGACTAGCGCGTTAGCCAACTACGCCACCGAGGCGGGTAGCAATACTAAATATATACGTCACTTATACTTGTATAAGCATTAAATGTGTGTAGTAAGTAATTAATATTACTAAACACTTTCAAAATGATTATTTAAATTTGAATTTGTAAATCATTACTTTAGCAATGAACATTTTAAAGTGTCAATCTAAGAAGTTGAATTACAGTTTTCCTAATGCTACAAGTCTTATTACAGTTTCAGGTATTTTTAGTCCTTTTTTAATAACGCGTTTTACTACTCTTTCGGTTTACCCACTAATATACGTATTGTGTGCCTAAACATAGGCCTATAGTTGAAATTTTATTGAAATGCCCTCATCTGACAAATAGAAAATCTACTCGGCCTACTTTTACGTATTCAAAAGCCAGCTCGTGCTACATGAAAATATAATTTTTATAATACTATCTTATCAGTAACTATACACCACTACTAATAGAGTAATAGAATGCTATTAATTTCATAATTCGTGTCTCAAAAAATATGTTTGTATTTCTAAAAGGGCTATGAAAATTGGTTCTTGTGTTGAAATATTTTAAGAAAATTTACCTTTGTGTGTATTTTAGAGCAGAAAATCTTTAATATAGTTTTATTTTTATTTTATTTCTATGTATTTTATATAAATATATATAAATAAATATAAATATATATTTATATATAGTTAAATAAATATATATATATATATATATATTATTTTATAGTTAAATATATAAATATATAAATTAAATATATAAATATATTTATAGTTGTAATTGTATATAAATATATATGTATTTTATAATATATATTTAAATATATAAATATAAATATATACAGATATATATCTATATATTAAAACTATATTAAGGATTTTCTAATATTATATACTCACAAAGGTAAATTTTCTTAAAATACCTCAACAATAGGTCCAAATTTCATAGAAAGGCCCTTTTAGAATACAAACATATTTTTTGTAGCACAAACTATGAAATTAGTAGTATTCTACTACTTTATTAGTAGTGGTTTATAGTTATAAATATATACATATATATTCATTTTTAAGTGCTGAATTTTCATAAAGCTCATACAATAATTATAAGAGTATCCTCTTCCATCCTAGTGTTTGATACAAAAAGAAGCCTCCATGTTGCCGCAAGTGGTGACGACGCTTGGACAAGTGTTGCTGGAGGCAAACAGCGCTACCAACTTGAAATCACCCTCGTGTACCGCAAAAACAAGCACGTCAGGCCACACGCACGCTTCTTGTGCACACTAGAGTGTCGTGAGATACACGTGTCCGTGCCATTTACACCGACAACACTTTGCTCAAGTGCACCCACGATGAAAAGCTTGGGGCTTGATGCTGTGGACACAGTGAATGTTCTTCGACGATGGCGACTAATTGTTTGATGGGAGAGAGAAGCAAAGGGATGGCTTTTATTTTTTTTAAAGTACAGAGGTAGGACAAATTATTAGACTAATCAGTAAACAGGGCTTTTAAGTGATATTTTATTTATTATTTAAATGTTAGAAACAATAAACGAAACAACGTTCTCCTATTTTAGTATTTTGTGTGCATGTCATAATTCTTGATATTCAATTTTAGTCTTTTTGGAATTTTGTTAATAGGATTTTCACATATTTTAAATGTATTCTACTGTCATGATTCCATACTTGAAATACATTTTCAATCAAAACTACTTTAATAGTGATTATTTGTTGACGAATTTTTTTTTTTTTAACGATAGCTAACAGGTTTACAGTTCGTAAAATGTTTTTCACAGAGATTGCATGAAGATATGAACAGTTGAATAGTAGTTTTTGGTTCCAACTATATAAAACAGATGATGCCAGGTTAAGGTAAAATAATTCGAAATATAATAAAATATATTTTAATGATGTTAATAATAATTCAATATTATAATCTTGTAATTAAAGAAAACATGTGATTGTGCAGAGCTATATTCAAACACAACATCCATCCCCTTGCTGTTAATTCATCACTGTGAAAGTGGAAACCCACATTTTATCAATGATTAATTTTTATACCACTATGGAAAAATTACCAAATAATGTTCATCTCTACTCCTTGTGTGTCTTGTCAAGTTTGAATCTAAAATAAGAAGTGTAAATCATTACATAAGCCTTGACCAACTAGAACACGACAAAAAATGCATAAGAGTTAAATATTTAAGTTTGTTACTACTATTTATACCCATAACTATTTTGGTTCTTGCCGTAGTTGGTTAAAATTAAGGACTTTTCCTACCTGTGAAGTCACGCCAAGTAAAGATAGGATTTTCCAAAGTAATATATTTACGTTTTATTCGGTGAGCTTTAACTGTATAGTATTGAAAATACCCCATACATTCTTGAATAATTTAAAAATAGTTTTACATCATTACAAACCTATTTTTTTGATCTTGAAGGAGTATATTTTGTACATATTTTTTTAAAAACTGTGTACTATTCACGGAATTAACTTCAAGGTATACGGAACCTCTAACTATACAGAACCTAAAATCAAATATATTCAACTGTATGCTAAATTTATCCTGAAAGGAAGAGTTTTTTCCGTGATGGACTATACAATACTGTCATATACTATGAGCTGCGCCACAGTGGAACCATGCAAGGTAAGTTTGCTACCTCTTAGGGTAAACGAAGTGTACATAATATATATAGAACGAACAAATATACATTTTAAGTAGCACTACCAAATTTACAAATGGTTCATGAATCAAAACTAAGACATTATAGTTCTTATAATAAAGACATAACTCAAAATTGTACCATCATATTCTCCCAAATCAATTCCTTTATCCATTAACTCGGTCTAAAGAAAGTCACGACACGCGAACGAATACATAACACCGGTAAGGGCGATGTTAAAACTCGAATCATTTGCATCCAGATACCTTATCGCAGTTCGACATCACTCGTCTGGTTGTAAAACATGGCGCGTCGCAGTAACGCCCTTCAACTAAGAGGGTGAGAGGGTTTTTTTAACGGCCTTCATCAATTAGAAACTAGACGATTCTACCATATAATTCAATTTTCTGTATCCACCACATAGTTTCAATGTTTGAAGGAGGAGACCGAAACTTCACACAATAATATAGCTGACGCCCTAAACTTTACAAGCCGCTCAATTTACATGGACATATATAATTATGGGTTGTGAAGGCGTAATAACAACGTATGGATTAAATTTATTGGAATGTTTCATATCGAATGCAATACAACTATATTTTGATGGGATGGAGTAGAGTAGCAAAATAAACTTTTTTTCCTAAAATCATTTGTGAATATACATTTGGGGATTTTATGTAATGGGAAATAAACTAACCCATACCGATGGGTGCATGAACTAGATTGTGTCAACTTTCTATAGCAAGAGTTAGCAACCTATGGCAGCGTATCAAGAGTGGCACGCAGAACAATTTTCAATGGCGTACCGAGCGTTTTGTATAAAAATATACAAAACATTTATTTTCAATTAAAACCATTGATGAAAGTAATGATTTTATTAACAACGTGTTTTATCTTTCAATTATTCAATCGTTTTGTTTCAAAATTTCAAAATATTATCTTCAGAACTTAAATTTTGCAAAACACATTCATAACTTTTGTAATTAATATGATTTATTTTAAAATATTAAATAATTAAGAGAAAGTATTTTTTAATGTTTTGGATTTAGAAATATGTTATTACATTTACATTTTACAAAATTAAATTAAACTTGTTTTAATAGTTGTACTAGTTAACTAATATAAAACTATAAACTATTTGGGTAGGCATAGGTTGGTAGTTGGCACGCTCAGCTACTTTGCAATATACTTCCGCGCAACACTACTAAAAGGTTGCCAGTGATGGGGTCGTAAGGGTTATAATCCCAACTACACCCACTCAGTGGCCAAATGGTCTAACACATCACTCTCGTGTTAGACCAGCCTGCTGATGATGGGAGATTGGGGTTCGAATCCTTATCGGCTGTACTGGAGTGGTTTTCCGAAATGTTTTCCCACCCTCCCTTGACACAAGTGTAGGTGAGTTCACTTTAAATTCCAACTTCTTTGTAGTTGGTTACCTCACATCAAAGTAAACTCACCTACACTTGTTATCATATATATTTATATTAATATGGGGGCTCTATTATAAACATGGTCTAGGAGGTAAGGTGTCGAACTTGGGTGCTGAGGGTCCGGGTCTCGATCCTCGGTCCCGGCACTATCTGATTCCCAAACCCTTCCTTCACCTCTGACAAGACGTGTATTAATCACAACTTGTGAATGTGTGGAATGCCAGGCCTCCACCGTGGTTCGGATTCCACGTTAAACTGTAGGTCCTCCATTTCAACTCACAATCACCCTACCATTACACATTAGCTTAAGTGCGTATAACCCGAACGGGTAGTAAGGCACGGTACTAATAATAATAATATATAATAATAATAATAATAAACACAAATTACATATAGAACTAAGACTCAAAAGTATAGGGAGACGTGGTGACGAAAATAAAGTTTCACTTTATGGATTCCTTGGATGGATAGTAAGACGCAATGCGTTACAAAACCGGCAAGTTAAAACCATCTAGTTCAACGGTGAATTTCACTTAAACATGAGCTGCCTCGGTGGCCGCAAAGTAGTGGGCGTCATTCTCCCAATAGACAAAATTTCCAATGACCAAGAGATATTTTTTTAAATTCATATAGAGGTGCTGAGGATGATTTTCCACTTTCTTTTCTCGCAAATACGAATACACTTTCTCTATATTAAACCTTCCTTATCCCTAAATCATTAGAGTAATTAGTACATATGTGTATAGCCTGAACAGATAGCAAGACGTGATGCTAAAAGTAATCGTTAAATATGCTAGAAATTGTTTGGGAAGAGTGTTGGGGAAACTCCATTATTGCTTTTGATTGGAGATATTAGACCAACTTTTATGGTCCCGGGTTCGATTCATGGCATTGCCAAAAAATGTATCACAGGTGAAATGTGGGTCTACCCTTTCACAGTGGTGAAATCCGGGTACTGATTGTTGTGCCTGTCCTAGTCTTAAGTTAGATTATAAGGTAAATGAAGCTACGACAGGCCTAGCAAGCGGTAGTGGTAAATATATCGTTTGAATAAAATAGTGATCTAAGCCACAGGCTAGAACTAGGTGTAAAAAAATTACTATTGATACGAGAGGCATTATTACAATAATATGCCTGTGATAAGTACATTAACTTTCATGAAAGAACCTGATTTGAGAGCTAGCTATTAGAGCGACTTTTACTTATTTTGACGTCAAATGATGTGATCACCATCCATCCGTTTTTATAGACAATAATAGTATTAATATTTATATACATCTTTATTCTTAAAGTTTCTTTCTACCAAAATTCTCTTATACTATATTATTATATTATTATTATAATTATTATTACTATATTATTATATTATTATTATTATTATTATATTATTATTAATATTATTATATTATTTATTATTATTATTATTATTATATTATTATTATATTATTATTATTATTTTTATTATTTAGCACCGCGTCTTACTATCCGTTCGGATTATACACACTTACGCTAATGTGTAATGGTAGGGTGATTGTGAGATGAAATGGAGGAACTACAGTTTAACGTGGAATCCGAACCGCGGTGGATGCCTGGCATTCCACAACATTCACAAGTTGTCTTGTCAGAGGTGAAGGAAGGGTTTAGCTATCAAATAAGTCTGTTACGGGACCGAGGATTGAACCCCGGACTCTCAGCTTAGAAGTCTGACACCTTACCGCCAGGTCACCCTATAATACTATTGATTATATTGTATGTCTAACTGTGCGTACTATTAGACCCCCTATAGAGAGTTCGAAAGCCATTCACTGCACAACGTAGCGTAAATGGATTGAAACGCTTTCTTGGGCGGTGTAGTAAGTAGTACGTTTTGTCGTGCGTTCGCGCGAGGGTGGTAGACCGTGGACTACGAGCCTCAGCTGGGCCGCGCGCGGCTCTCAATAAATCTCCCTCCCTCTATTCGTGTCCTCTTTATCCTTCCCTCTCTCTGTCTCTCCTTTTCTCCCTCCTACACCGCAAGGAAATAAAACCAACAAACTGTAGAGCACGCTGGCGGGCAATCGATACAACGATAGCTACTACAGACGCTACACGGCTAAACAACTTGGGAACATAACACACAATCCCTCTAGGGGCTGCAAATTAGCAACCACGTATTAAACCTTGCAGCACCTGGCACATTTATTTACTTTCTCATATCAAGAGAAAATATTTTATAGTGAAAAAAAAATTTGATCTCGAGATTATGACGCATCTCTACGTTTTATGTAAACACGAACCGATGAAAATTGATTTTAGAATTCTGTTTGGCCCTATGTTTGTACCTTTGTTTGTACCTGGCCATGGATCCAAAACGGACAAACCCTTAATAAACAACCAAGAAGATGCTATTTTCTCGTTTTTCCTTATTATATAGGCCTATTATAGAGGATAAAACGAAAAATGTAAATATATATATATATCATTAGTTATTACTATAGGACACTACCTAAATTATACACACACTCTCTCTCTCTCTCTCATATATTTTAGCTATAAAATTGTATACATGTTTATTAACAAAATTAGTTAATTGTGTAAAATTGTCTTGTTTATTATAAAGTTATAGGGTACATAAAATAAATCTATATATATATATATATAATATATATATATATATATATTCAATAAATAAAATTAATATGTATTCTATTTATGGTATCATTATTATTAAAATTATTATTAGCATCGCGTCTTACTACCCGTTCGGGTTATACGAACTTACGTTAACTTCTAATGGTAGGGTGATTGTGAGATGAAATGGAGGAGCTACAATTTAACGTGGAATCCGAACCAAGGTGGAGGCCTGGCATTCCCCACATTCACAAGTTGTAATTAATAAACGTCTTGTCAGAGGTGAAGGAAGGGTTTGGCTATCAGATAAATCTGTGTCACCGGGACCTATTTATATATATATGAGCCACATTAATGTAATCCTCCGTGGTCTTCGGGTAAAGTGATCGCCTTAAGACCCAAAGTTCATGGGTTCAAAACACAGCTGAGGTAGACGGATTTTTCTTGAGAGAGAAAAATTCGTAGTACATTTTAATTTGAAGGGAAAGTAAGGTCGTCGGTCCAATGTTACGTAATTGTGACATCTAAAAGAAACCTGGAGGTTATGTGAAAACACCTTTCTCAGTAAAACTAGGGGGTTCCTTAACTCTCGCTCATAAAAGCAGTTTAGAAAGTGTATGATAATATCGCGAATCAATATCTAAAGATTTTAATAATATTGAATACAAATAAATATTAATTTAACTCTTTTAAAGTGTAATGTCATATTGCTATACAAAATAAAGTTGAAAAATGTGTTTTGAATATGACAGAGTTAACTCCTTTAAATGCATGACATGTTTTATCATTGCATTGCAGTGCTTTACGTATTTCTAAGCCTACACTGTACAGAACGCGAAAAACAAATTATCCTTTTTAAATATGACTTTTTTTTTCGTAAAATTTTTAGCTTTAATATAATCACTTTTAATCTTAAGAGCTGTAAAACCTCTCACTTTCATATGAAATATGGTTTTGTATTATTCAACGCATTGTTCCCTGTGAAAATGTAGGCCGTGAATTTAATTGTCCTTTTAAGGACAACCCCTAACAAGTATGTTATATACATTTTTTTTCCTTGTCGTTCTTTACAAAATGTGTTTTATCTGAACATTTGTAGCAAGCGTACACGAGAAAATAACCAAGACATGCCATACATTCGAGGAAGATAACATAGCCGTCTGCTGTTAACATAATCTGTTGAAATATTACATTTTTGTGTCGAGGAAAATATTTTTAAGACTTTTTTAAATTACTTATTGTAATTTATTGCTACCCCTTGAAGAGAGAAAGTCCTTTGATCATCAACAAAATCAAATTCAAGATTTTGATGGGCTTATTATGACTCCCTGAACCCGAATTAGTTGTTTCTTAATGCCGTTTATCTGCGTTTCGGTATCTTGGCCTAACCATTTTACCGATCAGGCTAAAACTCAGTATCTAGGTTTTTCATAGGGCTACACATAGCGGTTTTTGATACTATCTACTTAGCCCTAAAGCTAAGGGTAGATTACTCAAGGGAAAAAAGAGAAAAAAAATATTTTTCCCCAATTTTCTTTAAGGCCCTTGCCCCGTCGAGTGCAAGTCTTAAAACATATTTGCGGGAGGGTGAAAGGCATGGTGTGTCATCACAGACGAACAAAGTATCCCTCCGTGCCAACAAGAACAGATTGATCACGGAAACCGTAGATGGCACTTGCTACAGGACAGGTCTTGCGGAAAAATTATACGTTTGGAAATATCATTTTTCTAAAGAACAAGTGAAATTTTAATGTTAATATTTTCAACACTCCTTCTAAGATAATGTATCGATGTTTATTGATTGTTACATTTTCTTATTTTTTGTTGTGAAACCAGCAATTATCTATTTAAAAATGTCAATTTTATCGATATTTGATCATTGTTAAAATTATATAGGAAGCGTGTATATAAAAAGTATAACTTAATAAACATGCTTCTATTCTTGAACAAACCGTTTCTGAAAAGAAAATTACAACACAGTAAAAGTTCTTGAAGATAACCGTTTATTTCCACCCCTCCGCATTTCTACGCCAAATTAAAAGGCCAACTGCCTTAACGATGTTGATTAAAATCCGTATCTACGAACTTTTTAGCGTTAAAAATTAAATGGTGCATTATTCAAAGGAAATGATCATAATTAACTTTCGCGACATTGCTCTGTAAGTGTGTACAGAAATAAATCATGGTTAACTTCGTGACTATCCGTAAGGTGTGTATGAAATAAATCATAGATTAATTTTCGTGGACCATTGCTCTGTAAGGTTGTGTACAGAAAATAAGATCATAGGTTAAACTTTCGTGGACTATTCCTCTGTAAGGTTGTGTATGAAAAATAAGATCATAGATTAAATTTTCGTGCCATGCTTGAAGGTTGTACAGAAATAGATCAGGTAACTTTCGTGGACTATCCTCTGTAAGGTTGTGTATGAAAATAAATCATAGATTAAATTTCGTGGACCATTCCTCTGTAAGGTTATGAACATAATTAAGAAAGGAGCCTTCTTTTTGAGTATATATTTCGAAAGAAAATGACCTAGTAGCTTCTATTTTTCTGTAGATTTCACCATGTTCTAGAAGGGAGGGAGGGAGAAAGAGAGTGTTTTCGAAGTTGTTATGTTTCATAAGTATTTGCTATAGGGTGCGGAGATAACAAACAAAAGAAAATACCCGTATAAGCTGACGACACAGTCATTGTAAAAAAAAAAATCACCCAGGTTTGTTAGAAGATTTTCTAACACATGTGTTTTGCATTTAGTTTTATGTTCTAAAACGATTAATTAATTTTTTAATACGCTAAAGGTGGGAACGTTTGATTAAAATTATTAATAAATGAAAATCTGTTTCATTACATTTAGGTAGATCACATTAATTTTTAAGTGCGCTAGTGAGCTTTCGAGTTCCTAATGCCATAAAGTAGTAAGTAAGTAAGTAAGTAAACCCGAATTTGATTCAAGCCCGATGTACTCCCTAAAACGAGTTTTATGCTTTCGACTATATTATGCAGGTCACATCAGAAAATGTGATAGCATAAAAACTAAATTTCTATTATTAAAATTTAATAAAATCACCGCTAGTTTTAACATTGCGTCCATAAAAATTACAGATAGTTGAAACTTGATTTAAAAGTCTACATCTCACCGATGAGGCTACTACCATGCCACGCCCCTGACAGAAGAAAATACCCACGGGCCTATGTTTTCAACTGTCTCTGCTTAGCTTCCGGGCAGACTGCAGTGCATTGTAGGTCCACTACTCCTTCCTCTTCCCCTTCCCATCTTTCCCCTTTATGGCCGAATCATGAATAATTGAGTGAGTTGGAGATAGGAGGTTGGGTCCACAACAGCTCACTCACTGGACAAGTAGAAAGCAGACATCTCCTACACAACGTCACATCCGCTTGAATTGAACTGGACGGTACAGTTAAGTAAAACAAAAAAACTCCATCATTTTGGAAGTATATAATACAAAATAGATTAATTGCGTTTTTTTTCACTGGAATATACTACTCGTCCGTTCAATTACGATGATGGAATGAGGATGAAGTAGGGAGAATCGAAAGGAAATATGCAAACGTTTGTGTGAAGGAGGATTGGTAAGAGATCTAGGAAAAAAAACCATCACCGTGAAAGGATTTAAACTCTAACCTCCATGTGACCACTAAACCAGACCAGATGAAATTACACCTTAACCCGTGTGGTCATGGTAGCTGAATTCACTTAAATTGTCGGTGGGCCAAAAGAAATAGATCTTTTTTTAAAAAATAATATAAATACTCTAGCGTGTATAAAGTGTGTCATAAAAGCTGTTGTGTTTGATCCTCTTTGTAAGACGACTGAAACTTGTCGTCAGGAAATGTGTCATGATAGAAAAGTAAACTAATTCAACTAATTGATTTCCAGTTGAGCGGGCGGTGTTTCTAGTCGTGTCAAGACGATCAGAAAGATGGTCCATTAAGACGGACAATGATTACCTCCTCCCTACCATAAATACACTCACGACATCAATCAAATCATACTTCGATTACAAAACAATCAATGAGAAAACATTTCTCTTTTTTTTATATATAACCATCACATTGTTCGGACGGAAATATTTCTCTTCTGAACATGTTTATATTTCACATAAGAATAAACTAAATAAAACACTATCTCCTTCAAATCATCTTAATTTTTTTACATTTCATTTGAAACATATGAAACATTTCTTAATTCAATTTTAAATAAACAATTGAAATATCCCTTCTTTGGGGACGGTAAATCGGTCTTTGAACATGAAGTCTTTGGTTCAAACTTTAAACTCACCTCAAGTGGTTTTTAAACATTGTGATTAAAAATCCTCTGTAATCGATTACTGGTACAGTTCTTAAAAGTTACCTGCCTCATAGCAATTTTTTGTAAGATAGATAGTCGTTAAAAGCATTGGTTATTTAACTGTGGTTCGCGACTCCTCTAAGGAGTCGCTAAAAAGGTTTCTGGGAGTGGCAGTAAACATTGACAGAAGTGATTAAATTTATTGAAATATTGAAATTATAGTGCACTACAAACTTTAATTCTATATTGTTTTAATTTATTGCAGAGATAAACGTTGCCCGATATGATTAGACCACATTATTTTAATAATTATCAATATTATCCACTAAGATAAACAAATGGCTTCAAATGGTTGAAAGAGCTAATATTCAAACTTATCCCCCCCATTAATGTTTTATACTTATTACAGTACTTATAATTTGTAACAGTTACTTCTACTAATATTCTTATGTTTATTTGCATGAAGAAAGTTTGGAAATTATAAAAATGTAATTAATATAAATGGAGTGTACAAGAGAAATAGGGGGAAAGTCGAAATTTAATTTATAATGAGTTATACTTCCACCTGTTAGACAAACATAAGACCTTTTTTATGCACTTAAGATTATGGTTAAGTGAGCTCTCCGTCATATTTAAATAAAAAAAAGTTATTTGTTTGAGATATAAATTTGATTTTCCTGGAAAATATGTGAAAAGTGACATTCCCCATTTTCCCCCTGTATCTTTAAAATATAATTGCACGTAATATATTTTTCCATAAAATAGGTTCAATATTTTTTTTTATCTCACACACTAGAGTATCTACTGCATGGGGTCCCTAATTTTGTCATATGGAAAAAAGTACCACGAATTAAAAAGTGACTTAAGGCTATTAGCATTACTTGAGAACAATCGAAAATTTTGTTTAAAAATATTTGTTGTCAGTGAAATTCCTGATGTTGAAATAACAGAAATAAATTTAACAATTTGATTCAGCAGCCACTACATCTGGAAGTGGGTAATAATTAATGTCAGTGAGTGAGTCAGCCATGGGGCTTTATAGTAGTATAATTAAAAAATAATTAATTTGTTATTGCTTGATGTGGTCAGAAAATCATATTGAGTATTTATAAATATTTATCTCATAGAATTGAAAACTCTTTCTGAAGTTACAACTTTTTTCAGTTAATTCATAAATACAAAATAAATATTGTTTAATTTTTATTGTCATTTTTTTTTATTACTGGGTTAACATATTTCAGAGCATTGGCACTATTGTTTAATATTAAATATAAATATTAACTAGGGACGTTATTCTGGCAATAGTATTTCAATCGATTTGAAGTTAATTATAGTGCTGAGTTTTTAACAAGACTTTTTTAATCTCGAATCCATAAATATTTAATCAACCTATAAATTGAAAGTTTTTTTAATAACGGATGTGGATATCATAAAATGGCCATATATACAATATTTTAGCTTACATTTAAAAACACATATTTTAAGCTTTATTAAGTTTTTTAATCAAGATTAAAATATTGTATATTTATATATATCATGCACAATAATTGATTTGAAATATTTGGGAACGGGGAAATATTTATTTTATTTTATTTGGTCTACTATAATCATGGAAAACATGACTAGATCTATTTTAACACATAATTTTACATTAATAGTATATATATTTATTTTTTTGCTCCCCCGCTCACTTTCACTTAGGCCTAATCATTTTATTCTCATTGAACTTATTGTTTACATCTTTTAGGGAAACGTAAAGAAAACCTCGTGCAAACCCTTTCAAAAGACTGGCAAGAAGCGTGAGGATTGCTTCGCTTGAAACCGAACTTACTTCATTACGAACAAAAGTGAAAATAATTTGTTCGTATTTTTTTAGGGTTGAATTAACACTGTGCAGGAACAATGTACACTAGGTTTGAGGGAAAATATTATTTTTAAGAATTACCCAAACAAACATCAATTCATACAACTTTGTATAAATATCTACTCAACATATATTTGTTTTATAAATCAGGGAACCCTATAATTAATTGTTGGAGTAGTGTATGTAGTTGATTACTATTCTTATACTATTATTAGTATAACTACTTTGGAAAATCAGTATCTTCTTTTGTATTTCACCACGTCTTAGCACCCATACATACGGCATTTTTACTAAGCTTATAAGACTGATACGAGTAAAATATAAACTATGGAAAATATACCTTTAATTCTCTTCTGGTATTAGATCCCTGACCTCCCTATTTTTTGGAAAATTAGACTAGACGACCCAGAATTTAGTTCATGCTTTCACCAATGCAAGGGGAAGCGTTATCACTAATTAAATAGTCATTATTGTTTTCATAAATACCCGACATTTCTTTTTATCTATGGATATTGAAATTATTTTGCGTTTCATCACCAGCGACAACTGCTACATTCGCAAAATTAGGCCGAGAAGAAGGGCCAGATCCAGCCTAACCGGACTGAACCAGAGATGGTGTGCTCCCCTTCAGCCCAGGAACGAATGGACCAATAATTCCTCAAGGACGTCACGTTAAGAGACTCGGTCCAATCCAATTAGTGGTCGTGGGACATGAAGAGGTGGAGGCAGGGGTGTGAATATAGGGTTCTTAGGGGTCATAGGTAGGTAGGCCTCTTGTAAAAAGGTTTCTATTCTAGCTTCGCGGGTTGAGTAGCCCTTCACTTCGCCCATTCCTCCGAAAGGGGGAGGGGGGGGGGCAGAGGTCTGTTGCGTATCGTTTATACTAGGCGTCAGATACACTCTTGTGGTTCACACACTTCCCTCTTTCTCTAACTCCTCTCCTCTCCCTCCAAGAGTCCCTCTTCAAGACTATCTTAGTTTACTTTTTCTTTCTTCATTTCTCTTTTATTTCTGCTTGTCTCTGTTATTCCAAGGTAAGGTTTATTAGCCTTGTTAGCGTTCGGGTACAACTAGTAGTGAGTTAGAACTTCAATACCAAGGATGGGTAAAATTGGGACGGGAGAAAGGAGCTTAGAAAGAACAACACATTTTTTTCCCCCTAGCACAGCATGATGGCAAACATTTTTAGCACCACATCTTACTACCCGTTCGGGATATGCGCTTATGTTACTGATTACGTTAATGGCTTAAGAATTAGCAAACTTATATTTATATGAATTGTATCCGCATTTGTGTGTGGTAAAGTGGAAAACTATTTTTTGAAAAACAACCCTAGTACACCCGATTGAGATTCTATCCTCAATATCCCCGTCATCGACAGTCTAACCTACTGCGAGTTTAGCACGTTAGACTATTCGGCCACTGAAGCGGGTCATTTGTGTATATGAAGGACCTTGGAAATCATCCATAAAATAAAAACTCTCTTGGATTTAACTCTGACGTCGCGTCATCAATAAACAAGACTAGATGAGCCTAACATTCGATTCAATTGCCTATTGATGCGGATAGCTTTCAACATGGGGCCTACTTTACAACCTAAGGGCCTAAATGCAACAACCTAAATGCAAACAGGTTGAACCAAATTGGGAATATTATATTTTTATAAGTAGGGAGCGCTCATAGCGTTTCTTTTGTTAAGTATTATTAAAGTGCTATTGATTTTACATATAATTAGAGACACAATTTTCTTTGGTCTCAACGAGCGGAGGGGAAAAAAAAACTCATTTAAATTGTGTCTTTAAGATGATGAGTAATATTTTCTTTGATACAAGGAAATAATGGTTCAAGCTTTTCTCAGTAACCAATTTGACAATCTATCTATTCACTTACAAGCCCTCTAAGCAGAATAATTACAGCACTGCGAATTCGTTTATAATTGGGTTGTGTGCCAAGAAGCGTCAAGTACAGCCCTGTCTGTCTTTTGTCTTGGGGTAAACACAATGGGCGTCTTTTCTGCCAACTCGCCCTTTCAAGAGTTTGGTTTGCACACGAGCTAACACTAATGATCAAACAGGCAATTAGACACTCGAACAAAGCTTTCGTCCCAAAATAAGAAAATATCACAAGAATCAAAAGTCTTCTGAAACAATGAAATGTGAAGTTAATTTTTGTTTTTATCCCTTTTTGTAGTTCAAAAAATATATATACACAATATGACTATATATCTTAAACAAATATATTAGTCCCTTTGTATATCTGAAATGACTTTAAAGTTTAAAATTTAAATGTAAAAGATCTTGTAAAACTAAATTTTACAAACTTATCTAAAAATTATTGTAACTTTTTTTTAAGGAAATAGCCTATCATAAAACCACAATGTGAAACTGAGTAAACATACCTAACAAAGAAAATGATTTTTTTACCAATATTTTTAGCAAAATAATTAATTAACCAAAGTGGGATTATTAATTTAATACACTTTCTTTTATAAAATGAAAGTTTAAGAAAACTCAAGTTATTTAGAGACTTACAATTTGTAGCTAATTTACATTTCTTTAGTATTAGTACTATTTTTCATTCTTTATATCTATAATATGGATATTTAATTAGTAAATCCATATATTTAGTAAAGTGTTGTGAGAAATCTAGTACATTATGCTGAAACGTCATTTTAGATTGTGTATTGTCATTTAAACGTCGATTAAACTATTATTTATTTATGTTTAGCACAGCGTCTTACTACCTGTTCAGATTGTACGAATATGTTCTAATCAAGCTAAGAATGAGAAACGTTGAATTTAGAACAAGTGTACATTCATTAGCACGCAGGAATATTTTAAGATAATGTTAGGGAAAAAAAACCTAACCCAGCAAGTATTCAAACCCCAAACTCCCTGACATCGGAAGTATAATCTATTGCGAGAATGACGCTTTCGACCATGTGGCCACCGAGATAGGTTTACGTCTATTAAAGAAACACAGTATTTGTTTTTAAGATATTTTAGGCTTAAAATAATTAAACATAATGATATAGTGTTGTTATTATGAGATGCATAGAAATTAAATTGTTTCCTAAATACATTTTTATAACATTTATCAAGAAATAAAATAATTATCATATATGTATTTATATATATATATTATGTTTATATATATATATATATATTTATATATATAATATATATATAATAATAATAATAGAGTTAATTTTTGTATGAGTAATAACTTAAGAACTTACATCTTTGAGCTTCCATCTAAATTGATTACTACATGTAAGAAAAATCAAAACCCCTTTTGATCTTGAAAGTTTATAGGCCAAACATTGTGAAGTAAAGCAATATTTCTTTCAACTCGGGCTAAAGAATGTTGATATTTGTACAGAAAACCAAACGTGACAGTGAACCATTTGGTCTGTGAGACACACACAGGAACTGTTTGGTTCGGTAACATAGTGCAAAGTCTTGTAGAGCACAACTTACCATCACTCCACGTCAATAAAAAAAAATGTTTCTCAAACAACGAGGCGCGTATCATATAAAACATATCACATTTAAAATAGTTGAGATACTTTGTCTAGTCTTTTGCCCATAAAATTGAACATAAGTAAAGTGTGATGGCCATTTTGGTTGGCAGTTACTATGTGAATGAGTTCCATTTCCATATAAATTTCAAACGAATTAATTAATTTTGACATAGGTTGTAAAATGCACTGACACTGACGAGGAAACTATAGACATTATGTTCTAAGTTTTTTTCATACCCTTTTAGGTTAATAAGTTTCCACATTTTTAAAAATAACTACCTTTTAGCAAAAATTAATATAAAATATTTATTTACACTTATCATATTCATCTTACCTTTATTTAGGTAGATAACTATAAAACTGCTTGTCGAAGCTCAATTACAATTTGTAAAAATAAAACTATTTGCCTACTATCGACTTAAATCTTTTTAATAAATCACGTTCGCTATACTTCAACGAAACTTAAAAGTGACCTATACATATAGACAAATCATGTGACATTATTTTGCTAACATAATTTACTTTTATACTTGTGTCATTGACATTGATCACCTTTTAGATTTTAGAGTTCAGGAGTAGTTTTTAAACAAAATATTGAATTAATTGTGTGGTATAATACTGTATTTTATTAAAATCGCTCACTTTATGGACTAACCCATGGATGACTGTTGAAATGGCTTACTTCTGACAATATCTCATTTTATTTATAATAGAATCTGGAACCTTAGCTCAGTGTACAATGCCACTTTAATGAAATAATTGGAAAAACCTTTAATCAACATACACTTTTTTATTATTTATTCGTAGACATTTAACATAATGGGTATAGATTCACTTAGTTTAAGGGATTTTGCATATTCCTTTATTTCAATCCTCGGTCCCGGCACAGATTTATCTTATTTCCAAACCCTTCCTTCACCTCTGACAAGACGTGTATTAACAACAACTTGTGAATGTGTCGAATACCAGGCCTCCACAGTGGTTCGGATTCCACGTTAAGCTGTCGCTCCTCTATTTCATCTCACAATCACCTTACCATTACACATTAGGAAGTGCGTCCAACACGAACAGGTAGTAAGACGCGATGCTAATAATAATAATAATAATAATAATAATAATAATAGTCTTTATTATAGTGCTGTCCAACAGTCGTAAGACCCATGACAGGCCAGCACTGAAAAGTACACAAGTACCTTACAAATACAAATATTTACACGAGAAAATAGGATAAACACAAATGGCTAAATAATGTTATATAATGATTAATAGTTTAAAAAAAGTAATTAATAATGATAATAATAAAAAATAGCAATAATAACAAAAAGCTAAAGAGTGGTTAAAAGCAGTAACAATATGCAAAAAATAAATCAGAATATTGTAAAATTTAGATATTATAGGCAGAACCTCTTAGTGATAAATTATTGATAAGGGATTTCCTTAAATAACTCTCTGAGTTAGCTTTTTTTTATGATTAAAGTCAAATGTCGACAAATCTAGAATTGGAGCTATGATAACAACGACCTATAGGGCTTACTTATAAGAGCTATTGAGAAAAAATAATTTTGGATTACGAGAAGCCGAGAAGGATATGAATGCCTGCATGATCAAGGGCAAATTTGCAATAAATTTTGCTTTGAATATATTAAAAATAAAAAGGGCATCACAATAAAGTCTACGCGAGAAGAGAGTTTGGAGACCTAAAGGTTTCGAATTCTGTCAATCATAATAAATCCGGTTACTAAAGTATTTATCATAGCATGCAGCGACAAATTTTCTTTGAACGTTTTCCAACCTAAGAGAGTCAGTTAAGTAATGGAATTCCAAGCAACAGTAGCACATTCTAACTTAGATCTAACCAGGGCGTGGTACAGACATAAAAAACATGTCAACTTTTTAAATGATGAGTATAAATTTAATAAGTCCAAGTAATTTCAATGATGGGAAATTACATGGTCAACATGATAGTGAAAAAAAAGTTTGTTATCAAGAAGAACACCAAGATCATTAATATAAAGGGTACGAACTATTTTTCATTGCCCAATTTATAAGTAAAAAAAAAGGATTAGTTTTCCTATTAAAATATGTAGATTTGGTCTTAGATTTATTAATACACATTCCATTTTCAAAAGACCATTGTATAATACCATTTACATCATTTTGTTACTCTACAATCTGCAATTGATTTGATAA
The DNA here is from genome assembly GCA_039000515.1 of Timema cristinae. Classification (NCBI taxonomy): domain Eukaryota; kingdom Metazoa; phylum Arthropoda; class Insecta; order Phasmatodea; family Timematidae; genus Timema; species Timema cristinae. The sequence continues at coordinate 30,355,953 of JBCFYV010000024.1, read as the reverse complement.
TTTTAAATAATTTTACATAATCAGCAAAGAGTAAATAACTAGACGAGTTCAAATAATAATAATAATAATAGTATAAATAATCTTCTTCATGATTCGGAGCCATATAAGCTGTATCTTTATCACTACCCTAATGCTATATTAAAACATTTGTTGCACCAAGAATTATGGCCGTGATCGGATGGTCACTGAAACTTCCAGACCTGTATTTTAAAAATATAATACACAACAAGGTATCTATAAAAAAAATTCTGGTACGTCCGAATTCAAATGGTACATTATTTAATCTTGACATAAAGTGAAATCATGTGGTGTACACAATATTATAAATTATCTTGAAATCTAGTCCCAAGTTACCGTTGAATTACGTTAAATACCCGTACAAAAAACCACAATTATTATTACAATATTTGATATTTAACGTGAACTTTCTGAAACGATTGATTATATCAGCAGGGTTATTCTGACCGCTCGGGAACATTTGTCGGCTCGAGTGTCGTCAACTACGCTTCGCGACGTGTTGTCGTGAAAAGTTACCGAAACAGCGATTCTGTCCGGTCGTGGCTTCGTGTCGGGAAGACCATGGTTGCCATGGCAACAGGTAATCAACAGTATTTGGTTTTCAACACTATTTATTTAGGTTGGCAACATATTTTACCCAGAGTTCATTGCTTCTTGTTTACTTTTGGCTGTATTTGCAATTTTGAAGTTAGCAGACGACACGGTTTTTATTAATGATTAGTATTTATTTTTATTATTAGTCATCACATTCTTCGAAAGTCTTGCTCCATCAATTTATTAGTTACTATTTCTTTAATTCAGTTACTATTAAATTGGTATTTATTGGGGTGTATTCATATTTTATGTAGGTCTAATCTTGTGTATAATTTCAAGTTTGGTGTAATTTTCAGTATCATTATTTATAACTATACCTAGGCTTACAAACAGAATGCGATGCTTATTAAGTGCATTACTGTACGTTTGTTTTATCTTTATTGGCGGAAAAGTTTTTATTATTATACATTGTGTCCCAGTGTGATGGCCGGGAATAAAGAAACGTGAGTAGACCCAATATAATTATATTCAACAAATTTAAACTAGTCCTATATCATTGTGCATAGTCTTATAATGTGGTGTTGTCAATTAAGCGCTAGTTTTTGAAACAAAAACTATCTTTAAAATACTGCTAATATATATTAAGATGTTTTAACTTAAAAGTACACCTAAGCTACGAGTTCTTGTAGGACTAGTTAGGTTAGCTTATAATGTATTACCCTTTTTATTATTGACAAAAAGTGGGCTGCATTTATAGTATACACAAATATGTTGAATAGGTTGCCAAAATTGAATATTTATCCTAGATTATTTGTCATCCGGTTCTAAGTTAATATTAGTTACATATAAATGGTAATTTATCAAATGTTTTACCAATAATAAAGTGCCACAAAACCAATACATTTTATTTTGGTAAGGGAATGCTAGTGGAGCTTAGGCCTACAAAACTGTGTGAAAGATTTTATTAAGTATTTACTAAATGAAACAAAGATTAATGTGACTGTAAGATAATGTAAGACTCGTCCAATTATTTATTTTGTTTATTTCAAGATGTTTAACCTAATCACATAAGGGCCAGGTTAGTAGTTCTTTTTCGGGGAAAGCGCACAATAACAGGTAGATATAGGACTCTGTTTTCTATATAAAATAGAAAATAATAAATAATTTAACACCATCACTCTATTCAAAAGGATACGGAAAATCAAATTATAGTAAAATTACAATAATTATTAAATATATTTGTTAGGCTTATCATTGAAACATTTGATTAAGAACTCTTAAACCAAACACCAAAGTCATGTTTTTTTTTATGATTGGAAGGTTGGATTTTGTTATTTTGGGTTAGCTTATGATGATAAGAAAAACCAATCCCTATTTTAAAACTTTATTATTGGAGTATTAACCAATAAATTGACCTAACCTTTCATGTATAGGCCTACAAAAATAACAATTTTGAACGGTAGTAATCAAAGAAATAATATAGAGATGATAATGTTAAGGATCATTTGTATAAACCCAAAGCCGTACATGTAAAAACACAATATGTTCATCAATTGCTATATATCTTTGATGTTTTGGGTGCGTTGATTAAGTTTTGCAAAAGTGAAAAAATATAAATGTCCATAATTATAATTTTAGTATCATTTGATTCACCGTTTGCTCATGAGTAGGATTATTGTTTTAAACTATTTATTATTTTATATTTTGTAACAAAAAAGGGTGTTGTATACACACTGTATTTTGTGTATCATCCCTAATTTTTTATATATCCTTGTTTGTGATTGATTAAAATTATTAAAATACCTTTGAAATGGATTTGATAAGGAATTATAAGCAGTTGCTTTGATGAGATTAAACTGGTAGTTACAAATAAACTTTCACTGTTAGGTAAATTGTGGGGTACAAAGGCTAAAGCATCAACATAGTCAGGTTTGTCAGTGAAATAGAGAGGGTTCAAATTGAAACCAAGTGTAATTATGGTACTTCCATTCTCCCTCCATGCAAATGTAGGCACATTTCTTCTCATGTTTACTTCCCTCATTCTAATGTCATCACTGTAAATATCCCAATATATTTGAGAGGTAATAAGGCTCGGTGCATAAAAAATATTCAATACTTAAACAGACATAAACATTTATAAATATTATGAAAAATGGAGTCCACAATCTTATTAGATCTAGTGTAGAAACCCTCCAATTTTAGGCACTCCCAATATTCAGTTGGATTGGATCACCACTATCTTACTGTAAATATTAATACTTTTTGCTATGTTGTTTGTTATTTTTACAAATTTATTGTATTTTGTTGCAGTTTATGAATACAAGTTTGAATCCTACACAAGTTACAGAGTATTTTTTCAACCTTCTTTCCATGCTAATGCAGGTGCATTTCCTCTTAAATATCTTATTCATGCCTATCATATTATATTAAAATCCATGTATCTAAGGATGTTTGTTTTTATCAAACAGTTTTGTTTCAGATGATATTGAACTACCGCAGACGAGGAAGGACAAGTGAAGTTTTTTGATTGTAGTTTTGTTTTCTTTTAATAAAATAAACTGTATGGGATATACTATTGTACTTTTTTGTAATGGCTTTATGTTGATTAAACTAGAAACTGTACAATCACCATTAGTAAGTTAGGCCTAGAATGGTTTCTAAGTTGGTATAAATAAATGTTGATTAAACTAGAAACTGTACAATCACCATTAGTAAGTTAGGCCTAGAATGGTTTCTAAGTTGGTATAAATAAATGTTGATTAAACTAGAAACTGTACAATCACCATTAGTAAGTTAGGCCTAGAATGGTTTCTAAATTGGTATAAATAAACATTTATAAATCAAATGGTACGATTTATAATTAATTTTACAATTTGTATAGAGTGACTAGTATGCGAGCTAAATCTGAAAGAAAAATTCAAATTAAGATGAAACTAGTAGGTAGGCCTATTACACAATTAATTAATTACCCATACTAAGTTACCTACTTTTATTTATAAGATGAAATTCCATGTTTCAACATCATATCCAAAATCCTGTAAAAATATACATAATGCTATAGCAACTAAAACATTGATAAACTTTATTTTTTATTCACATACATAACAAAAACCTATGTTAATTTAATGTTGCTTTTTGGTTTGCAAGGCACTGTGGACATTTTGTCAAATAACATTTGGGCTTGGGCTTAATTTATGGCGTAAGGTATTTATTAAGATGAGAAACTACGAAATATATATAACGACCACAAGAAACTGTTTTAAACATCTATGATGCAAATACAAATAAAAATCCCACTTGAAAATTACTAAACGCTAAAACACACTAAAATAAACCCTTATCTAATTAAATTGGATAATATAAACAATCAAATATGTAAAAACCAAAAGTAAGTAACGAACGCCATTAAAGTCGGGAAGTTAACAGAGGGGGTAGACAGTCTCGTAAATAAGCGACAGAGTTCGCGACGAGTAGTCGTGTCGCCAACTAGCCGACTGGACAGAATCGCACATGTCGGCATTTCTACGGGATCGAGCCAACGCGACGTCGTCAACTAGTTCCCGTCCGGTCAGAATAGCCCTGCAGCACCCGACTTATAAAATAACTTAAATCTATAACGGACACATCTCCCAGAACCCAAGATGTTAATCCATGATTGGGAGAGGGGAAATTAACAATTCACCAACAACATATTTTACGGCAATGTCATAAATAGAAATCACGACCCTCCATGAACGTGTCTGACCGAAACAATGTCCTTGTCTATTTTCTTATTCATCTTACGTTCCAGTTATTTCACCACTCAAAGAAGCGTAACTTGAGGTGCCCCATAGTTGCGGGCATGTTACGCTCGGGTAGTAACAGACATACTTTAAAGTGTAGGTTAATCTATTTTGTTTTGCTTCATTGATTGCCACAAGACGCGATGACAGATACAATCCAAACAATTGTAAGTAGAGGCCATGGAAGACTTCTCCAAAGAGAACGTGTTACAAGCTCACCTTCTAACAGGTTTTTGGTAAGGGAGAATAGGCTTTAGTTCTTTAGGGTTATACAGATTTCGCAGCAACAAACTTTTCTTTTGGAATTAGATAATTTTTTCCAGTAGTTGATTTTAGTTTAATATTCCACTTCTAGTAGTCTTAACAGTTCTTGAATATTTGTCATGGGCATCGCGGAATTTGAACAAGACCTTTTCTATTAATTTATAAAACGTTTCTGTTCAAACTCCACTATGCTCATGACAAATATTCAAACACTGTTGAACTTACTTTATTTAAGAAGAAAACTAAACTAATCTTATATGCTGAAAAAAATATTTTATTTAAAAAAAAGTGTGTGTGTGTGGGGGGGGGGGGGGGGGGGGGGAGAGAAGATTTTTATGTACACATTGCAACATTTCTGACATCTACTCTCGTTTCCTTTGACTTTATATTAGGAACCAGAACCAGTTTAGGTAACAAGAAAGCTAATTCTTAATACCTTAGATACTAATTATAATATAAATTCGTAATAAATATTAACTTATATCCAAATATATTAATATGTTTGACATAAAATAAGATTCTTATGTGCAATATATAGGCTTACATTATTGCAAGCTCTTAAGTCTACTGGCCTTTCAGATGATGAATTTCATAATTTGATTAGGAGTTTGCGAATACAAATAATAATAGTATATTTGGATGAATTTATAGGAAAGGTGTATAGAAACATATAAAAGCGGATTATTATAATATGGCTTTTACAATGGGAATAATAACACAGTTCACACTTTACATTGCTGCCATTGGAAAAAGAGGTAATGGTTGCCTCTTAAAGAAAATCGATCATCACCACCCAATCCCCCGACCTAGGTTTCATTCTATCGGAACTCATCAGGGAGGAGTGTGAAACGCGCAACGTGCGGTTACGACCGATTTTCTTTAAGAGGCAACCATTACCTCTTGGTCCGATGGCAGCAATGTAAAGTGTGAACTGTGTTGTTATTCCCATTGTAAAAGCCATATTATATTCATCCCCTTTTATGCGTTTCTATCCACCTCTTCTGTAACTTCTTCCAAATATAATACATTTGCCTCATATAGCGAAAAGAGGTTTTCCTTCTATAGAAATAATAATAATAATAATAATAATAATAATAATAATAATACACAAATCTATTGACTAACCAATTAATTTTTGTAACACTTTACGTATTGCTGTAATCCATGCATTGTATTTTCACTGAAAGTCCTTGATAGGATCTGTAATTACCAGCCTAGTAAATAGCCTAATCATTCCCGCTATCCATGGATTACTAAGTAGCCGACGCAATATTATATTGCGTAGTATTTGGCTGTCAGGTGGTCAGAGGTATTGCATATAATTACCGTACTGTTTGAGAACATATTATAAGTTGTTTCTACTGAGCTCTCTATACTTTGTGAAAGTGAAAAAAACAGAATGTGTTAACTGTTACTCCTCCATACCATTTAGCTGATAAAAATTGAGTTGGACTATTTCACTCCAACATCTTCTTATGATGGTGTAAAACACAACGCTCCTTCTTATTTGTGTCACGGGAGTAATTGTCGGGCGTGTTCGTATTCCTCCACGAAAGCTGATTTAATCTCCTTTTCGATAAAGGTCACTTAATTCTATGGTAGAGTAGAGTTACACCACTTGGTGGGTTGGGAGGGGCAGGGATCTAATAACTTCACTTTGGTGGTGGGGTGGCGGAAAGGACGAGGGGGGGGGGGGGGGGTTGAGTTCTTTCACGACACCTGAAGGAATGGATTTTAAGTATAGTTGGTTAATTTCTACATATACTTATGATTCTTACCCAACCTAACTTAACCTAACCTTTCATGCGTTAAAGAATTTCGTTATTATTTAATTTTGTAATTTACTGTGTGAAGATCCCCTCCTTGAGGTGTCGTGATGGAACTCGAACCATTGCTATCGAACTAATTATTTCCAGGAAGGAACTCGAACCATTGCTATCGAACTAATTATCTCCGTGAAAGAACTGGATCCATTGCTATCGAACCAATTATCTCTGTGAAGGAACTAGAACCATTGCTATCGAACTAATTATCTCCGTGAAGGAACTGGAACCATTGCTATCGAACCCATTATCTCTGTGAAGGAACTCGAACCATTGCTATCGAACTAATTATATCCGTGAAGGAAATCTAACCATTGCTATCGAACTAATTATCTCAGTGGAGGAACTCAAACCATTGCTATCAAACTAATTATCACTGTGAAAGAACTGGATCCATTGCTATCGAACTAATTATTTCCAGGAAGAAAATCTAACCATTGCTATCGAACTAATTAGCTCTGTGAAGGAACTCGAACCATTGCTATCGAACTAATTATCTCCTTGAAGGAACTTAAAACATTGCTATCGAACTAATTATTCCTTGAAGGAACTAAAAACATTGCTATCAAACTAATTATCTCTGTGAAGGAACTCAAACCATTGCTATCAAACTAATTATCACTGTGAAGGAACTCGAACCAATGCTATCGATCTAATTATCTCTGTGAAGGAACGCAAACCATTTCTATCGAACTAATTATCTCTGTGTAGGAACTCGAACCATTGCTATAGAACTAATTATCTCCGTGAAAGAACTGGATCCATTGCTATCGAACCAATTAACTCTGTGAAGGAACTAGAACCATTGTTATCGAACTAATTATCTCCGTGAAAGAACTGGATCCATTGCTATCGAACCAATTATCTCTGTGAAGGAACTAGAACCATTGCTATCGAACTAATTATCTCCGTGTAGGAACTGGAACCATTGCTATCGAACCCATTATCTCTGTGAAGGAACTCGAACCATTGCTATCGAACTAATTATATCCGTGAAGGAAATCTAACCATTGCTATCGAACTAATTATTTCAGTGGAGGAACTCAACATCCCCGTCATTGTCAACCCCACGGTCCTCAGGGAAGGCTCACTAATTCGGATTCCACTTTTCCAGTTTGATGAGGTTGGTCTTTTCCCTCCTTCAAAAATTATGCCAAGGCTAGTTTTGATTTTCCCTACTTTCACTAAAACCATGAGGACCATAGGGGGATGTTTTTAATGACAAATGTTTTTTAAATTAATTAGTATTTATCTCATTATTTCTTGGATTTAAAAAAGCTTTAATAGTAGACTAGACTGCCGATGACGGGGAGATCGTGGTTTGAGTCTCGGTTGGATGTACTGAGGGTTGTTTTGCCAAAATAGGTTTTCACTGTCCCTCCATGCAAGTTCGGGTACACTTCATATAAATAAAATTTCCTCATCCTAAAACCACTAGAATTATTATTACGTAAGTGTATAGCCTGAACGAGTAGTAAAACGCGGTGCTAAAAATGCTCTAAGTCGCTAATAACCACTGCAAAGTCATTAGAACCAAAACCATCTACCAATAATAAAATTCCTACAACCAATTAAGAATACATCCCAGCCATTCTAATGATATCTGGCATATTTTATTTGAAATTGTATACCTTTAATGGTTTTATTAGTCATCCAAAACACTACAGTTTACAAGATATTCTATAAATTATCTATTAGTTACTATAAGCACTAACATAAATCTTCAAGATTTTGTTAGTTTGTATAGTTTTAAAAACATTTACAAGCACCACATGATGCCTGGTTCAAAATTATACGTTTAATAATTATAGTTAATTATTCCTGTGTTGTAAACTAACCTATGCAAGCGGGCGCCCATTGTTTATGAGACCATCCATTACTATGCTGGCGTCTGTCAACAGGAAGTAACGTCGCTCTTAGATGAACGAGTAGAAGATTCCTGACAGCCTCACTATCGGTAATAATCTTTTAACTTGAGCCCCCATGGGCTAGCTCTTGAAAGAACCTTTGGTTACGAGCCATGGACAAAATCAAGCAAATGCAAACCTCTAAGTCAGCAACATAACAGAAATGATCACAAACGTGTTCTATAAAATGTTCAATAATATGTAAATATTTCTCCACGTGGAATAATTATTATAATTGTTTAAAAAACAGGCTTGATAGTACTTTCTCAAAGATTTCTAAGGCTGTTTGTTATTGCTAGAGACTTACTGGACTTGGACATTTTTTTAAAGACGGGGGGTGGGGGGGGGGGGGAGAAGGAGGTGAAGAAACAAGAGCTATGGGATTTATTTTTTAAAATAGTTTTTTAGCAAAAAAAAGTTTTATAAAAATAAGCACCATATTTCTTTAGTATATACATTTAGTTTAATTTTCTACACGTAGTAAACCCCAAAAAATATATTTTTCTAATGGTCATAGGCATTTTCAAAAGTAGCATTTGAACATAAACGTTATATATTAAGAGAACAAGTAATATTCACATTCCACAATTTTCATGACAAATATTCAGGAATTATTGGGATTACTATATGTAATAAATGTTCTAAAATTATCCACTGAAGCAATATTTGATTTATTTCGGCCTACAGAATAAATTGTTATAAAAACGGGTCAAAATAAAATAAATATACTAAATAAGAAAACAAAAAGCCATGATAAAATGATAGACATTAGTCATAAATAAAATTTAAACACTGTGAATATAAAAATAATAGTAAAATATCCGATAATATTAAGGTGTATGGACAATCTCAAGTACCAATGGATTAAGCTTTCTTAGGGAAACCTCACTATAATCTGTTATTTGTGGGTCAAAACTCCGGTCAGATTTTGTTAAGGTTTTTTTTTTCTAAATTAAAAGTTTCCTATCGTTCCTGTTGAATTCTGGTGTATTTCTAAACTACCTTTTGTCATCCCTTGAATTTAAAAGTTTTAAGTATCTAATAAACATAGAAAAGTCATGAAAACATAGATCAACCAAATAATAAAAATCGTACATCCAATAAAGGTTCGCCTCAGTTATATGAATAATATTTTAGAACGCTCTTGTTTGAAATTATTTTATTGACAGTGTAACCGGCCTCATATTTTTTAAACACTCTCTTGATTGCTATTACCCATACAGTGTTATAGAACCAAAATTTAAGTTCAGAAATTGTTGATTTATGAGAGTAATAATTTATATTTTTCTGTACCAAATATTGCAAAAAGTAATCAAACAAACGTTTGTTGACTATACATCTATTCTATATATACAGATTCTATTTTCAATTAGAACTCACTTTTTTTTCAACGATGTTTAAAAATACAGCTACCAGTTTATTTTATTACTGAATTAATGTTTGATATTATTCCATGAAACTAATGAATTTTTTTTCTATAAGTGATGTATAATTAATATATCTTTTAGTGGTTACGATAAAAAAAATTATAACGGTTTTATTATTTTGAAGGAAACATTCTATTTGACATTTCTTTTTTTCACTTTTCCATGGTTGGGTCTACCCTTAGTAATATAAAACATTAATGAAGGGATTCATGCATGTTCACGGACTACAGAAATTACGACCCATGTTCATCACTCATCTATTTCTGGAAAGAGATTATACAAAGGACGATTAAGACTGAATGCAACTATATTTCCTAGGTTTTGCATCTTCCGCCACATAAACTATGGGCCCCTGCACTAATCTATTTTATTTGGTCACTAAAAAACTTTAATAAAATGTCCGTGGCTTTTTACGATTGAGTGAATTGGTTGAATTAAATTTCATTGAAATTTTGGTATTATATTTTAATGTTTATTTTATTTTAATAACGTCATTTTAGCTTTTTTTAAATATAATTTCCAATCTAATAATCAGTAATACATATGGATTGTTCTGAAAATGTGGGATATTTAAACCTTACATCATTTTTACTAATTATTATTTAGAAATATTAATATTCAATGTTTATTGCGCTAAGATAATTGTAGCATCTACGAGAAAGAAATTGTTGATTTTTTACAAGAATTTTCTAGAAATGAACCACTATACACTTTTAGCTGATATAATGAGCTACGTTCAAATGTTCACGTTCAAAAGAAGATATGAGACTTGTTTGTACATCGTTAGATAATAAATGAAACAATTAAAATATATGTTCTCCTTAAATAATAATAATAATAATAATATTAGCACCGCGTCTTACTACCCGTTCGGGTTATACACTTTAAGTACTAATTACGCTAATAGATTAGGAATTGGGAAGGTTGAATTAGAGGATGTGAACCCGCATTTGCGTGGAGGTAGAATGGAAAACCATTTAGGAAAAACAACCCCAGTTCACCTGACCGAGATTCGATCCTCGATCTCCCGTCCTCAGCAGTCGAGCTCAACACGTCTAGCGCGTTAGCCAACTATGCCACCGAGGCGGGTTTCTCCTTAAAACTAGTTATTATCCTTAAATGTGTGACGTGGAGTTAAGCCAGGTTAATCAGAGCTGGTAGATCTATACCTATGATGTATTCTCTCCTACTCTGTTCCCATATGACCCTTCTTTTCTGTTCCACGTACCTTAAATAGAAACGTTGATACCTGGCTATTGAGTATCTCGTGTATGTTGAAAACATATCACAGGCACAGTTTTTTTTAAAACAAAACTCTGCTAACCCTGGCAACAAGCCACGACTCACTACTGTTTTATCGTTGAGTTCCAAGAATGACTTTTAACCCCCCGTCATAAATATACATCATCCATCCTCTCTTTTTTATTTCGTTCAATTTTGCCATCAAATGTTTAATGAAAGCAAAAAATCTTTATTGTGGAGTGTATAGGAATGATGGGTGTAAAATTGGGGGTCGCATAAGCAGCCGATAGTTGCCTCACCCCAAAGCAACCCTGTGGCCCCTATGCCTGTAATTATCGACAGAACGATCGCGTGTGTTAAGGGGGAGCTGGGAGGGTTCTCTCTCTCTCTGTGATGTGGGGAGGAAAGGGGGAGAGGGGCGGGGGGCGAAGGGAGAATGAATGAGACTCCGCCCACTTCGTGCTGGCCTAGCTAATCCATCACTCCCGTCTTGACACTTTTACAACAGACTCAAAACAATAATAACAAGGCACAGCTTGCAGGATCCAGGAAGAGGATGAAACTGCGTTTTAAGGTGGCCATCACACTTTAGGCGAGGAAAGGATAATGTCGAGAAGGTATTTTATTTATGTGATTTAAGTAGCTTCAAACTTGGTTCGAAATTTTTAAGGCTATGTTCTTTGTGAGCTTTTCAGTCGCTTCTGAAAAAAACTTTGGTTTAGATTCCGCTAGTATCAAAAATATATTCTTAAAGCGGGGAATGATTGATTCAGTGTTAACTGTTAATGAGTTCTCAAGTCTCAACACATAATACAATCACATTATATATAAAAAATCCCAACGCTTGAGTCCACAACCGGGTGACCGCCATAGTTAGCGATGATATTGCCAACATTTGTGGATAGAAGGAAGTCGTGTAGTCAGCACATTGAACTCTTCTGCCGTTAATCTCAGTTTTCTAGGCCAAATATTCTACTTATTTAGCATCACGTCTTACTACCCGATTGGGTTATACGCTTATGTAGGCTACTAATTACGCTAAGGTAATGGTTTTAGGGGTTATATATTTAAAGGCAGTGTGTTCCCGCATTTGCATGGACGGGAGAGAGAATCCATTTTGGAGAAAATACTTCAAACACCTGACTGAGATTCGAACCTCAACCTCCCCGTCATTGACATCTAATCTACTGTGATAGTAGCCCGAGTTTCACCCGTTTCAGACCCAGTGCTACACAGAAAAATTCTGAAAACTGTCACTGCAATGATAAATTGTTGTTATTTAGTATTAACCAAAAGAGATTCAAAGCAAAAAATAGATTGATGCTTATACACAAGTTTTGTAGATTTTTCTAAGGAAGAGCTATATCTCCATTTATTTTTCTGCTTATTGTATTATTTTAAATTTAGTATCGTCCATCAAAATGATGTTGAGAATTTTAATGTTTTTTATCTTTTGCTCATGCCACATTTTCTTGACTCAAACTATTGTATCACACTTCTTTTGGGCTACCAATATGTTTTTTTTTTATCTTAAAGGCTGAAATAGATTGCAAAATTATATCTACTTTTCTGTTTGTCAACTCAAAGAAAGAGATAGGGAGAGAAATAGAGAAGAAAATTTTATGGCTTGCATTTGAAAGATGAAACATCGTTTGTTTGTACACTAGTTTAAAAGATGCATCAGTGAATTTTGAAAAGCCTCAACTCATCTTTTTCAACTATTAAGGTCAAATTTCGAAAAAAAACTCATCTTATCTCTTACCTAGGGCCTAAAAAGAACCTTCGAAGCAAAATTTTAAGTTTGCAGGCTTGGGTAAATAGGGGATGAGTGAATCAATCACCTTGTGGGTTTAGCCTTTTATATATAGATGGGTGTACAAAATATGTTTAGTTCTTTAGAACTTTCGAAACACTTCCAGAATGGAGTTAGACTTCTCCTTTGATTAGTCTTATCTGGACTGATGTTGCCAACGTAACATTATTTTCACTAGAACTTATTTTTCATGGGCGTTCTCCTGGGTAGATAATCAATTCGTATATAGTGAGATTTCTATATTTTCATAAACTTATTGTTACGTCACTATAGACTGGCCCCATGTTTGGGCGCCAATTGTTATGACCCAAGTTGGACGCCAATTGTTACGTTCTCATAACGGCCCCTCGTTTGGACGCCAATGTTACGCTCTCATAGCTGGTCCACGTTGGGCCGCCAATTGCCACCTTACGTAATATTTTTGGTGATAAATGCCCCATGTTTGGAAGTCATTTTAACATTACGGGATTTTTACTTGTTTAACTGTCCCAGGTTGTTTCGTCAATTGTTACGTTATAAAATAGTTATTACTCCCCGACATTGGGCTTCACTTTTTATGATAGAAATAACTAACGTCAGATAGAGTTTGATATTGGTTTATTGAATGATAATTATTGATACTTGGATAAAAAAATGACCATGTTACACAAATTCTGACGAGCGCCTAACACACGTCGGGCCGAGACAATGCTTGGCATCACAGAGTGGGCTCTGAGATTACACACCCGTGATATAACCTCAGCCCAATGGAACTTACTAGAATGTTTAGTTCGGAAAACGTATAGAAGCATACAGAATGGCCTAGAACCGGAAAATACCTCAAATTGAACATCTACGATGTTTTGGGTTGTTCCAGATCAGGAAGTTAATTTTAAAAGACTTTTACATTGCAATTTTGACTCAACTTTAAGTCACACACTGAAGTTGGGTTTCAGTAGCTGATGCCTCCTAACTTCAGGGCGTGAACTTAACAAAAGAAATAACTAGTTATTTCCTAGTTACAATCTGGTAGCTATCATTTATGAATAATTTAGAAGAAAACGTGATTCAAGCGCCAAGTAATAAAATATAAAATTGAAATAAAAAATTATATATATATAATGAAGAGGAGAATATTGTCAATGTTTTCAAATATTCCTTAGGTCAAATCAGGACATTACACTATTCAAAAAACTTTCTTTTAGAAGGGAAACGTACTTGTTTTGAGTGGTTTTTAAAAACTATTTATTAACTTTAAAGTAATCTGGACGATGTTTGAAAATGATTACCTAGTTTTACAAAGAGACTTCTCTTTTTAAGTAAGATCCAAACGTATTATTTGCGGTATGAAATATTGTATTCTTCATATTATAATGAAGTTGCAAAGTACATTAAACTTCAATATTTATTTAATTTGTGTTAGAAATTTAGCGATTCAAACTATTTTAGAGAATGTATTGACTCCAACTTAAAATGGATCATACTTTTATTTTTATGCTGAGAGAGCCCAGATTTCTTTATTCGTAACTTATATACTTATAGTAAGGGAGGCAACTAGCCAAAAGTTGTCAGTGTAGGAATACTTCCCCGCTAGTTGTAACGGTGTTTCTATGAAAGTATATCACAGTGAGTTAAAAAAAAGTTATGTTGCCAACTTAGCAGCCTGTCAGGTTGGTCGCCATAGTGAATTCAAGATGGTGGCCATGCATTTTTATTTTAGATCATATCTTAACAAATTTTATTTAGGTTAGTTGGGTCGTTAGTCTGACCCCTCTCACTATGAAACAATGCCATACACCAGAGAACGCTGGTCGCGGCGTTTGTGTTTCAGTGACCAAAACGTCAGTGGTCATTGGTCTAAGAGTCAGTTTCATAGTCATAATTAGCACGCCTCAAGTACGTCTCGATACCAAACATAAGACGATACTACCTAACCTCGATATGTAATGGCTACGTTTCACATATGAAAAACTAGCCCATTCAAATTCAAATGGAAATGTGTAAAAGAAACATACCACGTCTTATCAAACTCCTCTACCCTTGACACGCCATTGAAACTGGCCCATAATTTGTAGGCCCTCTTGATACAGCCAGCACCAGTAGCTCTGTGTCACCAAACCCATCAATCTTATTGTTGTGAGCCGCCCTTCTCTGAGTCTTCTTACTACACTTGTTGGAGGGGGCGTGGTACCAGCACCTCTTACATTGGCAACGTGGGGGGTCCTCTTTCCTCCACACATACACACTTAGATTCATGTGTGTGTGTGTGTTGTGTGTTTAAATACAAGAAAATATGATGCATTTTGTTCCACTAGCAGGTATGCTCAAATACATTTACAAATGTTATAGACCCGCTTCCAGGGTTCTAATGTCTATGACGTCACTCTCGCGATAAAATATATCGCCAATGAATGGAAGATTGGGTTTTAATCCCAATCGTGTGTATCGAGTCTTTTCAGCCCTTATTTTTTGTTTACCAACACATTTTTAAATTTCGCAACAGGTCTTACTACCCGTTCGGTTTATACGCTTAAGTACTAATTACATTAATGTGGTAGGAATTGTGGAGGGGGGGGGGGGGTTGAGTTTAGCGGAAGTAAAACCTTATTTGCGTGAGGAAGAGTGGAAAAACCATTTAGGAAAACCACTCCCAGTTCACCCAACCGAGACTCGAACCTCAATCTCCCCATCCTTAGCAGTCTAGCTCAACACGAAACTAGCGTGTTAGCAAACTAAGCCACCGAGGCGGGTAGCCCATTGTTAAACACCTATTTACCATCAACATTAGTCATCTCACTATGACAAAATCAAAATAACAAAGTTATTTATCATTTGTGGCTAAATGGTTTCCACTCTCTTATCAAAGAAAGTGCTGCTAAATTTTCTATAGCATCAATATCCCTCATCACTAGCACATTAAAGTAATTTAGTACTTGTGCGTTTGAACCAAGCGTTTAGTCAAAAACGGCGATAGAAAGAAGATATATTGTAAATAAATCCCTAGCTATGATTATTAATAAAGTAATACATAATTATATAAATAATGTATTTCAGGATATTGGTTCAAAACTGAAAACATAATGTAGGCATAAATACTTCAACGTTTGCTGTATACTCTAAGGTGTCAGATTTGTATTTATATTTATTTCCGTGTCTTAGCTAATATCTGTTCAGGTTAAATTCATAATATGATAACTACTATAATGGGGTAGGAATGAGAAAATTATTATTTTAAAGGTAATCTACCCTCTTTTTTGTTGAAGGACAGTGTGAAACCGTTTAGGGGGAAATCCACCCTTTGTGGACAAGACTTGGATTCAAGCCCCGATCTCCCCGTATTCAGCAGATCAATCATACACGAAAGTTACACCTTAAAGTCAAACCACTCGGCCACTAAAGTTGGTTAGACTTGTATTGAACGTGGACTAATTTCGACTTAGAGGTCGTAATTCGAATCTCTGGAAGGTGCATAAAGAGTTTTTCCTTTTAATTTTCATATGGTTTTTACATGCTTATGTGAATGCATTTACTATCAGATACCCTTCCCAATACTCACACATAGATAAATACGCACATGTATACGTAATTAGGGTGAGCTGGTGGTCTAGGGTAAGGTGTCAAGACTTTTGTGCTGGGGTTCCGGGGCTCAATCCTTGGTCCTTGGCCTTCCTTCACCTCTGACAAGACGTGTATTAATCACAACTTGATAATGCGATGAATGCCAGGCTTCCACCGTGGTTCGGATCTCATGTTAAACTGTAGGTCCTCCATTTCATCTCACAATCACCCTATCATTACACATGAGCGTAAGTGCATATATCCCGAACGGTAGTAAGACGTGGTGCAATAATAATAATATACATTATATATATATATGCACATATTATATGTATTTGAGTGTCACTTTCAGATAGGTAGAAGTTTTATTATAAAAAAATAATTATCTGTATATTTGTAACTATTGTATCGATGAGTTTTAAACTCGTTAACATTAACGGTATGTCTTAAGAAAACCATTTCGGGATACTTTGAGTCGGTATAGCTACTGTCATTCATCAACTGAGACTTATCTCTTACATCTTTTACAGGTCGTCATATTGAATTTGAAGAAATCACTCACTAAATAAAGAGTTTTGAAATAAAATATACCATTTAAACCTTCTAACCTTTCCTCTCCATAAAATATACAGTTCCAATATAATGTTTACTGAAAAAAGTGCTTACTTATATTGTTCCAACCAAGATCTGCCTATCCAAAGATGTGCTATAGAGCATATTCACTCTATTTTCATAATGTAGCTTTTAAGTATGTGACAGGTTTAATTTTGAGCTCAACGTGTGAGAAAATTACAAAGAATAAAAATAAATAAGGTGTCACAACGTTTTCGAATTTTCACATTTCACTTCCTCCTTTTTAAGCAAATCTAGAGGTGGAACAGATTTTTTTCCCCACATCGTGATAATTTAAAAAGAAAATATGATCAGGCAAAAAAAGTAAAAAATAAAATAAAAAATCAGTTCAAGAAGAAGATTTCATCAATGAAAAATCAAAAGAATAAATTTTATTTTCATTTAAAAAAAGTATTTTTATAGTTAATTAGTACATAGTGGAGAGAAAAATATATTAAATGATTAGGCCTACTGCTATCCAATGACGAATGGCTATTGTTAAAATAAAATAGTTATTTCCCATACACTTAAATTCGAGTTCAAATCGAGTTTTAGTAATTCTCGACTCGAATATTTTAACAAAACTAAAAAAATTAAATTAATAGAAATTATAAATATTTTTCTCAAAAAATTCTAGTTTGATAAATTTTATTCAATTCTAAATAAAGTCCGTTATTATGTATTATTTTGTCTAGTTAAAAAATAACAATTAAATTAGATTTATTTAAAAACTCGTATTTGTGTGAATAACAATTTTTTTGCTAAAAAAAAGTAATTATAAAAATGTGTCTCTAATCAGGCCTAATTATGGTTTAAGCATAAATCTACGACAGAGATTAAAATTGAAATATTTCTTGTACAGCTCTATTCTACTCCAACTTTGACTCCAATTGAAAAATGCCTATTCTCTTACCCCTAGTTTTTAATAAATGATTAAAAATTGAATATATTAAACAACCGTGGCTTAAAACTTATTTTGCAATTTTTTAAAGTAACGTATTTCAAAAATAGACTTATTTGAATAAACAAACCATATACATACGATTTATATAGAATGTAATAGCTAACCTATTAGCTATTTGGGGAACAAGCTCGCGTACAATCCATATCGATGGGTACATGAACTAAATGTCAGCTAACGCGCTTGTCGTGTTGAGCTCGACTGCTGAGGACGGGTAGATCGAGGTTCGAATCTCGGTCGGGTGAACTGGGGGTGGTTTTGTCCTAAATGGTTTTCCACTCTCCCTCCACGCAAATGCGGGTTCATTTCCTCTATTTCAACCTTCCCGATTCCTAATCCATAGCGTAATTAGTACTTAAAGCGTGTAACCCGAACGGGTAGTAAGACTTGGTGCTAAATATTATTATTATTATTATTATTATTATTATTATTATTATTATTATTATTATTATTAACAACTAAATGTCAGGTTCATCTTTTCTGATTTGACGTTGACGGAAAGATTGGAGCAATAATATTTTTCTATTTTTCATCTCACGAAAAAAAACTCATGATTTTGTTTGAAAAAAACTTTTTACTAAACAAAATTTATTTCTATGGTTTCAGAAAATTTTCAATGTAATAGATATGTTATCCAATCATGGGTTTTAACAAGGAAAATGTAAATCGTGAATAGTATACCTACTTCTCTGAACTCATACGTTCAAAAAACAAGGTTTTTATAGAATACTGTAGACGTGTATGTAATTATTTTTTATAAAAAACAATCTTCTTCGGTACGTAAACAAATAATGTCATCAATACATAGTTATACATCTTCTTATACAAAAAAATTGAATTCATAAGAACGAGAGCTACATTTTACTGATACTATCCTTTAGAGTACTAAGATTTTATCTATGCTGTTGTTAGGAAACTACAGTAGCCCCATAGCTTCTTTGGTGCTGACTGACAGTTCACAGCTGACAGCTAAAAGCTTTGAAAAATTACCAGAACAAAGTATGTATCCCTACGCCAAACCATAATGATCTGCAAAAACATGTGTTTAGCAGCTGTCACTTCTGACGGTCAAATTTAGGTATTATACCAAAATGTTGACTGTCAGAAGTCAGCTGTGAGCTGTCAGTCAGCACCAAAGAAGCCACGGGGCTACTGTAATAATGATGGATAAAATATGGTGTTAAGCTAGGGTTGATGTGGGATTTCAAACATCGGGAAAAAATTTAGGAAAGTGGTTGTTCCGAAATTTTGTCTAGAAAAAATATTTCCCGGGATTTTTCGGGAAAAAAATATAATAGCTAAGATCCGGATATCTAAATCACGTTTGTTTTTAATTTTCATTCAAAATTTTATTAATTTATTAAATTTAAATTAACCCTATCTTTAGTTAAGTAAAAAAAAAAGAATTAGATGGGAAAAACATGCACACTAAAAATGTTATTTATTTTAAATTGTATTTTTTCCGAATAAAACTAAATAATATTTTGTATAATAAGTATTGAGTAATGTTTATGATGTAATGTAAATTAAAAACTCGACCTAATGTAATTAATTATAATTGTGTATAATTTAACCAAGCATTTTTGGTATAGGTATAGAATAATTCTAAAAATATTCTAAGATTGACTAAATAGGTTCTTAAATAAAAAACTCAAGGTCTGAATTTCAATAAATACTTATTTAGTAAACACAAATATTCAAATGATCTGATAATAATGATCCACAGTCTCGTCGAAAAGAATACAAAAATATTTACCAACTGAACTAGTGTGCCTTGTTACGGCTACCTCTTATATTTTAATTACTAAAGCTCTTCTAAAAAGTGCTGTTGGACTCAGAAATATTAGTTAATCCAACTATTATTATCGATTACAAAAAAGCAAATCGATACCATTCTAAATAATAACATTGATTTAATAAACTTGTCTTATGTAAATAAGTGTGGTGAAGGTATATTTCGCGCATAATTTGATATTTAAACCACTTTTATCATTCTTTGCGCTAAAATAATGAGTTCCTGTCTTAAATCTATTAATGCATAGATATTTCTTCAATTAAGTCTATATATATGTGATTATGTTATTTAATGGCGTTAAGCTACTTAAGCTTCAGATATCCATATACTTAACGGAAGATAAGGTTGATTTGAATTTAATAAATTAATAACATTTTTAATGAAAATTAAATACAAACGTGACATTGATAGACGGTCTCTAATTGTAGCTTGAAAAAATAAACCTAAAAAATATAGAATTCTTTTCCCGCGTGAGTTAGGAATAAACTAACTTCCAATTTTTTTTAATTTTCGAAGTTTGGGATCTCTCACAGCCCTATTAAATTCTCACTGCTATGCTTTACTTTCAATAATATGTAAATTGGCAGTCATATAATACAAAATATACATTAATTATTTTATTAGATTATTTTATCCCATCTAATTTATTTTCACAAATTGAATTTAGTATTTAACTTTTATTTTCCTTACATTTCGTTGGTTAATAAATGAAGACGAAAGAAGTCTACTAAGAATAACAAGGTTTTCTGTAAATGAGGATTAGGTTCGTATGCCCTTTCCTCCCATTTCTTTACCCTTCTCATAACCCTTCAACTCCTGGGGGAGTCAATCAGAAGATGGATCGTGGCGTATCCCTTCATACTCGAAGTGAGTTCACCCTTAATTCAAAGGGCTTGGAGTGTCCACACAACCCTCTCGTGGAATGAAAGTACTCTGGTGGTGTCTGCCATGTGCAGGCTTCCAAAAACCACTTCACAGCACGTGAGTCCACTGGTCAACAAACTTACAATTAGAAAACATTGCCTGCTATGTGAACGCCGGTTAACACGCCCTGCAACAACATTTGATTAGTCTTTTACTGGCGGAAGAAACAAAAAAAAACTTGTTTTTACAAGTATAAATTTTGCCGTAAGTTAATATATATATATATATATTATATATAATATAAAACTATCGCTATATAGTCATTGGGAAAGTGAATTAAATAAGCTCGGTTAGTCAGATTTTCCGAGGATGGTGAGGTAAGAGTTAGAATACTGTTTGGGTGAACTACAAAATAAATTTTCTGAAAAAATTACCACTTTTCCTTCACACAAATAAGGGTACAATTTCTCTAAATTCTGCTTTCGTATTCCACTCCCCATTATTATAACCTAAAGCTTAATTAACACGTTCGCTGAAAATAGAAAGCAGAATCTGCCTAAGTGGCGCAGTAATTCACACGCTGTAAGTTGACTATTATGCGTTGCAACGCTAACTTTAAAAAACTGATTATCAACATATTTTATTTTCTAGTAGATATATTTTTTTAAAAAAAGCATCTTCCCGATGGATGTTTTCAAATTATAATGCTATGTTCTGACAAAAAAACCAAAACATCGATACACACGCTTTACATTAACGGGTTATTTCAAATATTCTCACAAAGCTTAGGAAGATGTCTGCTAGCTTCTGACTGTAGAGCGGATGCCTTATCTAATGCGCGTGGCACTGAGTTGAGATGTTTGGTCTGAGATTTGATTGGTTCTCCTGTTACAAATATCTCAGGCAGAGCGGACAAGCAGAGATGAGTTGAACTTGAGTGGAACAGCTGGCGCCGATTAGGTGGAAATCTTGTTATTGGCCTAGAGCTTATCACGTGACCACGTTTCTGTTCTGCGCTAATTTTTAGCTGAACGTGTGAATCTACAGTAAATGAATGTGGGCAGTTTAAATTATTATGATTATTATTATTATTGTTATTATTATTAGCACCGCGTCTTACTACCCATTAGGGCTATGCGCACTTACGCTAATGTGTGATGGTAGGGTGATTGTGAGATGAAATGGAGGACCTACAGTTTAACGTGGAATCCGAACCACGGTGGAGGCCTGGCATTCCCCACATTCACAAGTTGTGATTAATACACGTTTTGTCAGAGATGAAGGAAGGGTTTGGTAATCAGATAAATCTGTGCCGGGACCGAGGATTGAACCCCGGACTCCCAGCATAGAAGTCTGACACCTTACCCCTAGACCACCAGGTCACCCAGATATTAGTTAATTCATCAATGTGAAAGGGGAAGGCCTGTTTACCCCCACGATATATTTAATAGGAACATTAGGAATCAAACCTAGGATTCTTATCTCAATAGACATACTCGATCACCGACTAGTTGAGGTTTCGGGTAGAGCTCAGAATAATAATATTTTTTTTTAAATTTTAACATGTTTTATTTAAACACAAGTCCCAACATATATTAAGGTTTTGCAGAACATTCGATCCTGAAATTAGTAACATGGCTTATTTTCTCGAAACAGTTTTTTTTAAAATACTGTATCATCTTCCCCCTCCCCCTCCAAGGACCGGATCAGTCAGGATAGCTTGCTGGGAAGAGTAAGGTCGGTAGAAAGATAGTTCGTTGGGTTCAAAATGATACTGGATGCTTTGTATTTCGATTCAATAGCGACACCAAGAAATAATACAAAATGTGATGTTAAAGGTGATAAAAGTGAAATATAAGAACTTGGACGTTTCACTCGTGGAAGAACTGGCTTAGTCGTGAAAACTTAAAACTGTTGGAATGACTGACACGGCTCGTGAACCCCCCTACAGAGTCTAACTCGGTACCGTGGGCACGGTGGTTGCCGTTCTAATCTGCTATGGGCTAGCGTCGGGCGGCGTAGCTAGCTTCGAAATAGATGATAATGTATCATTTCCGATGTTAATAAAACAAAGATTTTTTATAGCCCAAACTGGCCTCGTTACCCCCAACTAGTGCAAGATTTTGTTGTTGTTGTGATTAATCAGCATTTCTCTTTAATATTTTCTATATCATCACACACCAAGTTCATTAAGCCAGCACTTTCATTAGCGTAGGTCCGACAAAGTTATGCAAATCAACATCCTAATCTAGCTCAGGGTTGTGACACCTGTCTGATTAGTTATGTTATAGTTACTGTATTTTAATAGAGCTTGATCAAGGTACTTCAGGCAATAAATACAATCCAAACAAAGCTCATAAGCGTCTAAGTCTTCTTATCATGGTTTTTTTTAAAGAGGGTAAAAGGGATTCAGAGATCACTAAATGTGTGTTGCTAAGTGTTGACCGTCAATTTGAGTCAAGTGGATGTAAAACAAATTAAAACTTAATGATTATACATTTGCAGTTAATTAATCGAAATCAGATTAGATGTTCTGGATAATTGGAGTGCCAAATACCTAGAGATTTCACAAGTGTCAATATAATAATAATGATAATAATAATAATTATGATAATGATGATGATAATAATATGATGATAAATAATATGATAATAATGATATCATAATGATTATCATAATAAAAATAATACTAATAATAAAAGCTCAATGTACATTTTTAACGTCCTAGTACTCGTCCAGGCTATTCTCCATTATACTCTACTCGGTTAGGGAAGGTATAGGTATAATTTAAAAAAATTGTACCCGCGTTTGCTTGTAATCAGAGTAGGAAATCCCTTGGGAAAACCACCTTTTGTACACTTATCCCAGATTTGAGCCCCAATTTGTTCCCTCTTTTTTTTAAAAAAAACAACTCATCATCACTTTGTTGTTAAGTTTTCAAACAGTAGATTGATACCAACATCTACGAGAAGAACTCATAATTAAAGTCAAAAACATTTATTCAAGTATTCCGGCTACAAAGAGGTCAGGGTTTAAATTATGGTAGGTTTATTGAGGGTGGTTTTGTCTAAATAGATAATTATTTCCTATTTACATAAGTGCGTGTACGTTTATCCTGAACTTTACTTTCCTCATTCACAATTTATTTAACGTAATTATAATGCGTATAACATAGTAATATGCAGTGGAAAGAACGCTTATTATTATTTGATTGGAGTCTTGCTACCCAACCCAGGTGTCCTATTTTTGAATGGGGTGTGTGTGAACAAAGTAGAATTCAAAAGAAGTGCAACAACATTTTTATCGGCTCATAAAATAATATTAGGATTGGAACAGTTATCTACTCGTTCCTGGAAGATCACAAAAGAGTTTTGTATCTGGTGATAACTATTTGCATCGTCGTTTTTTTTAGTTATTTTTTAGTTAGTTTTTTTTTTCATATTCGTTATTACCTTGTTACTTTGTAGTTTTGATGAACGTTGACAAATCAATGGCGCCTGATTATTGCCTTGCACCCTCACCTCCAAAAACTTGACTGCCCCGGTATTCCTGCTACCATCCTATCTACCGTGATGCGAGGAATTAAATGTCCTGGGAATGACATGAGCAACCGCAGACGCGGGGGAGGTATATGGGGGTTTAAGGGGGAGGGAATAAACGTACACACAGATGATAATGTTCATCTACTTTTGTTTCCCTACGATATCCTCATAGATTGAGAGGATTTTTTTTTTTTTTTCTGTTTCCACATCATTTTAAATAAAATCAAATTCCTGTTTGTGACAGGTTTATATTAATATCTCTCTACCTGTCTGTGACTTGTAGAAATAGTTGTGAGGGGGAGGTAGATGAGTTTTGAGTGAAAAGTTACGTACGGTAGTTAGAACTCAGCTTGAGGTAACCGCACAGGCTAGAGTTAGATTGGTAGGGAGAGGTCACACTTGACAAAAGTAATAATAATAATATAATAATGATAATACACAAAAAATATAATCATAAATTCTGACATCATAGAATGTAAATGAGTATTTTTTCTATTATAGCATCCTTGTGGATTTATAAAATCAAAAATTAAAATGTTTGGATGTTTTGATAGAATCCTGGTAGTAAGAAATATTCTAGCTCATGAATTTTCACAGTGTGGTATCATTAGACTAGAACGAGATTTATAAAATGTAAACAAAATAAAATTCTTCTGGTTGTAATAATACTTATTTATATGTCTGTTTTAAGTTCCTAATATCATAGAGTAAATAATTAAGGAATATATTTCTGATTTTATTATTTTATATTCAATATAGACTATTTAAATATCTAGGCTGTGCTATCTTTGATAAAGGAAAATCAATATTTATTTTTTAAACATCCAACATGATCGAAACTATCTTTGCTAATAATTTTGGATCCAATTTAACCCCCTCCCCCGCATTGGTGACATATAACTAAATACTTTTAGAAGGAAAAAAAAAGAGCATAATATAAACAATTAATGTGTTTGATAAAAATCGCTCTACTAGCTAGAATGTTATGTGAGACACAAAACCAAAACCTCTATTTCTTTTTAACATTAATAATCAAGAGCACACATAACAATATGTGAAGGAAATAACTTGATATATGAACCTTAAATGTCATCTTGTGTCACAAATTAAAACCCACCAATTATTGGCACTTAGATATTTACTAATTGATTAGCAGCTAGATAAAACATTAAAGCTATACAATGGTTACTAATTTGACCCTTAGTTTGAGATTAGATAGCTGTTAATTTGTTTATATATATATAAAGCGTGAGTATAAAAACTTTTAAATAAACACACATACCAGAACAAAACACTTATGCCTATTGAATCAAAACTAAATATCCTTAACCTCACCGAGCATCGAATCATCTTCAAAGTTTAATAATTAAACACCCACTTCAGTGGCCACATTGTTTAGGGAGTTACTCTAGCAGTGGACTAATATGCCGATAATGGGGAGATTGAGGTTCGAAATTTGGTCGGGTGTACTGAGGGTGTTTTTTTACTAAATTGTTTCCACAAATTCGGGTACACATTCTCTAACCCATAATTTCCAAATCCCTAAAAACACTGACGTAATTAGTATATAAGCGTATAGTCCGAACTGGTAGTAAGAAATGGTGCTATTATTATTATTATTATTATTTATTATTATTAGTACCGCGTCTTACTACCCGTTCAGTCTGTACGCACTTACGCTAATGTGTAATGGTAGGGTGATTGTGAGATGAAATGAAGGACCTACAGTTTAACGTGGAATCCGAACCACGGTGGAGTCCTGGCATTCCCCACATTCACAAGATGTTTTGTCAGAGGTGAAGGAAGGGTTTGGAAATCAGATAAATCTGTGCCGGGACCGAGGATTGAACCCCGGCCGCCAGCACAGAGTCTGACACTTTACCCCTAGACCACCAGGTCACCTAGGAAATGGTGCTAAAAAAAAATCAACAAACAAAGTGTCACAAACGACAAATCAGATATGAAAAAAAAAAAAAACCATAAAGACGAGACCACATGTCAGTAAACATCGAAACGCCTGAAACCATGCACTGCACTATTGTTAACATAAATACAGGGTAACTCTAGTTGAAAGTATGCGGGTACGATTCCTTGCTCTGATTTCAGGTCAGTATTGTTAGCAACCGGGAGATCGTCCCCCCCCCTCCCCTCTCTCTGCGTCTTTCCTCCTCTCGCTCCATATTCAATAGAAAGGCCAGCATGTGCCCGACATTCAATGAGCCTGGTGAGCCTTAAATTGAATACAATATAGTTTGGAGAGAGGGAGTAGGAAGGGAGGGATTTAGATGGGAACACAAGGGGTGAGACTGGCTTACGTTTACGTTGAGGGTAGTCAGGTTGAAAAAAAAAGTTGGCTTTCTTTTTATTTTATTCCGTTGTAAAATAATACTATGTTAGTTTAGTTTACTGTCTCATGAATATATTTGTTAATGGTAGATCCTGTATCAAAATATAAACTTACGAATACGTGGTTTGACTTATGTATACATGAAAGTGTCTTTCTTAACTATTTAATATTCAAAAAAAGGTTTTTTATTGACTTTGGCAATGTGTTTCCTGATTTTTTTTACAAACAGATATATTTGCCAGTTTGAAGATATTTTAGATCTTCTTTTACTTTCACTAATGAAGTACATTTCCTTTATATTATACCTTTCTAATTCCTAGCCTATTAATTAAAACCTAATTTTTCATAATAAGAATTTATCTGAGAGCTAATAAGTTAATAGATCTATTTACCCATAGTCCCTATTAATATGTCAATTTATGTGATCTACAATTTCACTTTTGATAGATATTATTAATAATACCTAATAAATAACACTAAAAATATATATTAAAAGGTTTTCAATGTAAACAACAACAACAAATATGTTTGTGTTTTCCTAAAAGTGCTCCAAATGTCCATTCGTAAGCAAATCAATGTTTACAGTGAGCGAAGTCAAGTTTCTTACTTTGATCAACCAACTTTAAGAGACGACGATGACTCGATCCCATTTGGGTCAAATGGTTATGTTTTTCATGGTGTGAAAGAACCTAAGGGTGCGTTTGTAAGCCTGATATTGATGGAGTTGTTCAAGCTCCAACTAGTTGCAAATAAAAAAGGAAATGTATATTTATGTAAAAAATAATAATTCGATCACAGTGGTAATCTTTTATTTGCTAGTACGTAGAGCCATAGAAAAATACATAAATCATTAATTTAAAAAAAATAACTTTAAATACATTTCTTAAAACATGATACTGTCCATATCGCCAGCCGGTGCTAGCTCACCTACTGTGAAGGAATAAGTTTAGCAACAGTTTGGTAGGAGAAAAAATAGTTGCTTCATAAGACCAGCAATTTCCTCAGAATGTGTCGCCGAGTGTTGGGCTAGTCGAACTACCTGATTACATTATGGCCTTATGTTATGACCTCCTCCATAGTGTAACTCGTCAAGGCAAGCATACTCCATTTAAGGATAAACGCAGTGTATAAGAAAATGTGAAATGAATATAAAAAATATAGGTG
Source organism: Timema cristinae (assembly GCA_039000515.1). Taxonomy (NCBI): domain Eukaryota; kingdom Metazoa; phylum Arthropoda; class Insecta; order Phasmatodea; family Timematidae; genus Timema; species Timema cristinae. The sequence continues at coordinate 30,328,321 of JBCFYV010000024.1, read as the reverse complement.
CTCATTATTAAACTTTTAAGCGTTGCTGGAAAAACTTTGGTCCAATTGTCATTTGAAGGAAACTATGGTTTGTACACTTCGTTTAGCTTGAAAGGTAGTTGGTAGATTGTATTATGGATCTATTTCTAGTGTCATAGCATAATGGGCTATACAAATTTGATAAGTTTTAAGTTTAGGATGTACAAATACTTACAGCTCATACATATATGGCACTAGTTTGATTAAGGTTCATGTTAAATGGTGTTGTCATGTGACTATATTGTTTTTATTTGCTGTATTAAAAAAAATCTTAAGCTATGCTAAGATTCATTAACATTCAACAGTGCACTCATAAACTGGAATATATAAACTGCTTGCGAACTACGTAAGATAAACATTTGACCATACCGTCGGATCATTTGGAGTCTTTTTAATATCGTTCTCGATCAGTCCTGCTATAAGAAAGGGATGTATTTACAAACTTAACTTTGATATTTTTTGGAACAAACAAAATATATTCAAGAAAAAAAACGTTTTTTCTAACAATTTTATAAATGAACTATTTGTGCTGATGTGTACACTTTTTCTGGTTCGGTTCTGTTTCTTGCTTATGTTATGTTCTGTTCCACAAGGATTTAGCATCGTGGGACATAAAAAGCAATGAACATGTGGAGGTTTGAGGGATTGGTATTGTAATTCCCACCCCTCTATCTTTGTGTATGTGAGGCATTTGTGTGGAGGAGGGGATCAAAATCTTGAAAGGAGGGGGCTCACAACCCCTACTGTGTAAATGCAATGTGACCTCCAGTCCATTGCAATGCATGCAATAAGGACGCAAGTGTGATCACACCGAGCTTAGGTGGCAATATTAACGATACTGAACTCGGATAAATATCTAAAATTGAAGATTATTAAGAATGTAGTTATGTTCTGTACGTGGCTAGTGATGTTTTTATCTAATTCAATAAAAATAAAAACCTACTTTGGTTGCCGCATGGTCTAGAGCGCTACTTTCACAGTAGACTAGATAGACTGCCGATGAAGGGGAGATTGAGTTTCGAATCTCGGTCGGGTGTACTTAGGGTCATTTTCCAGAATGGTTCTCTAATCTCCCTCCACGCAAATTTGGGTACGCTTCCTATAAATATAGCCTTCCTCATCCCTGAAAGCATTTGTGTAGTTATTAAATATAAGCGTATAACCCAAACGGGTAGTAAGAACCGGCGTTAAAAAAAATTAATCGGGGTTCAAATATGCATTTAATCAAGTTGGATATGCTTGGCATTTACACTTTCCTATAACTTTTATAATCAATGAGCTAGTAATAATTAAGAGATTACTGGACTCAACTAGTGATATAATAATTTAGGCATAGCGTTTCATGCACTAGACATCCCTTTCTGAGATAGTTTGTTTCGAATCTCAAATTGATACAAAAAGTATTTTCCTATACTACAAGAAATCTGAGCTATAAATGGTTTGAAATTCTCTATATGTGTGATTCTATGAAATAATAATCCCACCTGCTTAAAATACCACCTATAAACATCGTAATCCTATTTGAGTTTTCAGTCCACTCCACAACTAAATACAAAGTTTATAAATTATTTTACAAACACATCGACGGGCACGTGGAATAATCGTTGGGCTTAAATAGTTTGGTTTGCCGATGTTAGGGATGTAGAGGTTTGAATTTTGGCCGAATCTACTGAGGGTGGTTTCCTAGATTTTACCACCACGAAAACACGGCTACATTGCTTATAAATAATATCTTCCTCGTATTTACCAAATTAGCTTAATTAAATGTTAATAGTCTGGACAGATAAGGATAAAAAACAAATTGAAACTGTAAACAACTTTTAAGTTAATTAAAAAAAATAGTTTAATTAATTTGTATGTGAACATTTACCTTCATGTCTGATGAAGATTAGAGTTATATTTTAGTGAGTTAAACTCTTGCTGCCCCAAAGTTTATATGTGACTCACGCACCTCTTGCCCCTCAAACTTACACACACACACATACACAGAGCTCCCTCGCCCATTGAGGGTCCCAAGAGACCAGCCTTACCCATCACTCTGAACTCATTCCGGTTGTTTTCCGAGGAAATTGCCCTGTTTGGCTTCCCTGTTTACCGGGCATAACCCATTCCTTGATGCCACCCTTAATCCACCCCTCCCCTCAAACTCACCCCTTCCCTCAATTTCATTGGACTATCATTCTTAACTCGGTTTAGCGCATCTGCTACCAATAACAGAATCTTGCATCGACCTTTCAATCTAGTTACCGAAACGATTTCCCCAGGAAAACATGGAGAGCTACCTTTCGTGGATCCTTGTTGAAATGTAAGAAAAACAACGTATTTTAGGACGTCTTAGCTCAGTCGGTGGCGTGTATGTATATCTATCCAAAGATCCTGGGTTCTATTCTTAGCATGACTGAAAAATTTATCATTGGTGAAATGTGGGTTTCCCGTTTCACAGTGATGAATTAATGGCCGGGGACTGGATGTTGTGTCTGTTCTAAATTTAAGTTAGTTTATAGGTCGTGTGCTGATATAAGTCAGTTTAGAAAGTACACGTTAAAATATATTTGAAATAATTTAAATGAAACCAATATTTTAGAAACATCTTGATCACAAAATACAGTCCAACAGCTAGAAAAATTCATGTTGTATTTCTTCCTACATAAATAAAACTGTAAAATATAATCAATATTTGACGACACAAACAAAAGTTTAGAATTTTCTTAAAGGTTCTTTCTATGATAATTATTTTTAAAATGTCAATAACGAGCCTCAAGTAACAATACGTGGTTTAAACCCTTTCCTTCAATGAGTATTGCATGTTTTACTTTCTCTAGGTTAAACGTAACACTACGCGTAATACATTTTTTGCATGATATTAATGTTATATGCAATGTTCATCCATCTTGATGTAAATATCCACCTTATAACGATAGTAATGTTATCATTAGTTTTTTTATAAACATATAATGACTCTTATAGCATAAAGAATAACATAAAAAATACATTCAAAATTACGTTTGACTATTTTCTAATTTTCAAATAAATTTGAGAAATAAATGTTAATTAATGTTAACGATAAACGTCTATAAATATAAAAATTAACTTCAATCAACACTAATAAAACGTTCTTAGTAAAATTTTGGTAAGAAACAATGGATTCTCTATAATTTAGCCACACTATTGAGGTCACGCAGTCTGAGGAGTCAGGCTTACAATAAACTATAACCCAGGTGATGGGTAAAGAGACTGAGGTACAAGTCCCTACATGGTTCCGTGAAGCTATTTTTAGAACGTGATCTAGCAAAGTGAATTTCCATTCTCTATCTATATCTATTGACACATAGAACTTAAATTATTGTAACCATAGTCTAGTCCAGAAAAATGTAAATTATCAACATAGCTTCGTCTTAAAACGTAAACCTACCGGTGGTTATAAGAAAGTAACCTCGAGTCATAAGTTTATTTTAGTGTTTTCCCAAAGGTAAAACCTAATAGACAAGAAACTAGCAATTCCACACGGTGCTGCCTGTGACCCACTGTGGTATAAGAATAAATAAGCCCCCCTCCCCCAAATGGTGTAGAATTACGATCGATTTTGTACACTTATTTTCCCCCGAGGAGGATGCGACATATTTTTTTTTATCACAGTTATCTTTGAAACGTAATTCTAACCCAAATTGACAAGATTTTATTCAAAAATTTCTTAAACTAATTTAAAATCTTATTAAAAATTTAAAATCAGGCTTTGAGGTGCAAATCGGACCCCCTTTCGTCCACCTATGTTAAATATTTCAGATCTATACGTGCCGTAGATTTGGCTGGGCATTGTACATACACACACACACACGAGACACTTCCTTTTTTATTATTATAGATAACGTAGACATATGGAAATATAAATATATGGGTGGCTCGTTGCAGCGATATCTGCAAATTATTGCGTTAAAATGTATTCCAATTTTTTATAACTGGGAATAAGCTCTATAGAATGAAGCTTCATTAAACTTAATTAAAGGTTTACTCGTCAAAGGCAACTCTCAATGGATTTGTATATTTCAGTGTTTATTTTAAGCAAAAAGTGTTTTTCTTCTTCACCTACGATTATAAATTTAAAACGCCCCGCTCCTTGCTCTTTACTCATTTGTTTTACTTTACTACTTAAATAAGAATTGATTTATTATTTTTAACCAAAGAGGAATATTTTAATTACAGAATAAGCTATTATTTTTAACCAAAGATAAATAATTTATTCACAGGTATAAAACCATGCACAAATAAGTGTTTCCATGGTGATGTAAATAACGAATGAAAAGCTAAAGATTCTCTGAGAAAATCAGATTTTCGTTGGAAATGACTATTTTCCCAGACATCCTGGACCCCTTACCTTAAAAATGAGAGTGCGTTTTCCAAAATAGGTTCTGTCATTTTCTCGTAAATTAAAATACCATAAATGGTCTCATCAAATTATATATAAGAATCAAGATCATTTTATCGTTTTTCAGCTTATAATACATATAAAACATATTTAAACATTGTTATATTCTGCATGAAACAAAACGTAGACAATATTTTCACGAACTTAACTTAACCTCTTAATTTTCGAATTATGCTCAATATTATTGATTTAAATGCGAATTAACGACAGCATTCTAATAAAAGGTAAGTATTTGCCAATTAAAGCATTTCAATTTAGATGTGCTATGGCCAGTATCCAAAGAGAAATATTACCCAAAGAGAAAATTGTGATGTGTTTGGATCAAACAAATAAAGAATGAGTAATTATTTATTAGCCAAAGAGATATATTTTATTTAGAGATTTACAACCACGCAGCAAATAACGGTTTACGAGATGATTGAACAAAATTTGAAAAACTGAAAAATCACTGTGAAAATAGGGTTTTCGTGGGAAACTACTATTTATCCCGACATCCTGGACTCCTAACCGTTCAAATGAGTGGTCGTTTGTCAAAATGTGATCAATCATTTCCTCGTAATTTTTATTATCTGAAACAGGCTTATCAAATTATATATAAGATACAAATATATATGTATATTTATAGCACCATGCCCTACTATCCAATCTGGCAATATGCATATGTGATAATTATGCTAATGGATTAAGGAAGAGTAAGGTTAAATTTATAGAAAGTGTACTCGCATTTGCCAGGAGGCAGACTGGAAAACTATACTCTGGAAATCTGATTGGGATTCTAACTCAGCTTTATACGTCATCAGTAGTCCACTCTATAGTGGTAGCTCCTTAGACTATGTGGCCACCAAAGCAGATATACATATATTATTCTTTTTTAGCACCACGTCTTACTACCCGTTTGATTAATACGCCTATGTACTAATTTAATTACGCTAATGGATTAAGGATTAAGTAGATTCGATTTATAAAAAGTATACCTGCATTTGCTTGGAGGGAAAGTGGAAAACCATTTTGGGAAAACCACCCTCAGTACACCCGACTGAGATTCTAATCTCAATCCCCACGTCATCGGCAGTCTAGTCGACTGCGTGAGTAGCACATTAGACAACGCGGTCACCAAAGTGGGTGATATGATAATTCAAATTGAGAAAGAATCTAAGAGATCTTAAGTGTGCCAGTAAAAAAGCAATGGTTGATCTATTGTATCTAAACAGGAGAAAGCTTGCATCAGTCGCCCTCGGGTAGTCTGGAAGGTGAGAGAGCTCGCTAATGTTCCACTCAGACAATGTGGGGGCCACTTGATCGATCTACTGACCTCACCTGTGTCCCGGCCAGGGGTATACAGGCAGCTTGTTTAGACTCGAGTGCAACTTTGAGACAGGACATCAGGGACGTGAGGGGGAAGTGACAACAAACCCAGAGTAGTAGGTGCACATAAGTGGGGATAGCTATGAAAATACAAGAAGATCAGAGATAGAGGTCACATAAGTGGTATTAGCTATGAAAACCAAAGGAGCCAGAACTAGAGGTGCACATAAGTTGGAATAGCATGAAAATAAAGAAGCCCAGAGATTAGTGCACATTAGTGGGGATAGCTATGAAAACAAAAGAAGCCCAAAGTTAAAGGTTCCCATACGTGGGATAACTAAGAAAATACAAGATAAGATAAAGAGAGGTGAGCATAATGTTATGGTCATTTTGTAAGTACTCTAGAACCAAACAAAGGGTCCATCTTAAAATTGCAAACAGAGGGCGTTGGTAACATTTTGTGATACATTTTCTCTATCGTCATAATATGTTAAACTAGGTTCCTATTATAATATTATATTAATTAATAATAAACGTAAATAATCATTATGAGTTTATGTTTATGGTTTCAAAAATTATTAAATAAAAATATAAATGCATGAATTGATGAAAAGTAAATTTATTAAAGAGTTTAGTTTAATTTAATACATTAAATGATATAATCTAAGTTTAATTTGGCTAAAATAAAAACCAGAGATAACTTCTTGTTCTTCCAAATGCAACGTGGTTTATGATGTCATGGCAGGTGGTGATCAAAATTCATTGATATTTTTTTAAATGTGTTTTATGGCTTACTTTCTTAACCCGTCCATTTTAACATTACTTTTTTTTATGAAACAAAAATACTTCAACAAATCTATAACCTAACTCGTTTTTGCTTCATTAGATATGTCTATTTTAAAATTCTAAATATGCCAAAGTTGTACATGAATGTCACGGAAATTGTACTACTGTACCATCGGTTGCGTCTTCATAAAATATTGAATATAAGTATATTATTTTAACATTGTTAGTGTGATTAGGTTTTTTTGTGTGTGTGTTTGAAAACAGTCATGACATTCATTGCAAGAGTGCGATTTTCAAAATCTATTGTTAAAAAAAATGGTTATTTTTAATTAAATAAGAAAAATTACTACGCAGAAGTTTTCTTTAAGGAATTAGCCTACCTATAACTTCAATACATTAATTTTACTGGCTTTGGCTTTCCGCGTAATTTTACTAATGGTAGAAGAATGAGTAAGATCAAATTTTATAAGAAATTTACTTCTATTATCGGGGAGAGTGAAGTAGGGAGAGATGGAGGGGGGGGGGGGTCAACATTTATGATAAACAACCTAAATACACCCAAAATTGATGCAAGCTCCAAACTCGACAAGGGCAAACTTGTACGTTTAGTTTAGAGCCAAATGGATTGATCTGCTGATGACGTAGGGATGGGGGTATAAATCACGGTCGGGTCTGCCCAGGGTGTCTTTTTCCCTAGATGGTTTCCCAATCTACATCCACGAGAATGCGGGTATATTACCTTTAAAACTCTTCCTTCATCATCCTTACCCCATTGGAGTAATTATTATATATGCTTATAGCCTAGAGTTATAATTCGATGGTGCAATATTTCAAAAACTAAATCTATAAGACTCAAATTGATTGTCAATTTTATTAAAGAAAAAATAAAACCCTATTAAGTAAGGATATTTTAACAATATTTTCGAAAAAAAAAAATTCACTTCAATACAAAATCATCATCAAGATTTATAAAATAGTAAATGCAAAATATTACACTTTTTCTTTGCTCCACAACGTGATGAAAAAGAAAACAAATCTTGAGATAAGAAAAAGAAAGACGGCTAGTTAGAAGGGGGAAAAAAGTAGGCCTACCAAAACAAAAAAAAAGAACTTGGGGAAGAGATAATGGATATTTTATACTTGGTCTTGTGTTTTTTTGAAACGTTCCACCTTGTTCTGTGTTCTTGTGGTATCTCACTCTCACTCATGACAGCGAATCAGAGAAGGCTGAAGTCATGAAAAAAAGAACTCGGAGCGATGATACGTATTTCTTGTATCCCTCCGGAGGGCTCGCAATCTATAAACACATACATCAAAAATAAAATAAAACATTAATCCGCGGCAAATGGAAAAGTTTGTAAAAGAATTTAAAAAGAATCGATTGGCATACACTTCTGCTCTAGTGTTGAAACAGAGTCTAGCTGTCCATTAAAAAAAAAGTTTTTATTGGAAAGTGTTTTGAGTGTTTAGTCCAGCTTTCATGGAAAGGGTCTTTTAAAAAATACAAAAATATTTTTAAAGCCATCTTTGTTAATATTTAGTTGTATTGATATTGTTACATAAATATATTAATCCCCACCTCTTACTGCCCGCTCGGGTTACATGCCTATGTACTAGTTACACTAGTGGTTGAAGGCTAAGGAAGGATTAATTGAGAGGAAGTGCAACCATATTTGCGTGGAAGGAGAGTGTAAAACCAGTTAAGAAAAAACACCCCCAGTCCACCCAATCGAGACTCGTATCCTGTTCTACCGCTCATCAGCAGTGCAGTCTATTGTTATGGTCACGCCTTAGATCACTTGAGTACCCAAGTGGGGCCTATCAAAAGTAACAGCTACATATAACATGACTTGACGTATGAGTACCTGAAAGTAGATTTATCAACTTTTCCAGCTGTCAGATAATGTTTTTCCTCCGAAAGTTGAAAATTAAATTATCTTGGCGCTTAATCCACGGGCTCAGTGACTAGTGGTTTTAGGTATTAGGAAGGTTGTATTAATAGGAAATGTACCTGCATTGGAGTGGAGGGAGAGTGGAAAACCATTTCGAACAAAAAACACCCTCAATACAGCCAACCGAGATTCGAACCTCGTCTCCCCTTCGTTGGTAGTCTAGTTTATTGCGAGAGTAGCGCGTTATACCATGCGGCCATCGAAGTGGGTCTGAGGCTATTAAGTATTAGACTTTCTTAACCTACTAATACATCAGATTATGACTAACAAGTAACATTAATATAAAATAGACACAAAACTCAGTACCCAGGCCAACAACACATCATTTCAAAAGAGGAATCTAAAATTGTATCAATGAGACCATTTTCAGTCACACCGGAAATCGAGATAGGTATCTTGAAATATCAAAAGATATTGAGTAACGCAATAAATTCTGGATTGTATCTAATAGAAATGTTGAAATGAATATGCAACCCATTCACTTTTGATTGAAATTCAGTTCCCACACTTTGCATAATGGTTTCATTGTAAGATTGCAAATTTCTAGAAATAACTGACTGTAAGATAGATAAAGATAAATATGGGGGTAGCTAAGGTAATTTTTCTCTCCATAAGTGACTAACAAAATGAGTAAACATTTCGAATTATTTAAGCTATTTTATGATTTTAGGTATTTACCGTGAATTTTCAGGACCGACTGATTAGAACAGCGTATTAGTTATAAACTAACTTCGGTAAGCCCAACCGGGATTTTAACCCTAATCTCCTGGTAATCAGCAGTCTAGTCTATTGCGATAATGACGCCTCAGAACATGTGGCCAATGAAGTTTTTTTTTTTTGTAATTTAAAAAGTAGCTTTATTATTCACCCCTGATAACGGCCAAGGTCAATATGCCACTACGGTGGGATTACCTTACTTCCAAAGCCCAAAGCAAGAAAAAGGATATCTTTGTTTTATGAGGGTCACCTTTGAAAACCAGTGAAATGGAAATGTTTCGTCCACCACCATAGTCAATTCGAAGTCACCCGCGGGCCTAGTTGGGACAATTGGACTGGAACCCCTTCTCACGTAACTCAGCAATGACACACAAATTCGAGGCGGTTCGGTTTTGGTATACTTCCTACTCGGGTGTCGATCCTACGACCATACCCAGCTTAAGAACCCGTCTCACACCCAATAAATTGGGATTTTAGATACACGATAAGGCCAACTCTTGAACACGAAAACGTATCGGAGATTGGGTTAATGCCTTTTTAATTTGACATAGCGAAATTGGGATGAATTGATTGGTTTTTTCATCCAAATAATAATTAACTCATTCTAAATTTTGCTGTAACGTGCTTCGGTGGATGGATGAGTTTAGGTGACACTTTCACAATACACTAGATTGCCGATGACAAGGAGATCAAGGTTCAAATCCCAGTAAGGTGTACTGAGGGTTGTTTTTTCCAAAATAGTTTTCTACTCTCCCTCCATGTAAACGGTGGTACACTTAATCTAAATCCAACCTTCCTAATCCCTAACACATTAGTGCAACTATTACATTTGCCTTTTACCTAAACATGTAGTAAGACGCGGTGCTAAAAAATGTTGTGTTTTAAAACTAATATTATCTGATTTCAATCTCAATTCTTATGTTTTTTTAAAAGCAGATTACATAAAACCTACCACGTGGCTTTTGTTTAAGCTATATTACATGCATAAGTTGCTATTCATTTTTTATAGAAAGAGCTTTTATAAAATACTTTTTTTTTTGCGTGCAGCTATGATAACATTGTACTAAATTATTAGTGTTATTTTATAGGCATTTATAATATCTAAAATAAGGGACATCTACAGATCACATACCTTGATTATGAATACTTGAAATTAGATCTAATAAATTTATTTGTTATTTGTGAGGTTAGATGGGCTCTTAAGTTCTGCATTCCTCGCTCTATTTGTTTACATGTGTTTTTTGTTACCAAGGCTTTTTGAAAGTCACATTTACCAATGTTTCATTTGTAAGGGGATTATTGGTTGTTTTGGTTATTAAACTTAGAATTGTTTTGAACATCTTAATTGTTTTTTTTTCCCTTCAGTAAATTATAGCTAGAGTTGAGGTTTAAAAAAAAAAATGAGGAAAGCCATTTATTTTATTCGTGTATATGAGGTATCTAACGTGCACTCTCTGAAAAACCTGGTCATATCTACACTAAATTAAATTTATAACAGACCTGTCATCCTGCCCCCTGCCATACCGGAAATCGAATCCGGGACTTTTAGCTCAGTAGACAGATTCGTTACCTACAAAGTTAAGGTGTTAGACATGAAGAAAGTAATTTTAAAACGATTATGACTTTTTGAGAATGAACATTTTTATCTTATAATGTACTTAAAATATTTTATAACAAACACAAGTCCACCTATTATGTCGTGTAAATAGTTCTACCAGAGCAGACAGAATTAATTTAAACCGTGTATGTAAAATTGTTTTCATCACTCAAAAATTATAACCCTCATTTGACAGGTATGAATAAAAACACATAGCCACGTGAGGTGTGTAGAACATTTTCTTATTTGTGAGTGCAAAATGAGGGCTGGGTGGCATATCACAGTTACAATGTCAACAATCTCCACTTACTGTAGCCACACACGATTTACACTGCTTCACTGAAACATATATTACACGTTAAGTGTTTGTATGAAACATAATATAGTTGAAAACTAGATTTAATCCTACCTATGACAAGTTTGATATCAATATTAACCCATCTAACTAAACCTGACCTTAAATTGACAACGCATGTAATGTTAGGCTTTGTTTGTAAAAAAAAAAAGGGATCAGTCGTAAGAGTGGGTAGAGTGAGATTAAACTAAATTACTTTGTTTTAAATTAAATTATTTATAAATTGTTATACGAAGCGGCTACGTATAACTAACCATGGCTGAAAATGTTCTGGGGCTGATAGATATCAACTAAGTCCAAGTTTTGACCTTTTTAATCGGGAATGGTCTCCATTAAATAAAAAAGGACGGGGGGTGCCAGGGTCCTCAGGTACCAAATCAATTGTAGGTAAGAAACATGCATTAACCTTAGATAGCTTTTTTATCCCACTTTGTCACTACTGGCAGTTCCATTTTACTCCCTATTTTACAGTTTAACTAGTTTGTTGGTATTCCTGAGGACATCGGACGTCAAACTGTTTAAAAACTCTCCTGGCAGTTGCCTTGTTTTTCCCGCCCATCCTTATAGTCGACTGAGTTCACACTAATGTAACAATGGGCTTCTCTTTTCTAAGATACTAAATACCTCCTCATTTTTGTTACAATTTTGTCATTTCGTGGACACAGAAAGACCACTAGAAATATCAGTTGAATTCCAAATGTTTCGTGAGCTACCAAGCCATGTGTCAAAATTTCCTTTAGAACTTCAATTATATTGTTTTTAAAGTTGTATTTTTTTTCTGTTTTCCATCACTCAGTCGCATAAGCCAATAGTGGAAGCAACTGTCGGTTTTCCGTACGTTATTGTTTAACTTGAACATTTTAATTTCCTTTCACAATCTTTTGGTATTAGTTAATAACACGTGTCTGGGTGATTGCTGTCCTATGAGCATGACGAAGATTTGGTAAACATTACCTGAAATCATCCCCCAACAATAATGCATTTTCTGAGAATTGAAAAATGACACCTGGACACGGCAATCGAACCCGGGGCCTTCGGCTTAGTACGCCAATGCTCTTACCACTGAGCTATCCAGGATTCGTCCCGTGCCCATGGTCATTCTTCACTCATAGTTTAAGGCAGAGTCTATGATGGACGTGCGGAAGTCGTCAGCTTATAAACATGTGATTATATAAGATCACAGCCATCAGACAACGCAGCCACCTGCGACTCGGTAGTTGGCATGATTGCAGCCAATTGACAATTATATTATAACTGTACGGGATTGCATATATTAATGAATCAGATAGCCGAAGCTATCATCTATGCATCCTATGAATCCTGGATAGTTCAGTGTTAAGAGCATTGGCGTACTAAGCCGAGGGTCCCGGTTTCGATTCCCATGTCCAGGTGTCATTTTCAGAATATGATATCTAAGAGGTGCTAGCCTCACTAAAATGCATAGATGATAGCTTCGGCTATTCGATTCATTAATAATGCATTTCTTCTAAATGGGAAATGATTATTCATAGCCTATTCTGAACTAATGATTGACTGGATCTTTGGTTGATTCATCTTGTATTAGCAGTTCGTCCTTTGTTGAGGGTTACATCGTTTAATGTCATTCTAAAGCTAGATTTGTTCTGCGTTCATTGTCAAATACATTCTGCTGCAAACATTTTCTTCCGTGTACGTGTCAAATATATCTTGGATTATTTACGAAAGGAGATGTGGAGGCTTCCTCTAATTAAGGTCTTCCCACTTTCTGCCTTGTAAGATAATTATGTTTTGTACAGCTCGGATAGCCAAATTTTCAAAATTTAAACATCAAGGAGTATGATTCTCATATTTTATAGCAATGTCCTCTGTGAAGATACCAAATTAAGTATCTCACAGTTTCTTAGGCTCAGCTTCTGAACCAAATACACAAATGTGGGCATAGATTTGCCTAAAATGATATGACATTTTCACTTAAGCTGCTTTGAGTAGTCATTGATTTGTCTGAATACATATTAATGTAAATATAAGCTTAAATTAAATAAGTATGCTGAAGGCTACTTATGTAATTTTTAGTTGATAAGAAAAATATTTTTTATTTACTAATATTAATGCTAAACAATAAAAAAACTAACGAAAACAGATCAATATTATAATTTGTGATTTCTTTTCAAATTTGACAATAAAATCTCTATTTTAGTTTCGCCTTGTTTTTGAAATGCAAATCGAATTAAAATTATCAAATAAATCCAGTTTTTATTTTTAATGGTTTTTATTTTTATAAATTTTTGAAAATTTTGCCACTCTTGATAGGTTCTGCAACTCCCCCCAATCTCAACTTACTAGCTCATTGAGAAGTACTACTAACTATTCTCTGGACAGTTATACATGCATACCCCATTTGACCTTTATTAACATATATGTATATACATATATATATTGTCTTTTACTGATTGATAAAAACTTAAATTAAATATCCTCTCGTTTGGTCAAGGAACAGGGAGGTTATTAAGGTGGGTGGGCCATGTACGCATTGATCGCTTATCAAGTGGTTCGCTATTAGTAAAAGTTTGAGAAACACTTATTTAAACATATTTGTTAATATTGATAGTATTTAATTAAATATAGTTGTGTTGTCAATTTTGGTGGTTTTAAAATAATTATTCATTGTTTACTTTTTACCAATTTTTTTTTAGTCGCATTGATGGAAATCTGTCTAAGTAACTAACTTCGTATGGATTGACGTTGATGGAGAGGGCTGGGTTCGATTCCTGCCGAATATACTCGGCAATCCGTTTTGAAAGATACGTTATAATATCAGTAAAGTATTATTCGTGTTGCCAACAAAAAAAAATTGTAATTTTAAAATGACCCTTTTCCACGGCGCTCTTGGCAAAGCAAAGAAGTCAAATAGTTGAGGGCTAAACGAACCTACCTGGTGCTGCCAACAGATGGCAGGCGCGCTCGTGCGCAGTCTCAGTGTGTCTCTGAGCTAGCAGTTTGGCGCGGGGAGTCAAATAAACCAGTCGGTCCGGTGGTCGTGTGACGGGTAGCTGCGTGTTCGACACGTTACTCTTTGGCATCCTTACGTCTTCTACAAACACAGGACTCCTATGAACATATTCTTAGTCAATTTTGTTATTTTTTGTGATAAAAAAAAACTTGGGTAGCTGGGTCACAAGTTTGTAATATACTAGATTGTTTTTCATAGCAACATAAAATAGATGCTTTGAAATTAAATACAATATTCTAATTTTATTATTTTATAGTCAACCAAGAGAAATGAAAATATAATTAATATTTAAAGTTTAAACGTTCTCGAACCTGAAACTATATATATAAATTATAAGGACTCCGTAACTCCTACAATGACTAATACAAAACATTCATTGCTTATTTTTGAATTTCAGTGATTATTAAACCGATATTTTAATATGTGTAAATTCATCCGTGTGTAAATTTTTTTTAATAGTACTTTTGATATTTATAAAACTTTGAATGAGCTTTAACAAAATACTGAAGCACTATTTTATTATAATAGTGAATATTATAGAACTGGTCGTGTAAATATTTGAGTACTTAATCCCAATGATAATATTTTTCTCAAAATAAAAACACCCTTTTCATTCACTTGAAATTATGGCTAACGTGTCTTGATTTTTTTTTTCTTCATTTCTATTAAGCCTTTGAATCATTAACTTTGAGAGTAGTTTGAAAAGTGTTTAATTATAGTTAATAAACTCCTAGTACTGCCGTGAACTAGATTAGAACGTGGACCTGCTGAAAAGAGTTGGATAAGTTGGTGGTCGTCTGAGAAAGCTTTTATATTTGGTGAGTAGTTCCACTATACAATTTAATAGCCTAGGCCTAAGTTTACATGTTATTTACAACAATACAACTATACAAGTCTTACATTTTATCTTAATTTAAAACAATAAATTATTTCAACCATGTTGAACAACATTAATTAAATAATGTTCATTGTTTTCCTTCTACTTTTTAATAAAAAAAATGGTATACGGTTAAAAATATTTAAAATTGTACTTTTTAAATCCTCAAACATAATTATACCCATTGCAATCGATAGTTTGCCCACCTTAAAATCGATCTGTTCTCTAGCCTGTGAGGATATACTACGGGCGTATTAATTTGTTAAAAGATGCTTTGTAAAATGCTTTTGTTTGGACCAATGCGCTGTATTTCTTTTTTTTATATGAGAGACGTTATAGTTTATGACTTCCTGTGTTCACCTGATATTGAAAGGAAGAAGAGAACGCGTCACTATAAAGAAAAGGTTGATTATGAAAATAGAAACTTTGAAGAACGTTAAAGGAACTGACTGTATGGAACATCCGGTAAGGTTAAGTTTCACAACATTGTTGCCTCACTAATGATCTTTTATAAAATGCGGTTGCGAGCACGCTTATAGATAAACGATTGAAAGCTAAGAATAAATCAAGAGTATTCAAATATACCTGAGGCAATCACGATGTTTGGTAAATCATTGATGATACCGAAACTAATGCGCTTATAGAAGGGTTTAAGCTAACCAGCTATAACGAATGACTATAAATTGTTGAGCTTTGTGAAATAAAAGCTCATATTTTCGATCTTATTTAACAATTATTACTGGTTTTGTTTTTGCTCCACGTCATACTATCCATCTGGGATATATGAATTTTACTACACTTATTATGTAGAGATTATAGTGTCAGAATTTAGAGAAAATGTATCCGCAATTGCAGAAGGTATTTATGGAAAAACATTTAGGAAAAAACATACCTATTACATGCGTCCAGGATGTGAACCCCGAACTACACGTCCCAGAAAACCGGATTAGATTAGCTTGATATTTATTCTGCATAATCACAGGTACAAGTAATCATTGTTGGAACAATAGAACAATCCACTAAATTAAGGTTTGAATTCCGTAGACTTTTTTTTTTCAGTGTAACGTTTGGATAGGTCACTCATATGAAAGTGGGCACAATTGGAATGATCGAATTGGTGGCTACGTGGACTAAATGTCCGGCTCATCTAGTTCGATTTTCTGGTGTCGGATAGGTTGGGGTTTCAAGCCAATCAGGGTGTACTGAGAGTGTTTTAACCAAAATGTTCACAAATCTCTCTCCACACAAATCGAGATACATTTCCTTTGAATCCTCTCTCATTCTTATCTCATTAACGTATATAGCCTGCGTTTATCGCAAACGGTTATTAAGTTGTTACGGAAAATAATATTTGGTATGGTAGTGTAGATATTTACCAAACCCTATTGATGAAAAAGGCAAGCAAAGTTGTATACATTTTAACATATAAATATTAACTATTTTTGGTAATCTTTTCAAAGGGACGTCTAAAAATCTATTTAAACAAAGATGAACGAGACTATAGTTTTAAATAAATGTATTCATTAAATCTTATTTTTTCGAGGTAGTTAGTAAATATTTGTTTTCTTCTCTTCCCATTGGGTTTGCCATTCAATACCTTGAGGACGGTTTTCTTGCTTGATACTCCCATTCGCACTGCATGACCTGTCCACCGTGACCTAACAATGCCAGATTATGAGTACAGGGTATGTAGTTCATCATTATGTAGCCTCCACACCCCAATATCTTCATCCATTTTTGGACTTGTCTTCCTAAGAACCTTGTTTTCGACCACCCTAAATTTCTTTTCGTCATTTAAGGTAAGAGGCCATGTTTCGCACCCATAGAGAGCAACCAGTAAAATTATTGTTTTGTTTATTCTGAGTTTAACATTTATTGACAGCAGGCGAGACGCCAACAACTTAATGACCGAATAGTAACAAGCCTTTCCCGACTGTATTATTTTCCTAATTTCTTCCAATCTAATATTGTCATCGCTAGTTAAATTTGTTCCTAAATATTTGAATTCATAAACCCTATATAAATAAAATAATATAATACATAGTTAACTAAAATATATTAAATAAGCGAAATCATACATCTTTGTTTTTGGTGTGAATTGTAAATTTAATAACTTACTATTAGTGTTTACTATAATAAAATTAATAATATATTTTCTGATAATATAAGGCTTTATGTTAGTAAATAGCAGTGTTAAATTTAGGCATCCAGCAAAATGAAGTATAAATCAGTAGTGGGCCGGAATTAAAGGAATATTTATTTTTTAAATTTGTTAGGTTAGTACAAGACACATTTCTTTTAAGTCTTCAATATTAGGGTATATATATCCCGCTGACTTTATCCTACAAATGCAAACAGTTATTTTCATTTGACAATAAGAGCGCAACTAGATTAGCACAAAATAGAAAATTTATGAGGAATAACAACAAATAACCAAAGTTTTTGCCAAATAATTCAACAAAATATGTACCATAGTCCTAAAAATTGTGAATTGTAACAAAATTCCGACAAAATCGGAGAAATTTAATAAAACTTATTAATTATACTATTAATGTTAATAAGTCTTAAAGCACTCATTGTATTGGCATGCTAAGTAATATATTCACTGTGATCTATTTCATTACCGGTCTAGGCTAAGTTATGCATAATCAATTTTACTGAGCTGAAAATAATAAAATGGGACTTATTTAGTTTTATGGAAGGAAGTGTATCACACATTATAATCCCTATGATAGCATTATCTCACCACTAAAATAGAAGATGTAAAATCTATTAATAAATAAATGTCTCTGTGTTTTAAACTATTAGTCTTTACGCCGCGTCATATTACCCGTTAGGTTTTAAAGCATATACTGAATTAAGATAATGTGTAGTGTCGCCAACCACCTGGAGAGCCGCGAAAATAAAGGGTAATTTTCATGTATGAAAAAAAAACTAGTAAAACAGGGGATTTTTAACAATTTAGCAAAAAATACTAAAATAGCTATGTTTATTATTTAGGATATTTAATCTTAAAATATTAGGTCTTTGGATAGACGAAAATGTTAACTTAAGAATTAATCACACTGATTCAAACATGTTTTTTTTAATATATCCACGTCTTACATGTTCAGGTTACGCATAAATGATAATTACTCTAATGACGTATGGATGAGCTAAGAAGCTCTTTAGAGGTAATATAACCCCCATTTGCGTCGAAAGAGTGTGGGAAACAATTTAGGGGAAATAAACACCCTCATTATACCTTACATGGATTTGAACCCCAATCTCCCCGTCATCAGCAGGCCAGTCTAAAACGAGAATGATATCTTATACCATTTGACCACTGAAGCAAGTCCTGTATTATTAACCCTTAAACAAGGGCTGTGAAGCGACAGATTTATTTCACAATTATTCTTAAACCATCATGTTTTAAATATAAATTACACGACTTCACACTAGTCATTTTGGTGAAAAATTAAATTTTATTTCTCTTTTATTCAATCCAAGCTGCCTGGAAAAATGGAAAATTCTTCTGGAAAATTTGGAAAACACAGGGAATGTTGATAGTAAGAAAATAGAGGTAAACCTGATGTGTTAGGTTTGAGGAAGGTAGAATTTTAGTTGGTGGGAGTTGGAAACCATTTTGGATAAACCACTCTTAATGGACTTGGCCACGATTTGAACCTTGTACTTAATGGTCACCAAAAATCCATATTCAAATAATATTGACCCCTGACACATACCACTTGCCCACTTTTCAGGTCTCAATTTTTAAATATTTGGATGTACTTTTAATTTCGTCCAGTTTTTAGGATCGTAAATATGTAAATTCCTCTTTCCACGTGAATAATAAAAAATGTTTTAACAACATGTATTTGGAAATGAAAGTTTTTTTTCGGCTTACTACATAATGCTTTTTTTTTCTGTCCGACGTTCGTATTTCTAGAGGTTAAATAAAAGTTTATTCATTCATTATTTAGAGTTTGTGGCGAGTTTGGTTTGTACAAACTCAATGCATGCGTCCAATTTACTGCCGAGTTCGGGCTGCCTCATATTTCCAAACATTCTGCCTCATTCCACATTTACCCCTGTTAAAGCATGCTAATTGCGTTAAGGAGAGTTAACGCATTGTATATTCAGAACTTATTGAAGTAATTTCTGTGGGATGAAATCGTGAGATTGATGATTTTGGTTTTATTAAAGTGTGATAGTTCCGAGCTTGGTGAATACTTTTGCTGTTTTATAATTATTATAGTTGAGGCACCAAGGTTAAGATATTATTAGTGCATGGAGCTGCACTTGTTATATAAACTTATTTGTAGTGGAATAGTTTATTAGCGCTTAAGGCTACAGTTATAGCACACTTATCCATGGCACTCGCCGTTATAAACGCTTGAAACTAACCTTATACCACACCAACGATTAACGATTAGCACTTTGGGTATGCATATATTATTATAAGCCTTATCCGCATCACACATCACTTGCAGTGCTTGGGGTGTTCTCGTTGTATAGACTATCCGGAACGCACATAATTACTAGCACTTGTGCTGTTCTTATTGTATTGATTATCCGCAGAGCATAACCCTTTAACTGCTTGATGCTGTTCTTATTGTATAGATTATCCGCAACATAGCCTTATAGCTGCTTGGTGCTGTTCTTATTGTATAGATTACCGCAGAGCATAACCTTATAGCTGCTTGGTGCTGTTCTTAATTGTATAGGTACCGCAGAGCATAACCTTATAGCTGCTTGGTTCTGTTCTTATTGTATAGTATCCGCAGAGCATAACCTTATAGCTGCTTGGTGCTGTTCTTATTTTATAAATTACCGCAGAGCAAAACCGTTTAACTGCTTAGTACTGTTCTTATTGTATAGATTACCCGCAGAGCATAACCTTATACTGCTTGGTACTGTTCTTATTGTATAGATTACCGCAGAGCATAACCTTATACTCTTGGTGCTGTTCTTATTGTATAGATTACCCGCAGAGCAAAACCTTATAACTGCTTAGTGCTGTTCTTATTGTATAGATTACCGCAGAGCAAAACCTTATAACTGCTTGGTACTGTTCTTATTGTATAGATTACCGCAGAGCATAACCTTATAACTGCTTGGTGCTGTTCTTATTGTATAAAATACCCAGAGCATAACCTTATAACTGCTTGGTGCTGTTCTTATTGTATAGATTACCGCAGAGCATAACCTTATAACTTCTTGGTGCTGTTCTTATTGTATAATATACCCGCAGAGCATAACCTTATAACTGCTTGGTGCTGTTCTTATTGTATAGATTACCCGCAGAGCATAACCTTATAACTGCTTGGTGCTGTTCTTATTGTATAGATTACCGCAGAGCAAAACCTTATAACTGCTTAGTGCTGTTCTTATGGTATGATTACCGAGAGCATAACCTTATAACTGCTTGGTGCTGTTCTTATTGTATAGATTACCCGCAGAGCAAAACCTTATAACTGCTTAGTGCTGTTCTTATTTTATAAATTACCCGCAGAGCAAAACCTTATAACTGCTTAGTACTGTTCTTATTGTATAGATTACCCGCAGAGCATAACCTTATAACTGCTTGGTATTGTTCTTATTGTATAGGTTACCCGCAGAGCATAACCTTATAACTGCTTAGTGCTGTTCTTATTGTATAGATTACCCGCAGAGCAAAACCTTATAACTGCTTAGTGCTGTTCTTATGGTATAGATTACCCGCAGAGCATAACCTTATAACTGCTTGGTGCTGTTCTTATTGTATAGATTACCGCAGACCAAAACCTTATAACTGCTTAGTGCTGTTCTTATTGTATAGATTACCCGCAGAGCATAACCTTATAACTGCTTGGTGCTGTTCTTATTGTATAGATTACCCGCAGAGCAAAACCTTATAACTGCTTGGTGCTGTTCTTATTGTATAGATTACCCGCAGAGCATAACCTTATAACTGCTTAGTGCTGTTCTTATTGTATAGATTACCCGCAAAGCAAAACCTTATAACTGCTTGGTGCTGTTCTTATTGTATAGAGTATCCGCAGAGCATAACCTTATAACTGCTTTGTACTGTTCTTATTATATAGATTACCCGCAGAGCATAACCTTATAACTGCTTAGTGCTGTTCTTATTGTATAGATTACCCGCAGAGCATAACCTTATTGACGCTCGGGGCTGCATGTTGTAGACAACCTTAGTTAAACTTTGGGAAACACCTAGAATGAGAATGTATAAATTGATTTTGAAATAGCCAACTTGGACAAAAGTGTATTAAATCTAATTTATATTTTTTTTATATAATTATTACCCTGAACACAACGAGATGGCGTGTTTAAGCAAGAAATGGAGATGAACAAGTCAATACATGCCGCATTGATTTGAATAAATAAAGCATGGTGAAACCAACTTCGGTGGCCGCATTGTCTGAGGCGCTACTTTTACATTGTACTAGATTGCCGACTACGAGGAGATAGAGGTTCGAATCTCGGTCGGTTGTACCAAGGTATTTTTCTCCAAAAAATTGTTTTCCACTCTCCTTGCACACAAATACTGGTACACTTTCAATAAATATAACCTTGCTCGTCCTTAAAAACATTGGCGTCATTTGTACAGCCACCTCGCAGTGCGAATGTCCGAGATTCAAAACCCAAGCTATCCATCATTCTGTTGAGATCTTGACGGTAATTATGAGAATAGCCTATCTATATATTATTATTATTATTATTAGCACCGCGTCTTACTATACGTTCGGGTTATACGCACTTACGCTAATGTGTAATGGTAGGGTGATTGTGAGATGAAATGAAGGACCTACAGTTTAACATGGAATCCGAACCACGGTGGCGACCTGGCATTCCACACATTCACAAGATGTCTTGTCAGAGGTGTAGGAAGGGTTTGGAAATCAGATAAATCTGTGCCGTGACCGAGGATCGAACCCGGCCGCCAGCATAGAAGTCTGACACCGTACCCCTAGACCACCAGGTCACCCCTATCTATATAAACACTTAGTTTGGTTCAGGAACAGACTATATTTTAAACTTTCCAAAATTATTCATATAAAAATATTTTTAAAGTCTTCTTAAAACATTTCGTAATAAATAATCATTTTAATGTTTACAAACTATAATATTTGCCACGGATATTTTATTTCCAAAGAAAGCATTAGTTAAAATAACTAAATTGATTTTAATAAATATTCAAAGAGATTGGATAAAAGTTATTAAGTATTTTTATATTTAAAATAATTGTGCTTCCAATCGAAAATAAAATAGTGTCTCTTTTAAAAAATATGTGAGCCTGTATATAACATTTTAAATAACTGACTTCTAGATCATTTTTATTCGGAATGTTAGACAAGTTTTTCATAGTTTTAACAAAATAATAATATTATTTCCTCTTTAATATATACATCTAAACCTTAAAAAAGTTATTAAACACGCCAGTCATTTGGTTTATACAGTCTGTCCACTAGTTTTTGGCACATTTTTACCATTTATAAATACGACTTGAAATATTACTTTTTTTTAACAGCACATCTTACAAACATTCGGATTATACGCTTGTGTACTAATTATGCTAATGTGTTAGGGATGAGGAAGTTATAATTTATAGTAATTGTACCCACATTTGTGTGAGAAAATAGGGTGTGAAACCATTTAGGAAAAAAAAAACACCCTTACTACACCTGACCTGGGTCGAACCTCGATCTCACCATCATCGGCATTCTAGCTTATTGCGAGAATAACGCCTTAGACAAGAGGCCACCGAAGTGGCTCTGTCACTTATTAATTCACTATAAAACTGTAATTAGCTCGTTTTACTATAAGTTTGGGTTATCGGCATATTTATTATAATGCTGTAGGAATAAGGCTAATATAATTGAGAGGAAATATACCTGCATTCACGCGGTGAGAGAATGGAAAACGTCCACTTTCTCGTAATCGAAAAACTAGATCAGATGTTATTGACGCCTCAGGCGGCTTACTCACCTTTGCGAGACGTACCAAGTATTCTGTATTCTGAGTACTAACGCTAATTTCGGTATCTGTAACGGCCAACCATTTTATTGTTACTTTCTTCGGTGGCAGCATGGTCTAAGGCATCACTCTCTCAATATAGACTTAACTTCCGATGACGTGCAGACCAAGGTTCGAATCCTAGTCGGGTGTACTGAGAATGGTTTTCCTTAAGATGCTTTCCACTCTCCCCCCACGCAAATGCTGGTACACTTATTATAAATCGAACCTCACTCATTTCTAACTTATTAGCGTAATTAGTACGTATGCGTGTAGTTTGGCCAAGTAGTAAGACGTGATAAAAAAAACTTTCAGTTATCAGGACACTAGATCGCGTGTACTCATTTTGTTGAAAATAAATGGCACTTCATAATCAATCCCATGTGCTTATATATTGTGCATTAAAAGCTCTGACAACATTTAAAAAAACAAATATTCATTTAACTGCCATTACATAATTGTTTCTAAGAAAAACAAACATACAGGCCTACTTTAATTGATTATAGAACATGTATCCAGATACCAGTTTTAACCAAAAGGGTATAGACAATTATGTAAAAGTCGAAATTTTAAAAATTAGTTAGTGGTAGTTTACCCTTATTTTGAGGGCTGTAATGTAAAAAAAAAATCCAGGTGATATGACCAAGTTTGAAAAAACATGAGCTAGAGTCCTGGGTTCGATTTAAAGATGATACTGGGGGATTAATTCCCATTGTCACCAGGGTTTGGTTAATTGGGCTTAAGTTATGTTATCTTCATCAGCTCCATCCCGTTATAATTAATATCATCATACTCTCATCTTATTGGGACATGGAAAGAGCCTCCACGGAAAGGATGTACGATTAGTACATTCGGGAGTCTCCTAGGCAACAATACATTAGTACTGGCTAATATTTCACAAACTGAGCTACACTAGCCCTCATGGCTTTTTTGGTGTTGACTGACAGCTCACAGCTGACAGCTGACGGCTTTGAAAAGTTACCAGACCAAATTATGTATCCATACGCCTAACCATATGATCTGCAAAAAACATGTGTTTATATACCTAAATATTGACTGTCAGAAGTCAGCTGTAAGCTGTCATTCATTACCAAAGAAGCCATGGGGCTACTGTACAGATATTGATGTAGCCTATACACGCCATTATTATTATTACAACATCTGTAGTACTTACAAATGTTGATTACCAGGAACAAATAATGAGATTATTTTACAAGTTTAACAAATCAGTTTATTAATATTCAAACAAGTCAATAGGAAGTACATAGTATTACGGTTAGAAACTATTCAAACCATCCATTATCTAAACATAAAAAAAAATAAACGGATACAATTATATAAATAGATCGACAAAGGATCATAAGGTGTGAAGCACCTAGGTTATGCCCTATAACCCACACTTATGGGTCATAGGTGTAAATAAGAAAGCTTGTAACTCGTTAAAGCAGGACATATACTAGTTTATCAAATGGGGTGAAAGGCAGAAACTCCACGGTAATATTAACTAGTGTTTGGTAATACAATCTAATAACAAATCTACCACACATAATTTTACTCCTGCCTGCTGACTAAGACTTCCAGCTACTGCACTTAATAAACATTATAAAGAACTCAGCTACACAAATTTAGTCCTAATTTAAGGAGCCACAAGGGAGGTAATTAGTATAGCTAATTAGCGTGAGCTAACTCCATAGAGTGTTAGACATTATAACGTTATAACTTCCTAGAAGACAAACTACAATATTACAAACAGTATATATTAGGTGAACTACCAGGAAAACTAGTTGCTACTGATACTATAGCCGGACTCTTCCTAATTAGTACTGTCTGAGCAATCAATAGTATCTTAATTCTGTTACTTTACTAACGGAATAATATTACTTAAAAAAATAGTGATAATTTTTTTCTAACGTTAAAGGTGCCTCAAGAAGACCGTACACGATAGACAAAATCCCGCGAGCTACTACTATGGACAAGTAGCACTTCCACAGGCTGCGCACCGCATCAGAGACAAGTGTCAGTTACAGACCCAATTAGGTCGTGAGGTGACCTGGTGGTCTAGGGGTAAGGTGTCAGACTTCTATGCTGGCGGCCGGGGTTCAATCCTCGGTCCCGGCAAATATTTATCTGATTACCAAACCCTTCCTTCACCTCTGACAAGACATCTTGTGAATGTGAGGAATGCCAGGTCTCCACCGTGGTTCGGATTCCACGTTAAACTGTAGGTCCTTCATTTCATCTCACAATCACCCTACCATTACACATTAGCGTAAGTGCGTATAACCCGAACGGGTAGTAAGACGCGGTGCTAATAATAATAATAATAATAATAATTAGGTCGTGAAACATAGCAATAGATAACTTGGTATCCTCCATTATTAAATTATATTATTTAATGATAATAGTCTAAAGAGTCTAATATTGACCCTAATATTTGCGACTAAGCTTAATAGACATAGAAAGGTAGTGCATAAAGTTATAAACTACGCCATATGGGCACAGGGAAACAATTCAGTAATACTGACATTGAACAATAGAGCTCAATGCTCAACAAAATATTACATCCCTCAATACATAAAGGGTGTCCGCCGTAGCTTGCTCTGCGGCGAGGAGTTGACACAGACGCCTCAACCACCGCGGTCCTCAGTAAGTCTTCCTAGCTGATGCTCGTCAATATCTAGCAACAGTTCCCCCGTGGGGTGGTTACAATAGAATAGATATACGTGAACCAAGGACAAGCCTATTTATACCAGTGGGACTAATAAAATTTGTCAAGGTTTTCTCCGCGTACGAAGAGGGGGTGGTAATCATCATACATCACGCTAGCCGATGACTGTTAGTATCGTCTGTATTGAAGCCTTTCTCATTTACTCGTCGTCCGGCTCAGGTGTTAGATTTGTGCGTGTTGGTCTTCCAAGCCGAGTTGCCGAGTTCGCTGGGGCAACCTTTGATGAGAATTGGGCGTCTTCCGCTTGTGATATCGCAGTGAGTCTATATCTGTCACACATTGTTAGAACTTATTAGATCTGGTAGTAATAGTTTTAACCTTTTGTAGGACTTCATTGTGTTCACGTGTTAAAAATTAATTAACACGTTAAATTATTATTATTATTATTATTATTATTATATTATTCATCAGTATTTAGATTTTTTTTAAATTATTATATGTGCTTGTATGATACTTGTGTACTTTTCAGTGCTGGCCTGTGATAGGTCTCACGACTGTTGGCCAGCGCTATAATAAACGAAATTGAAATAAAAAGTATTATTATTATTATTATTATTATTATTATTATTATTATTAACACCGCGTCTTACTACCAGTTCGGGTTGTACGCACTTACGCTAATGTGTAATGGTAGGTTGATTGTGAGATGGAATGAAGGACCTACAGTTTAACGTGGGATCCGAACCACGGTGGAGGCCTGGCATTCCCCACATTCACAAGATGTATTGTCAGAGGTTAAGGAAGAGTTTGATAATCAGATAAATCTGTGCCGGTATGGAGGATTGAACCCCGGACCCCAGCACAGAAGTCAGACACCTTACCCCTAGACCACCAGGTCCCCGAAATTAAAATTGAAATTATCACGAGGTCGAGAAATGTTCAGGGTCACGATACTTTCTCTATATTAGAATGGGAAACGGGCCTAAACGTGACAGATGGTGTTTACCTCACTTTTCCAACAGATATAGTAAGTTAGTTTCGTTAGCTGACCCGACTAGGGAATATAATGTTAACTCTTGGTTGTGGTATATCTAGTGAGATGAAAGGGTGTGGGGGGGAGGAAAAGGCAACGGATGAAGTTTGTGTGAGAGGAGGTTGGATGATATAGGGGGTGGAGGGGGGGGGTGGGATATACATTCTGCAGTGTCGAGTTACCGTCATTTTGGAGGCCACTAATTATGTTATTTTAGACCTTCTCTCTGTCTATCTGCGTAGCATTTCCTGCGGTTTACCTTCAAACATCGATCCCCCTACCTCCCCTTTTACACCCCTTTTAACCCCCATCTTGCTATACCCACCTCACAACCCATCTGACACATACATTCGTTTGGTGCGTGTCGGATAACTGCTTGAAATAAAATTGGTTTTCCAACGCGAACATCAGTAATAAATAAGTTTTATTTCACTTCCGTGGACACTGTCGCAGCTGAGAAGTAAAATGAGACTACTCGAGAAAATAACTCTTCCTATGAATCCGTTTACAGGTTCTGTTATCTTAAATTTGTGCAATAGCGCTTTTAAAAAAACTTTTTAGGATCATTTTTAGTATGAGTTTTTAGCTAGAATAAAAACCGCCTCGGTGGCGTGGTTGGCTAACGCGCTAGTCGTGTTGAGCTCGACTGCTGAGGTCGGGGAGATCAAGGCTCGAATCTTGGTCCGGTGAACTGGGGGGGGGGTGTTGTTTCCTAAATGGTTTTCCACTTTTCCTCCACGCAAATGCGGGTTCACTTCCTCTAATTAAAACCTTCCCAATTCCCAATCCATTAGCGTACTTAAAGGTTAACCCGAACGGGTAGTAAGACGTGGTGATAAATAATAATAAAAACTAGAAAAAGTAGGGTTTATTTTTGGATCAGTGCTAATAAATATACGAAAGTTAAAAATTTGATTGCTAACTTTTTATTTAAAAAAATTGAGCTACACTATAAACTAGTTCATGTATCTTTCATTTAAATATTTAGATTTTCTTAAAGTATTCAATGAGTAATGATAAAAAATATGATATTGCTAATTTTGTAATATTCTTTATAATTAAAAATACATTCTATAACATTTAAGAGAGATTAGTGTTGAGTTCGTTGTTTCATATTTTAAATGCTTATTAATATTTAATTTGGGAAAACAGAAAGTAAAAGTAGGTGCTAGGAAAAAACAAAATTTTTCTCTAATTTTGTATTCATTAGATATGAGGAAAATATAATTTACAGGAAATGCACCTTGCGTGGAGTGATAAAGGGAAACAATGTATAATTTAATTTTCTAAGGAATCTACATTTGAGGCAACTTTTAGAAAATGCAAACTTTTTTTTGATGTCTACAATGATAGTATACTTTACTATTTTATTAGGGTTATTTACAGATATTGATAATATCTATCAAAAGTCACACTTGCAGATCATATGACTTGGCTTATGAATACGTTAAAGTAGTCCAAGTAACTATTTATAGCTGTCATATATGTCAAGTCGTAAGCAAATTAGGTTACAGGAACTGGGATTCAAACTTAAGCCTCTCCATCCGCAGCAAGCCAGACCAAACATGCTTTGAAGTTCAGTTCGTGTTTCCATCTATGTGACTCTTTCCAAGTTTGATTCTAAAAAAAAAAAAAAAATCTATAAGAATTCATATTCCAGTTAGTTCAAGATATTTGTGCAACACCTGTTCTTTCTTTATCTACCTCTTTGTATCCTCGACTTATTTTATTCGCATAAAGCACATCTTTAAAATATGCATTCTCTTTTATGTGTACGGAGCAAATGGAACATAAAAGAAAGTGAACAAAAAAAAAATACAACCTTTTGTGAATTGCCCGAACAAGTGAATAAAACAACTACCGGAAACTGGTTCGGGAGAGTGGGGTGAAGGAAAAATGAATCGAAGTGGAAAAGCGCGAGTTGTAAGCGTGTGAGCAAACTTCTTCAAATTACTTACGTCAGTTGTGTTCAATCGCAAGTAATAGGTTGAAGCCCCATTTTGATAGTTCTCGACATCGTTTCTTTTATCATCAAACAACACGCAAGTGTTAAAATTTCTATGAAGACGGTTTTTATATCAGAATATGTTAGTTTCTTGCAAAATAAATTTCAAGGAAAAGAACATTAAATAAGTAACATGAAAAACATGATGTTGTGTAGTAAGGAAACGTATTTATATAATAAAAGTAGAATTCAATATAAAATTACAATGATGGTAGTTGAAATTAAAGTTGAAATAATGATTATAATAACAATATTAATGTATTACAATGTAACCTAAAAAGAACTGAATGTGGATTAATTAGATATAAATTGATTAGATAAAAGAATATATTGACAATGGATATGATTTTACAAGAATAGGACCATCTTACATAAAACATGAATATATAACATATTAAATAAATAAATAAATTAAAAATTAAAAAACATAATATTTTAGGTTAAGATGGATAAGTAAATATGGCAAGAATCAAAAAATATAATATTTATTAAATTATTGATGGTTGAGGATTGATAATGATGATTTAAAATTTATATTTTAATACTGAATTCTGGATTATCTGCTTTAATGCACTTGTTCCTTTTATTTCTTTATGGCTGGTGTAGTTTCAGCCCAAGTTGCTACATGTTTCGGCGTGTCAATACGACGCCATCATCAGGCAATTAACGCCTTTAATATAAGTTTGTCATTATTGAAGAACTGAAACTGATCTTAGAAGGTGTGATATAACCATGGTTATATATCAATTTAAATAAGTAACTTGAAAATGTCAGGGAATTTTTAAATTTCAGGATATAATGGAAATATAAGATAATTTTGTAAATGGTGTAACAAACTTGTATATTTAACTATCAATGGAATAAAAATATGTCGTTATATAATTTTATTAAATATTGTTTTTTATCAGGATAGTATTTTTTTCCCTTGATACTATTCCGAAATTAATTATTTGTGGTAAATCAAGTATTCAACACCCTTTTTAATTAAAAATTTTAAATTGACAGGTAAATTTGTAATTTTTACTCAGAGAAAATTCAGATGAATTTTTATGGGATTTTGGTAACACCTTGTTCTAAACCAGTTTCAGGGGATACGCAAGCAGTTATCGAAGGAAAGTTAGTTAAAATGACAAGAGAACCAAACGTGATGGAGAATTTTAGAGGTGATTGAGCTAATTTTTCTCGTTTGACTACCTGACTTTTGTCATTTGGGGAAATTTTATCGTAGGGGTACACTACACTTTTAGTCACCACCAAGAGATACATTGGGAATGCCAGGCATCCAGCGTGGTTCGGATTCCACGTTAAACTGTAGGTCCTCCATTTCATCTCACAATCACCCTACCATTACACATTAGCGTAAGTGCGTATAACCTGAATGGGTAGTAAGACGTGGTGCTAATAATAATAATAATAATAATAATAAATAGATACATTTCTATAATAGATCGGTGGTCCTCAAAATAATTATAAGTAATTGACTAGCTTTTTTTTTACACATTTTATATTAATTCCTTTCACTAAAATATATTGTAAACTTAAAAATAAAGGACGGTCTTGGCACTTTTTTTAGTACCAAAAACATTTAATACAAAAAATAGACTACAACTTTAATGTTCATTTACTTTCACAAGCTAAAAAAAAAAATTCGCTCTTTTAAACAAATCTTTAAACAACGATTGTCATTTTCTTATAACGTGGTATGTTTCTCTGTTCTCCACAATTATTTTTTTTTGTACTAAAGGCTTGTGTTTCATCTGTTGACATGTTCAATATTTACATATCCTTTGTTTAAATACACTGTCTCATGGGAATTCAAACAGCGGAGTCAGTCGTTCATTGGACGTACAATACGAAAGTGGGTTTAAAGCGTTTTCCAAACCAAGATCAATGTACAGATTTTTTTTAAAATATTTACCAGGAAGTTAAAAACATTTTCACGAATATACGCGCAGGAATTTTAACTAAATATTATATTGATCCAATAAAAATATTACATCTACCCCTGGGAAATATAGAATTTTAGATACATATTAGCCTACTCTAATTCGATAATAAAAAAACACACTAATTTGGTAGGGATAAATACGGTAGAGTTTTACGGGAAATGTAGCCAACATTTGGATGGATAGAGACTGGAAAACCATTTAAACAAAAACCAACCTATGAACATCTAGCCGGGATTTTAACGTTGATATTCTAATAACTGGTATACCAGATTAGATTTATATAATTTTCCTTTCAATGTGGGTAGTTATAATATTGTATAGTCCTTCATAGGTTCAGCAGTAGAGCTTTATTTACAGACTTATTTACATTAAAACAGTTTTTAAATAAGATTTTACAAAATTACTCGCTTCGGTGGCATAGTTGGCTAACGTGCTCGTTTCATGTTGATCTAGATTGCCAAGGACGGGGAGATTGAGGTTCGAATCTCGGTTGAGTGAAAGGGGTCCTAAATAGTTTTACACTCTCCCTCCATGAAAATGCGGGTTCACTTCCTCTAAATTCAACTTTCCCAATTCCTAATCCATTAGCGTAATTATTACTTAAGCGTATAAACCGAACGGGTAGTAAGGTGTAATGCAAAGTAAATAAAAAATAAACAATGTACAAAATTACATAATGATACTTTTGAATTATGTTTTGCTACTCAGACGCACGATCCACATTTGATTACATTAATTAAATAAGGATTATTAAGGTTGGAATTTAGAAGAGTTGTGCGTGCATTTTATTGAAACGGGAATTGTAAAACATTCAGGAAAAACAGTCCTTACTCGACCGTGTCGGTTTTACAACCCTGATCTCCCCGTCACTTGTAAGCCTGATATAATGATACTAGCTTATAACTTGCATAAAGGTCGAAAATTTAAATACGTAGGTCTATAATTTAAATGTATTTATAAAATTATGTTAAAATCTATAATCCTCAAATTTGTATAGAGAATTATTTATTCTAGAAATAAAATATTTTACAGCACAAATTAATGTTTCGTGTTTTCTATAAATGTTGTATTTTTTTAAATCGTTATAAACATTTAATTGGTTTATTACTTTATATGAAAAATATTTTTAAAATAAAAATTAGAATTTGCGTTTGGGTTGAAATGGCTTATCAGGCTAAATTAATTTTTTGATCTAAGCATTTTGAACTCTGTTAGAAACATTTATAATCCCTTTAAAATATTTGAAAATAAAAATTGATTTTATGTTTCAGAACATAGGCTACCTGAATTATTTATGCATTCATTGCGTAGAACTAAGGTTTATACTGAAATTTTAATAAAAATAGTATTATAATCAACATTTTATATTTAATTGAGAGTTTATCATTACTTAGATTGAAATAATCAACTAAAAACCTAGTTATAATTGAATAATAGCAACGGATTTTTTATTCGTTGCAGACACTTTTTGAATTCAAAACTAATCTTCAATATTTTCACGTTTTAGGTGAGCAAGTTTTTCAAGCAAGTTAATTTTTAAATAATTTGCTTAGAATTAACTTGACTTAAATTAATTTTGTGCACCCCGTTTTATTACCCATTTGACCTAGCACATATTTTCACTAATTGTGCTAGGATGAAAGAATCCAAATTTGCGTGGAGGGAAAGTGATTAAAAATTTAGGAAAAATCATTCTCACTAAACTGATTGAGGTATGCGTATAGTTCTGACAGGTACTAAGACACGGTGAGAAACAGCAATTACACTTGTCACTCTCCCACTTGTATCTACTATAAAGTGACACTAACATTTGAAACAAAAAAAACATTAAAATTTTAATGTTTGGCTTTCACCCACCTCGGTGATAGAATAGTCTATACTTAAATTGGACTACCTGATAACTGGAATATCACAATTCAAATCCCGGTCGGGTGGACTGAGAGTGGTTTACCCTAAATTGTTTTCCACTCTCCCTCTACGCAAATATGAGTACATTTTTCTCTAAATTTATTCTTCCTCATCCCTGACAAATCAGTGTATATGTGTGTACAACCATAATAAGTACTAATACGTGGTGATAAACCTAAATAAAATAAATATTTGCCTTTCATAGAATTTTGGTTAATCGGTGGTTGATTGGTTTGAGGATTCACTCTCTCAACAGACTGTACTGCCTCTGTCAGGTATATTGGCTTTTGAGTCCACGTATGATGTTGTTCCTTTTTTTTTACCAATCTTCCTCACAAATGCAGGTACACTTCCTCTAAATTAACTTTTTTTTAACCCATAACACATTCGCACACTCGTTTAGATTAAAATAGGCCTAGTTAAATGACTTTTATAGATTTGGATATCAAACGGTAGTTTAAAATGTTGATATCCTTTTGTCATTCATTAAGTAAGGCTTTTGTAAAATTTAAATATTGGTTTTCCAGACCACGTTAACATTTAGAGATAGATTTTCAACAGTTTAGCTCGTACATAAAGGAGGAAAACTTTGTATGAAAGACTATAAAGGCTAAAGTGACACAAATGTTCATAGACCTACAAATCCGAAATTTATTAAAAAAATTTAAGAAGGTGCCACATTCTTTTTTCTTTTCCTTTATTAGATGGAACTAGAAAAAATTCTTAGGCAAAAAAAAAAAAAATGTGTGGAAGTAGAGTTATATTGGTTGTGTAATCCTCATTTTCAATAATGGAGTCTCTCAAAACTTAGATTTGCGTGTTATTACGTCAAAGATAATAATCTTCAAAAAAAAAAAGAGAAGAATAAGAGGAGGTAGGTATGTTAAAAGAAGGAAGTAAAAAGGATCAGAAGATAGAAGCCTCAGTTTTGTTGAAAGAAGACTCCTTCCTCAGTACCGCCAATAAAGACCGCTTCTGGTGGTTTTGCTTACCGTCGTACTTTATTTCATGGTTCTTTATTTCTTTTTATCTCTTTCTTGTCGTGCATATTACGACGTAGTCTTTGCTAGCTCTCCGGTTTCCACGCGGCGGACTACAGACAGGCAAGAGAAGTAACATGGGCGAGACTAATCCCTTGATCAAACTCGCAAGTCTTCCTTCAACCACCTAGATAGAGAGGAGTTGAGCTGAGCTTTAGAGTCAAGACAGGACAGGAACAGGATGTCTTGTCACTCCATGCAGATGGCGTCATCAGATGACAAGGTTTAAGCACGCGATGGTTCCCTAAAGGGAAGACATTTATTCACTCATAAAGTACCTGTATTACCGTTTATATATAGATTAAAGTGGGAGTGTAAGGGACGAGATAAAAGGGCAGTGTTTTTGAATTTTTTATAGCAACACCTTTTTTGGAATAAATAAAAAAATTATTGCTCTAATATAAACATAAGAGTTTAGTTTTCTTCACGGGGCTATTACAATAGTTCTTGAATATACAAACTTTCTAAACGAAGGAAGAAAAACGTTGTCACCAAATTCTAGGACACCGTTAATAGAGTTTCAATAAATTTAGAGAATGAAGGAATTTAAACCTTATGCTTGTATCTTATTTTGGACAAAAATTATTTTTGTTATAAAAGCTTGCAATTTAAAAAAAAAAGACTTACATTCCTTAAGATTACAAAACCTAAAATCCTAAATGTAATTTAATTTTAAACTAAATGCTTTGTATAGTATTTTAATGAGACTATTAGCAAAAATTATTTCATTGATATCTGAAACTTAATGGTTCGATCCAAAGGGGTGGCCAAATGGATATATTAGACTATTTTCTTACATCGTATCTTACTACCCATGCGAGCAACCTGAATTTAACCACGCCAATGGCTTAGAGATCAGACACGTAGGATCTAAAGGTAATACACTCTTTTAAGTGAAGTGAGAGATGAAAACTTGAGTAAAAATCATACTAAGTACGCTTGGTCACTATTCTAATCCGAACCTCTCTATAACCATAAAACAAAACTAAATGAGGCTGTACTTAAATCTGTGTATCTACCGATGTAAGTAGGCCGATATTATAACGCTGTTCAATGTACAATACTGATGTGATTGTGCACATGCATATTTCTTGCGCATTTTACCATCCTATCTTCGCTAATAGCAACTCTACATTAAAATATACTTCTCTTCAGCACCTCATATATCAAGTCAGAAATTACACTTGTTTCGAATGGATTATAACAAACAGCACGTTTGTAGACTATGACTCATTTGTTCAACGCCTGCTTTAGAAAAACGGGAAGATTAGATATTTTAATCCCCACAAAAGCTTAAACCAAATTATTCCAGAACTAAGGACAGTTTTAAAAAACTCTTTTAGTGTTTACCATAGCCGAGACCAGAATAATAGTAACAGCTTCTTCATAAAATATAGATATAGCAGATACACACACACATATTTTAAATCAAAGCTGTAAATAACCTTAGTATTTATTTTAGTTTAAAGATACGTCTGTTCACTAGCTGTTTAAAACGCCTTTCTTACAAAGTGATAGGCTAAGTTGACATCGATAGCGCTGAACTAAAACGATGTTCTATTTACCAGCATAAATAAATATCCTGAGTGAGTACATTTTAAACTATTGTTTTTAAGCAAACCGTTTAATGAATAATTTCTTTCCGTCCACCGTTTGGACATCTGAGCTGTAACAGTTGCCTAACCACTCAAGCTCCCGGCGAACTTTGAATAGCCACGCGACCATTAGTGGAGAGATTCCAATACTTTTTTTATTTTTTCTGTATGTCTACGCTAAAAATAAATCTATTTGCGTGGAATTGAAGAGGCTATTAAGTGACTTAATTTACATAAGCACTATATCAATAACAGGATGTTAAATATTTGTCCTCTTAATGTATCCTGTATTGCTCCTGACCGAGATTACGACAATATCTTCTTCCTCTTGGTTAAGAAATACTACACGCCAATCAAACTCTGGTGACGATGTTTGAAGGCAGCTGAATAAAGTTATGTATACATTTAGAATTTTTTGTGGCTTATGTTTGAATGAAACTGATGTTTTAAAGTTATAATATCTACTTTATTTATTTCAAGTTTTAATTTGTAAAGCTATACTTTTTTAATTATTTCACTTAACACAAATTATTTAAGCAGTAAAATTGAGAACAGTCTATAAATAATGAGCCTGTACTACCATTAAGAGAGTATGGGGGAACTACAGAGATACGTCATTTATGTATGAAAAAATCTCCAGCTCACTAGACTGGAATTTTAGTCCTAATTTTCCTGTAAACGATGAATTTCAGAGAAACATATCAATGTTATCTAACACTCACCGTATATGTATATAAGCATAACACACAGAAAACGAAATATGGATGTAAATAGCAGAGTAACAGTAGAGCACATAGTGGGATCAGAGAACAGAGTATCAGGAGTAACAGCAGCAGCACAGTAGTGTGATACAGAGTAACATTAGTATCAGGAGTACAGTGCATACAAAGTGGTATCAGAGTAACAGTATCAGAATTAACAGTATTATAAGTAATGTATAGAACAGTTTAAAACGAACATAGGATAGCAAAGCTAGAGTACATAGCAAATTGCTAGTGATAGAAGAAGTATCAGAGTAACATTAGCTACACGCAGTATAGTGATATCAATAGTTAGAGTAACATTAGCTACAGCAGCAGTATAGTGATAGCAATATTAAAGTAACATTAGCTACAGCAGCAGTATAGTGATAGCAATAGCTAGAGTAACATTAGCTACAGAAGCATATAGTGATACAGCAGTATCAGAACTAACAGCTATAACAGCAGTTTAGTGTAACAACATTTACAGGAGTAGTGGTACTAACAGAAATAGCATAAGTATTAGAACGTTTAGGTGTCAGGAAAAACTATCAGACTTAGACACTTCAAGAAAATCAAGCACCAATCGCTTTAAAGGGTTCATGACAAATTAAAGTATAAAGTTAAAACTTGTTTAATGCAACCCGTTGGAGGTTGAATGCCATAATTCTCTATATCAGAGTTTACTTCACTATCAATAATCAAATATTTCCTGAAACAACGGTAGCAATCTTGGTTCAATCCACAATCACATAATATGAGAGCGTTGATCCATTTGATGAGGGCATATAGAGTTATTAACTTACCCTCAGCACTCTAAAACTAAGTGTTTTTATTATTATATTATTATTAATTATAATGTTTATACCATTGATATATAGGCAACAAAATAAAATATTTGTTTATTCATAAATTTGAAAATCCATTTGATAGACCTGTCAAAGCAAACACTTAATTGTTATAGTTGCTGAGTCTGAGTGGAGTTTTAAGTGGATGGAAGTGAGGTCCTGTAATTTTCCGAGGGCACTTGAGTTGGTAAGCTATGTAAACTCAAACTTGAAAATCTGATAGTTTTCTGAATCCACCCTAATGAATGTGAGTAATATTTCTTTTAGTAAATCGTGAAGTGGTCGACTTTGAGTGAGCATAAGGGTAAAAGGAATATAAAATAAACTTCTGAAGACCACACCGTCTGAAAGGAATTTATGTTGCTTTACCTTCGTTTCTGGGCTGGAACGGGAAATATTCGAAGGTGGAACCACGAAAGGCGATGTATGAAAGACGACTAATGGTTTTGTTGCTATGATTATTTTTTTACACGTGCTTTAAAGAATTAGGACTCGCGTCGTTCTTCACATGATCTAAGACGTCACTTTCGTGGTAGACTGAGTTGAGACGTAAGGATTTGAATCCCAGCTGGGTGTAATAAAGGGTAATTTTTACCTAAATGGTTCACTTCTCTGCCAACACACAACTTAGGGAATGTTTCATTAAAATTATCTACCTTAATTATATCTGATATGTGAATTGCCCGAATGGGTAATAAGACGTGTAGTGCTTAAAAAACTATGTGTATTTCTGAGCACGTCTTTAATCCCACCAAGTGAAAACTGAAATCAACCCTAAACTTAAATTGAATCCAATTCATGGAATGCCAGGCCTCCACCGTGGTTCGGATCCCACGTTAAAACTGTAGGTCCTCCATTTCATCTCACATTCAGTCTACCATTACACATTAGCGGAAGTGTGTACAACCCGAACGGTTAGTAATACGTGTGCTGCTAATAATAATAATAATAATAATAATAATAATAATAATAATAATAATACAATCCAATGCTCCCAAAGATGGTTGGTAGCAATTGAAACTCAGTATTCTCAACCTAATCAGTTTATTTTTTACGATAACTATTGAAAACGACAGAGTGTAAAAACAAATTATGTACGTATTTTATTATATAGGTTTCGAAATTATCCAAATATATTCTCTAATATTTTGTAATCTACTAACATATGTGTGACAGAAAAAATAACTTTATAAGAAAGTTACACATATGCTGGTTAGCAAAAGTGTTTTTCCACTAAGGTAGCCTACAATATATGGAATTGTCTTCAGTTTGTATTAAATATTTTTCCCTTAGCAACGCATCTTACTACCCTTTACCTTAATACGCTTATATTATGATTACGCCAATAGCTTTAGACATTAATGAGACTATATTAATAAGAAGTGTATACACATTTGCGTGGAGGGAGAATGGAAAACCATTTTTGAAAAACCACCCTCAGTACACCCAACCTAGATTCGAACCATGTTCTGCCCGTGATCGGCAGTCTATTTTACAGCGAGAGTAGCACGTCAGACCACTGAAGTGGGTATTTCAAACAGGGTAGTAAGAGTGCAACCTTTAACGCGCTAATCTCGTGTTGGGCTAGACTGCCGAAGGCGGGAGATCGGGGTTTTATACCAGTCAGGTGCACTAAGTTTTTTCCCCTAATTGTTTTCCAATCTTCCACACAAATGTGGGTGCACTTATTCCAAATTAACCCTTCATAATTCATTAGTTTTTAGTACATAAGCGCATAACTTGAACAGGTAGTAAGGCAGGGTGCTAAAGATTAATAAAAAAAAGTGGTTAATCGCTGTAGCGTGGATAAGAAATACTAAAACCAAAGTTATAAATCACAGATGTGTAAAACCCAGCGCACCGAATATGATTCAAATCCGAACCTCCTCTTCACTGACAATCCACTCTTTTGGGATGCTAGCACCATATACAGTGTGACCACCAGTGTGGGTTCATATCTTTATGAAATCCAACTAAACATGAATCATCACAGAATGAGACAATGAACTTATTCTGTTTTATTATCTAAAGGGGTGTTTATTGAACCTTATCTGTCTTTGTCTTCTTTGTTTGTATACAATTTAATGAAATCATTTTATAACGGATGTGCCTTTGTTATTATAAGGTACACATGGCGCTAGAATGACGGCATCGCACTAAGGTTTATTTATCATGGACGTTGTTGAAACAGGAAGACGTTATCTGAAGCTGTCTAGACCAGCTCTGTTGTCATACCAAGAAAAGTAATACCGACAAATATACCGGGATTAAAGTACAATTTATACAATCTTTGGTCAGGTGTGCTGTGTTGGTGTTTATGACAGTGATGAGGCAGGACCTTTATCTAGGAAGAGTGTTTTGGGGGTTATAATTCCCTCCCTCTGAACTTAACTTTTTATAAAAAGATATTTCCACTCGTATGCAAGGATTTTTTTTTTTAGCATCGTGTCTTACTATCTATTCGGATTATACGCTGAGGTACTAACTACGCTAATAGTTTTAGGAATTGGAAAGGCTATATTTAGAGGAAGTTTACCCCATTAGCTTGGAGGTAAACGATTTTGTAAAAAACACCCTCAACACACCCGACCGAGATTCGAACCTTGATCTTCCTGTTATCGGAAGTCTAGTCTACTCTAAGAGTCGTGTTGAACTCGACTGCCGAGGACGGTGAGATCAAGGTTTGAATCTCGGTATGGTGAACTGGGGGTAGTTTTTCCTAAATGGTTTTCCTCCACGCAAATGCGGGTTCACTTCCTCTAAATTCAGCCTTCCCAATTTCTAATTCATTAGTACTTAAGCGTATAACCCAAGCGGGTAGTAAGACGTGGTGCTAAAAATATACTGCGAGAGTAGTGCGCTAGACCAAGCAGTGACCAAAGCGGGTTAAAGGCTCTTATTATTGTTTTCTATAGTTAATATACAACCCCAATTAGTTTTTTGGACACCATGAACTAGTTTTGACAAGGACTCAATGTTTATAAAACCCTTACAATTTTCTGTTTAGAGATTTTACCATTAGCCACGACATATAATTAAAAAAAACTACTTTGATACAATCTTGTGACTAGAGATGAAATATTTATGGTAGATATTCAATAGGAATATTTAATGATATCAATTTCAGATAGTGAAGTGTCAGAGGAAGAGGATATAATCTTAAAGAGACTGTTTATACTGAAGTATTAAAATATCTGGTCTATTTCAGACAGTGAAAGCCGACGTTAGTGTCATTTTTTTAAATTCAACAATCAAGTACTGTTGTGGTGAGAAGAATTTGAGAAGAAAATTGTAATCACGTTAATTAGTTTATATGTTTGACGGTAACGTCCTTAGGATAAACTAAACTGAAATATGAATTCTTAAATTTGAGACATTTCGATTCAACTTGTTTCATTTAAATATTTGGAAACTTTCCGGATTATAATAAATAGTTAGAGCATTGGCGTACTAAGCCAAAGGTCCCGGGTTCGATTCCCGTGTCCAGGTGTAATTTTTCAATTATTTAGAATATGATAGCTAGATGCGAGTAAATCCTCACTAAAACAATTATAATAACTATAGCTATTTGAGTACTTAATAAAGATATGTACAATGGTGTTAGGTGACAACTGCCCCTTATTCACTTGGCCCTTTGCTATCGTTGATTGAGATATTGAGGCTAGAATTATGGACGGATGCTTTTCTTTTTCCACAGGAGGGGTGTGCAAATAATGTCAGTGTTTATAATGAGGTGATATTATGGACTTAGCACGTTCTTTCTCTATGTTATGGCTTTTTTAAGCCTACCACTAATGCTTTGTTAACATTTGCAGCAATAAATTTACAAATTAGCAGACATGTATTTCCTTTTATTTTTATGAAGTGCTGGAAGGGGTACGTTGTTAGCCCTGAAATATGTAGGATACGTGACAGACGAAAGTTTAATAAACACTGTCAACATCTTGGAATGTTTTATAAAATTCCCAATCAATTTGATTTCCCATAATTCAGCTCCCCCACAAAATCTCCTACCTGAAATGTTTTAGTTGACAAATATTTGAACACTGATGAGGGCGTTATGGCGTCTTCCTCGTTGGACAAAGTCCTTCCTCTAGACGAGGTGGTATGATTGACTGTTATCTGACATGTTATGTTTGTATGTGTGTTGAGTGTGTATTCACTGTTTGATTAGGACCTTTGGATAACAAACCTAGGCGGCTGTTATGAAGTGTGAGAAAGGACTTTTTTTTTTTTAAACAAGGAAAGATATATATCGGGAAAATATTCCCAGGGGAAGATTTACTTTGCTTCAAGAGTGTCATCGACTTTATCTGAGAACATGAGAATGTCTAGCTAGGGCACAACAAGCCTACCGCTCGTTTTGATGTTAATATTTTCACGCAAACGATTTCTACTGCCTGGTTTTCCGTTGAGTAAGCTTACCATGACTAAAGTTACAACCGAAAAACTCTGTTCCATTCCACTGCAGTCGGTAGCATTTTTGTTTTCTCGCGGCGTCTCATTACCTATTCGGGTAATACACTATTTACGTTAGTGTGTTAATAATGAGGAAAGTAGAGGAAATGTACACACATTTAAGTGGTGGGAAATTGTTTAGGAGAAGAAAAAAAATAGTACACCTGAGCATTTTAATCCTGGTTTTCCTATCTCTGGTAATCTAATCTATTGCGAGAATAACTCCTTGGACTTTGTGACCATAGAAGTGTTTTTATTTAGCAAGTAATCTAGATTAGACTTAAAAGTGAAAATTATGTATTATATTATTATTATTATTATTATTTATTATTATTATTATTATTATTATTATTAGCACCGCGTCTTACTACCGGTTCGGGTTGTACGCACTTACGCTAATGTGTAATGGTAGGGTGATTGTGAGATGAAATGGAGGACCTACAGTTTAACGTGAAATCCGAACCACGGTGGTGGCCTGGCATTCCCCACATTCACAAAATGTTTTGTCAGAGGTGAAGGAAGGGTTTGGAAATCAGATAAATCCGTGCCGGGACCGAGGATTGAACCCCGGCTGCCAGCACAGAAGTCTGACACATTACCCCTAGACCGTCAGGTCACCGAAAATTATGTAAACTAGACACAATGACAAATCACATGCTTCGGTGGCTGCATGGCCTAAGGCGTGACTGTCATAATAGACAAGACTGCTGTTTAGAGGAAGATTGGTGTTCGAATCCTGGTCGAGTGTACTGGGGGTGGTTTTCCCTAATTGGTTTTCCACTTTTCCTTGACGCAAATACGGGTAGACTTCCTATAACTATAGCCTTCTTAATTCCTAAAACCATTAGCGTATTAGTATACAAGTGTATAATCCGAAGGGGTAGTAAGATGCGATGCTAAGAAATAGACTGTGGGATTTGTATTCTACCCATACTTTTAATACAGAGCTGAACAAATTGTTATGCATTAGCATTGGCGCAACCAGGATTCGTTTGTGGGGGAGGTGGGGTTAGTTTCACTGATCAACTAAGCGGGTCCCATTAGTTTTTTCCACGGGAAAATTTGAAAATTTAAGTAATGTAAAATGCAAATGCATCAAAAGAAATACACTAATATCCAAAATAATTTAAAATCTTTAAAAATGATCATAATTCTCTAATTGTTATGACTATTAAGTTTTAATAAACAAATGTTTATTTATGCATACTGCTAGAATATACAAACATGCAAGTTTCAATGGATTGTATTTTGGTAATTTGATTTATAAAATTATTTATGAGCTAAAATCTGAAAATTCAAACAAGTAGCTTGCACTAACTCTTAACTCACAAAATCACTTTTGTAATTATTCACTTTAGTCTTATGTTAATTTTCCTTGGCTTCATAGAAAGTTCATAGAGAACTTCATCCTCCCCATGTGGATCAATCACATCTGGCCAGAACTGGGTTATATATGGGCCAGATCTGGAGGAAATCTGGCATTCCCAGATATGGCCAAATCCATTTCTGGGCCATTTTTCCCCATGGGTCCGTAACTGACACCTCTGGATCTATGTACATAAATCCCATTAAGTCTGTCTTCATTTGTAAAGTTCCTCGTGCATGATTTCAATACCTTTTGGGACAAGAAAGAGATAGGTGGGTAGCAAGGTCGGGGGGTGTCAACCTTTATCCCCCCCCCCTGGCTAATCCAGTGTCATCTTTAATATATGATATAATTTCTTTCACTATCAGCCACTGGGTTTAAAACAATATACGTAGTTGTGTATGAGAGCTACTCAGGGTCCAAGAGGCAGTGAAATATTGTGAGGGTGCTTTTTCTTAAATGTCCCCGAACTACGACCAAGCAACTGCAGGTACATATAAAAAAAGCTTCTTTCCTCATGTCCAACCCCACAGTGTAAGTATGTGAACAAATGAAATGCACATGAAACAAATAGATATAAAATATTTGACAGAAGTAGTCCCTTCAACAATTTAACTATTTATATAAATAGCCTTGTCATAGTTTTAACATCTTTTACATCATCATGTATATCAAAATTTGAAAATTAACCTCTATTGTTTGTTAAACATCGTGTTTACTTTTACTATTGTAACTCTGAATTTTCAACAAAAGCCATCCCCCAGGGTGTATTTTGTGGCTCATTATTTGTCGTTTACCCTCCCTGTACTTACACAGTCCTTTATTACGCTACATTTCACCCACCAAACCCCTTACCCTCTGCGCTAACCTGGTTCCCTTCATGTGGTAATACAGCAAGACATCTTATCTGTATTATTACAGTAACCGTTGAGACCTTTATTAGTTCTGGTTAGAGTAATTCAAGGGTTGGGCATTTCCTGACCTTGCTGAGTTTTTTTATAATGTCCACCGAAAACTTTCGAGAACTGTAATACATTCGACTGAAACATTAGATTAGTTAGTACGTCTCTAATCAATGTCAAAATAATTTAAATAATGAAACCATTTAGCTTTATGTTTATATTTGAAACATAGTAGATTAAATCATCTTAAATACCAATTAAAATAAGATTTAAGATGTTAAGCTATTACGTCTGGGTAAACACAGCTTTAAAGATTGCCCCAAAGTTTTATTTTAAAAGTTTATATGCCGTATCACGACCCCTCTCTATAAGAGTACGCCCCGACTGCGGGTTTGGTTGGTACTTCTGAACCATTCCCCTTTTCAT
Organism: Timema cristinae; assembly: GCA_039000515.1. Taxonomy (NCBI): domain Eukaryota; kingdom Metazoa; phylum Arthropoda; class Insecta; order Phasmatodea; family Timematidae; genus Timema; species Timema cristinae. The sequence continues at coordinate 30,284,366 of JBCFYV010000024.1, read as the reverse complement.
CAATCATATTATTAAGTTTGTACTAGTGCACAACCCGAACGGTTAGTGCTAAAAAAAGGGTTTCTGCTTTCAAGTACAACCAAGAAAATAAGTCATCTGATGGGTGAAATTATTCTTTGATGTAGCAAACCTATTTTTCTCCACTCTATTCTGTATTCTGGGTTTCTGCCATGTTTTTCTTTTTCTTGTAAAAGTTAATTTGAATTTCTGCTCGAGTGGTAAAGACCCGTGTCAATAATATGTCACCCCAATAGTTAAGGGCTTCCAGTTTCGTGGAGATTTCCAGTTTCTTTTTCTTTTTTTCCTCGTCATGCTCATTATCGTGATGTTTCTCTACCCAACATATTCATCTATACTTAGCATACATTGTTTCTGGTTGGCTTTGACAAGTATGCGAGATAGAGAGAGAGAGAGAGAGAGAAGAATCTGTGTGGACATAATCCTATGGAGGGAAGAAAAGAACACAAAACTTAGTGAAAAGGGAAGAGGAAAAATGAAAGAGTGAAAAGAGAACAATATAACTCTAATAATTGAGAAAGCAGGCTAAAGAGAAGAGCGAATGGGTGTAACTGAAGAGGATATGACGTGACAAATAAAGTGAGTGAGACATGCAAAGAGAGAGAGAAGCATAGTTAGAGAAGTTAAATAACTTTTAAGTAAGAATAAAGGAGAGAAAAAAAGACACCAAAAGGAAATATAACTGGAGAGAAAATGTTCACGTGTGATGCTCTCATGTCGAGCAATTAGGGCAGTGATGAATGGGAGCTGCCACCTTCTCAAACCTTCTGTCTGCCTGTTCTCCGGGGACACATTCCTCACCAGCGGTTTTCAAGCTTCCTACTCTACTCTCTTCTTCCACATATACTACTACTACACTGGAAACTACATATGTACCATTTTATATCCAATTAAAGAGTACTTTTAAAATAGCTACACATGTTTTCTCTATACAGACTAGAAACACATAAGAAATACTTCAATTTGGTATTTTAAGGTAGGCTACTTAAATGATTAAGATAATTTTTACGATCATGTTCACAAGCAATGTTTATTATTCTAGATATTTTTTTCAAAACAAGTCTTATAGATAATATTAATATTAGAATACTACCTATTTACTTAATACCAAACAACATATTTTTGCATTACTAATTAATTTTCATTTAATTATATTTTTACATCTTGCAATAACTATTGAAAGAAGAATATGGTGACTTAATTATTATATTATTCCTCACTACATATATAAAGGGTCAATCCATTTCAAGTGATCAAATATTTTTACTCTTTTGATCCCACGATGAAACTTTCCACAATTGATGTTAAAATATAAGTGCATGTGTAATTTTTTCCAATATTATTGAAAATGATTTGTTTTTATATATAAATTCATAGTTTAAAATGTTATAGCATGATCTTGAAATTAAAAACGGTCCAAAACTAATGACTTTAAAAATTATATGAAAGTTTATATAATAAGATACAAAAGGTTGTTTTTTTAACCCAGCCTTCCATATCATTTGTAGCTTAAGTAATCATTGATTTTGTATGCGTGTAAGTGGATTATTGTGTTTTTTGAGATTTTAGACGACCATAACTTAAATCTACAAGAGATAAAAATCTAAAAAAATTTTTTTTTTACTTTCCATGGCAGTACATTATATGACCCAAATTTGAACAAAAAAATTTCAGAGTGTAAGGTTAAAAAGTGTTAATATTTTGGATCCCTTGACACTGAATGACCTTAGTACACTACCTATTTCTAGATTTGGAATTTAAGCCTATTACTTAAGGGTTTTAAAATGTGATGGCATATATACATATATATATATTATAATAAATATATTATATATATTAATATATTTATATTTATATAGAGCGAGAGAGAGAGAGTGAGGGGGGGATTGATTTTAATCTTTAATATCTTAGTTATTCCGTTTATTAAATTAAGAGCCTGTTACGGTTCATAGAAATCCAGTTCTAAGCTATTTTGTTATTATATACATCATATTTTTAATTAATTAATTAAATACAATGAAGAAAATAAACTAAACTTAGATAATACAACTTGAACAAGACGTATATACTCTACTTATAAAAAAAACCATGGAATTGAGACCAGTAAAATAGCTAAGTCATATTTTTAAAAATACCACAACATTTTAAAATAAATAAATTAAAGAACTATTAAACTGTCAGACACCTTAGCTCATTCAGTAGCGTGTTTGCCTACTGAGTAAATGGTATCAAGTTCGATTCTTTGCATGCCCTAAAAATGTATATCCTTGTGAAATGTGGGTTTTCCCGTTCACAATGATAAATTAACGGCCTGGGGTTGGGTGTTGTGTCTGTTGTTGATTCAAGTTGGTTTATAGTCGTGTGCTGATATAATCAGTCGGTTCATAAAGTGAACGTTAAATATCTAAAAAAAAAAAAAAATTAAAAACATATTTAACTTATTCCAATTTCACTGTTGTCAGGTGGAGAATGCAGGAAACCTAGCTTTCATATATTTTTTGTTCCAGAATACTCATTAATCTAATCTCCCAATTAATTGGCAGCAAGATAAAATCGAAACTTGAATTTTTCTATGAGAATTGGAAACCTAAATAGATGAATTGTCACCGAAACCAGAAACTTTTGGAACTTTCGGATCATTTACATAAAAATAAGCTAATCTTTTATTGTATCACGCATCTTGCTACCCATCCACGTTTTTCGAATATGTGTACTAATAAGATACATTTAAGGATGACACCATTGCGGAAATGTAACCGACTTTGTTTTGGAGAAACAGTGAAACACCATTTAAGAACAACTCATCCTCACTACAACTGGTTTGGGTTCAAACTCCAACCTCCCCCTTCGTTTGCAAATCATATTAGACGTGTTCGTCGATGTGGACTGTAAGTTAATATTTTCTTATGTGTTACGGACTTCAATATGAAGTTTCTTTCGACACTGTCCATTTGAAAGACCCGCATGTGAGGGAGATGTTTCGCTTCAACCCACCAATCTTGGTGTGTAAACACAACTGTCAACTTTATGCACCATTATTCTCTTGGGTTTGACCGTAGATTCAGTTGGAAGAGCTTCCAAGAGTCTGAAAACATGGTCGGGGTAGTTATTGTCCACACAAGACTTCTGGAAGAAATTTAAAGGTGATACTAGGCTTATTAAAGTTTTAAATATTAAGATTGATGGATGTGTTTAAATTAATGAAACAAGAGTTTCTTATTTTATCAGAATTAAATCATTGAAAATTTCACGGTTTGCCTGAGTACATTTAAATTATAAATAAATCAAATAGAATGTGGAAACGATTGTTTTGTTGAATTTTGCATTTACTAAGATTTGTTTTAGTAAATAAGAATACCTTCCTGCTACCCACCTAGATAGGTCGTTAGCTAACGCGCTAGTTTCGTGTTGAGTAGACTGCCGAAGATGGGAAATTAATCTCGGTTGGGTGATATGGTGGTGATCTCCACACTCCCTCCACGCAAATGCGGGTTCACTTCCCTAAATTCAACCTCCCAATTCCTAACCCATTAGCGTAATAAGTACTTAAGCGTATAACCTGAACGTGTAATAAGACGTGGTGCTAAGTTAATTAATACCTCTTGCTATTTTATAGAATTTTATAACATTGAACCCACCCTGGTGGTCAAATGGTCCAAAGATGTCACTCTCTCATGTGTTTTTAAGGTGGTCTACCATAAATGTGTTTCCACTTACCTCCACACACCTGCATGTACATTTCCTCTATATCAAACATCCCTCACTTCGAGATATTATCGTATTAATTAGAACATAATACCCGCCTTGTTGCGTAGTTGGCTAAACGTGCTTAGTCGACTACTGAGGACGTGGAGATCGAAGTTCGAATCTCGGTCGGGTGAACTGGGTGGAGGGGAGGGGGTTTCCTAAATGGTTTTCTACTCTACCTCCACGCAAATGCGGGTTCACTTCCTCTAATTCAATCATCCCAATTCCTAATCCATTAGCGTAATTAGTACTTAAGCGTATAACCCGAACGGTGGTAAGACGCGATGCTAAATTAAAAGTGTTAAATTAAACCTTTTTATAAATAAACTAGTGTCTAGTGAAGTCGACTAGTTCTAAGGCAGTGGTTCTCAAACTGTTGTAGCGGTGGACTGCCGGATGGCCCGCAGATGGAACTATATGATTGAAGAGTGACGGATTGGGGTGTGAAAGAGCTAAAAGAGAACAAAATTGACAAGCTAAGTCCGCAAAGCTAATCATACTTTGTAGCACAAGTAGTATTACTTGTGAATTGTGAAATATGCAGAAGAAACAAGTCAAATAAAAATGCTGTCCTTGAATACTTGATAAACACTTTGCTTCATTAGATTTTCCGCCCTCGGTACGGCGACAGATAACTATTATTATTAATATGGGGTGTCCACACATGCACTGAATGTTTATCAAGGGGTACGGTATTTTTAAAAGTTTAAAAACCACTGGTTCAAAGGAACCTAGTTTGTTATTTATATTGATTACCGTCCTCAGCTGTGGATATTATAAATATTGATGCTGATATTGGGTGTGTTTTTACTGGAGGTAGGTTAGTTTGTAAGTCGTATTATTGTATTATCTTTATTAGCACGTGACAAATCCTTGATGGATGAGTGGTAGTTTGATTGTAGTATTTAGGTGTTATTTTTCAATAAGCAAATAATGTTACTTGATACGCTTATATCCGTAACCTAAGATAATTTCGACCTTCCAAGCTTAACTGGTACTTTAGAACAATTAATTGTAGAAGGGTTTTCCTTCTTCTATTAGATTTAAAGGGTTCATGATATATACAAATAGTTTTAAATTAAAATAAGAGGTTAGTATAGACAGAGAATATTAATTTATGCTATCTGGAGAGAGAATGGAAACACTATGAAGATGAGTTCTACGTGGAAAATTATCCACTGCTGCACTCGGGACATTATTCAAACTCACTCTTACCGTTCAGCTAAGAAAGTACGTTACTATTACTATTGGGTGACCTGGCGGTCTAGGGGTAGGGTGTCAGACTTCTGTGCTGGCGGCCGGGTTCAATCCTCGGTCCCGGCACAGATTTATCTGATTACCAAACCCTTCCTTCACCTCTGACAAGACAACTTGTGAATGTGGGGAATGCCAGGCTGCCACTGTGGTTCGGATTCCACGTTAAACTGTAGGTCCTTCATTTCATCTCACTATCACCCTACCATTACACATTAGCGTAAGTGCGTATAACCCGAACGGGTAGTAAGACGCGGTGCTAATAATAATAATACTATTACTATTCATAAGCCCACATCAGTGGACACACGGTTTAAACGTCTGGATACGGGAGGCTGGGCTTCAAATTTCAACAAGGTTTACTGAAGGCCTTTTTTTTTCTAAATGGCTACCCACTAGTCCTTTAAGCAATCCTGGGTAGATTTAATTTAAATTCTAATTTTCTTATTCCCATTTTAAAAGTGTAATTAAATGTGGATAACCTTTTCGTTTAGTAAGACTGGGTGTATAAAAAATAAACATATTATTTCTACAAAAATATGGCTAGCTTAGAAAAATTTAAACATTAAATTTAAATTTATATAATTTTACACCCAGTTGAAGATAAATTTAAAGTTAGGCATTCTAACTTAGTGTATTGGACCAACATATATTGTAGATACCATTTCGACCAATATTAAAAGTATATAACCTTTCTTTGCCGTTAAAGTATTATCAACATTTTCTTAAATAATTAAAATTTTGAATGAGTTCAACGTTTGTTAATATAAATGAAACTTAAAAATAAACTAAATTTATAGTTAACACTATCGTTTTAAGATTAATCGTAACACTATATAAAATAAATTCTGGGAGGAAATATAAAAGGAACAAAGTACAAAATAAACGTTTTCATGGGTTCCCTCCCCAGTAGACGTATTTTAATAGATTCCCAAGGCTATTACTTTGAGGCAATTCCAGTAAATACCAGATTGAATCCTTCGCCTGACTCCCAATTTTCATTGTTTTTTCCACGCTCTTTATGTCCGGACTATTAACACGCTATTAAAATATTATTGTCACAGCGTCAACTGTATCACAAAATGAGTCGTATAATTCATAAGGTTTTTATAGGTCTATAAAAACGTTAGGCTTTCCAGTTTGCATACTGTTTAAACTTGACCCGATTTTTTTTTTAATTTTATAAGCACGTTAAAAGCTCTAAACGACTTATTTGCGCTTCCATGTAATATCCAGAACTATGAATAATGTCAAAGTGTTAAAGTACTGGTATATTATTAAATAGTTATTTTTAGGCCTGTTTAAGACAGTTTTGTTTTAATACCAACCACATTTACAAAACCTAGACTAAAATTGATAATCCCATGGAAGATTGTAAACAAATATTTTCCGGCCGATTATTACGTAAGAGTGGATAAAGTGAGAGTGAACTAAATATCATATTTATTTTTATTAAATTAAATAAAAATGTTACGGTACACTGCTCAAATTTTATCCCGCATTTTTCTTAAAATAAGCATTTACCAAAAACTTGTAAGTATTTTGAAACTAACTAAATACATTGTTGTATAAATACTACACCAAAGATCATAAATTAAATAATATACATCGTTACTTTCTCTATGGCGTTAGAAACTAGGAACACTTTTACAGAAAAAATGAGAAAATAGAAACATATTCGTCCACCCTAGAGCTTAGAAATCAAATTATAAGAAAATATAATTTTTTTTATTCAGTCTTTGGAAATTAATTTGATTCTTATGCTCTTTGGTGATAACTTCATAATGCCAAACAGTAAATAAGTAGCAGTGTTTGTTATTAATTTTCATTTATTATCTTTGGTGTAGTGTTTCTACAACAATGTATAGACCTATTATTTGGTTCACAAATCTTAAGAGTTTTTCATAAATTTATATTTTAAGATAAAAGCGGAAGAAAGTCTAGGCAGTGTAGCTTACCATTTATTTTTATAGTGAGATCCTTGATACACCACGACACCTATGTGGCCACCCCGCCTTTCTCTAAGTGTCGAGAGAATCGATCAATAAATATTAAAATCTAAATTTTTAACATTCATGTGATCGTAAATAAATAATTGTTTACGTCCAAACTATTCTAGAAAATTCAAAATCGGTCAATTTTTCGTTGTCTCTGTTATAAGGTTTCAGTCCCGAAAAATGATTGTAAATATACTCAGCGTAACCTTTGTGTTTGATTTAACTTGCGTAGATAAAACAAGGCCACTTTGTTTGGTTATTTTGTTGATAATATTTTTATTTACATATGTATTCAAGTATGGTATATGTATAAAAATGTTTAACATGAGTATGAATGTATGTAAAAGATTATGATTTAAAATTGTGGATGAATCTGAAGTGAGAATTCAAAAATCGAGATTAGAATCTAGATATAGGATACGTGACATCTATATCAATACAACTTACTATATATATATATATATATATATATATATATATATATGTTATTTTTATAAGTATATATATATATATACTTATAAAATAACATGTCCTGACTGATTCATCATCGCCGAGCGCAAACTATCAAGGCTACAAGCATGAAATTCGGACTGTATATTCATTTTGTTATGTAGACACCCACTAAGTAAGGATTTTAGAAAATTCTACCCAAAGGGGTCAAAATAGGGGATGATAATATGTATGAAAGTCCGTCATTTTGAAAGTTACATAAACAAAATTTTGTATTTCGGTTATTGACGTAAAACAAATAAATACGTGTTTCAGGAATTTTGGAAATTTTATTTAATAAGGGATGAAAAAGGGGTGAAAGTTTGTATCGGACTTGCATTATTTTTGATCTGAGGTCAAGTTATGGTCATCAACGTAACATAATATTTTAAATTAATCTGTAAATACATATGTATATTTTCGTATTTGTATATAATCAACTTCCACGCGAGCAAAGCCGCGGGCAACAGCTATCTAGTGTATATATATATATACTAGTAATACTACCCTTTCTGTTACTATTTATACTTGGGTTTTGTTACCTATCCAGCTTATCTACCTACTTAAACAAATGGAGGAGAGGTGAGAAAAGATAAAATTTAGAGGAAATGAACCCGCAAACACCTTGTCGGGGTTCTAACCTTAACCTATTTTCACCAGTAAATCAGATGGATCAAGATCGACGCCTTTGTCTTTGTGTCCACCGCTGCAGGTTATCACTATTCTACTACTTAAGCTATTATAAATAATTTAAAATATTACATTGAGCTGCTATTTAATTTTAAATTGTATTATTAAAAGTACTGAAAGTAAATCGAAAGGGGCTTGTACCAACAACAACACAAATATCTATGTTAGTGACAATAAAATATATTCCCGAATGACTTCATTGATGTAGTCAAAATACTCTACTCTGTTGACTCTTACAGTCCTTTCGGCAAAGGAATGGTGGTAACTGACAGCTAGCAGAAGATTTAAAAACGGTTAAAATAAAAACACAACTAAAAACAAGATTGTTTGTTGTAAAAGTTTTGACTGCCAAAAGTGAAAACAAATCAATATATTATGGTCTTAAAGATCATATGGTTTAGCGAATGGATATAGGAGAGTAGATCTGGTAACTTTTACTAGCTGTCGGTTACCTACACTCCTACCGTAGAGTGAGTGTAGATCAAGTTTTCACAAACACTTCGCCAGTAGCGTACTCCTCTGGAGCAGTGGCCTGACTGACACTCCTTTCAGCTCTTCATAAAAAAAATATAAAAAAGCTAATGCCTGATATATTTTAGATCAAAAACTGTAATTCCAAATGAGTTGTATATCCAATCAAATCCGTGACAGTTCAAAATAAAATAAAATTCCAGGATTTCACGTAAAGATATATGTTAATTTGTTCATAAGACTTACAGTAGCCCCATGACTTATTTGGTGCTGACTGACAGCTGACGGCTTTGAAAAACTACCAGACCAAATTATGTATCCTTACGCCGAACCATAGGATCTGTACAAACATGTGTTTAGCAGCTGTTACTTCTGGCAGTCAAAATTTAGGTATATACCTAAATGTTGACTGTCAGAAGTCAGCTGTGAACTGTCAGTCAGCACCAAAGAAGCCATAGGGCTACTGTACCATAGTCAAAAAATTGTTTTATTCCCTGAAATTCTTCTCGTACCTCAAAGAGGATACGGTATACCACGTTTTGGTAAACACGGCTCTATATAAAAATATAATCAGTTTACAACGTACTGGAGGTATTCTTTTCTGTACCTAATGTTCATAAATATAAGCCTTTATTATCAAAACATTTCCTAGTGAAAAACTTAGCTCCTAGTGATTATTTCCTTTGAATGATCTTTTCCTTATATAGCTCATTAATGTGTATTTAAAAGTCATTCCTTGGTCACGTAAGCTCAGAGAAATGACGGAACTAGTAGAACACCAATGTAATTCAAATATGAGTTTCCGACGTCCGTTTTGTATGTTAGGTGTTGAAGGACGGGTAATTAGGAGTGGCGTGTACGAGAATAGACGACAATGGGCGAGCCTTAGAAAAGCGGTGACAAGGGACAGTCATGTGAAAAATAAGAGAAAACAGACAGAATCCAAAAATTTCCGAGGAAAAGAAAGGAAAAGATAACATAAAAAATAACTTGTATGAAAGGCAAAATGTGAGAAAAAGGATATGATGGATGAGTTTGAAAATAGGGGGAGAGCAAATGGAAGGGATCCGCCAATAGAGGTGGGCAGATGAAAAAAATGAAGGAGAGGAGTAATAGCGAGAGTATAGAATGGAAAAAGATGGAATCTCCTTGTCACCGCTGGCACTGTGAAGTTTGTGTTTCCAATTCAAAGTCACGGGGACGACACAATGATTACTGCTGTGTGACCCCATAGCGGGATCGATGCAACCTTATAATGGAATTGTCATGCGAGGGTAGGTATTGTAGGATTGCCAAACGATGGTAGATATAGTAGTATTTATTAAACTATTATAGGTATAGTAGTGTTTTTAAACTATTGTAGGTAGAGTGGGATTGCCAAGCAATGAATAATATATAGTAGGATATTTATATGCTAGCAGTTCAATGTGATTTCCATATAATGGTAGTTTGGTGTGATTAGTGAGATATTTTTGTACCTTTAAATTAGAGCTTAAAAATACTCGTACCATCTAAAATTCAATTATTTATTCTTAGTTTTGATCTGAAATATGAATGTATGGTAAATATGTAAATGTGTTTTTATATATTCTATGCTAGTAAAAATTATTTAAACGATAAAATGTTAGAGAACATTTTTTAATATTTTTCTATTCTTAACTATGTCTCTATAAATAATGAATACAATCAAAAAAATACTAAATATACTGTTTTTGTAAAAGCATATTTATTACACTACAAGACTCTATCCATACAGTATTTGTGTAAGAAGCCCCAAGCAAACTCTCAATTTAAATGATTTGGTAGTTTCACTTCATGTTAATCTAAGGGTCCCAATTTTAATTTTTGGTGTCAACCAAACATATATTATAGTACAATTTTGGTTTAATCTTTTACTAAACTATAAATTAACATTTTATGATATGGTTCCCGTATTTTTACTAGAATTAATATAAGATTTTAATATTCATAATACTGGCACTAAAGCGTTATTATACATTTATTAATAATAATAGAGAAACTTAGTACCAGTTACACAATAAGACTAGTATTATTTTACTACTATAAAGTCACATGGCTAACTTACTCACTCACTGATTAACACTCAATTCACTATCACTCACTCACTCACTCACTCACTCACTCACTGACATTAATGTTAACCCACTTCCAGATAAGCTAGAAACATGAAATTTGGCAAAATTATAGCTTCTATCCTGTAACCGACGACAAAATTCCAAAAATATTTAAAAAAAATTAATTAGTAAATTCTGAAAGAAATTCAAAATTTCGGAGACACTTTAAAGTCGGTATATACAATACAATACCGGCAACTTTAAGTTGTTCCGTTCAAAACAACGCTGGAATTACATTAGTTTACATTCACTTGCAAAAAAAACTCACTGGGGGTTTGGGGCGGAGTCCCCAACGAGCAAAGCTAATTAAATACATACAAACATATTACAATATTAAATAAGTTAATAAGGCATAAATAGGATAAGCGCCGGAAGAAAATGTAAACTCTTTGTGGCCATTATACAGACGTATGGACATTATATAATTGTATTACCAGTATAGGCTAAGAGAGATAAGTTATACATTATTCAAGTTTAAATACAGTAATGATATTTACGAAAATTGTTAGCACAGCCCCATGTACACTTTATTTTAGATTACAGAGATTTGACTTGAAATTCTATAGATTTGTTATAATTTCAATAATTAGATATTTATTTTAATTTAGAACATACTAGTCTTCCTAAAAAAAGTGACATAATATAATGTATTTTAATTTTCTGTCACTTTTTTATATAATAGGTTTTAGACTAAAAAACCTAAATAGTTCCTAATATGAAGACATCTTTCTGACCTTAAAATAAACAGACTATCTTTAATTTTTCTTGACCTCTATGAGATAGAAGTATTGTGAGCGTCAAAAAAATCGAATTCGAGATTTTGATAAAAGTCAACGTTTCAGAGTAGTTTTCACAATGCCGTCTGTCTATCTGTCTGTCGATCTCTCGGCCTAAGACAGAAACACATTTTCGGATCAGGCTAAAACTTGATATAATCATAAAATTAACCATAATTTAGTGAAAGCCAAAAAGAGAGATTTTTTTTTTCTCAAAATCCGTTCTAACGATTTTGATTAAACCTTCTATCAAAGCACTGTTTAGCATTACAAACAACCCACTTCGATGGCTGCATAGTCTAAAGCAATACTCTCGCAGTAGACAAGATTGCCAATGATGGGGAGATCAAGGTTCGAATCTTGGTCGGGTGTACTGTGGCTGCTTTTTCCAAATATTGTTTTCCACTCTCTCTCCACGCAAATTTGGGTACAAACAAAATTACAAACAAAATGGCAACTCTCATTTTCCCATGAAAATGACTTTGAAGGATATTTTACATGAGCAAAAATTTCCAATTTTGATCGCATTTCCGCAACTATTTCAGGTACGAACTAGTTTTTCCTTAAAATAAAATCTTTGATTTGAAATAAATTTTTATAAAACCAATATTTTCTGGACTTAAGCAAATATAGACGTATGTATTTGTTTGTAGGTCTTTAAAAGTTATTGAAATTGATTGTTTACCCTTTGGTGTAAAGAGGTGTTCTGATTTTCTCATTGTTTCTGTAACATTGTATATTATTTTGATTTTTTTTTTTAGTGGAACTTTTTTGCTACAATTTACATTATTTCGTTCCATGGATCTTACGAGTTTTAAGTAAATGTCTCTATTTTAAGATAAAAAGAATATAGAATATGTAAGTTGTTACATCGCACCATTTAAATAACATCATTCATTTATAAAAATATTCTTTAACTGTAAAAAAAACCAAACACTTTGTCTTAGTAAAAAATTAACACTGATTAAATACTTTTGTCATATTGTTGTTTGGAAACCGGTCTTCTTTAGCGTTTTTTTTTCAACCAAACATTGAAAATATAGTTGTCTTGTCTCCAAATTGGGAATCATTTGAATATCCACCTTTGGGAACGAATCTCTTTGGTAGCGTTGTAAGTGACTAATGTTTAATTCATAAGGTATTCTTCTTACTCAATCAAATATTCCAGGGTAGTTACTAACTTGGCTTGTTTCGCACGAAGATGCAGTGTTTTATTTGGGGGGATTAAATGGGATAATAAGGTATAAGGGACGGAGGGGGGTTTCTCTTTATAGTAGTGCTTTGCTTTTGGAATATTTATTAATATTTTATCTAGAGGTACCGGGTTGGTTCCCAGGCCTTCCAGATTTTCTGTGAGGCAATGTGTCTGGAATGGGTTCAACTCAGCCTCGTTGAAAGCGAACGAGTAGCTACTGAATAAAAAAGTAGCGGTTCCGGTCACCTCTATTCGCGGAATTCGACACAATCTTCGCTAACAGATGGCAGCCACTCGGTAGATGTGGACTTGTTGCAAACTGATTTTGTGGAGCTATATATTTTATAACTTAGTTATTTTTAACTAATATCTGTAAACTATATCTTTGATTTAACGTCATCATTATATATTTGAAATTAATATATATATTGTTAATCACCACTCTATAAACGGGGGGAAGGGGGAGGGTATTTGAAGGCCCCACTCTTCATGTACAGTACATTATTCAAAAATATGATAATGCACCAATTATATATATAATATATATATATATATATATATATATATATAAAATCAATATTATTAAAATATATATAATGAGATAAAATACTAACTGTCTATTAAAATGATCTGTTTAGTTTTAATTTTCTTTATAATTGATATAATTATCTACTTATAATAAGCACACATTTAAAAATATACCAAATAACATTTTGTTTTTCATGACTAAGAAACATTTAAAATAATTTTATTATATTTCCAAATTTCGATCAATCTTTCAACATTTAATCATTAACAGAACCAATAGAAGATCAATAATCACCTTAAATAAAATAGATCACTAAGGTACTGAAACCACAGCCCTTATACTTCCTGTGATATAGCTTGGAAACCGGAAATTTCGTCGGTATGTAATTTCCTGGGATTTAATTAATTACACAGTTTTATAATGTGATCAAAGGTGCGGTTATTTGATAAACTTTGCAAAATAGAATCAAGGTGAACTAAGCTTCAAACCCGCCTCGATGGCGTAGTTGGCTAACGCGCTTGTCGTGTTGAGCTCGACTGCTGAGGACGGGGAGATCGAGGTTCGAATCTCGGTCGGGTGAACTGGGGTGGTTTTTCCTAAATGGTTTTCCACTCTCCCTCCACGCAAATGCGGGTTCACTTCCTCTAATTCAACCTTCCTAATTCCTAATCCATTAGAGTAATTAGTACTTAAAGCGTATAACCCGAACGGGTAGTAAGACGCGGTGCTAAATATTATTATTATTATTATTATTATTATTATTATTATTATTATTATTATTATTATTTAACCACAACTAAACTTGAACTCTCAATATAAATGTATTTCGTCGGAAATAAAGTTTAATATTGACTAAAAATGTAGGACTATTTTTGTTCTACGTGCCCTGCGTTTTACTACGCGTATTGGTTCCTCTCACTTTTATACTGAGAGTTATGGATGAGTGAGGTAAAATTTAGAAAAATGATGCATGAATTTGTGTGTAGTGAAAGTAGAAAAAAATTTAAGAAAAAAATCTCCATCCACTCGCTCGGGATTTGATCACTAACCTCCCAAGCGATATCAAAGGATTTTCCCAAAGCCCTTTTACACGTACCCAAAAAATTCAGGTACAATACTAATACAAAAAGTAATAATAATCTGTTTTTTCAATAAAAAAAGTATGATAAACATGTTGGGTCTGTGTGAATAAATACATGTTAAATATTTAATTGTTTGTATGCTTACCTGTCTATATATAGTTTTCAACTCTATTATTGTTGGTTCCTTAATTTTTTTTATTATATTCATAAACGCACTCATTTGTGTAAATATATATTTTTTATAATATCCAAATGAATTTTTTTGGACATTATGAATTGGAATATGATTAATATATTTCTAGAACATAAGTACATATATGTTTATATATTGTATAAGTGGGTGACGTTAGAAAATGCAATGTCCTTAACCTGTCCAAATAAAAAAAAAATATTATTAATTATTTATCTCTGCTTTTTACTACATTTTCATACTATACGCCCATGTCCTAATTAAGCTAGTGTGTTAGAGATGAGGAACTTAATTTAGAGTACGTTTACCCACATTTATGGAGAAATAAAGTGGAAAAATATTTAAGGAAACCCCCCTCAGTACATCCGAACAGGATTCGAACTCCAATCTCCCTCTCATCGGAATTCTAATCTATTGTGAGATTGACGCCTCGGAACATGCGGTCAGCAAATGAAGCAGGTATTTTTTAATATTAGTATTAGTGATATATATACATAATAATATTGTTGTATTGTTGTCTATTACACGCATATTGATATAATAATTTATGTTAAAAAAATAAAAGCGTTTGTAATCATTCGTCGTGTACAACTTGTATTTCCTTTATTGACATTTCCCTTGATGTGTAAACCACCGTACGGTGAACTAACCAACGTACAAATTCGGCCAACAACAGAGTACTGCTGCTACCTCTTCACCATACTGCGTGCCTAATGATTGAGTTAATACGCGCCGCCTCCATATGTGGACACTAGCGGTGACAATAGAAAACCGAATAATTTCCATTCAAAGAGCGCGTACGGGGGGGAAAGGGGGGTCTAGGATGTTCTAGAGAGGAGGATGGTGGCTTGGAACGGTGGAGGAAAGTGGGGGTGGGGGGTAGAAACCTCGCCACATATTGGAGTTAATTGGGACACACTGCGCATACTGGATTGCTCCAATGTCCGGACGCCAGGGAGGAATTCCCTGTTTGCTGAACCCACTAGCCTATAGCTGGCGTTACTACGGAGTCAGCGATTTCACAAGTGGCGGGGTGGGTTGGGAGAGGGAAGGGGGAGAAATTCTCTCCTAGGATGGGGTAAAAAAAAAAGGGGGGGGGGGTCGTTTATGGAAAGGGTGATGGAAGCCAAGTTTGAAGAGTCATTACTACCAAATATTGGCCACTTGAATCCTGAATACCATTAAAACACAAAATTGCTGACGATAGGATAAAAAAAATTATGTCCAATAGTTGAAGGTAATATTTTTGAAAGGTTTAAAATGTATTCTCATAATATTAGGGAAAGTAATTTAATATAACTAGAATCAAAGGGTGTTACAACGTTTTAAACATTATAATATATATGCCTCAACGTACATTGTTTAGCATTGAGGTTTTCTAGCAAATGCTAATTTCCATATAAATCAACCCTCTTTTCCTATATTAGTTGGGAAATTAATAAAAATACTGGTCATAAAGTTTAAACCTAAGCTCTAAAACAATTTTAAGAAAATATCAGCAACTAATGGAAATTTCAATATTAATCAAATGTCCTTTAATTAGAAGTAATAATAGGATGCTTCTGTAACCAAGTACATTTTGTTATAAAGCTAACAAATATAGTTCCAACCAGTTTTTTTGTGTGTGTTTGATATGAATTAATGTTATACAGGGGCGTCGTCATTGGAAGGGAAGAAAGGGGTCATCTGTCCAAATGTAATTCTCTTAACACCGTAAAAGAAACTGTGTTTAATTTAGAAAATTAAAATTCACGTTTGGAGTATTGTATAAATGATTAAGTTAATACTTTTATATGACCTACAAATTTAATACCGTTAGCATATTATTTGTGTTAGTCATTTGATATGAAATGTATTTTTTCATATACCCTAGAGTAAAAAAAGACTTGTTCTGATTCCTGTAATAATATCGGCTAGCAATACCAATAATTATTGATATAGCTATAACTACGTATTATTTACTAAACAAAGGGTCTCGGGTTTTATTCCCGGTATGCCAAAAAATCTATCATTAGTTAAATGTGGTTCACCCTTTCACGGTGATGAATTAACGCCCGGGGCTGGATTTTGTGTGTCATCTAGATTTAAAATTAATATAAAATCAGTTGGTTCAGAAAGGGCACGTTAAATATCTCCAATAGGTAAAGAGAGATGAGTTGATAAAATTAAAACACAAGCATTATATTTAAATAGATAAATATATCACAGTAACTAGAATATTTACAAAATAAAATATTAAACTGCATCAAAATATTTAAATGAAATTATATCAAGTTTTTTACGTATAAAATTCATCCGTTCTCTGTCGCTAATCTCGAGTAAAAATTTCATCCTTTGGCCACCTAATTAAAGCCTAAATTAGGCGTATATACGCTATCATTTAACAACCAGCACTAGTTCCTTGTAAATAAGCAGTAAATACATTTTGTTTAATTGGTAAACACCAACTGCCTTAAAATTGTTCCATCCTCTAAAACAGTAGACCAAACAAGCTGGGCACGATATACGGGCTTACAATATTAAGGCGTTTTTCCATTTTCATTTGGCGTGGAAATGCAGACCCGTGGGAACAAACGATTATCTTCAAGAATATTTATTGTTTTGCTACTTTCTTTTTAGGAAACGGTTTGTTCAAGAATAGAATCATGTTGATTTAGCTATAACCCGCCTCGGTGGCGTAGTTGGCTAACGCGCTTGTCGTGTTGAGCTCGACTTCTGAGGACGGGGAGATCGAGGTTTGAATCTGGTCGGGTGTACTGAGAGTGCTTTTTCCAAATACTGTTTTCCACTCTCCCTCCACGCAAATGCGCTTTCACTTCCTCTAATTCAACCTTCCCATTCCTAAATCCATTAACGTAATTAGTATTTAAAGCGTATAACCCGAACGGGTAGTAAGACGCGGTGCTAAATATTATTATTATTTAGTTATACTTTTTATATACAAACCTCCTCTATAATTTAACAGTGATCAAATATCAATAATTTTGACATTTTTCAATAAGGCACTAACTTTTATTATTATTTGATTATTTCATATTTTCAATGATCTTCTCAAATTTTTCGGCCCCTCGTTCATTATCCATTTCCAATCCTTTCTTCCACTAGTTCAAATATTTGAGAACTCGTCTCACGGAGAAGGGAGTGGGGGAAGGGAAATGGCAGCTAATGAATCGTGTTGGCTCATATATATATATATTATATATATGGATAAGTCATCCATCTTGTTACACTGTTTCTTATAAATGTCGATGAAATGGATAATATAACAGAACTTAAAATAGCGGAAAATTAACATCATTTCAAATTAAAATATAATAATTTTTGACTAATAATATGATCAATAATGTTTCATTTGATGAAATAAAACTGTATTCGAGGATAAATAGAGTATTTTATCCCCAATAGAACTTATTTTCTAAATGTTTGACTTCAATTTGTTTTGATTTTAAACCTACAGAGTTTCCTCCACACTACTGTGTGTAGAGAAGTGGCGTTTATTAAAACTTCACACTATTATTTTAAGAGCCTTATTTAAATAACAAGCATACAATTATTAATTAACGGACGTGAATTTATTAATATTTTACAAAAATTCTATACATAATATTTAAAAGCCATTCAATTATTTAGAGAGCTAAACTTAGACTGAATAAATGGTTAAATAAGCAATTAAAACAATCTAAATAATGAATAATATTAATAAGTTCATAGTAAACACTTGATATTGCCAACACTTGATGATATTAGTTTTATAATTATTTAAAAAAAATCTATTTTAGTGTGCACATCGTTCGTCTTAACGAGTAACGTAATTACCGGTTTCCTATCAGTGGGGATGGGGCAGTGAGAGGGAATAGGTGGGGGAGGGGGGGGGGTGTCCCTTCAGTGTGCTATGATTGGCCCTCATTCCAGTTTACATTAGGGTTCATAAGCACCGCGACTGCCTCCGTTAATGCATTTAGCACCCACATTCATGATTGATCTAATTTCGTAGTTATCTCCCTTTCATGTTCACTGCCGGGGTATAGTCTCATTAGTTGCAAACTTATGACACTTCTAGGGATGTTATACCCTCCTATTAAATTTTACCCTCAGTGGTGGACACGTGGACAAAAGCGTTGGTCTCGTCTGTTTTGTTTTTGGCAGGGGTGAGTTCAATGTTCGATTCTGTCAGTGAAACTGATTTTTTTTTATATAAAAAGATTTCCCCACTCTTCATCCACACAAATGTGAACATGTTTCTTCTAAATTACACTTTCTCATCCCCACAATTAACAACGGTACCAGGGGATTGGCTGGTTCATCTGATGATTTGTTTGTATATATAAGTTGTCATAAATTGTGCTGTTAAGGTAACCATAATTAGTGTCATAATTTTGGTATAGTCTTCGTAAATTGTGTATGGAGTCGTAATAGTTTGTCTAAGCTCGTACTAATGTTTAAGCAGGTTGAATTATTGTTTTTAATTATATATGTAATTTATTATATTGTTTAGCGATGCGTCAGCACAAAAATATTCCATAAGTATCATATACACTAAGCCTGTGCGAACCTTCGAAATTTCGAATCTAAATTAGAATCTTACTAAAATTCGGATTCGATTAGAGCTTTCGGGTCTTATTATTAGAGATTCGTGGTAAATTCAAAATTTCGAATCTAAGTAAATTTGAGATTCGATTCGAAGGGTTTAGTTCGAAATTCAAATATTTTTCATACTTAAGAATAATTTCACTTTCTATGGTCTTATACAGCAAACCATTATATAAAAAAAATATAATTTATTTCGTTTATAACCTTTCATAATTTAGTCATGAGGTTTTGTTTACTTGTTTAACTAAAGATTAAGTTAAAATATTTTTAAAGACTCTTAAATATAGGTTATTTGATTTGGATTTGAAACATTTTCAAAATGAAATATTCGATTCAGATTCAATTAGAACATTTATTTTTAGTATGATATTC
This sequence comes from Timema cristinae, assembly GCA_039000515.1. Taxonomy (NCBI): domain Eukaryota; kingdom Metazoa; phylum Arthropoda; class Insecta; order Phasmatodea; family Timematidae; genus Timema; species Timema cristinae. The sequence goes on along the minus strand of JBCFYV010000024.1, from coordinate 30,264,831 downwards.
AATTCGAAAAAAATTCTGAGCATGATATTCGATTCGGAATTGATTCGAGCTGGTATGACAAGATTCGGATTCGACTCGAAATGGAAAATCATGGATTCGCACTTATTATGTAATCTGGAATATTTGTTTACAATAATTATATTATCTTAATATTAATTAAATATCTTTATAGTAATTAACACCTTAAATTGAGATGTTGATCATCAGCTTTTATTTATTAGGCTAAGTACTATCAAAATAAATTATTTAGGTTGAGGAAATTTGGAAGGATTTTATAGGGAATTAGTAAAATATATATCAAAGTTTGATAAAACGCCTTAAAATAATAGTTTTAATATTCATTTTCTCTTTATTTTCCGCCCTGTCCATGTATCCGTCTGTGTTTTAGCAATTTAATTACGCTTATGACCCACTTCGGGGCCACATCATCATTCTCGCAATAGATTGGACGGCCGATAATGAGGTCAGTATGGGTTCAACCCCATTCTGGTGTACTGAGGATGGGTTTCATCTCTCCATTCACGCAAATGCGGGTGCACTTCCTCTAAATTCAGCCTTTAACTTACGTAATTAGTACATAGGCGTACAACCGGAAAGGTTAGTAAATCACGCTGGTTAGAAAAATATTATGGTTAAGAGATAAGCAGTTATTAAGAAAGAAAGTATTCGTATTCATGAGTAGGGAGGGTGTGAAACAGTTTAGGGTAAGAAACCACCCTCCATACAGCCTACGAGGATTTGAACCTTTACCTACTCATCAGCAACCAACCAGACTAAAGGAGTCTTGACACTTTTCTGCGTGTCATCGTTGCTGGAATTTGTTTCCAAATCCCATAACTAGTAATAAAAAAAATGGCTATTATTACTTTTTAGTTTTTTTAATGCTCATAACAGAAGATATTTAAACATTTGTCACCATTCAAATTATGTTCCACCACCTAACCAAATTATTAAATTTTATGACAGATCAGATACGAGCTATGAAACAAATTAAAAATTATTTTTTAAGAGCTGTGATGACTACAAAGTGAAACTTTTACTAGGTTTCTTTTGTCGTTTCACTGTGTTTTAGCTGGCATTCTTTAATATCTAGGATAAAATTATAACTTAGTAAATCCAAGAGTTATTTCCATAAAGCCTCGTGACCAGATTAGAGACACATAAAATATTCTCTTTTCGTAAATTAAATAAAAAAAAGGGTGGGGGGGGGGGGGGGGGGTTAGGAACGAAAACTCAAGTAAATCAAAGAGGAGGAGCTATAATTTATTTCTCCCCTTTAACTCTTTTTCCTAGTACGTGATTGGTGGAGTGTGGCTGGTTTTTAGGAGGCCTCTAATATTTTAATTCCCTGAGCGTGCTAGAGAAGAGGTTGGGTCGGGTTACACACACCCTCGAATATGTGTGCTTCTTTCTATATTTTCTGAGCTCTTCATTTCTATGGCTCTTCTTTTTTATTTCCATAATATATCTAGTTTTATCACTGCTTCTTCTTTAGGAATATTGGAGGAAACTAGTTTCTTTAGCCAAATATAATATTCATACATATTTCTATCACTTCTTTTTTGTTTAATATTGAAGGAACTAGTTTCTTAGCCATTATAATATATAAAATATATATATATATATATATATATATATATATATATATATAATATATAATGGAAAGAACTATATATTGGTTAGGAAATTGTGAAATTATTTTCTATATTGGAGGAAACTAGTTTTTATAGCCATAGTAGATTTTTTTTAATCTCTGCTTTTTTTAAATATTAGAGCAAACTAGTTTCTATAGTGATAATATATATATATTTATCACTGATTATTATTTTGGAGGATTGGAGGAAATTAGTTTCTATAGTCATAATATATACACTAAATATATATATATATATATATATTTCTATCACTGAGTTTTATTTTGGAATATAGGACGAAATGAATTTCTATACCAAGAGATTATATATATATATATCTTACTGACTCTTCTTTTAGAATTTTCAAAGAAACTATTCAAGCTTTTTGAATCTTTTTCATATAAAACATTTAAACCAAACTCACTTTTATGAAGGAACTGGTGACGATTTGATCTATCTGGCTGCCCTTATAGGTGTATACGTGGTTTGTTTGCTGGTGACGGGAAGGTTGGGGTTCAAATCCCTGCTGATTATACTGAAACAAATTATTAACACCCCTAGTTTTTCCTACATGCTTCATTTTCAGTGAGTGTTGTACATCGACACAATTGCTATGTATGATAAATAATATTAATCAAATAAACGTAGTATACTTAAGTTTTTTGCTTGAACCATTTCTATATTGGTAGTAATAACTTTTATAATCTCTTCGTGGCTGTGTGGTCTAATGCACTACTCTTCTAGTAGACTAGACTGCCGATGAAGGGAAATCGAGGTTAGAATCTCGATTGGGTGTATTGAGGGTGGTTTTTCCCCAAATAGTTTTCCTACTTCCCTCCACGCAAATTCAGGTACACCTCCTTAAACAATAACCTTCCTAATCCACTAGCTTAATTAATACATAAGCGTATAACCTAAATGGGTGGTAAGATACGGTGCTAAAAAAAATCTACGGAACTCCGCACGGACTTTCTCTCTCTAGTGTTTAAAAATGAAGATATTTACTCAAAATTCATAATATATTATACACTAGCGAACCCGAGAACAAATTGCGCTAGACATGAGTAAAACATTTTTGATTTACGGCTTTAAATTTTATAATTCTATTTTCAGAAATTAACGTCTACATTTGTATATTTGGACCAATGAAAAATATTGATATTGGGTCCCCAATGGTCAACTCTTCGTATTCAATTTTTGACTTCCGATTAAAATGTTCGGCATTTTATTAGAGGGGTGCACATCTTATGGTTATCGTATTTCTATTAAATTTCTCTTTTATAAATTTTGACCAATAAAATAGGTAATTATTGACTATTGGTCTAAAATGAGTGAGATAGATCATTGTTGTACAGGGGATTATCCAAGAAGGGAGAATGGGGGGCGTGCCCCCCTTCAAGAAATTAAATCAATGTTAAAGTCACTACTGGTTTAATTGTAACGTAATACTATCTCACTAACCAGATTTCATATTTTAAATTGTTATTGGTAATATTAAGATTAAGAAATCATACTAAGTATTAAAATGATGAAAATAGTTATTAATGAAATTACCCAAATTTAAGTTGCGTGCCTCTCACCTTGTTCACAATCCTTATTTAGGTTTAATTTATTTTAACATTTTTTATTATCACTATGTCAAACGATTAATCATAAATGAAGACCTTTAAATAAAATAATTTATTTTTAAATAACGTGCTTTAAAGCCAAATCTTTGAATAATGCCACACACATAACGTGTTAGTATGGCTTAGTGGTAAACTTTTTATTTAGAATGAGATATAACTGGTTATATATGTAGAGAGGAGTTAAGTTTGATCGTTCAAAATCTCAATAATTCCATCTATTTTGTCTAATTAATTGAACAGCAAATAAAAATATATCATTTATATATTAATTGTTATAATGTTAAATCTTGTTTCCCTCTTAATAATCACAATTTGTTGATATTCTTATTATTTGCTTATAATAAATCTCAATATTAATCGCAAATTTCGAGTTATAACCTTCATTAGAGGATTATTCTCAAGTTTAGCGTTACACTGAAAAATTACTTAAAGATTTACTCTCAAATTTTGAAGTATTTTATGTCAAAATTTTTGGAGGTGCCTCTAACTCCCCTCCCCGACCCAATCAGATGGGAGTACCCGCGTTCCACCCCCTCATGAAAATCCTGGATTCGATCCTGTGCTGTACAAAAATCTCACTCTAAATTTGGTTAAAGGAAAAACAACAAACTTCTTGAAAGACTTACTTATTAAATTAATCTATGGCATCAGAGAATTATTGCATTATAACTTAAATAGTATCCCTTACAACTAAAGATCACAAAATTGTATTAATAATTATTTTCCAATAACTCAGAAACTGTTGGTTTTATGTAAATATATTTCATATAAAAGTTTTTTATTTTTAATAGTACTACAGTTTATCAATGATAAGTCATTTAGTATCTCTAATAGTTGCGGATATATGGAAATTTCCGCCTCTGTAAAGTACCTTAAAAGTCATTTTCTTGGGAAAATAAAAATATATAGTCTATTTATAATCTTAATCAACGCCTAGATACGAATTTCAATCAAAATCGTTAAAGCCGATTTTGAGCAAATCGGCTTTTTCTCTTTTTGCACTCTTTTAAAACTATCCTTAATTCTAGGGTTAGATATCCAATTCCAAAAGCCCCTCGGGGCAACCCTATGAAAATCCTAGATACCAACTTTCAGCCCGATTGGTAAAATAGTTTATGCTCTAGTTGGAGGTACAGACAGACAGACAGACAGACGGAAATTCAAAAACAACTTTTTAGGATTCGGGTGGGTCATGAAACGTTGAGATTCATAAAAATCCCGATATAGAATTTTTTAACGATCATAATACTTTCTTTATCTGTAAGATAGCGAGAAACTAATATATATATAAATAAATAAATAAATAACACAACATGTAGATAGCTTATCGATGATTGTATGCATGAATGTAGTTTTTAGTTATTAGTATTAGTATAAAAATCCATGTGATACATTATTTTTGTTAGTTTTTTAATAAATCTTTCACTTAATTTATTTTACCAGTTTCCCTTGTGGCTTGAAACAATAATTTAGGGAAAAAAATTAATAGATTATTAGCTAGTATTGGACACATCCTTAGAAGGAATTATCTTCTGACGACGTCATGGAAAAAAAGTTTGAGATAAGTAGTAGCTAATAAAGGAGGAGGATTCAAATATAGGATGACTTGGAGAAAAGAAGAAAATTCTTTGACATGAAGGAGGAGGCCTAGGGACAGGGTATATTGGCAGCCTAAATTTACTGACATAGGAAATGGACCTGTCGTAAGACAGAACACATAATAATAATAAAAATAATACATACTATTCAAAATAAAACTTGCCAATACATCATATCATTACAATTTTCACTTTAGCTAAGTGTAACAGCTTACATTATATGTTTTTTTAAATCATGAATATATCTATTATAAATAATTTAATTGGATTAATATTTATATTTTAATTTAATACTATACAACAACTGAATCAAACTCAAACATGAAAGCTAGGTATCCAGTTTATTAGCTTGGAATTAAGCATAACCTTAAGTTTTATCGGTTTCACAGGCATTATTTTAAATCAATAAAAAACAAAAAAAACATCAAAACCATTTTATGTACTTATTTTTAGAGTTGACAAGAATGATGTTTATCCTTTGATGTGTTGATCACACAAAACACTTGTGACGTGTCATGTTTACAATAATTTATATAGTTTAAATATAAGCCTATATGTTTAAAAAAAAAAAAGGTATGCAGATAAGTTAAGCTGTCTCATTCTTATGATTTACGATGCATTTGAATCGTAAACTGTTAAAGAGGAACGGGAAATGTTGTTAAAGATATACAGAGGACGCGCTGGGTAGGTGAAAAAAAAAAACCACACAAAAACATAGAGAATAATTTTTTTAAAAAAACAACAACTTAACATGAGTAATATAATGACAGGAAATTAGGGAGGATGACGTGTCGTGACAAAACAAAAGGGCTGGGAGGGCCAGGGGCGTGCCTGTGGGATGAATAGGACACACTAAAAGAGTATTTAAAATATACTTTTGAGCGTGTGACAATTTTACACGTCCCTTCATAAAGTTTCCGTAATATGGAATGAGCTATGGTTCTTATATTAGTTTGGTTGTAACTTAGGTGAACTAAATATAAAATATGATAGGTTCTGCTTCGCATCAATCGAATTTTACACTAAAAAAATCACCGATAGCAATTTTTTTGCCAAAGAATTATATATGTACATAAGTGTATATATATATATATATATATATATATACACACGTGTGTGTGTTATAGCTAATTAATTGCTAAATGATGAGATTAAAATTGTTATTCTTTTAATAATTTTGGTGACCTGGCGGTCTAGGGGTAAGGTGTCAGACTTCTATGCTGGCGGCCGGGGTTCAATCCTCGGTCCGGCAAAGATTTATCTGATTACCAAACCCTTCCTTCACCTCTGACAAGAAATCTTGTGAATGTGAGGAATGCCAGGCCTCCACCGTGGTTCGGATTCCACGTTAAACTGTAGGTCCTTCATTTCATCTCACAATCACCCTACCATTACACATTAGCGTAAGTGCGTATAACCCGAACGGGTAGTAAGACGCGGTGCTAATAATAATAATAATAATTTAATAATTTCAATTTTCCAACTCCAGTTAATCATCGTGGTATGCAATATACATATATTTTTTATAATTGAAAACAACTTTTAATTAATTTTTAGGATTCTTTTCTAAAGCGGCTATAGATTATTTGTTATAGCGTTAAGTATTATTAAATTATGTTGTTTATCATATATTGTTGGTAAATAAATTATGTAATTGTATATAAATATAAATTATACCTTTATATAAAGTTTTTAATATTTACGCTTTAACGAAAGGTATCAGTACGTGCAATTTGTGCATGGTAACCTGAAAAATAGGGGAAAGAAATGAGATTGTTTGAGAGAAGGTTAAAATTAGAACTTGAGATAAATAGAGGTTGGTATACACTGCATTAAAATATGAATAGAGTAATTTATTAAAACATAATATTTAATTTCCCATCATTTATGGCACTCTCTTAATTTTTCTACAAGCGAGCGCGAAAGATACAAAAAAATTTGCCGGAAAGGTATTTTCACATACCTTATCATTTATATGCCACAATCTACACGGGACCGATGGTACATCGTACTAAATAAATAACATGAAACCGGCTTCGGTGGCTGAATGGTCTAAGTTGTCATCCTCATGTTAGATGGGGATATCAGCTGAAGATGGGGATATCAGGGCTTGAATATCAGTTGAGTCTACTGAGAGTGATTTTTCCTAAATGGTTTCCCACTATCTTTCCACGCAAATGCTGGTAGATTCCCTCTATAATGTTCTCTTATCTCCAAGCCATTAGAGTAAGTTATTATATATGCATATAACCAACATGTAGTAAGACACAATGATAAAAAATATAATTAACATGAATAATATGATAACGTAATTAAGGCTACAGTCATATATAAAATTTTACCTTTATCATTTATGCAGTTCTCTTAACATGTATTTTTAATTTACTCAATAAATTATTTAATTGTTTTTACGGTACTAGGAATGTTCCATGAGAAAAGATTATGGGAGGGGGGTCATGTCCCCATGTTCCTTCCTTTAATGACGCCAGTGTTATATCTTCTTTCAATGTTCATGCATCAAGTCATGAGATCTGCATCCGTCACTTCATATGAATATTATAAATACCCATAAAACACACTAATAATACAGTAAAAAGTTATTAATTCTGGCCGCAAATAACAGTTATTTTTGTATTTTCTAGAAGGCTCTACTTATTAAAAATCTATTGTAATAATGAAGATTGCCCGGACGGATGACATTAAGCATGACGAGATATTACAAAAAAAAACCATCTATTTCCCATCGGAAGACTCGTCGTCACCTAACGTTGTGATTGTTAATGTAAATACTGTATTAGTCGGGGAATGAGAGACTTGTCAGTCAGCGCGTCTCCTCTCTAGCAGGACGCGGCACTTCCGGGGTCCCCTTTGAAGCTCGCGCACACGTGTTTGGGAACCTTTCCTAGAAGCCTCTGCGCCTGATACCAAACCGAGAAGTCACCCTGATAGCCCTGCTTCCTTCACACGGTACTCGTATAGCTACACTTCCAATTACTAGTTACTTCCCATTTACACGCAGGTAACTAAAATGGTACTCACCTCAGTGGACAAACGGTCTAAGGCGTCACTCTTATATTAAACTGGAGTGTTGATGACGGGGAGATAGGGGTTTTGAATCCTGGTCGGGTCTAATGAAAGTGGTTTTTACTAAATAGTTTCCCCACTCTCCTTCCACGCAAATGAGGGTAGCTTACCTCTAAAATGCTTCGTTCCTACTCTCTACCTCATTAGAGTATTTATCATGTATGTGTTTATACCTGATCAGGTAGTAAAACGCGATGATAAAAAAAACCACTAAAATGTTACGCAAATAAAGTGGCACCTTGGACTATTTGTTTGTATTGTGTGTATTTAACGTGCACTTCGTGAATATTTTTTAGTGTACCGCGTCGTTCGGTCTATACGCATATTCACTTATTACGTTAATGTATTAGATATGAGAAAGTTTTAATTTAAATAAAGTGTTCCTACATTTTCTTGGAGAAAGAGTAGGAAACCATTTATAAAACCCACTACAAGTATACTCGACCGGGATATCAACCTTTGATCTCTCCGTCCCCGAAAGTCCAGCCTAATGAGCAAGTGACGTCTTATACCATTCGACCACCAAAGCTGGTGTGAATTTTGTTAATTAGACCAATGTTTCCAAAACTGTGGTAGGCATATTTTTGGGCTAATGTAGCTATTGGGTTCTCATAACATTAAAAAAATCAAGTATGATAAACAGAGATTCTGACTTGATACCATGCACTTTTAAACGCATATATATTTCTTTCTATTTTATTTTGATTAACATATAAATTTATCTTCATTACAATTTGCTGTGTCCATTTTACATTACATCATGTAATTGTCTTTTTTTTTTTAATGAAGCGTTTGAGGAGTTAATATGGTTAGGTCATGGCCTCACCAGGGGTAACATTTACAAGTGAAATTTTGGGAAACACTGGATTAGGCCCACAGCAGCCAGCACATGACTGAGGCTTCGAGCGTATTGCAACATCGGTCAACCTTAAGTATTGGTCGACATTGGATAGTTTTGATATCTATATTGTTCAACAAGTTGATCAATATTTGTTTTTTTACACCCATTACTTTTTTCCGTTGTGTGGCCTGGCTCAATGTTTTATTCAATCTATATATTTTCCACTACCGGCTTGCTAGGCCTGTCGTAGCTCCATATGCCTTATAATATAATATAATAATAATAATAATAATATTAGCACCACGTCTTACTACCCGTTCGGGTTATACGCCTTAAGTACTAATTACTCTAATGGATTAGGAATTGGGAAGGTTAATTAGAGGAAGTGAACCCGCATTTGCGTGGAGGAGAGTGTAAAACCATTTAGGAAAGACCACTCCCAGTTCACCCGACCGAGATTCGAACCTCGATCTCCCCTCCTCAGCAGTCGAGCACAACACGACAAGCGCGTTAGCCAACTACGCCACCGAGGCAGGTCCTTATAATATAACCTAAGACAAGGACAGGCACAACATAGAGTCCCCGGCTGTTAATTCATAACTATGAAAGAGTAAACCCACACTTCACCACTGATAAATTTTTAGGCCATACTGGAAATTGAACCAGAGATCCTTAGCTCAGTAGGCAGACATGCTACCGATAGAGACAAGGTGTCGGATTCGTTGATCAATATATTGGTCAAAACGTTTTAACTGTTTGGCGTCTGTCTGCTGTGTTTGTTCTAGACAAATTCAGGGTAAGTTATTAATACAATCAAATATTCATAAAAAGGGCCTTTTATACTATATACTCATACTTTTTTGTGGTCAAAATTGATAGCATTTGAATTATATTATTAGTATTATTTTGTAGACACTGATAACATCTATCAAAGGTGACGCAAATCACAATAATTAACGTATGGATACATGAAAGTAGATAATAGGGCTCTTCCATTGAAAATTGGACTGTATCCAGCAACATATTGTCGTTATATAGCAAAAATTTTCTACTATGCTTCAATAACAAAATTATCGTAATAAAACTATTAGCGCCTAAGGCCAAACTTCAAAAGAACTACCTACGAATCTCTCGAATCTCATTTACTTTGGGGTTAGGTGAATATCAAGAAATCTTGACCTTCATCCTTCCCCTCCCCCCTAGCTCTTTAACAAACCCCATACGTTATTTGAAATTCCGTAAGTTACACAAATGTGTTTTATTTTGTAAGAGGGGAAATTTTCTCAAGCATCAGTGACATGTTTCCGTCTGTCTGTGATAGCGACCCCTCGACTAAAAGAGGGTTGAAAGTCCGACCAAAATACAAAGCTTTGCCTTGTTTGATCTGTGTTGGAAACTTAGGGGGTATTTTGTGTGGGGTCTTTATTTTGAAGAGTATACAAACAGTGAGGAAAGGTTATGTATGTGAACATTTAATATATTTTTTTAGGACAAGAACAATATAAATACAATATATTTCCGTGTGAATTTAAATAATATGTTAAAGAAAAATATAATATGTCTCCCGTTCATTTGTGTGTCTCCTTATTTTCGATTTATAATTTAATTTAACAAAATATTTAGTTTTTTTTAAATCTACTCTTTCCAAAGATTAACTTATTTATTTTATTTATTTTAACGTGCACTTTCTGAACCGACTGATTTATCAAGCACACGAGAGTTTCTATAAGCAAGAACGAAAGGGCCTAACAAATTTAACGGAAAAGGTATTTTCAAATACCTTCCAGGAATCTTTTACATCTCACAATCAACGTGGTACTGTAGGCCTTACTTACCCTCTGAAGGAAGTTGTGCTACTGATTTTATCGTTCAGTAAAAATCATTTAACCCCAGCTGGGTTTGAATCCATGTGTTCAGGTGTGCACTCTAATAAAAGCAGTGTTTCCCCGCAACTGGTAAAACCTGGAGAACAGGAAAAGCACAAGGATTTGTTTTATTTCTGAAAAAAAATTGGAGGGGTTGCGGGGGGGGGGGGGGGGGGGGGAGAAGTAAACTAACGCAAGAAAAGGTGTTTTGGCAGTTTTTATAGCAAAGCATGTTTTTGGTCAAAATAAATAAAATTATCCTCCATTAGAAATATTAGAGTTTAATTTTCTTCACGATGACCTCACTAGTTGTTTATTGCTACTATGCTCATAACAGATATTCAACAACTGTTGATATCACCACTTGGATAATAATTAAACTCTATCTTTCTATTAAAGAAATAGTTGATATATTTTGTAAAAAAAAGTTTTTATTTATAATATGCAAATACCTAAGTTTTAAAGAATCCCTAACACTCCCAACTTATAAATAGTTGATCACTTTCACTCAACGGAAATGAGGGTAGATTTCCATTAATTTCCACCCTTCTAAGCCCTTCCTTATAGCATAGCTAAAAGCCATTAGTTCAAAACGGTGGTAGACACTTTTGGGGAAAAAACTTTTAAAAATACTAAGGATTTATAAATTAAAAATCTATACTACATATTGTTTAAATACATAAAGTTAACGATGGTTATTAATAACCCTACACTATGTCACGTTTACAATAACCATTCCAAACATTTATGAGAGGTAGCCTGTTTAAACTTTTGAATTTACTAAATAATCTCTTCTCTTCTGTTACTTTTTCTCATGCCCAAGGAATCGTTCCCCACTTTACTTTACTTTCTTTATGTGTGTCTTTCGTTAGCTAAGAGTTTTGCCTTTACTAACTTGTAATGGGGTACGCACAAATTTTGAGGGTGAAAATTCTGAGAGAATAGAGTTAAAAAGTTTTGCTTTAATAAATATAGGAAAAGGGAAGTTTTTTTGCTGTTTTTTTTTAAATGTATTTTTTGAATATGTACATTTAAGACCGTAGTTATTAACTGCTCAAATTAAGGAAAAAGGGCGAGGAAGTTGTTTTTCACCACGTATCTCTAACCGCTCGGATTATTCGTAAATGAAGGGGAGGAATTGGATCTATATTATCAAAGCGGTAGTGTGGAAAAACTACAGTAACACATGTAAGTGAGTCACTTTCCTCATGTCGTTAACATTCCAGTATATTGAAAGACTGACGTTCAAAATCAGGCATACGGGTCAAATTAAATTTTCATATGGACCTACAAAGAGGAGTCACATTAAAAAAAAAATTCAATATGGTCATCTTTTTACTTAAAAAAAAGAGACTAACGAAATAGTAAGACTTCCCTGTTATGTTTAACAAGAAATGTTTGTAGTTTTGATTGAGAAATATTATAAGAATTTGCCCATCTTTTAAAGGCTAGTCCAACGCCTTTATAAATCGGTATTGATAAGGGTCCTGTGTTCGATTCCTTACGTGGCCAAAACATTTATCATTTGTGAAATGTGGGTTTATAAACCCTTTCACCGGGATGAATTAACGGCTGGGTACTGAGTGCTGTGTCTGTTTTAGATTTAAATTAGTTAAGTCATGTGTCACTGTGCTGATATAATCAGTCGGTTAATTAATAGATTCTAGAGAGTCTCATCCATCGGCATACGTATCCCTAATCAGGATGGAATAAGTTGTACTACTACTATATTATTATTATTATTATTATTATTATATTACTATTACTATATTATTATTATTATTACCGCGTTTTACTACCCGTTCGGGTTATACGCTTTAAGTACTAATTACGCTAATGGATTAGGAATTGGGAAGGTTTAATTAAAGGAAGTGAACCGCATTTGCGTGGAGGTAGAGTGGAAAACCATTTAGGAAAATCCACCCCCAGTTCACCCGACCGAGATTCGAACCTCGATCTCCCCGTCCTCAGAATCGAGCTAAACACGACAAGCGCGTTAGCCAACTACGCCGCCGAGGCGGGTACCACTATAATAAATCTCACAGGTTTATTGGAATGTATTAGTGTTTTATTAGGTAGTTTATTATTCTAAATTCAAACAAATACTATCAAGAGCATTTCCTTGAAAAAAAAAACAATATTTATCCTTAGATTAGTGGAAGTTAAAAACCAAAAAAATATGCCCTATAAAAAAAATAGATATAATTTTTGAAAATACAGTAGTATCGAATTATAATAAAAATCACCCTCACTGGTATGCACTTGAATTAATAATACAAAGTGCATGTGAGCATAGTGTCACTGTCAGTCACGAGTCGCCGTGGACTGTTTCTGAGTGGCCGATACTTTGACCAGTTACTTACATTTACACTCGGTACTCCAACAACTAGTGAAATAAGGCTCTGAATATGATATGAACCGGGATGGATCAGTGGTAGTGCATTATCACGCAAAGCCAAAGATGCCGAGCTCCATTCCCGTGTCCAGAGTTGTCATTATTCATTTAATCGAATCATTAAATAATTTTAGTCTCATCGTACATACATACATCGTCCGACCTTCAACACCCTTTTAATAAGATGAATCACAACATGAGAGTAAAGTGTGAAATGAATAGCTTAAAGCGTTATTCCAACGCCACGGAGTTTTAACAAATGATCCGCTGTAATAACTTACACGGGAAGAGAGAATGTATACATATATTATCAATGTTATGCGATCCATCCTTTCTCCTGGGTTCAAATATTTAGTTTGGTGTACTGTATGTGTCTCTTACTTTCGTAGCACGAGTTTGTTTCTGTCTCATATCCAACTTAATCGCATTTTTTAAATCGATTACAACCATCAATTAGAAAATCACGTGTGTTGTGTGTGGTGCGCGCGGCTGCGTTTCTAAACATAAGACTTAAGGAAATCGCAAATATTTAAAAAATCTTACTACCCGTCAACTTACTTACTTTAATATACAGGCTGGCCCATGGAAAAATAGTGTGCCTCCTCTATACAGCAGGCGCCTCACTCTGAATTAGAGGAGGTAAATCCCCTTCCACCCATATTGTGACATGAAGAATGAGCAAGTGAACTGCTTGTATAAAGCTTTATTGACTTGGAACCGACCACTTTGAGCGTCCGAACTGATAGAGGCCTCGGTTTCTTCATGTTTGCGCCTGCTGAATATAGGAGGTGGGCTACTTTTTCGTGGACCACCCTGAATTAGGAGGTGGATAGTATAGTATAATGGAAGTGTACCAACATTTAAGTGGGTTGAGGGAAATCTTCTAGTTAAATCAACTTGATTCAGCCAGTCGAGATTCGAATACTGACCACCTCCCTAGAAACGGGAAGAGTCCTGGATAGCTTAGTGTTTTGAGCATTGGTGTACTAAGCCAAAGGTTTTGGGTTCATTATCTGTGTATATGGCTCATTTTTCAATGTTAAGTATAAAATACATCAACCCATTTCAGATCCGTGGCTAAGGACAGAAAGACGAATTCTAAAATCCAATTTTTTGAGCTTCGGACAGATATAAAACGTAGAGATTCATCATAATCTAAAAGTCAAAATCTTTCACGAATACATTACTTTATTTTGATATGAAATATGTTAAAAACTTATTATAAGTTTTACGTTACTAAAGCTACTCTAATGTATTTATACGTCAACTCATGTGTTATACAGCTTCCCTTTTTGACAAAACATTATCGATGTTGTAAAATAAACAATAAATGGTTGTATCTTAGTTTAATTTCTCGATTGATTTTAATTGGTTCCAAAAGACTATTCCAATATCGATCCTATTCTAGTTTACAACCCGACTCGATGGCGTAGTTGGCTAACGCGCTTGTCGTGTTGAGCTCGACTGCTGAGGACGGGGAGATCGAGGTTCGAATCTCGGTCGGATGAACTGGGGGTGGTGTTTCCTAAATGGTTTCCACTCTCCCTCCACGCAAATGTGGGTTCACTTCCTCTAATTAAACCTTTCCAATTCCTAATCCATTAGCGTAATTAGTACTTAAAGCGTATAACCCGAACGGGTAGTAAGACGCGGTGCTAAATATTAAATATATTCTAGTTTACATGCTGACTGCAGTCTCCTTTAATGTAATTTAGTTTATTATTTCTCCTTGTTATAAGGAATATAATAAATAAACATCGCCTTATTTAGCATCACATTTTCTCTCTGTCTGCTATCTCAAGACTGTACTTCCTGCAGGGGACTATATGTTTCAATTAGTCTCATCCTCTCCACTCCCATCTCATCCTCAACATCACCGAAACCCATCTCCTTTATCCTTGAGAATAGGGCGGTCCACTGTGTATGCGCGCATTGCATTCTCCCGAAACCCCAAAAGAGGCCGCAAAATCTCTCCTTCCCCCCTTGCCCCTACCCTCGACCATCCGCCCTACGGACACGAGGATGGAATAATAAGTAGATTAGTCTCTGGGAAGACTTTTTTTTTCTCTCTCTCTCTTGTTTCATGTTGTCTTTCCTTCTTCCTTTACTCCACATTGTCTTTGAACGAACCATGTTTCTCAGACAATGATAACGATGCAGCTACTGTTAAAAGAGTGCTAAGCTACTGCAATATATATATTAAAAAATAAACTAAGCCTTGGTTTTATTTGTTTAGAGGCAGCGAGAACTTGAAGAAAAACTCCAGGCTATGTATGTCGATTATTTCTTTATAAGTAAACTAAAAAAAACCATTGTTTCGAAATAAGTTAATGCTTTCTTTTGTAGCTGATGTCCAAGAAACAAATAAGTACATTTGTTTATTAAACGAAATAAAATATTAAATATCACCTTAAATTAAAATAAAGCTACTTACTTTTTTATCCCTTAACTCATCAATTTATTTAACTCTCAATAAATGTTTTGTAGCTGTGTAACTAAGGGTTGTATATATTATCGAAATTTGGAGGTTATGCAATCACCCATTAGACGTAAACTGCTTTTTATTACCTCATCTTACCACTCGTTGGGGTTATATGACTATGTACTGATTACTCTAATGTCTTAGAGATTAGGAAGGTTGACTTTAAAGGAAGTGTACTCTCATTTGTGTGAAGAAAGAGTGGAAAATAAATGAGGAAAAAATCCCCTTAGTACACCCGATAGGGATCGAACCCCGATATACCCGTCATTGTCAGCTAATATATTTTAAGAATGACGCCTTATACCATTGGCCACTGAAGTTTGTAACTGCTTTTTATTCGTGTAACAGGAGATTGGTTTATCATACTTTAGACTAAAAATTTTCTAAAATATGGTTTGAAAGACGAATCCCTCCAACCGTTTCACCGTCTCCAGTAAATGGTCAATTTAATGCGGTAGTATAACTAAAAAAAACTAGACCCCACAATGTAACATGAGTCACTGTTTGGAGAAAGTGGGCCTTTCTACAGCTATGGGATTTTGGAAACTTAGTAGTGTAACTCATACCGAGCTGTCACGTACCTGGAAAACCTGGAAAGCACCTAGATTTTTATTCCTAGGAAAAAAAAAGGGAAAAAATGGAGCTACAAAAAAAGCTAAAACATTCTGGAATGTTCGAATACATACAATTACCTAAACATGGTAAATTAACCTGGGACCTTTCGTTTAGTGCACCGATGTTCCACCAGGGTTATTCTACACTCATATTTTAAAGACAAGTTTTTGATTGACGTGTTGATATCATCCGTTGCTAGTGAAGAATGACCTTAAGGAAGGAACGAAGCCTGGTTAGTGCGTAAGTAAAGGTAAAGCATTGATGTGCTAAGCCAAAGAACGCAGGTTAAATTCCCGTGTCCACGTGTAATTTCGCACTCTATTCTTATATGATTCATATACGGCTGGTTTCCATAATTACAATCATCCATTCCTCTAACTTCGATTTTCATATTTACTTAACAGCGTTGCTTTCTTCCATACTGGAATATTGGGCAATGTGGGGAGTTAAGCACTGTAAATTTTAATTAGTAAGCCTTTTCACAGTATAAATATTGAGGTAAAGGAATACGAATTTGTCTCCTTATAACATTGGGTTACATAGCAACAGCGTGGATTGGTTATAAGATTCAAAATAGTGCAGTTCATTTTATAAAAATAAGTGGCATTCCTCTATACTACTCTATATGTTTCTAGAAAAATGGAAGTTATTTTTGGAAAACCTGGGGGGAAAGGTTTTTTTTTATAAAGAGAATAGTTATAAACCTGTTGTAATGTTTTAACATTGCTAAAGTTCATCAACACATAAAAAGTAGCATAGTTTGGTTATCATAATAGGATGGGAGAGATGACCAAAGTTCTTCCACCAAACGGTTATTTATTAGCTCTTTCTGTTACCATGACAAAAATCTGTCAAAAGGAGAGAGGGGTTGAAAAAGTATTCAAAGTTACAGATGGGTCTTTGATTACCAAATTTCAATTCTTTCTGTTAGTTCGTCTACTTTCATTGACTGTGATGGACCTTTGCAAAGGGATGTTGATTGTCTGAAGTGTCGAGGTCATCCTATTATTTAGGGTGATCGAGATAATACGGTGACAATCGGTCTTTTGGTGCCCAACCTTGGTTTTGTAACTGTATCATAAAAATCCACGTGAAAGGATTAATCGTATTGGAACGCTACCATTTAAAATCTCCAACATCACATTATTATAGTTAATTAACCTTTTATTCCTAACAACTTTTAAAACTGAAGTTATCGGCCGCAGGGTATGTTGGATATTCACAACATTACACCCTCTATTCGTGGTAGCTGGCACTATCTTCCCCAACAGATGGTGACCACTAAGTTGGTATAGAATCCCTTTTTGGACTATTTTTGAACACCATACCTTTCTGTTAATTTAAACTTAAAAAAATATAACCCAAACATTTAATTGCAGCATATCAGTGGATTTATAAATGAAGTTATTGTTAATTACTCTATGATTTATCTAATTAGTTATAGCTTAACGATCTTTGCCCATGCGGGCTATGAGTATTTTATTTAGACTTTTTTTTTAGCACTGCGTCATACTACCCGTTCAGGTTATACGTTAATGTACTAATTACTCTAATGGTTTTAGGGTTTCAGAAGGCTATATTTAGAGTAAATGGACCCACACTTTCTTGTAGAAAGAGTGGAAAACAATTTTGGAAAAAAACTCATTATACCCGACCGAGATTCGAACCTTGATTTCCCCATCATTGGCAAGATAGTTTACTGCAAGAGTAGCGACTTAGACCATGTGGCCACCGAAGTGGGTTAATACTAATGGGCTTGGGTTTTGACATCTAGAATTCATATGATATGTAGTTATGTTCCTGCGTTTGCTTTGAAAGAGAGTGGTGAAACATTTAGGATTAAAACACCTAAAGTACATTCAGCTTGGTATAAAATCCCAATCTCCCCATCATCGGCAGTACAGTCTATAACAAGATTGATGACTTAATGCTTAGAACATTTGGCAACCGAAGAGGGTAATTTACCAACTATTTCGCAATCAAATACAGAGATAATTTAATATTTTTATTAATCAGTGTGTTAATAATTATTGTTATGTATCCCTTAATTAACTGTATAATTATGTATGTAACATTAGTTTTTGCATAGCAAGAGCCACATTTATTTTACTCTGGTTAGTAATTATTTTTAAAGACTTATTTTTAAAATTTATATGATCAAACTAACTCAGAAAATATTGAACAAAAAAACAACCTACCATATACTCGTATCTTTTAATAATATGAATACATAAATCATAAAACTGGTTTGAAGGACATCATGTTTTTTTATTATTAATTTACATAAATATAATTTTATTATGTAAGCTGATTTGTTATATTAATTCAATAGAACTATTATGTACTTATTTTTCAATCATGTGTGATTTATAAACACCATTATCATAGAATTGATCCTAATCGTACCGACTCACTCGTTGTTTAACCAGTTTATAATATTCAGTTAACGTCAGGAGTTTGGACTATATAAAGGGTGTTTAAAGCTATCGCCTATCATTCCCCGAGAGATCTTATGTCATTAGCCAGCGGGGGTTATACCCCCCTTATACACGAATCGTCTGGCTATTATTTTACTCTCCCATATATATGTAAATAATGTACATTTTAAATTGTAATAGGTATTTTAAAGATAAACACTGTTTAGTTATAAAAGACCTAGAGACTAAAACACATACATTTAAAAACATCTTATATGTTATCCAGAAGACTTTGGCCATCTTAGCTTCTTCATTGAGATTTTATGTAAGTCATAATGGGCCAATTTAAAAGTTAACTTACAAAATACGACTTCTAAATCAGAATATAATTATTTTACACTAATCACAAAGACAAAAAAGTATGTAAGTTAAATGTAGTGTTAAGAGTTATAGGGCAAGCAGTTTGATTTTCGAACCATCATTTGCTTTTAACGTCAGAGCTTGTTTTTGGGAAAAAATATAAATATTAGAAGTTAATATTCTCTTTCTTGGCTTCTTTAAAGTAAATGGTAAAAATTGTGAACATATATGAAATAATAATTTATTTACTACCCTAAGGCATTAATAACTTGAAATATCATTGACACACTTACAAAAGTACGCCATTTATCCCCCTTTAGCTAGTTCTATCCAGTCCACCTCATTACACCCTTTCTTTTTAAGGTCCTTTCTAATGATATCTGCGTATAACCCTCACGGGTAGTAAGACGTGGTGCTAATATTGCTGTTAATAATAATCATATAATGTTATCCTGCCAGTCCTTTGAACGTGCTAGTTTTTTAAATAATTAAAACTAATTTAATGTGCGAGAAATTACAAATTTGGACACTACTGATTCTCTAACATTTACATTGCAATTGTGTAATTCCCCTTAAAGTGTTTGATAAATATTTTCAAAGAGCATTTTATATCGTTAATAGTAAAATTTAGAAACTATGTGATTTATTTTTAGTCTATGAAGAAGATTGATCATGCTTGTCATTTTACATGGACATATTAGTGCAACTACCATAATTGAAAGTTAATTGAAAGGACAAAAATTAAAGACTTTTATTACCATGAAGTTGACTTGATTCACTTGTCCTCGTTAATAATTTCAGATTTATTTCTTGTATCATCTTTGTTCTTTAATATTTATTATTTGATTTTATACGATAGTTTAGTAAGAAGAAACATTATTGGCTTACTAAAAGCTATAGGCTTACACGTATGATTGTTATTAGTTATAGTGTTTATTATTATTATTATTATTATTATTATTAGCACCGCGTCTTACTACCCGTTCGGGTTGTACGCACTTACGCTAATGTGTAATGGTAGGGTGATTGTGAGATGAAATGGAGGACCTACAGTTTAACGTGGAATCCGAACCACGGTGGAGGACTGGCTATAGTGTTGTTGTCAAGTGTATTAGTTATCAACTGTGATCACATTTATACAAATCTCAGAACCGCTGCTAACGTCCCTTATTTCACAACACTAAGAATAAAATATGACACACACTAGTGGGCACGCAGACTAAATTCAATATTATATAGTCTTGTTTAAATTTATGAGGAGTTTAGTGTTTAGATTCCTGCGTGGTATACTGGGGATATATTTTCTTTTTCTCTTAGGTAGTGGTTTCACTCTCTACATTTTCATTGAATTCAACCTTGTTCGTCTTTAACCTGGACGTATATAATGAATTCAATATTACCCAGACAGGTAGTGAATCATGGATAAAACAAAAAATAATGTATAAAAGGGGATCATAACACTCGCTCCAAACTGGTTGGTTATTGTTTGAAACTTAACCCAATAACGTGATAATAATTTAATACATTTAGCGTATTGAATTCAATACAAAGGTTTTTTTATTTGATGACTATTTGTAAATAAATTAATGTATTTATATAAAATATATGATTTCAGAAGATTATTAAAAATATACATATATTTTCTTGAATAATAAGTTAAAAACCTAACAGTCGGTCTCTTAAAGAGGTGGCCTCGTTTATCGAGAGAGCTCTTTTTTTTTTATCAAGGCTTGTCTTATATAAACCCTATTGGAATCTTTCAACCAAGGGTATAAAAAGGAAATTCTTCCAGGGGGAGGGGGGTCTACTTGAAAGTTAACGTTTTGCTTTACATTATTTTGGATACATAATTTTAAAGTAACACTTCTTACTACTTGTTTATGTTATACGCTTAAGTACTAATTACGCTAAAATGTTTGGGTTGAAAAAGGTTATTTTATAGGAAGTGTACCCACATGTGCGTGGAGGGAAACTGAAAAACCATTTAGGAAATACCACCCTTAGAACAAATTACTAGCTCAACATAAATTATTTTAGAACTCTATTTGAAACTTTTTAGGCATTCTAATTTAATTTAGAATACATAATTTAATTATTAATTAGTTTTTACGGGGAAAAATTGATATATATTCACTTTGACGAGAAAAATAACATTACATTTTGAAAAGGAATTATGAGCTTATAAATATTGATAGGCTATACATATTTTAATGTATTTTTCCCATAGTGTATTTGGTAAACTTGTAATTAAGGTCTATAATAATTATAGCCTTAGTTTCCACACAAACAATCAATTGTTAAGCATAGCTTTATTAAATACTAGCTAAATAACCCATTCTTCGTACGGGATTATTTTATAATACATTTCATCTTTCCAGCCCCCGTGGATTGGAATATACGGATAAGTCACCTCCTCCTTGCTTCACCCCCGTAAGTATTGAAACTTTAAAAAATTAAAATAACTCTTGCACTTTACATAAAAAGAACCTCCATTTCAAAATTCATCTTCCCAGCTAAAGTGGCTTAGAAGATACGGAAAAACCATCCATTTTTACGCATAAATCTCAAAAATCCACGAATCTCTTCAATTTTGACAAATAACACTCATGTCAAATTTCGTGTTTCTAACTCAAACCAGTTTAGGAAATACGCATACGCTTTAAGAAAGTTACCAACCTCGTTTTCACCCCTTAGGATACGAATATCGAAAATTTGTTGAACGCGTATCTCTTCAATTTTGACAAATAACACTCATGACAAATTTCGTGTTTTGCCATATAAATAAATATACAGACCCTAACACAATGCAGTGTTGGTGGTTTACTGGCTGTGTCGGGTTTGAGAAGGATACAGGGGTATATGCTAGATTTTTAAATATTAAATATTTTTAATTAAAGCCGTGTGCGTTTGAATGTAAAATACTACATTAAGAGCCTAATAGGAATAGAAAAGCAATAAATAATGTTTTAGAAATATCATCTACTTTCTCAGAAATGTAATCTACCTGTACCTACTTGTAAAATATATAGCTTTCTTTACATAATATGCTACTATAAAAACAAATACATATATATTTTTTAAATCTTATAGTTGAACAATGTATGCACTAATGCTGAGACGCTTAGTCCGTTTTATAAGCAAGCCAAATGCCATGTTCTTAATCAAATGGCGGGTCAAATCAACTCACTAAATGGAAGTTAATTTAATATATAGTCAGAACCGTACGATTGGTGGATGCTTCCTTTGGGGGTTTATTCACTCCCTCTTTACAAAAATATCACTCATAATTCATTTTTGAATTCCTAGACCAGGGATTGGCGAAACATTTTCCGACCATTGTGCCAATCAGGGGACTTGATGAATTTTGTACTAGCATATTGTGTCACATATTATTTACGTTTTTTAATGAGTGTTTAAAACTAAGCATTTTTTAATCTTCACGTTTTATAGTTCAGGCTATACGTATATTTGATAATTATTGCTATAATAGGGTAGGGATGAGGAAGGAAAAACTTTAGACATAATATACCCGTATTTGCTTGGAAGGAGATTGGAAAACCCTTTATGAAAAATCACCCTCAGTAGACCCATCCGGGATTCCAACCCCAATCTCCTCGTCATCAGCATGCCAATGTAGTATTAATTTGACATATTGCATTTTCATAGTCATATTATATTTTGTAGGTTTGAACCGTGTTGTCTTCAACAGCACAAAGATGCATTTAAATATGAGCCAAGACTATTTCTAATCGTTGAATTCAAAAAGTACTGTGTGACATGACATGACTGTCTTGTATTGACTTCAAAAAATTATACCACGTTCGAAAAAATTGTATACAATGTTTAATTTCGTTCTTCTTATTATTATTATTAGCACCGCGTCTTACTACCCGTTCGGGTTATACACACTTACGCTAATGTTTAATGGTAGGGTGATTATGAGGTGAAATGGAGGACCTATAGTTTAACGTGGAATCCGAACCACGGTGGAGGCCTGGCATTCCACACATTCACAATTCGTTCTTATCGACGGACCACCCAAATCGTGTTCGCGTACCAATGGGTTCCATGTATTTGCCATCCCTGACCTATACTGACATCACCACCACACTCGTACAACAATAGCGTAATTAGTACAAGTAAGAGTAACCGAACTGGTAGTGATATTTGATGGTAATGGGGGGAGGGGGTGGGGGTTAAAACCAATGAAAAAACATCCAACCTCTTCTGGTGCCTATGCTGGTGGTTATTTTACAAGCCAGGTCTCAAGCCTATATTTACGTTTTTTAATAGCATGACATTTTTATATATAATTATTTAACTAACTAATATTTATTACATTAGCAACA
This sequence comes from Timema cristinae, assembly GCA_039000515.1. Lineage (NCBI taxonomy): Eukaryota > Metazoa > Arthropoda > Insecta > Phasmatodea > Timematidae > Timema > Timema cristinae. Next base: position 30,241,563 of record JBCFYV010000024.1, on the reverse strand, counting down.
ACCAACAAGCCCCTAGTATTGTAATATTGAATCCTTTTCTCCAAAAACACACAACCCTTCAATGCACTCGTACTGATTAGTAATTGTGGTGTTGTTAAAATGTTGTAAATGGTTTCAAAATGTTTATAGTTACAAAATAATTACCAAACCCTTCCTTCACCTCTGACAAGACATCTTGCGAATGTGAGGAATGCCAGGCCTCCACCGTGGTTCGGATTCCACGTTAAACTGTAGGTCCTTCATTTCATCTCACAATCACCCTACCATTATACATTAGCGTAAGTGCGTATAACCCGAATGGGTAGTAAGACGCGGTGCTAATAATAATAATAATACAAAATAATGATTGGCGTGAGTATGGGTGTTTAAATAGTGAGGATGGAGGAAATCCAAGTATTCAGCCTATATAAGCTGCCGACTTAATTTCTGATATTTGTCCTTTTATTTAAGCTTCTCTCTCGCTTGCCGATTTATATGATAAGCTCTTACAATTGATAGTAAAAATGTTTGCTTACTTTTCTCTGACCACAAAATTTGACTCATACCAAGAAACCACCTTTGTTTGCCAATACATGTTTGAACGTAGACAAAAAATAAACGTATGAACCCTATTTTGAAATAACGCATCGTAGAGTTAAATATTGCGTTGGATCTGAACGTATGCGCGGCAATTTCTCGCGTGCCAAGACGGTCCCCTTAATAGCTAGTTTACAGCCAGAAAGTTAGTACTGATGTTTTTCCCAATTATCCAGAGCAACGCGTGCACTCAGACCTTCGAATAGTTAGTGCTAATTTTAACAAAAAGAGGCTATTCTTTAATTTAAATATGAAACTCAGTAATACCGACGATTAAAAAAATATATCTAATTTAGTAAATCTTGATTTATTTCTACTCGCAACAGTGGGCATGTGGAATAAGCATGAGGCTAGTCTATTATGGTTTCCCAATGACGAGAGGGTGGATGCTTGAGTCCCAAATTCCAAATTGAATCTCTCAAATGTGAATTGTGGAAGCGTTCTAAGAAGTTGGATAGCGAAAAAGCATCTTTTAAAATTATTTTTAAAATAATAAAAACCTTTGTAATTTTCAGTGTTGAAATAAACATGAAAGTACAATTTATGATTCAAGATTTGAAATTATTATTACATTAACGATACTTTTCCTTCGATACTAGTACGGTATCGATGTTTTTCTTCCGATACTTTTAATGACTACAGTATCGATACTTTTCTTTCGATACCACATCCCGGGTTTCTTTCCGGGGGTAGAAAGGTCGGGCTTGAATCCCAGCCTGATGTATTGAGGGTCGTTCTTCTGAAATAGTTTCCCACTCCTCCTTGCCGCAAATGCAGGGACATTTTCTCTCAATGTTTCCTTCCCTAACCTTATACCATTAGCTTAGTAATCCCATATACATTTAGCCAAAACGGGTATCGAGACTTGGTGAGAAAACAAACAAAAATAAAACAATGAACACTTCCCAATTTAATCCTAGGTATTTAAAAAATATATATAGGCCTATATACTTACTGTCAAAATTAATTAGCCTACTTTAGTGGCCGCATGGTCTAAGGCGTAACTATGACAAAATACTATACTGCCAATGACCAGGAAGATCGGGGTTAGAATCCCGGTCGGTTGAACTTAGGTTTTTTCGTAAATAGTTTTCCACTCTCTATTAACGCAAATGCTGGTACAGTTCCTCTAAGTTCGACCTTTTCATACCTAACACATTAGCGTAATTAGTTCATAAGCGTACAAACTGAACAGGTAGTAAGACGCAATACAAAAAAAAAATACAACTTCTTGATATTAAATATTTTGTATCACAAGTCCTGTGATCTTAAACCAAACCGACTCTTTACTGAACACAGTGTAGAAACACAATTCCTGACTAGTTATAAATCCAAAACTTTTTTATCCTTTGCTACAACCAAACATTAATTATTCGTACTTTAATTAAACTCAACACGTAGAGTTTATAATAATCTTCATTGATTCACTTTCATTTTCCGGACCATTTATACATTTCCGGTGTGCTGGAATTTCCTCTGCGTTCTCTAAACAAATAGTTTCTTTGGTTGAAAAACAGGACATCTCACATTTACGCAATGAAGTATTTTTATTATGTAGGTTCATAAGCTCTTTAAATTCTAAAAAGAAAAAAAAAAGGTTTGGGTAACATTTTATAAGAATCATTTATGTTACGCAAGCTAGTCATTGATTTAAATTATCTTAAATAATAATATTAATTGTAATGATTTTAAGTGTCTGCCACCCACTTAGGTGGCTGAATAGTCTGTGGCGTCACTCTTGTGTTAGACTGGCCTGATGAAAATGGGGATATCAGGGTTTGAATCCGGTCATGTTTAGTGGGTATTTTATCCTTCATGATTCTCACTCTCCTTCCAGGCAAATGCGGGTAGATTACCTCTGAAATGCTCCCTTACCCTACACCCCAATAGAGTAATCATCATATAATCGTATAACTTGAACAATTAAGAAGACGTGTTAATAACAAAAAAAAAAAGTGTCAGTCTACAAATATTAGAGTACAGAGTTCAATTCCCGCCATGACCGAAAAATTCATCATTAATTATACGTGGAGGGAATGCCAGGCCTCAACTGTGGTTCGGATTCCACGTTAAAACTGTAGATCCTCCATTTCATCTCACAATCACCCTACCACTACACATTAGCGTAAGTGCGTACAACCCGAACGGGTAGTAAGACGCGGTGCTAATAATAATAATAATAATAATAATAATAATAAATAATAATAATAATAATAATAATACGGGGATTTCCTCTTTTACAATGAGGAATTGGCGTCTGCTGTAGATAAGTCATGTTCTGATATATTGGTTAAGAAAGCTCTTAAAATAAAGAACATTGGCCCTTTTTCTTTCGATTTTACGGTTTCGCTTCTAATCAATCTAATAGGTATGAAAGTAGGTTCGGTGGTTGTTACCCTCAGATCAACATTGGACGCCACGCCACGCCACGCACAATAGCAGCGCCGCCGCCACCATCGCTCCTGCCAGTGACTTGAATCAAGTTCTGTGAGGAGCGCTAGCTATGTAGGACTCTATTAGAGAAGTTAGGAGGAGCGGGTAGACGCGACTCCCTAAATGAAGTAGCTCACAAATTATTCTGGCGGCTCCTTTAACCACTCAAAACCACTGAATGTCGTCCTCTTTCTCTCTCTGTCCTTTACAAAACCCTTCCTTGACACTCACACATCCACAGCTTGCGTGCACACTCACTTCAAATCTCATAGTGAGCAACGAGTATCTTTTCTTCTAGCCTTTCTTAAAATAAACTGCAAGTCAACTTTCAATCAGACTGACAAAATAAAAGCAAATTTTTTATCTTAACATTTTTTTTAATAATTTACATTGTACATAGAAGGCCAATTTTTTTAAGTGTCTTCACTTGGTTGATGTATAGACCCTCACCGATGGTCGCGCGGACAAAGACGTCATTCTCTGATAGTACGCTATGTCTGTGACGGGGATGCTGTAGCTTGAATCCCGTCTGCGACTAAAAAGGCGGCATTTTCAAAACTGTTTCCTAATATCCGCCCATTTAAATACGGGTATACTTAACCTGGACGGGTATTGAAATGTATATTATTCACTAATTTACGAGTTTAGTATACCCTATTTAGAAAATTATCATAAATGAGAACGTGGTTAGCCTTTTATTACCTCTAAAAAAATTTCGTCGAGTCATATAGAAAGGGATAATAAGTGTTTGAATTGATTCACAAGTTGTCTGGAAAAAAAAATAGCATAACAGAAAGTTGGTCAATTAAAGAGCTTTAAATCAACTACAATATTTCAGTGAGATACGATTTGTCTGTTCGGCGTGAGCTGAAATAGTGACAGGTTTTTCTGATCTGAACCGCCACAATCTACTTGGGGTTACTAACCTTATAGCGTTGTGTAGCTCCATTTAACTAATCTGCTGCTAGTAGGATCTTGACAGTTGAATGGATTTGGAACAGCACATAATTGAAACAAGTGTGTCGATACATAATCTTATTGAGCTATGATTTGGTGACAAGACACTTATTGAAATATATTCAAAACAAAATTAACCTAAAATATCGGTTAATCCATTCGAAAACCAACCGTGTTTATAGTCGTTTCTTTCTAGCTTAAGCCTTATTTCCCTTACGAATGGACGGACCTATCGGACTAATATATAAAAAAAACCATTATGTATCAATGTTGACAGCAAAAATTATGTTAGAGTTTTCTAAAAGATGCTCCAAATTTTCATTCGTATTAAAATCAAGCATACATTGCCAAGCATTATGTATTCACATTTCTACGATCGTGGGAATTAATGCACCACTAAAGGCAGATTCTGAACTCCAAATTTAGATGAACGCGTGAATCAAGATTAGCATTTTACCGTGCAAGTCACTAACATACAAATAGTTTCTTAGTCCTTGTAGCTGTGTTGATGAATTTGGTGTCTTCGGGCCCCACCGTTTCGCAGTCAGAACACATGGATTGAACCACGACTCTTGTTCGTGTGATTGGATAATTTACCTCACCTGTTAAGACTCGTGACGACATCATCTCCTTCCGGCGTGCTTTGATTCGCCGTGCAGATATTATACTACTATAAAGCCACACGGCTTACTCACTCATTGACATTAATGTTTACCTACTTCAGATGAGCTAGAAACGTGAAATTTGGCAAATGTATAGCTTCTAACCTTTAACTGACGGAAAGTTCCAAAAAGTTTAAAAAAATAATGTTTAACCCGAAAAAAAATTCAAAATGACGGAGCAACTTTAAAGTCGGTGCAGACCTTTCTTTGGAGGTCTCTTATGGCTAAACGGTAAGACCTATCAAAAACTGGCTTTGGAATTACATTAGTTTACATCCACTTGCACAGAAAATTCACTTGGGGTTTGAGGGCGGAGCCCCCAAGAAGCAAAGTAAGTATATATACACACACACACACACATATATATATATATATATATATATATATATATATATATATATATATATATATATATATATATATGTGTGTTGTATATATATACATTACTTTGCTTCTTGGGGGCTCCGCCCTCAAACCCCAAGTGAATTTTCTGTGCAAGTGGATGTAAACATTAATTATATATATATATATAATATAATATATATATATATATATCCCATTGGTTGTCCGTGAAAACGGATTATTGAGGTCAGTTCTCACTGCAACGTGGCGCTGCACCTCAAGTTTCTGCACACCACCTTATGTTATAATCTTTACATGTATTTAAGAGGCACCATTACTATCAGAGTGATGTGCGCTCGAATGAGTGGTGCCATTTAAATACACGTGTGTAATAATAAAACGTGCGGTGGCGTGCAGAGGTGTGCGGTGCGGCACCGCACTGCTGGTTTGAGACACGTGGCGCTTTCTAGCGTAGGAATTAAACAATTGTACAGGCTTCTTAGGGACCTACTACTTTAACTTTTTTTCTAAGCTTCAGTCAAGGTTTTTCAACCATACTCTACAGCATACTGGTGTACCTTGATGGGTTTGTGGGTGTGATCTGAGAATTTTGGGAGAAGAACGAAAGAAAATTGAGGAATAAAAATTAATCTTTGGAAATAGATGACCAACATTATTTTTAAAACTAACACAATTTTTAGAATTTTAGGTGTTAAACAATTTTATTACGAGTTTTTAAAATAATAACATTTCTCCCTAAAATTGAGGGTATGACTTACCAATTTTAGCGCTTTATTCAGTTTGTTATGAGATGACTAAGGTTGAAAATCAATGGTCTAAATACTTTTGGACGCATTCTTGAAGTTGCCAATTAGCAATATTTTCATTTAGTAGACATATAGATGAAATAATCCACATTTTAGATAATTATTAATACTAATATTTAAATTTTCGCCCACTAAAAGTGGCCATAGAATGACGTGACCGTGTTTTTCTTGGCTATTTAGCGGGACAGGGATCTAAAAATGCAAATGCAGAATGGTAGCTGCCATTTAAATTGTTGATAATAATCCTTACAGCCATGTTGTTTCCCTTTTCGCTACCATACAAATAATAAATAGGTTTTTTTAGGATATGATCTTTATTTAAAGAGAAAGGCATTTAATATAGTTAGAGATAGACGTTAAGAAATAAAATATTTGGAATGATTGTGAATTATTTGTCATTGGCACTGATGTTATTCCCAATTCAAACCTTTTATAGCAACTGAATTAATTAAAATATTTATATTTAATTAAAATAAATTTTAATTTACATTAATTTGTTTAACGTCAAGGGCGTTGGTCTTTTTTTGGAGAGGAACGGTGGCTTTATCATAAAGTTATAATAAAACTAGAATGGAAAAATAGTCAGGTACCATAAAGTAAATTTCTTTTAAATAGTTACGTAAGAGTGAGGGGAAAAATGTATTAGGAATGAAACTAACAAAGATGAAAGCCAAAAACTTCCTCACCCTAATTACACTTATATGTAGTGTCCCTCCGACACTTAAGATGATAAAATGTGGGCTGGGGTTGACTTGTTATTAAGTTTCGAAATTAATTTTGAGGTATTAGTTATATTTTTAGAATATATGAAAGTAATTTAAACTTTCAATATTAGTTCATTGTACTGAACCATTATAATAGTTTAACTTTTCTTACACTTTATATACATTGTACGTGATCATCCTGTTGTATAAAATGTTATAAACTCATCAATTATAGGATAGGTGAACGCGAAGTATTTCTTTAAAAATATTTGTAGATATTACTTAGTCCATTTAAGATTAAAGACTGCAAATAAGTGATTAAATAATGTTTAATAAGGTATTTATAGATATTTATAAGTAATTTATAAGCTATTTGAATTGGTTTAAATTATAATCATTAAAGGCTAACTTTAATTGTAAACTGCCTATTCAGTCCATCAACACAAGAGCTATAAATTAGAGACCTAAAACGTCCAATGTCTTGCTAACCCTCAAACTACAGGTATTTAACCAACAGTTATTTCGAATATTCAAACATCTCCATATCAGTCAGCAACGCTAGTCAAAGGAGAACCATTGTACCGTTGTCTTGTGTTTATCATACCACTGTAGAATTTGAAGGGCTGGCAGCTAAATTTGGTGAGTGGAAAGGGGGGTAGGGGCACTACCACCAGATAAATTTCTTGCAGAAAGGCATATGTTTTGCGCATGGGTAACTCCCCACTCACAGGTTTATTTGGCCCTAGTATCTGGTGACTTCTCGTGCAGACTTCTCCCGACGGGAACTTCTGGTAACCACGTGAGGTTGCGGATGGCATTGTTGCGTTACAACTCCACCTTCCTACCTAAATCTCCGTTCCCCTCACCAAACTTTCCCGAATTCTCCCCCCTCCACCCCTCTCTCTTCTTGTAAAAGACGGTGCTATGCCCCGGTTGCTGAGGGTCACTAATCATGAGTCACCCATCCCCCTATTCGGCCCTTTCTTCCCCCTCCTGGGACATCAATGCTCCCTCTTCATGCACCATTGAAAGAAACAGGACTCCCCATATTTCTTGTTCACGTCAAAAGGTGCACTGGCTTGGGCTTTTCAAGTATTTCCTACCAGCTGCAGTAGAACCTTTCTTCCCTTTTCTCTCTTTTTCTTTTCAATGAAATTTCGTCTACACCTCAGCAAGGGGTCATTAAGACAACAATCATAGCTAATAAAAGCCCTTCCATATACTTTTTTTTTTGAAGGACATTAAGAGAATAATGAGAACTATAAAACATCACTACAGTTGTTAGAAAATTAGTTGTTTTTTTTTTACTGGGGAGGGGGTGTGGGGGATAGCTACTGTGACAGCGTGATGCATTAACGCCTCTGAAATACGACAAAAGGCGCATGTCAGTAGCCGTTTAGTTACAGCAGTTAACTTTCTAAGGAGCTTTCTCTAATTCGCTTGAAAACATTAACTATACTGGTCGTTTCCAGAAAATATTTTCATTAATATTTTACTGAATGTTTAACGTAAGTTGTTTAAAAAAAACTCATTGCAATATCACACAACTTTAGTAATATTGCCAATTTTGAAAACGTGTTTAAAGTTATTATTTTGAGTAGACTTCTTACTGTTTACAGATTAAAAAATAAAAGCTACTACACAATCACACAAACTTTCTCGTATTATGTAATATGTATTCGGACTAAATTTTCAAAAGCAAAAGTTTTTAGTAAACTACTCTTAAGCACGTTTTCCTTATAAAAACAAATCCATAATCTGGTTAATCACAATAATCACTCATTATATATTCATTTTAAATCAATTAGTTGTTCAAATCTATTTAACAAAGTTCATATGTTCAAAAATAAACTATTTGTTAACCATTCTAGAATGATTTGTTTTTTGTAAAAATAAAAAGCATTCCAATTTGTCTTGAAAAACTGTTCCCAGACACCCATTTTGAATTCAATAACTATTCAAAGTCTATGTAGAAAAAAAAATCAATTTCGTTGGTAAACTGCCCTTAAATTTATTTATTTTAGATAAATACAGTACATTATTATTGCCCATGTAAAATAATTAATCGATTCCAATTTTTAGCCATGTCATTAAAGCTACTTTCAAATAAGTCAAATTTTATAAAATTTAGTCATTAGTTAACTACTATTAAATATTTTTTAAGGAAAAACAAATCTATATAGCTATTTATAATACAAAAAACCTAACAGATATATAATTTGAACCAAATTACTATTTAAAATATTCAAATAAAAAACCGTTATCATTAAAATACCCATAACTGAATTTTCCGCTCATAAACAAATATAGAGCTTTATTTATCATGTTCATTTCAAACACTCCCTAAATATACATTTCAAGTGAAACCTCTATATCAATTTTAATTATAATTCGAATTTTCAAAAATCACTCATCAGCAATTCACTCTTTATCGTTATATACCCAAAACAAAGACTACAGGTCCATTATTCATACCAAACACTCCAAAGATACCAATTGGGAACACAAATTGTTTTTTATAGCAAATATGAAAAAATTTAAAGTTTTAAATCATTTATTAGTAAACTAACTTCCATAAACAAATGTTAACTAATATATATATATATATATATATAACTATTTGTATACCAAACAATTTCCAGATAAACATTTTGAACAAAATTGTTAAAACTATTTTCAAAAATCTAGAATTTTCAACAATTTCTCATGAATAAGATACCCATATGATTTTTTGGCCAAAAATCCTACTATACACTTCTAATTATCGTGTCAAACAAATCCTAGATATGCATTTTAAGCAAAATCGTCATTCAATTTCAAAAAAGTTTGAAATCCAAAAAAATTACTAATCAGTAAACTACCCTTAATTGAAAGGTTTGGGTAAAAAAATTGTGGTATAGCCCTATAAATTTTAATTATAAAGTTTTAATAACATCTAGCATTATGTGGCCGAGGACAGACAGACAGAATTGTAAAATTCACTTTTATGGGTTTGTGTTCACAAAATGTAAATAAGTCATTATATCAAGATTAAGTTTTTTCACAATCAATCATGAAATTAGAAAGTTTAAAAAAAAGCTAAATAGCATATGTATCAACAAAAACTGTTTAAAATAATTTAATAGCTTAGAATAAATGCATATACTAATAGATGTTCTTTACTATGTACTTATATTATTATTAATATTATTATTAGAACCCTGCCTTACTACCCGTTCGGGTTATACGCACATTACGCTAATGTGTAATGGTAGGGTTATTGTGAGAAGAAATGAAGGACCTACAGTTTAACGTGGAATCCGAACCACGGTGGAGACCTGCTATTCCACACATTTATATACGCATAGTGTGTTTGGAGTCCTAACGAATGATTTTAAGTTTACAATATAAATCATATTGAATTAAATATTGTTTGAAACTTATTAATTTTACCAAAAGATTGTCTTGGAAACAACTTATGCATAACTAGATAAATACTTTTTTTCGTTGTATTAGGCAAGGGAGAGTACCTCAAGATAGCTCATAGCAAGTAAGGTTGAAAATTAACACGAAAAATGGGTTCAAAACTTAACCGGGTACATTAGTCTTCTTTTTCACTACATTGTCGCTATTTAAGCCTCGTTCAGACTAATATTAATATATTTTTATTCTAGAAATATTCACCTTCCTTATCCTCTTGCGCTATATTAAACTTTTTTTTATCACCACGTCCTACTGCCTGATCAGCTTGTACACATATATGATAATAACTCTAATGGTGTAGGGATTAATTAGGATGGAACCATTTTAAAGGTAATCTACGTGACTTTACATAGAGGGAAAGTGGAAAACCATTAAGGAAAAAAAAACCTCAGTAGACTTGACCGGGATTTGAACCCCAACTCATTACTAACAGGCCAGTCTAACACGAGAGCGATGCCTTAAATCATTTGGCCACCGAAGCGTGTTATATTAAACTTAATAGATCACTAAAAAACTGCACACTGAAACAAAAGCACGCCAAACATTGGATTAAGATTTTAAACTGATTTTAAAACAAATAAATATCCTACTAAACACTGCTGAGTTAATATTAGCACATTGTTATATCAGTCACGTTTGTGAAACCACACTTTAAGAAAACTCTGAATCGTTATGATTATCATTTCAACTAGGACAGAATTCGAACCACTCTTTCAAGGCTGGTTGGTCTAACTTTTAAATTTAATGTATTAACAATCTCCAAAAGGGCCGATTAGTGTCATTACTTTGTTGGCGCATCTATAAATATACCTACCAACCCAAGATGTATCCACCTATTTGTTTTACCTAGACCCACCTTTCAATATACTATATAAAATACACATATCTAACAACCTCTTTCTTTCCTAAACAATATAATAGGCCTATCTCAATCGGTTTCTCCAATATCTACACACATCATGTGTGTTTTTCTACCTCACGTTCGAGCAGTGGCGGCTCGTGTATAGGCACTGCGGAACTGCAGCACTCCTTATTTCCACTTGATATTATCGATGACATTTAATATAATGAATCCTTTTTTCTTTAATTCTTTCTTTATTTTTGTAGTACAATATATATTCCTTAAGCTTAATGTCAGTACTTCAGTAGCCATCCCCCAGTTTATGGAAAAGATACATAAATATTTGTATGGAACTGTGTGCTTCACAGCGCCAGCAACGTGGTGTTTGACTGTTGTGTGCATGCGCACATAGGAGGGGGGTGGGGAGGAAGATGGGACTGCCAGGTAGAGAGAGCACTGTTACTCAGCGTGTGTTGTGCTTAAAAACCGTGCACCATATTCTTAAATGTGATAAAGTGTAGAAGAGTGTAGAATTAGATCATTATTATTCTTCCAGCTATTATATTTGATTCTTTTTTTTTTTTAGTTCTTTTATTTAACAGAAAACTTTAACCATGGCCTTGCATCCCCAAGAAATAAGTTATGTGACTGTAAGTGAACTTCAACATCTTAAGTTTTCACAGCTATCTCTCTATGAGACAGTTACAGTTAAGAAAAGAGGTCGTTCAACACTGATATTCTAATATCTCAGTCAGGCAAAAGCAATAACAAGAAATATATTCGTAGCTTTAATTATGAATGGTACCAACGGAAATGTTGGCCTTGCGGCTGTGAAGTAAAAAATGGAGTTTTGATTCCCGTGTTAGCAGCACCCAAACTAATTTTAGCTACGAGCCGCCACTGCGTTCGAATCTAGTTTTTATACTTCTAACGCTCTAATTTTATTTGGGAGACCTATTTCTTTTCACTCTGTATAAATAGCTTTCCATTTTTTCACCATTGTCTCTACACATCCTTTTCTCCAGAAATATCTTCTATTGTTTTTCACAATTCTGGTTCACCCGTTTCTTAGATCCATACAGTGCTAATCCTACAAAAGTGTTCTTTATGTTCTTAGTAGGCTGAAGAGCTGTAGCAAAGTGCTTTATTCATAATCTGTGGAATTACTTCTCTTCCAAGTCATCTCAGACTTATTAAGTTTCTAAGTGAATAAGAAACTCTCCTCTCGGTTGAGTAAAGTACCGGCTAGAGTTACACTTGAAAGAGGATAGGAGAGTCAGACAACATAAGCGCTCCTGTTTCGTACATTATGAGTGAGAACAAACTATTTATTGTGATGAAGAGAGGTCGATAAACGTTTAGATAACTTACTCATGACCGGCCAACGTCAGTGTTTATAGGCGTGCTATTAAAAGAAAGTGGATTGTACTACACACGTTCCATGCATTTGAAATACATTTTTACAAAAACTTTGGGGAAAATTACATTTTCTAGGAACATTTATTTTAATTACTTTAAAAGTCCGATGGAAGGGAATGCAAGTATTTTTGAGGTTTTATCACTATATTTTTTAAAAAAAATTTTTGCTAAAATAAATAAAATATTGCTTTAATAGACACTAGCCTAAAATATGGCATTAGGAATTTGAAAGTTCATTGCCGCACTTACAAAAGTACGCCACCTATCCTATATTGAGCTAGCTCCATCAAGTTCACTTCATTACACCCTACTCCTCTTGAGATAGTTCTATCCAGTCACCCTCATTACACCCTATCCCCATCTTGAGCTAGTTATATCCAATCCACTCTATCACAACCTATCACTATCTTGAGATAGTTCTATCGAGTCCAATTCATTACACCCTACCTCTAACTTGAGATAGTTCTATCCAGTCCACTTCATCACACCCTATCACTAGCTTGTGATAGTTCTATCCAGTCCACTTCATCACACCCTATCACTAGCTTGTGATAGTTCTATCCAGTCCACTTCATCACACCCTATCACTAGCTTGTGATAGTTCTATCCAGTCCCCCTCATTACGTCCATTACACTCTCTCTTCAATGTAAATTCAACAGTTTTTGAATATTTTTCATGAGAATCGTTTATTTTGACCAGTAAATGTTAGAATAATATTTTAAAAACTGGTCAAACTACTAAATTACTATTAAAAAATATTCAAAAACTGTCGATTACAATATTTAGAAAAATAAAGTTTATCTCATGAAGCGGTATTTTGTAAACAGATGTTTTTGCGCTAGAACTGAAACAATTAGGACCATATCTCACGTTTCTTTTTGTCCCTTCTTAGCACCAAGATTTAAATCCAGCTATCTGTCTTAACTTGAAAAATTTAAAGATATATGCTGACGCATAAATGGTGGAGAGAAAATGGTGTCAGATGTCAGGTTTCAAATCATAAGCTTTGAAAAATACAAAATATAGTTATTATTTTACTATTTATGTTTTTTTTCAAGGCTTAAAATAAATAAATCCAATATTAAACACGTTTGTTTTATGTTACGCGCTTAATACATACTTCATTAAAACTAAAGAAAGTTTGATTAGTGTTACCTGCCTGGCGTCTGTAAGCATTTTGAGTTTGTGACCTTTGTCATATATGCAATCACCATTACTTTGAATTAACAGACAACAATCTTAAGTATTTTTGAGCGATTTTGATAGCTAAAATAATTTGCAACACTTTGCTAAAAATGATTTAAATGTTAATAAAACCCGCTTCGGTGGCCGCATGGTCCAGTGTGTCACTCTCTCAATATAGACTTAATTACCGATGACGTGCAGACCAGGGTTCGAATCCTGGTCGGGTGTACTGAGGATGGTTTTTTCCCTAAATGCTTTTTTCCACACTCTTTCCGCGTGAATCTAGGTACATTCCTCTAAATTCAACCTTACTCATCACTTAATCATCAACGTAATTAGTACATAAACCTACATCCCGATTGGGTGGTAAAGCGTGGTGATAAAGGTTTTTATGTTCTATCTAAATATTTTCAAATTATGAAATCATTATTTTAGTGTTACTACAAAATGCCATAACAATAAATGTAATGTTTCCCTTTATTCAATTTACAAACCTCTAACCCGAGGCAATCATAGATACATTGTATTACCGATATATTCAGTTTAGTGTTGTTAATTAAACTTGTCATCACCAAACAAATAAACGAAAATGTGTATAAGTTAAAAGTTAAATCGAAATGCAAAATTCCGAGGATTATAATTAATCAAACTGCAACCAATCAACACTTTACTATTAAATTAACAATAATACTACCGAAGGTAGATAATAGCGTACTTTGCTTCTTCCTAGAAACCCAGGGTTCATTATATACCTAGTATATAATTATTATACTTTCAATCGATAATTTCCTAATTTTTTCCTCTGACAAATGCTGATTTACTTTTTTTTTAAATAAAACACACTCATCATATTTCCATGAGTTGAATGGTTTTTATTAGGGACACTTAGGTGAACGTTTGAAACATTTCATTATCTCAGTCCATGACTCGCACACTAACTTAATTCTAATCACAAAAAAAATGTATTCGCTTGCTTGTGAATTCACGACTATAAATATTGATTTAATAAAACAATATATATATTTTTTCTAGGTGACCTGGTGGTCTAGAGGTAAGGTGTTGGACTTCTGTGCTGTGGTTTGGGCTTCAATCCTTGGTCCCGGCACAGATTTATCTGATTACCAAACCCTTCTTTCACCTCTGACAAGACGTGTATTAATCACAACTTGTGAATGTGGGGAATGCCAGGCCTCCACCGTGGTTTGGATCCCACGTTAAACTGTAGGTCCTCCATTTAATCTCAATCACCCTACCATTACACGTTCGCGTAAGTGCGTATAACCTGAACGGGTAGTAAGACGCTGTGCTAATAATAATAATATTTTTTCTAGCCTTGTCCGGAATCAAACATGGGACTATATTAACTTAGTATAAGGACACGCTAATGACTAAGCCAAGGGGTTTAAAAGGCAAGATAGTTAAAGATGTTAATCGTTATTTATAGCGCTAAAGTGTATAAATATTATAAAGTATTTAGTACAAATGTTAATGCAGGGTGGAAAGTGGTTTGGTGGATAGGAACTACAAAGAAATATAATAAAATATTAAAATAGATTTAAACACATAATTTTAGTAGATAGTTCTAACAAAGAGTAATTATTATTATTAAGTTTATTTTCAAAAGGTACAACTATGTATAATGGGATTCTGGTGAGAAGAACAATATCTGAAAGTTAAAAAAAACAACTCATATTTATATCACTTTTAATAGATATTGTTAGTATCTAAAAATAATCCTGGCGATAAAGTAAAATATTATAAATGCCAGCAGCAAAATTATATATTTGTATATTTTCTAATCCTTTATTACTATATGCCCACAGTTCACATCGGTGATCACATGGACTAGGTGACAATCTAATTTAGTCTATTTTGCCCTTTTATTAGGAGGTTGGGCTCGAATCCCTTCCAGATGTATTTAATATGTTTTTTATTTTCTAAATTGTTTATCCATCACTCTCCATGCAAATTCTGATACATAAATTGATGCGCAAATCCCTAAAATATAATAAGAGTCAATGGTAGGCATTAAATGTATATAATTGTGAAGCAATTCGATTCCACTCGTTGTTTTAAAATGTTTATGAGATCCTCGTTTGCTCTCTGACGCCTGTCTCTCTCTCTCTCTCTTGGTCATGTGACCACTCGCTTACAGTTTGGAAATTTTTTAGAGGGTAATGTTAAACTTTCCGGTGACCGCATGGTTTAAAGCGTCAGTACCGCAGTTGGTTTGCTTATGACGGAAAGGTTCAGGCTTCCATCGCGACAGGGTTCACTGGAGTTATCTTATCATTGTATCTGCCCCTATCTCCTCATGCAGCTAATGCGGGTGCATATCCTATAACCACCCTTCTCATACCTTCCCCATATACTTAGCCGTAAACATCCTTTGGCTTAAAATCATCAAATAAAAATTTTAATCCGGATCGGTGGATTGATCAGTTTCGTCTGGTCTGAATTTCCAGTGACGTAGAAGGCGAGGCTCGAATCCCAACCGCGTCCATTTTATGAATGAGATCCCCCTTAAATTATGATATATTTACTTTTTACTAGGCCTTCCAATCCCAGCCTTATAAATGTAAATATCGTCATCCGAGAATTCAAGTGTTTTTATCTCCAAATGTGTTAAATTTGAGATATTTGGTGCTTACGTATAATTAAAATGCACATGGTTCACCTTCGGTGTAATTGAAATTACTTTATAATTAATAATTAAGAGGATACAAACTTGAGTTGTCATTTAGTAACATTGGTTATATACACATGGTCGAATTGCAATGCTCTCTTACACAAAATTGTTAAATTAGAAAATTGGACATAGAACACTTGCATTCCCGGATGACGACATGTGAATATCTCACACGGGATGTAAAACGTTTTGCACAAAAAAAAAACCTTATATTTATATCTTGAACCCAAATCCGTGCTGCAGTGATAATATAGACCATGAATCGCCATAAGGATTCGTTTTGGGCCCTAGGCTTATTAAATAACAGAAAACATACTTTCTAAAGTTTTAACAGCTGGCAATCAAATGAGAAGGTAATTATTATTAATTTTTATCTGCTCAAGTAAATTTTATTTTTTGCACATTACCTATTTACTAAGAAAACATTCATTTACCTTTTTAATACAACATAAGAAACATTTTATGCCTTAAAACACGTATACTAGACATAAAATATACTAAAATATCGTTACTAATTTCTAACTACGTACTAATTTCAATATTAAATGGCTAGTAGCTTCTGGGAATCCAAGTCAAAAGTTTCATAGTCTCGTCTTTAATTAAAACTCTTGTGATGGTTACAAAGTTTATGGGCGTCACAAAGTCGATGGGGTGTTAAGGAAGAGACTTGAAAAAAAAAAAAAAAAAAAAAAGAGTGAGATGCAAAACATGACATAAAACTAGACTGGTAAATAGGTTGATAAAAAATAGAAGCTGATAGAATAAAAGGACGTGAAATATTCATAAGGAAATATTTGTGGAAGTAGTTATTTAAACAACTGTAAATTGTTCAATTAAATAAATAAATTTCATAAGTCTGATCGATGGGCTAGTAGGATATAATTATTTTGCTCAAATTTTTATCAGATCAGTTCATAAGAGGGGAAAAAAAAGTAAACCTTGTAACTTTTAAAAGTTCTAGCTTGATATATTGTTTGTTCTCCACCATTAGGGTGACATTTGATATGATTGAATTGGGTCTAAGTTTGCTATACTGTACTACAATAATTAAAAAAGGATTATGTCTTACTTTAGAAAACAAATGTTCTGGTGTTTTATATATATATATAAAATTTTTAAGTACTAAAAATTTTTTTTACTAGATATTTCACACGTAGATTTTAATAAAAGCCCGACTATTACGTTATATGCATGATGATTCCCGACACGTGAGACTTAGAACACAGATTAAGATGTCATTGGCTCTACCTACACGTCTTCTCGTCAGAAAGGAAAGTGAAGAGATGCGTCCTGAGGGTATATCAAGACACTGAAGGGGTATATCAAGTGACTCTGAAGGGTACAAGTGACTTGAGGTATATCAAGCGACACTTACTTCTAAAATCTTCGTAAAACAAAAAAGGTGTGGTCAACCAGGTGCGTTTCTGTTCACAAAATTGCGGTGTCTTTTTAAACAGAGACGTAGGAGGATGTCGCCATACCTTGCAACTTAACAACTGAACACAAATAAATCTTACTACCTTCTCTCATTTAAAATATCGTAATTTTGAATAAAGATGTGAATAATAAACTATTGAGATGTATAATTTCATACTATTACAACCTATTTAATATCGATTGTATCTTATAGAGATATATGAATGAATAGGATAAAAATATTGAAATAACTAACGTTTGTGAAAATAATAATTGACACTAGTTTAACACCAATAAAAACCCATTAAAATAACACACAGATTATCAGAATATATTCTGAGGAAACCTCGTTCAGTAATGTGAATACTCTGATTTAATGCATCAATTTTAGATTCTTATTTTAAATGTATAAAGCACACCAGAAAGAACCCAACACACTATCAAAATCTACCTCAATTTGAGAAGGGAAGAAACCCATTTTATAGTAATACAGTTAAAACCCTTTCAGTTAATGATCCCGGACCCTTATTTTATATGAAGATGTGCGACCCAGTACCCACGGAACTAAGATATTGGGTATTATCTGGAGTCATACTCCACTGGTGGGCACGAGTACTAAGACATTAACCCCGTCTTGTCTGGTTTTCTGGTGAACGGGCATGTTTGGGTTTGAACCTTTACCGTGTCTAATAAGATTATGTTTCCCTACATCATTTGCCACTATCTTTCCCCAAAAAATGTTAGTTTACAAACACATGTAAATGAGAGTTTTCAAAAGTATAGGATAGGTGGACACTAGTCTGTAATTAAGAGGTGACAATAAAACTAGAGCCCTTGTAGACAACTGTTCAAACCGACACGTCTAATTGGAAAATGTTTCACCTCACACTAAAAAAAAAAACCATTAACCTATCTTGGCGGGAGTCTTAATTTGAAACGTACAGTTGTATCCTATTCAAAACAAACATGTTTCAATTTCAATACGGTTTCATTTTAGCACAGGTCACTATAGTAATTGAGTTATTGTGTCGCGTGCGCTACACAGTGTGTCCAATAAAAAAATAAAAAGACAGGAAAGCTAATGAAAATTCAATGTCACATATAAAAACGTTGTCAAACTAACACCAATATTCAATTTGTTAGTCTACCGTTCTGTTCAATATGCGAACGAGTTATTTGTGCACATGTTCAGTCTGCCCCCTTCCTTCTCTGAAACAACTATGTTCCCCCCATGTGACCCCACTGACGCCCTACATCACTGTCTATAAATATATATATATTTGAGACTGTCAAAGCGTTATGCCGATTATGAGAGGTGCGACAGTGTATCACAGTTGCAGCTGCTCTTGCTATGTGTGGGTTACAAATTGTAACCCTCCCTACACTTCTCGTTGGGGATTTGCATATGAATGACGGGTTTAGTACTGAGTTATTTGGATGAAAACCAACCAAGCGTAAAGGTCTATAACTTTTAGTATTCATTTTTAAAAGTTTCACCGACAAAATATGTGTATATAATCTCTCACGAGCATCCTCAAACCACGAGAGTGTATCACTTATCAAGCTTTTCTCCATGTTTTCTCTCCAATGCATCTCTCTCTCTCACGCCACCACACACACAACAAAACAAACACACACTACTAACTACGCTAATGGAGTAGGAATGAAGATGTCAGAAGCTTAAGGAAATTTACACTCTTATTTGTTTGGAGGAAGAATGGGAAACCACTAAGTAATAAAACCACCCCCAGTACACTCAACTGGGATTCTAACCCGGATATCAGTGTTACTGGCATTCCCAGTCTATTGCGAGACTGATTATTTAAACCAGTGGTATTCAATCTATTCTATTCACGTACGCCCAGATATAATTTAGCTTAAACTTAGTACCTCCAAATTTGTTTTGCGTAATGCAAGATATACAATTATTATTATTAGGTGTTCTGTCTTACGGCAGGTCCATTCCTTTTTTCAGTGAGTTTAGACCTATGGCTCCTGTCCTCTACCTCCTCCTTCAGCTCCCAGTATTTTATTCTTTCTTTCAAGTCAATCCAATATTTGATTCCTCCTTCTTCCTAAGCACCCCTTTACTTCCGGATCTTTTGAGGCTAACCCTAAATCTAGTCCTGATTATTAGGTGTTTGTAATAAAATTATATATGCACACGAATATACAGTATTACATTTTATGTACCCCTTGATATATGGTCGCGTACCTTAGGTTTAATACCAGTGCCTTGGACCATTCAACCACCGAAGTGGGTCTTTCCTATGTTGTTATTGTGTTTGAGGGTGGCCAAAATATTTCCCTTGGATAAAACGTTTGAGTGTTTTAATCGAAATAAGGCTGATGCTGAAGTAATTCCTTGCTCTTTGTATGCAAATTCATCCCGTCATCCAATTAATAAATATCTATCGTTTGGGTTGGGAATACTGTAATGTTTTAGGTTTGGATAGTTTATAAGTCGTGTGCTGATATTAATTGTGTGTGTAGAATTTTCACGTTAAATAGTAATACTATCCTTAAAAACAAACTATGCTCCGGTTTAATCCACGATAGCATTCTTATCAATACTTATGGAAATATAGAGATTTAGGGATTGATCTTTTTATTTATCATTAAGACCAAAGAAATTTTGAAATAATAGAAATATTAATTGAAATAAGAATACCTACAAGACTTTCGAGACCAGATAAGATTGATCAACCTCTCTGATAACGTAGGGCCTAATATAAATTATAATTTTAAACTGTAATATAGATGTATGTTTTATGATACATTAACATTTTTGCTTATTTGAACAATGTTAACATATTTTACTACACACAATTGTATGCGTCACAACACTAATCATTATATTATGTTGATTGTCTAGACGGATATTATCATGTAGTAGACATATAGTTCATCTAAACACGTTAAAATTAAAAAAAATATATAATCATGGATTAAATAGATATTATTTTTGTTAATTACAGCTATAATCTCATCTTAGTATCATATTCTTTGAATTGTAACATTACACCTAGAGACGGGAATCGTACCCTGGATAATTCAGTGATTAGGGTATTGGCATATTAAGTCCAAAGTCCCAGTTTCAATTCCCGTTTCAAGGTGTCATTTTTCATATAAAACATATTAATTGGTAATGTTTTCAAAATATCATAGTGTTAATGATTTTCAGGGTTTCCACGTACCTGTAAAACCAGGGAGAAAAAAAAAAACAGGAGCTCTTTGATGTCTGTAAAAAAAAAAAAACACAGGAAATTCCCAGGAAAAATGACGTGGTAAATCTACAGTTTGTTGCAAAGGCCAATACACTTCCACAACGTGTAAAAAATTATTATTATTATTATTAGCACCGCGTCTTACTACCCGTTCGGGTTATACGCACTTACGCTAATGTGTAATGGTAGGGTGATCGTGAGATGAAATGGAAGGACCTACAGTTTAACGTGGAATCCGAACCACGGTGGCGGCCTGGCATTTCCCACATTCACAAGATGTCTTGTCAGAGGTGTAGGAAGGGTTTGGAAATCAGATAAATCTGTGCTGGGACGTGGATTGAACCCCGGACCGTCAGCACAGAAGTCTGAACCTTACCCTTAGACCACCAGGTCACCCACAACGTGTAAAAAAAGAGTTGATGGACTTGAATGACTCTTAGTCCCGACTGTAGTCAGCTGAATCTCCCACTTGAAATCCTCCACCCCCGTAAACCCCTCTAGTATAGTACTCACCCTGGAAACATAGTCACCACAATGTGTCACACGCATGAAGGGGTTGTGAGAGGACAAACACACCACACACACACACACACAACACACACACACACACAAACCACACACACACACACACACACACACACACACACACACACACACACACACCATAGAAAAGATTGTCTCAAGTGTAGCAGCGCTGACTGAGCAGCTGCAGACAATTGTTTGGTCGCGAATATGTTCACGTCGAGTATGACAGATGAACACAATGTATTATACCACCATCAAATTAGGCTTCGACATTCATTTTCATAATGGAATATGGTGTGTGCTACGTTCGGTATTTATTTTCATCAGACAAGCAGGAGAAATATATATATATATATTTATTGTTGGTTCGAATCATCTGTTTGTTGAGTAAGATGAGTCAATAGATGAAGACATAATAGGGAGAACACCGAACAGCTAGGAATATCCAATCATTTTAAAATGTTACCAACATTTATAATACAGTAAAACGCCTTTATATAGGCCTTCGGTTGTAATAGATCCCTAGAAAGTATGTGAAAATACCTTTTCCGGCAAAATTGGTTGCTCTCTCGCTCTCGCTCATAGAAATTCTCGTGTGCTGATATAATCAGTTGGTTCAGAAAGTGAACGTTAAATACTTCAAATAAATAAATGTAAAACTGTCACCACATCTTTTGACAATCGAGGAAAAATCTAGAATTGAGTAGAATAAATGGTGCAGTTTTATTTATATTATTTTTATTTTTGAATACATTCTAATGTTAAGCTTTTTAATAATTGTATTTCAATTCCAATCAATTGTAAGACTTTAGTTTTAGACCGTTTTCTTAAATAAATCTTAAAATTCATATTTATTTTCACCCCTGTACCCGTATGTTTAACCTTTCTCCTTTTTAAAAAATAAATAAAGAATATCAACGATAAGAAATTTGATGCATACTACATTGAATCGATATTTGGTAGAAGGACCTATTTAGAAATAGTCTAGATTTATGAGTAATGCGCGTATCTATATTTTAACATTTTGGAAATTATAGGGTGTTTCACAAAGTATAGGAAGCATACAATATATACCTTGAATGATTTAGCTCAATGCTTTGTTCTACTTTTTTAGTTCAAACCTTTGAAAACGTTTTTGTGAATTTAATATTTGGACTGATCTCATTTAAACTCATAAGCTAGAGAAAAATGAAAATATTTCTATTTAGATTTCAAATGAATATTTTTCCTTGCTGAGCAAAATCAAATTAATACTATATTCATTAATACATTATATTCATAGAGGATGATAGTGTTGTTGGAATGGATTATGACGTCAGTCTCGTAATATATGTCAAAATTTTAAAAAGATGCTATAGGTTATCGATTGATTGCTTAGAATTATAAATTCAAATCACTCGAGAAGATCTATTAAACAAAAACTTTTTGAGTGACTGCCATATTAAAATAACCCGATTGAATAACTATATACACATTCATATTATGGCGTAGGATTAAAAAATATCCCTGCGAAATTTCCTTTAGATTAGGCCACAATTCGTCAATTATCGCAGAACAAATAAAAGGCCGACATAGTTTCGAGTGGCTACCATCTTGAAACGGATAACCAGCTCTTGAAACCATGTACGTACGTGGTTTTATCTAAATTCACAGAATGTCCCTGCACAATTTGGTTGAAATTGGTCATCGCATTTGTCAATTTATCGCGTAACAAAGATCCGGATGGATAGATAAATGAAATGTCAAATGTTCTGGTTAAAACAGTGCCCCGCTTCGCTCAGTCAATAAACAAGTTTTTACTTTAATCTTTCATCCGAATTTGAATATTTCCAGGACAAATTAAAATATGTCGGTGTCAAATATTTTCTAATATTAACATAACTAAACTGTTGATATTAGTTGTTTATAGGTACCTATAACAATAAATACTTGATAAAGGCTTACAAATAAATTTTTCTGATAAAAAAAAATACAATGAATAGGTTCCACTTGTGAAAAACATTACATTCGAAATGGTGGAATAATTTTGAATATGTTATCTCATTCCATGATTAAAAAAAAAAAAAAATGTTAGTTGCCATAGAGCTGTATTATTAGTTGTTCGTTTTTAATTCGCGGTTATAATAGTTATTTTTGTCAGTATGGTAAATGTAATATTGTTGGGAAAACCGCTAGATATATACGAGTCAGTCATGCAGGGGATGTATGTTTTGTGATTAAAGTTAATGAAGGCGAGGTATTTGTACCATGTACTATGCACTCGGCGTGTTTTGTGTAAATCACCAAGTGGAGAGGTTCGTCCATCAACAACAAAACCACGTACTGATAGCGCCGGCGTGCATTATGGGTATTGTCAAGTTTTCATCTCTCCCTCGTAGTTCAAGGTACACTCGTTGACTAGAGTGAAAATAACAGCAGGTCATCCGTATGCCTTTAATAGCACTGTATTTACCTAAAGTTTAGAAATATACTTTACCACCAAACTTAACCTAATAAAGTTTTTTCCATCAATTAATTAGGAACGTGGCTATGAAGGTTTAACATTCACTCAAATAACCTTAGTTCTATTCTGTTCCTATCACTAAATTTGGGTGTGTTCTTAATTAAGTACTAGTAATATATTTTATAAATGAAATACTTGGCACCTGCTACGTA
The DNA here is from genome assembly GCA_039000515.1 of Timema cristinae. Classification (NCBI taxonomy): domain Eukaryota; kingdom Metazoa; phylum Arthropoda; class Insecta; order Phasmatodea; family Timematidae; genus Timema; species Timema cristinae. The sequence goes on along the minus strand of JBCFYV010000024.1, from coordinate 30,217,642 downwards.
CGATGGCCGCATGGTCTAAGGCGTCACTCTCGTGTTAGACTAGACTGCTGAGGACAAAGAAATCGAAGTTCGAATCATGGTAGAGTTTTTCAGGCTCCTTCCACGCAAATGTGGGTACACTTGCTATTGATTACACCTTTCTCATCTATAGCTCATTAGCGGTCCCGGCACAGATTTATCTGATTGCCAAACCCTTCCTTCACCTCTGGCAAGATATCTTGTGAATGTGGGGAATGCCAGGCCTCCACCGTGGTTCGGATTCCACGTTAAACTGTAGGTCCTTCATTTCATCTCACGATCACATTAGCGTAAGTGCGTATAACCCGAACGGGTAGTAAGATGTGGTGCTATTAATAATAATAATATAGATCATTAGCATAAATAGTGTATTTGCGTATAGCCTGAAATATAAGGAGCCTTGGTTTGATTCTGGTTGAAGGGTTTCACTATAAATGATTAAATACGTATCTAGAAGGGTCGATAAGATACACAAAGCTAGTTCGGTTTTGGTTGAAGTTTTATAATAGTTCACTTAATTAGACAGTACAGTTCCTGGAACTAAATTAAGGTATGTACTATGTAGTGGTACAATATATTTTATCTGATACATTGAGTTAGTTTTAAGTTATATACTGATAAAACCAGTTGTTCGTCAAATGGGCATTATTTCACATATTCTAAGAAAATAAACTGATTGGATTTATTTGTTAATATTTGTAGATTGGAATATTAAAATAATGTTTAAGAAACTCCTGGGGTGTTTCGAATATTTACATACTAGGGCCTACACATGACCAACTAATGTACTTTACATTATGTCTTGTATTCTTCTACTATATGCCTACTTTATATCAAGATTAATCATAGACAAACACTCATTTTAGAAAATAGATCTATCATGATATTTAATTTAATTACTCGCTCTAATCAATATAATATTAAAATGCAGAAGAAAAAATATCTGAAGACAATATTTTTTAGTTTTGACCATCTCTAAAATTATGTGCAAAATAATTTAAAATATTTTCGTTGTATAGTAAAAAATACTTTAAAATTTAAAAAAATTATATATCATGCAATCATCACAAACATATGCCTTTTAGAATCTAGGAATAAACTCGAAATCAAGAAAATGTGTTACATAGAAAAATATTAACATTCATAATATATTTTATCTCACTAGAGACAATCAATGATATTCGTTGACACCGTCGTGCTTCAAGTTTCATCTCGTTATTGGAAAATATATATACTAAGCGAAAGGAAAAATAATAACAATGAACTTGAATGAAATTCTTTCTTTCATCATTTTGTCAGTATTTTTTTATTTCCAAATCAATGATTCCAGCCATTGTGTTCCTCTTCGAATCACGTGATACTTCTGTACGGGATTCTCTTTTCCTTTTGTCTTTCAGCTAAACTTGACTTTCTTCATTTATTTTCTAGTCCGTTTCGTGTTGCCGGTTTTGTGTCAAATGATGCGTATTGGGTGAATGTGTCCTGTGCTATGGCTAGTATCAGTTTTGGAGAGGAAAAAAAAAGTCAAATAGTAATTTCCTTTGAAAAATACAGTTTTGTTGGTTTTTTTTCTGCGAAGAAATAACACGTTTTTCTTCAACAACTTAAGTAATGATCTCTCAAAAATTTTCGAGATTTGTTTAAACTTACGATACAAAAAGTTCTCATGTTTGGTCCAAGTTTTAATGATTACGATAAAAATCATCAACCAAATCGGTGATTGTATGGTCTAAGGCATCACTCTCACAATAATTCAGACTGTCAAAGACCGAGAAATCATTGTTCGAATCCCGGCTGGTGAACTGAGTTCTTTTCCCTAAATTGTTTCTTAAACTTCTTCCATAAAAATGGGGGTAGATTTTCTCTCAAATTATACTTTCCTCATCGTTATTCAATTGAAGTACGTTTATAAACCAATCGAGTACTAATTCACGATGAAACCCGCTTCAATCGTCACAAATCTATAGCATTAATCTCGCAATAGACTATACCGCCGATGACGGGGAGATTGAGGTTCGAACCTCAGTTGTGTCTACTGAGGTTTGTATATCCTAAATGGTTTTCCACTCTTGTGCTACGCAAATGCGGGTACAATTCCCTAAATTCAACCTTCCACATCCTTGACACATTAATGTAATTAGTTAATATACTTATAACTTGAACGGGTATTGAAACGCGATGCAAAAAAAAAGGACGTAAGATAATAATTCTCATATTATTATTATTAGCACCGCGTCTTACTACCCATTCGGGTTATACGCACTTACGCTAATGTGTAATGGTAGGGTGATTGTGAGATGAAAATGAAGGACCTACAGTTTAACGTGGAATCCGAACCACGGTGGAGGCCTGGCATTCCCCACATTCACAAGATTCTTGTCAGAGGTGAAGGAAGAGTTTGGTAATCAGATAAATCTGTGCCGGGACCGAGGATTGAACCCCGGCCGCCAGCATAATAATTCTCAAATAAAAGAGTATATCTTAGTTGAACTAGCTTGCTCTACCACAATAATCACCCAACTAACTCAAGCGTCAAATACTTTACTAGCGGAATATGGGATGTACCCATAACTTAGATAATTATGTATTCAATATTCTCAGGGTATTAGTACTTGAACCTTATGTCAAAAACCCTGTCCTCTACACCCGATTTCAATCTAACTAAACTACATGTTCACGAAGACAAGTCAAATTAAGATACCTACAAATCAATATTCATAGAAAATGCTTTTTAGAAAATTCAGCATATTTTTGCTGTCAACAAATGACACTTGTAGACGGGAATCAAACCCAGGATTTTCTTGTGTCCAGGGATTGTTTTAAATCCATATAATATGATATTTCTATGTGACTATAACCGTACTTAGCAACTATAACAATTTTTCTAGTAATCCATTATTTTATTGGTGTTATTTTATAGGTTTTTATAATATTTATGAACATTTACAGCTGCCAACACCAATAAAATATTGACATGACCTTAACTAAAGTAGATCTTATAACTTTTTTTTTCCGTCATATAAGGCTCCTCCTATGCAAATTGAACTATAGCTCTGAGGAGAAGATTCAAGCTTTAATTCGGACCGAACTCACATTCCAGGGGTTTTTCATATTATTATTATACTACTATAAAGCCACATGGCTGACTCACTGACATTCATGTTTACCAACTTCCAGATGAGCTAGAAACTTGAAATTTGGCAAACTTATAGCTTCTAGCCTGTAACCGACGGGAAAATTCCAAAAGATAAAAAAAATTTTTAACCCCCGAAAAAAAATGTGTATGCATGTATATTTATGTGTATGCATGTATATTTATGTGTATGCATATATGTTGTATGCATTGTATGAATGTGTATGCATATATGTGTATGTGTGATATACGTGTAAATATATGTGTGTATGTGTGTATGCATATATGTGTATATGTGTATATGTATATACAATATATTTATATATATGTATGCCCATAGGGCTACCATTAGAATTGTGCAAACGTTACAGCCACACAGGGACCCTCGATTTGGGGGGGGGGGGGGGGGGGCAGTGCTTGCTTAGATGACGACGGAAGTAAGTTGGGTTGGGACATTTCCGATTTCGTACTCCTTGTATAGGTGATCTATACCCCGATTTTGGTTTTAAGAACAGAGTTGCGGCCAACATTGATAGAATTGTAATATATTATTGATGTTATTCTATGGGAATTGATAACATCTCTCAAATGAGACAGCTGCATATCACATGACTTGATGTATGAATAAATCAACATTGTTTTAGTAACTAACTTCTACTGTTCTTCCTACCAAATTTATACTATAGCAAATATTGTAAGAGTGTAAAAACAAATAAAAACAGATTCATGTCGTTTAATTTATTTAACGAGTAAACCAAGCTCTTCTAGTTAACTCCACTGATTTGCATTGGTCTGTCAGTGGTGGATATGTCTCAAAATAACTTTTAAACGCATCAACTGATTTAATTCAAACTTGGCACGGTTGTAATTTAATTATAAGTGCAAACTACTGTAATAAATTAAGCAAAATCAATTTTTTTAATTTTCTTTTGAGGCTTTTGGGCGGTAGGTAAATATAACCTGAGATCCCGCAAACGAAGCTTGTAGGAAGCCTCGCGGGTGCTAGGGGCAAGCCTGAAGGCCTACATGGACACTATATAGATTAAAACTTTAACGAGTTGACCCCAATCAGTTTTTTAATTACATATTCTATTATCAGAATATGTTCTATAAAAATTAATTATTGAAATCCAGGTGCACCTGTTATTAAAAAACATTCTAAGCAAACATTTCAAAGCTTTACTTTAACATTTTATCATAATTTGGGTGTTTACCTGAAATTCTGTTTGACATTTTGTATGACAAAAAAAATTCTAATGATTTTCAGTCTACACTTTCTAAGTAGTTTTACGTATTATTTTATTATTATATTATTATTATTATATTATTTACCTATTAACATCATCATCATCATCCATCATAATCATTAAAAATCTAAATCCTAAACGTTCGTGATTTATTTCAACGTATCTACATTTCTTGTCCGATTTTCATTACTTCAGTCAAAATTGAATTTTAAAGCGCTACTGCCATATCAAATATCAACCCCCTTTAAATGGATTCAATTTGGTTTCTGTTATAAAATTGTTCACACGTCACACGCTGGTCTATTCTCAAGTTTCTCAAACTTTATATCAGTGAGAACAACCCCTCACCCCCACCCACCAGAAAATATAATAAGTAATGCAGAAAAGGACGCGATGGAATAAATGGAGGACGAAGGAGGGTGAAATAGAGAGGAATCACATTAAAGGGAGTGAACCAGAACTCCGGAATTGTGGCGGTGTGTTATAAGGGGTTGGCAAGCGTGAGGAGGGAAACTAGGGGCACTAATGGTTGGCGCGGGAACCGTGGCTCACTCACGTGTAACTACTACGAACTAAATGTTGTCCATGCGTGCACGTGGCCACTTCTCACCGAATACAATGGATAGGGTGGGGGGGGGATCCCCCACTCACCCCCCTTAATTCTTTAAAAGAATTCTGCTCCTCCTTCTACCCTCCCTCCCCATTCCCCCCCACAATCCATTTGATTCCCCAACTTCACCTCCCACACAAATGAATGGAGGTTATTCAATGCCATACTACACTAAGAGTGGTAGACTCCCATTCCAAGGGGTGGATGGGTAGGTAAAGGGAGTGGGTGGAGAGAATATAAAAAAAAGGAATATTAGGAGGGGTCCACATTAATCCCAAATCATTATGCTATTGTTCGAAACAGAAAGAAAAATGTAATGGTAAAATAATGGAGGCAGGAGTTTGAGATTGGGGTGGAAAGAATTCTAGAAATGTACAAAGGGAAAGATTTTTGTAATGGATGGTGGGGGGGGGGGGTGGATGGTTAGGGGAGTAGAGTATATTTCTGTTGAGTGTGGTGAAGATGTAGACCTCAGTGGTACAGTGGTTGGTAGTAACCGCTCTTGGCTAAAAGCAGAGTTAGATAGGGGAGATCGCAAGTCACCCCGACATTACCTAACCTTCAGAACTAGTGTAGTGGTCTAACACTCCCTGAATTTTATCTGAGAGGCAGTGGTTCAGTCCTGTCCTACTTAGAATGGGACACTTTTGTTTTCATTCTCACTGTTTATTCTTAATTTTCACATGTTGTCCTTACATTACCGAGTAACATTATGGATTATACATACGGGCAGTAGGATACAGAGGCTATATGTTTTTTGATCTTAGCACAAGCAAAGGGTCATTAGCGTCTGGGACAATTCCGGTGGTAAATAAATTGTTAATAATACGTAGGCCTACCTCCCTTGCTTTCGCGTTATGCAATACTATGAAAACGTTTTAACCCCCATAGGGATTAAAAAGATCTAAGACATAATCATAATGTGACGATTACCATTATTAAATGTATGATCATAATTATGAATTCGTGGGGTTCTTATTTTATTTGATGCATTGCGGGATTTCCACACTTAATTAAATCAAGAAAGTGAGAAAAAGAAAGGTGGAATTTAGAGTAAATGTATACAAATTTGCGAGAAGAAAAAGTGATACGTCATTTAGGAAAAAGCGTCCTCATTATAACAAACGGTTATTCGAGCCCTGACCTCCTCATTTTTTTATCAAGTTTGACCTTATAAGATCATTAGCACGTTTCTATGGTTATCTATAAAATTTGATAAATTCGCTTGTTATTAAAAACAACATTCGCGCTTCTGTTGTTAAGGGTTAATGTTAACACTAGTTGGTCATTCGATTCAAACTTATTTTGACGAAAATATTGATTACTAGCAGAAGTACCTGGCGTTTCCCTAGATAATCACTCATTTCATTGCGTGGCTACACCGGGTAACTTTTTTTTTTGCTTCAAACAGAAAAAAAGTATTTCTTCGTTTTATTTCTTCCAGACCAGTTTTTAAATAATTAATTAAAATAACAAAATCAAAATGTTAAAATTCCATTTTTAGATGCAAATGTTCGTGTACAGAAGCTACTGATTTTTATATTTCAAACTTTTGCGTGTGGTAAATATCGTACAATGCACATGACAAACAAATATTTAACTATATTAATATAGATTTCTTTACTAGTTCCTACTGCCATCCAATAAGTAAATATCAAGGGTCTAATGCTGGGTGTGAAGGTGTTCTGGATTTAAATATGTTTGTAAACATTTGGTTTTTCTCTTGAAATACAAGGTTTAACTAGTTTGTAAGTCATGTACTTATATATTTTGAACTATGATGAGTAACCTTGATATCCATATAAAATAAGTGCAAATTATTTAATTCTTATTTAAAATTTTATCAGTCTTTATACCTTAAGTTTTTTTGTAAATAAAAACATGAATAATTAAAATTCACGCATTATAAACGATTATATTTATTTTATTAAAAAAAATAATAGTGTCTTGACTAAAACGATTCTATGAAACTATTTTTAATGCATATTAAAATTATAGATGATGATAAACCTCTTCTGATTATATCCCTATTAAAACACTTTATCGTTTACTCTATAAATCTGTCCATAGCTTGGGTAAGTTACGAGCAGTTTGATTATACTTCTCTTTAAAGTCTCTCATCATCAAGGATCAGTATTCTCGAATATTGGCTGTTTTAACTCAACCATTTGATTAAGGCAACAATTATTATGTTTTATAGCTTATCTTTTTATGAAAATGTTAATATGTGGGTGTTTAGTGGTGTTACTAAAGCCAAATATTGTTCGTCTATAAAATGATATATTATCACTATCCTGTAGGTCGTAATACTATAGTGTATGCTTTAAGATGTTAACGCTTTTAATAAACATTCTGTTAAGTGTCGTTCCCACACACATCGGTCGACACGCGGGGGGGCTAGGTTTATAATCTCGTCTAATCTGATTTTACGGTGACAGAAAGGTTGGAACTTTCGAATCTTAGGTGATATTTATTAGAGGGTTTCTCACTCTCCCTCCATGCCAATTCAAGTGCATGTTCATTAAGGTTCATCCTTAAACCATACATGTAAATATGCACATAATAAGACACCATGAGTTGGGTTTTCGTGCCCAACTTGTATGAATAAATTCAAGGTTTCTGTTAAAATCTTACTAATCTTGGCACTTACTGCTTAACTATAACTTTCTTGCGACTTATATCGTTCTTAGGCCCTTGTTTGATAAGTATGACTTTTTTTACGAATAGTATATACACAAACACATATTTTAATGGTTTTATAACTAATCTTACAGTTTTTTAAAAGTACATATCTTTTAGTTTTGACTTGATACCTTTTCATTCTTAAATATTGACGCTATAAAAGCCATTTCTCCGTTGCTTCTCCTAATATAAGTGAGCGAGTTTCTCCGATTATGCAAATGCCAGCCTATGATTGCAAGCGTTATTGAGGGGGGGTGGTGGTGGTTTTGCCGGCGGTTTTGCGTGGAGGTTGTGTTAGCTATGTTTGCGGCACGAGTTTTCTACACCGGGTTGCGTTTAGTAACAGATGTCAGTAATGATGGTGTTCTGCATGTTGATGTTTGCAGTTATAAAAGAGTTGGAAACAGAAGAGAGAGAAGAGAGAGAAAGAGAGAGAGAGAGAGTGAAGAAACAGAGGAAGGAAAATTTGATGAAGGAAAGGGGTTTCAGCAGAATTTTACATGAAATTATACGATTCGTCCTTCTGGCCACATGTTTCACTACATTTTTATTGCTTACTTTCTTCTTTTTTTTTTTCTTTTTTTTTGGGTGTGTTTATGTAAGAGGATTAAACAATAGTGTATAATTCAAAATATATTTTTTGATGTAAGCATAGGTCGTTACTTTTAAGCTAGAGAAATGTATAGATAAGTGGTCATATTTTTTCCCCAGAGGTACGCTCAGTTACAGGTGATATATAATGCGTTAAAATCGGCCTATTTTGCAAAGTTTTCTTCTTATTTAGTGAAGTATATTGGCATATTTTGATTTGACAAGTATAATTTTTGGTATGTTGCTTTAAACTTAAATTTTGATTTAAATAGAGTTATAAAAAGTTATTATATTTTTATTATTATTATTTCACAAACTTTTCGATTAACTTATTGCAAAATCTTCTTAATCAATGATAATCTATTAAAAACTTTGAATTTGGAGCTTTATCACTGTCTCAAACCTAAGCGACAGTATTTAAAAGATAGCGCAATATTACATAGATGCGTTGTTATATATTTATAGGTTTAGTTAATCGATGAATGTATGGACGTTATTATAACAAGATTTTCGAGGTCATAGTAAAGTGCTTGACATATCTCAAAAAGTCTTAAGCAGAAATTTAATAAGCCTGGTAATTTGAACAAACAATAAATTTGATTTGGCTGTTGGATGCTAAACTCTCTTTTTCGTGGACTTCTAATTGATGTGAGTAATTCGCATGGAGAGTTATATTATTTCCAATCCTATACATCCTATGTTTAATGGTATGATAAATAAGCATGTAAATAAGTAACACGAAGTTTTTTCTTTTAATTTATTACTAACTTTAAGAAGTACGTTTGTATGTTTATATTATCTTTTGTGACCGGCCACAATGGCAAGTCCACCACATTCTTATAGAGATACCAAATTCAAAGAAACATTTATTCTAGTTTTCATAGAGTTCAGGAAACAACATCTTCTCTTTAATTTTATAGCCAATTTAGTTAATATGTTAGTTTAAAAGAACCTCCATTTGGTGGAAATTGTTTAGTACCACAAGACTATCTAATCATTCATTTCTACTGTATAGCCAATAATTACCAACAGTTAAATCTTGAACAAGTGGCTACATCAACGCCAACTCAGAGTTGCTGTTGGCTGTAATTCTGAGAACGCCTTAAGTACAGGACGATCCCACACTTTCATTAAATCTCCATAAACCATGAGTTAATTACTTACCTTGAACACGGTATTAATTATGGTCTGGGATAGCTCAGTGGTTGAAACAGGAGTGTTAAGTCAAGGGTCTCGTGTTCGAGACTCGTGTCAATTTTAAATATTTTTATTTAATCATTCGGCTACCTAATGCAGTTTTTTTTAAACATGTGCACTAATATTCGCGTAGAACCCGAACAAGTAGTAAGACACAGTGCTAAAAAAAATAATTAATTAGATGTAGAATATTGGATAAAATAATGTTAATCTAAGCGATGTCGGTTCTATTTTTTTTATTAAAAAAGATGTTGCTTAGTTTTCATATAAATCATACACATTATCAGTAATAAATAATTCAATCTGCATTGATGGGTATGCGGACTAAACGTCAAAATCATCTAGTTTGGTTTACCAACGACAGGGGGGGTTGATACTAGCAGGGTGTACTGAGTGTGATATTTCTCAAATGGTTTCTCCCTTTGACCTAAACGCAAGTGCGGGAACATTATTTCTAATATCTCCCCTCCTCATCTCTTCCCAATTAATATAATTAAATTTGGATAGCCTGGATGAGAAGAGCTTCAAAATAACAAACAAAAAAGCGCAAAAAAAAAAGTATTTTCCATTCATTTGGAAGGAAATATCTCCCTCCAAAAAACCTTTTAATTACTACAAGTCAAGCATACCATATGTCTACACAGAAACTTCTCCCCAAGTTTCATATGAACAGCAAGAAGGAAACAGACTGGCAAGTTCCCTCAAACTCCTCACATACTTTGGAGGGAGGAGGGAGGGGGGGGATATTTCCCGTTTTCTTCGTTTCAGTCCGGACTGTTGAGACTTGCATTGGCGTTGCGTTGTGGTTCGTGCAGCACAAAGTGCGTACTGATGCGTGTCATCACGGCAAGTAATCAGCGGCCGTCCCCTTCTAACTCACCCCCTTAGAAAGGGTAATTAGTTGCAAAGTTCGCTCATTCCCTCCCCCTCAAGAACCATTCCTTCCATCCAACAATTCTCTTAGTGTACTAACAACCATTACTCGTACCCTCGTCTTTAATACCGTCTAGGACCCTTAATAATAATAGAAAAAACGCGTGAGCTTGACGCAAACATGTTGAATGGGCCTTCTTTGCTCCGAAAACTGGCAGGGGTGGATAATACAATCCCGCACAACAATTTTGTTGCCTTTAGTAACTAAGAGATTCGGTAAATTGACCATTTGACTCCGATTTTCGGAGACAGTTCCAGAAATAAAGACTTATACCCTGGAATTGTTTTCGTTTAGGTTTTTATGGATATTACAGCAACAAAGTATTTTTTTTTTGAAAAGGGCTTCAGTGTTATGCAGAAACTACTGGAAAAAGCTAGGAATAAGCTAAAATATGTGATATAGGTGACTTAGATTAAGATTAATCAACATTTAACCGAATATTGTAGTTTGGTGGAGTTTAATTGAACTCAAGGCAGCCATTGATCAGAAGTGTGGATAATTTTGGTACTTTTTGACCGGTGATAAAAGTTGTATTTATTCTTATCCTTTGTTTTTTTAAATAAAATTATGTGACTTAATTTTTATTTCTATTTTATATGGGTTCTTATATTTTAACTAGAAATCTTGAATAAAATTGATCAAAATTCGTAAAATTTACTTATACCTAGTTATAATAATTATTTAGATTGAAATAATTATTAAATATATGTGTAAAATGTAACATAAACGTAAGGCTAAACTCTCCCTGATTTCAGAATACTTGTTACATTTTACTTTAGGAGAGAGGCGGTAATAGCCAGCATCTAATTTTCAGAAGTGGGCGCTAGACTAAAAAAAAAAAGTAAAAAAGTTGGAAACCACTGTACTAGCTCTCTACTTTCATATCATTTCTATAATATATATTACCTAATTTATAAGAAATATTATGTAATCGCGAAAATTACAAGGAAAAAAAAAGTTTACTTTAAATAACAGAGCATTTGCTCTAATTTGAATATACCAATATTTGTTTCAAGGGCTCTGCTTATTTAAAAGTAAAATCTTCATACTGCGATGTTTATCGTGAGAACGGCAGTTGATCCCTTAAAACCACAAAAAGAAGTTCTCAACTAACTGAGCACTTTAAATTAGTGAATATATGAGCAAACTACCGTTATTGTTCAAGGAATATCAGTTATGGTAAATATAAACTTTATATTCTTACCGGTGGAAATTCGGAGAACCTTTTAAGAAATAAAACACCTTTTTTTATGACCAATATTGATAATATTCTACCATTATCTGAGTGTTATTTTATAGGTATTGATAATATCTATGTTATTTATTGATTTATTTAAATAAGGAGACCTGGCGGTCTAGGGGTAAGGTGTCAGACTTCTGTGCTGGCGGCCGGGGTTCAATCCTCGGTCCCGGCACAGATTTATCTGATTACCAAACCCTTCCTTCACCTCTGACAAGACATCTTGTGAATGTGGGGAATGCCAGGCCTCCACCGTGGTTCGGATTCCACGTTAAACTGTAGGTCCTTCATTTCATCTCACAATCACCCTACCATTACACATTAGCGTAAGTGCGTATAACCCGAATGGGTAGTAAGACGCGGTGCTATTAATATAATAATAATGATTTATTTAAGTTATTTAACGTGCACTATTTACATCAAGGGGACCGAGGTCAACGATAATACATATCAAAAGACACATAACAAGACGTATGAAAACGTGAAAGAAGACCTAGTAATTTTTCTAGCTGTCATATATCTCCATTCGTAAAAAAAAATTGATATTGTTCCCTCCACCCTTTAACTTAATCTCAGAACGTTGATAATTTTAAAACGTGATCGAAAATACACTGAGTTATTCCAACAAGAGATTTTTTATAGTTATTAAAACAACTGAAATTAAAAGACCAATAATAAAATAGAGATATACCTGTTAGTTTCTTTATTTTTTTGGTCAGATGTTATGGATAAAAAGTATTCAACTTCAATCAAATAAAAATAGGAAGTATCAATAAAATATGTTGTTTTTTATCTTAAGATATATATTAGAAGGCTTAATACTTATTACGTAATCCTTTGAAATATATTTGAATAGCTATTAGTATAGTGAAATTATTCAAAGATGATTAATATAGCAACATCATAAACCCACATGTTATTTATTGACGTCGAAAACATGTTTCAAATAACCCAGTCATTATAAAATAATTTGTCATCTAGGTATCCTTTTCTCTGGTCTCCGGTGAATTTATGAATATAATATTGTGCAAAAATGAAACCTCCTTTGACACACTCCGTTTTGAAAACAATTAGGTGTTCATTAGCAGACCTCGACGCCAAGCCGTGAGAAAATGAAGGGGATAATAGTAGTTGAATGATAAAAAAAAACTACCCCTACCCAACATCCCCTTTCCCTCGTAATCTGTTCGTGAACCTCTTTAAGCTCTCTGATGGCTCCTATCTTCCATACAGCGACCCCTTTGGCTCGCTGGACAACTTAATGAGCCAGGATCAACTAATCACCGCCACGTCGACCAGAATTATTACTAAACGATGGTTGGTATCTCTTGTTTTCAAGTCTGTCATTTGCAATTAACTTCCACTTGTAAAGCCACACAGGAGGAGTTGTGCTTAGCTGAGTATTAGTCGTAATCGGTCATTTTTAGACTTGGGTATAAACTACAATGATCCAGTCCTTGGGTCACTTAATGTAAAATAATATTCTGAGAGATTAATGTTTTTACAAAATGTATATCTACTGTTTTTATTTGAATTTTTAAATGAGTAACCTTTATTCACAATTTACTCTTTCTTTTATTTTGCTTGAGGCTACTAACTGTCTGAGCTCCACATTTAAGTAGCCTATACAATGGGGTGAAATGAAATCATCAATGAATAATTCGTCTGAATTCTCGCTGATTACAGTAGCCCCATGGTTTCTTTTGTGCTGACTGACAGCTCACAGCTGACAGCTAAAAGCCTTGAAAAGTTACCAGACCATGTATCCCTACGCTAAACCATAAGATCTGCAAAAAATATGTTTAACAGCTGTAACGTATGATGGTCAACATTTAGGTATATACCTAATTGTTGACTGTCAGAAGTCAGCTGTGAGCTGTCAGTCAGCACCAAAGAAGCCATGGGGCTACTGTAGAATGTTGTAAATAGCATCTTTATTAACCTTAGCGAGAATGGAACTCTGCCTTCACCGTTACCGCAAACCAGACTTGATGATTTTTAAATCAAGTCCATGTTCCCACTAATGGCACTCACATTTTATTTCATGAAGATTTAAATAAAAGTAGCTCTCATGTATTTATAAAAATTATTTTAGCAGAAAATCGATATGAAAAGATAAAATTTAATCTCAATGCATTTTAAACTTTTATACAAAATGTTAAGAAAAATTGTTAATAAATTTAATATTTTATAATAGACCTATTCATAAAAATGAGCTGCCAAATCAACTCACACAAAGATAAGGCAAATTGGTCTTTCGGTAATAAAATAAATAGGATGAAAATTAAATGTTATTTGGTTTAAAATTCATAAATTTATCACCTTAATAAAACTAAAAGTGCTCTAAATGTTGTCCTTCCACTAGCATACGAATTCCACATCTTCGAATCAGACTGTTTGCACTCTCTTAAAAAAAATCACTGAGTTTATTCTAATCGCAACAACTGTTTTCAACTCGCTGTTGTGAGTCTTCTAAATCATTTATTGGAGAAGAATACACTAAACTCAAGTATCGATATATAAAAAAGTCCAAAGCTTACATACAATACAAATAGTGGTTGGGGGAGGGGTATGTGACTGAATGCGATGGATAGGTTGAAGAGGTCCAGTCACAAGGCACTCCCATTCCCCTAACCTTAATCCTCTCTAAATCGTGCAAATGTTAAAAACATTTTTGATAATCATATTTTTTGAATCCTCGGTCTCGGCACAGATTTATCTGATTTCCAAACCCTTCCTTCACCTCTGACAAGAAAACACCTTGTGAATGTGGGGAATGCCAGGCCTCCACCGTGGTTCGGATTCCACGTTAAACTGTAGGTCCTCCATTTCATCTCACAATCACCCTACTATTACACATTAGCGTAAGTGACGTATAACCCGAATGGGTAGTAAGACACGGTGCTAATAATAATAATAATAATAATAATAATAATATAAAATTTTTTGAAAAAGTAAAATTTATGACATATAGAATTTTACATCACCAATTTAATGTTGCTAACATAGTTGATTGTGACTCTCACTTCAAGTCACCCTCTGACACCTTAGCTTACTTGGTAGAGTTTCTGGCTACAGAGCTAAGGGTCCCGAGTTAGATTACTGGCATAGCCGAAAAATGTATTATTGGTTAAATTGGGGATTCCCCTTTTACAGTGATAAATTAACTCCGGGGATCTTGGTTTTGTGTCTGTCTTAAATTAAGTTATCTGTTAATCGTATTCTGATATAACCAATGTCTTCATAAAGTTCACGTAAAATACCTAAAATAAAATATAAAAATAAACGTAACCACTCACGGTCACGTTAAAAACTACCTGCTCATTAAATGTTGTATTTAGTCATATGGTTCACTCCATGGAAGAAATGAGTTTAAGTTTTAACTGCAGGGTCACTTTTGAAAGAGGTTATTTGTTACTTTTACTATTATCTGGGGCGTTTTCTATCTCCTGTCAAATGTTTATATCTTTCGAACAAGTTGTTAGTTTTTTCAATCACCCACACACGGAAAGATAAAAAACATATAGGTTTTAGTTTGGAAGAAATACAAATCTTTTAAATGCTTCTCCTCGGGTCAAGAAAAAAGGTCAGCAAATATTGTTTGCACACGAAGATATATCGCGTTATTTCTTTTAACAATCATGCCACGTTCACTGTTTAAAATCTTGAAGCTGACATTTTGAGAAACCTACTAATATACAAACGTACTTTCAACATTTTGGTTTATCTTGTTCAACCCCAAAAAATTAAATTGAATAACATATTTTTAATTGTCAACCTCGGTGGTCTTGGGAGGAAGTGCTTGCCTCAAGACCCGATGTTTGTGGGTTAAAACTCAGCCGTGGTCGAAGGATTTTTCTTGAGTGTAGCACAACTTCCTTCGGAAGAGAAGTAAATCCGTCGGTCCCATTTCGATTTTGTTATGTAAAGTAAACTTGAAAATACCTTTCCTGGCAAAATTAAGCCTATTTCACTCTCGCTCATATATATTCTCGTGTGCTGATAAAATAATTTGGTTCAGAAAGTGCACGTTAAATATTTCAAATAAATGAAAACTTATTTTTATTTAATGAGACTATTCAAATACAGGTTATCAAAACTAAAGTATCGGCCCATTATGTTTCATATATTTAAAAAAATATATTGCATCAAGGTTAGGTAACACTATTCTTCATTCTTCATTACATTATATCATTTTCTTTTCTTGCAGAATATTTGGCTCTCTATGTCAATGGTACACCACCCTGTTCCTGTGTCAAGAATACCAAGACGAAATCAAGCTCTAGACCTACTTGGATTTTGTGAGTAGCAGACATTTATTTTTATAACCCTTGATTAAGTCGGAACAGTTGGGTTTTACTTGCTTATATTTTAACTAAAGAATATTAGAATATTATTTTTTATGGTAGCACAGCCCCCTAATTTGTATTTGTATCTTAATTTCGATATTGTTTGGACCATAAATAAAGCCATATATATTTTGTTAAAAAATTTCGGGGGTTGGGGGTTGTGGGGGTTGAACCCTCAAAACCGTCCCTTGGCTAGTCCGAAGTGCTCTTTGTAGGACTACTCAGCTAGTAAGTTTAAACAACATGTGGGGAGAATACTTTACATTTTGGGTCCCTGTTCTATACGGAGGAGGACACCTCAACCCATCTTGGAAGTCAGAGATAGACTATAGCCGCGCAGCGCCGGGGGTCGGTTGTTCGGTACCAGCTAATATTATAACGCTGAAATAGGTCAGGGCATAGAACATTGATAGAATGAGGACCTTTTATAAACTCTTTCAATCAATTCTAAATCCTACATCAACTCGCACACCTTTAGCCTAATTAATATGTTTCAATAAACAAGATCAAAACGAACCCTACAATTACCTACCAACTCACCAATCCCGTTCTGACAGATGACCCATGGGAAGGGGGTACCGACACTATGTTTCAAACCTAATTTCTGATTTAGGCCAATTTTAAATATAAGTTTTTTTTCTCAACAAATAAGATTGAAAATGATCTTTAATTACAAGTTAAGATGTTTTCAAGGATGAATAAACGACGAGAAACATGTTGCATTAGTTCTATCTTATTGTATTTTAAGGCAAAGTTCTTCTAGTTTTGATATTTTATGTACACTTTATTAAATATAAATCTATATATGAATGTATTGTAATATAAGAGAGTGGATCAAATCGTGTAGTAATCAAATAAATCTACATTTTCTCAAATTAGAAACAATAATATATACCATCTCTTTATTGTGAAGTAGGTAGGTTTCTTCCATACAGTATTACTATGTTGCAAGACATTTATAAATAAGTGAAACTTAATTAAAACTGTCAAAACCATTTTAGATAGTAATAACAACAATAATTAATGTTGTTTGTATCTTTAAGTAATTTTCATATATTATATATATATTATATATTATTATATATATATTGCATAAAACTGTGGTTTTAAATTTTCAACTAATTAAGATACTTCTTAAGTTCCAACAACACAAAGATGCTAATTATATTGAATATTTCAGTTTAAACAAAACAAAGACGTTCATTATATAGTAATTTTCAGTTACAAACAAGACAAAATTAGTTAGGTAGTTAGTTATATGATACTTTAAAGTTCTAAACAAACTATAGAAGATAAAATTATATGGTACGATATAGTTCTACACCAAACACAGTTGTTAGGTAGTTAGTTATATGATACTTTAAAGTTCTAAACAAACTATAGAAGATAAAATTATATGGTACGATATAGTTCTACACCAAACACAGTTGTTAGGTAGTTAGTTATATGATATTTAAAGTTCTAAACAAACTATAGAAGATAAAATTATATGGTACGATATAGTTCTACACCAAACACAGTTGTTAGGTAGTTGTTATATGATACTTTAAAGTTCTAAACAAACTATAGAAGATAAAATTATATGGTACGATATAGTTCTACACCAAACACAGTTGTTAGGTAGTTAGTTATATGATACTTTAAAGTTCTAAACAAACTATAGAAGATAAAATTATATGGTACGATATAGTTCTACACCAAACACAGTTGCTAATAATATGTTACTTTAGATTTCGGAAAAAAACAACAAAAAAACTAGATACTTGTTTACTATTCTTTAGCTACAAACAAAACACTTCAGCTTGGTAACTACATTTTAGTTTAGAAAAAGCAGGACAAAATATAACATAAAGGCGACTATTTGTTTAGTAAATGTATATATGTATAAAGGTAGGTGGGTGGATGACAAATAATAGAGCGACAGAGAAAAGAGAAAGTTGAAACTACTTATTAAAACTCACTTTTCATTGCTAGTTCAAGGGTGACATACGCTACATTAAGTATTAAAAAAAAAAAAAAAAAAAAAAAAAAAAAAAAAAAAAAACACATGATTTTATCATCAATTTCAAGGAACAAAGATGAATGTCAAAGAAAACTTGGTTCGTACAAAAATGTATACACATAAAATTTAATTTTATACCTTCATTATTAACTGTAAATAAATTTATGAAGTTGCTAATCTTTTCAAACTAATATTTCAGTACTTAAATTCTAATTATACGTAGCACTAAGCCAGACAACTGTAGGTACAATTAATAGGTAGTATTAATAAACCATTTTGAAAGGTTGACCTCGGTGGTTGGTTTTAGGGTAAAGTGGCCACATTAAGACCTATGTTCATACCCAGTGGGGGTTGACGTATTTTTCTTGAGTGACAAATTTATAGCACAACTTCCATAAAAGGGAAAGTAAAGCTATCGGTCCCATGTCAACTGTGATATTTAAAATAAACCTGGAAGGTATGGGAAAATACCTTTCCTGCCAAAATTGGTAGGCCATTTCGCTCATAAAACTTCTGTGCTGATATATTATTATTTATTATTAGCACCGCGTCTTACTACCCGTTCGGGTTATACGCACTTACGCTAATGTGTAATGGTAGGGTGATTGTGAGATGAAATGGAGGACCTACAGTTTAACGTGGAATCCGAACCACGGTGGAGGCCTGGCATTCCCCACATTCACAAGATATCTTGTCAGAGGTGAAGGAAGGGTTTGGGTGCTGATATAATTAGTTGGTTTATAAAGTAGACCTACACGTTAAATACCTCAAATAAATAAGATAAAATAAAATATTTTATGGACATATGTACGGTACCTGCTTCCCTTTTCATGGGAGTCTGTAGACATCAAACATCACATTAGAGTAACTTTAATTGTCCTTACACGTGCAAATAACTTGAATTTGAAATATTATTTTCTTTAACTACAAAAAAAAGTGGGTACTTTCGGAAATATTAGGCTACAAACCAGCACCTATGGGTTTACTAACTATCGACAGTCCTGTAGTACAAACGGACATAACCCCCAAACAACAATACTGTCTTGCAAAAAACCACCTTTTTATATGATACTTTACTATTATAAACCATACATAGCATCAATTTATAGGCCTACGGTACTTTATTGTTTCTAACAAGATACATTAGCTAAATTATATGGTGAGTTTCTGTCCGAAACATCTTATAATAGCTGATAGCTTGGCCATTATATAAATTTACCTGGAATTTACATAGTAGTATTGTAGAAAGACACAATGAAGAAGTAATATAGATCCACATTGACTGACGTCGTGAAAGCAGCTACGCAAAACCCCAACTTATTTGATTCATAAGCTCATTAACATTCATTAAAAAGTTTAGTATGGTTCACATAATCTTTCGTAATAGCATTAATGGACTGTGAAGATAATAGCCCCCCCCCCCTCCCCTTACCACGTCTTGTCCATAACTTCCACGCCGTGTTTTACCAGTAGCTTCTAGTTTCTCTTTGTCTGCCTATTAGCAAAGGCCGACTTAACCTAAAGAGTTTTAGGGTTGTTGGGTAGAGGGTGGAGGGTGGAGGAGAGTAGGTCCATGACGGCTTTAGGGGTCGGGTCAAACTTTTGTTCGTGTAACGTTAGCTCTCAGTGGAGTGTTGCAAGAGAAACACAAGGAAGTCGAGGGATGCTGCGAATGGGAGTGAAGAGTATTATTTGACAACGCCTTCACCATTCTGAGAACATCAACTTTGAGGTTGTGCAAGTCTACATCATGCGAGTATAATGTTCATTTTAATTCACAACTTTGGTGAATAATTTATTATCTAGGTTATTTTCATACACGCTTTATTGCAATGTTTATATTATCACTATTGTAAGGTAACTATAACAATTTTCACCTAAATGCTCCATGAATAATTTGTCTAAAACGTTGTCTTACATTGCATCTGGTTGCGACTGATATTGAGTGAATGTGTGTTTGTACACACACAAGATTATTCAGAAAGAATTACATTAATTAATTATGCATCAAATAATTTAGAATGTTTAAACAAACTTTAGAAAGAAATTATTTATTTAAATAGAATTTGGGAGTATTTTAAAAGGATTCCTTTACAGATACCATATTCTGAAATGTTTTCACAAAGTTGTTCAAAGTCCTCTTGAGTTATCATCACTCTTTCGATAATTCCTCCAACGTATCAAGTGCTAACTCATGAAATGTTCTCAACAAGCTTCGTTAAGTCATCTTACGTCACTCCGCTGACGTAACAAGTGCCAACACCATGAAATGTTTTGACTAAACTTCATCAATTCATCTTAAGGCGCGGCCGAAGGGAGTGCGAATAATTTTACAGTTTTTATAGCATGACATTTTTTTGACCAAACTAAATCAAATATTTCACCAGTAGCTACGTAGAGTTTAGTTTTCTGCACATGCTAATATCAATAGATCTTAAATATCTGTCAAGGGTGTCCTGGAATACTTTTAAAACGTTTTAAATAAAGACAATTTTTTTGACAACATTTTAGGACACCCTTGACAGATATTCAAGATCTGTTAATATTAGCATGTGCAGAAAACTAAACTCTATATTGCTATTGGAGACATATTTGATATATTTTGGCCATAAAAATGTAATGCTATAAAAACCGTAAAATTACTCGCACTCCCTTCGGCCGCACCTTAAACCACTCTTCTCGTCACTTGACCATCGGATCAACGCCATCTCGTGAAATGTTTTCTACAGGTTCTGTCAACCCCTCCCCCGCCATTCCTCCAAAGTATCGAGTTTGGACATATCCTAAGGTCCTCTCTGATGTCCCGCTGGGTGAACGAGTTGAGCCGTGTGCCATATGGGATCCGGTGTAAGGGAGTCGTTCCACCGGAAGGAAGCACCCGAAGGCGATCCACGTGTGACGTATCCAACCTGGGGGACGCTCCCGTAGAGGCGCCCTTAGGGATGGAGGGAGATGAGGACATTCACCACATGTTCCCTACCACTTGTCGTCAGCAAAAATATGAGAAGAGGGAGGGAGGGATGGCCGGTGTTTATGATGGTTGGCTGGGTGATAGGTTGCTCTGCGAAAGATGACTCCGTTTGGAAAATATCTAGTTTGTCTAAAAAAATATAATACTGTAAATTTTTTTTGTACATCTGTACCCAAAGAAGTTATTTACATTAATAACGGTGACCTGGTGGTCTAGGGGTAAGGTGTCAGACTTCTGTGCTGGCGGCCGGGGTTCAATCCTCGGTCCCGGCACAGATTTATCTGATTACCAAACCCTTCCTTCACCTCTGACAAGACATCTTGTATTGTGGGGAATGCCAGATCTCCACCGTGGTTCGGATTCCACGTTAAACTGTAGGTCCTTAATTTCATCTCACAATCACCCTACCATTACACATTAGCGTAAGTGCGTATAGCACGAACGGGTAGTAAGACGCGATGCTAATAATAAAAATATATGTTTGATAATTCATTGGCTGGGCTAAATAATAATTAGGCCTACTTTAGTCTAGATATCTTGGGAATTTTTTTTTTATAAAATGGAAAATAATAAAGCCAAAATTGATTAAAGGTATATTTCAGTTTTTAGTAGGTGGGCCTTTTTTAATTTTTTTTTGTGGTTAATATTGGTAACACTTTAATATATTATTTTATATATTGAAAGTGATAGTAGCTAATCAAATCACTTGATTTGTAAAAACATGAGAGTAGATTTATTCTCTTATTATCTGTTTTCTAGCTGTCAGATAGTATCTTCCTACTGAAATTGAACTATAAACTGATATCACTCTTTACGAGGGTACAAAAATTGTTTGCGAAGTGGATTAATTGGTAACAGTTTCTAGAAGATTTTAAGTTGTCAGAAGAGGTAAGTGCTACCTACCTTGAGCCCTCCATATCTCTTTGAAGTGTACTCAAAGATTATGCCAATGGTGAATAATTAAGTTAACTAGATTATTTTTTTGGTAACAGCTGGCCTTAAGGTGGGAATGTAAGGAACGTGAGTTAAGGTAAGTGTTTTTTCAATTTTTATAGCAAAACTATTTTTGGTCTTAATATGTGGAATAGCTCTCTAGTTGAAACATAAGAGTTTATTTTTCTTCACATGGCCTCAACAGTTCTTGAATTTGTCAAGGGTGTCCTGGAATTTAATGATAACTTTACTTTTAATTTAGAAAGTTTTTCGTCAAATATAATCATGATTCTGACCAATATTCAACAACTGTGGATGTCACCATTTGTAGGAAACTAACTCTTTGTTATTAATGGAATAATATTCCACTTATTTTGGTCATAAAAGTTTGCTATGTAAACTAAAAAAAAAACACTGTCCTTTGATCACGCCCCCTTCACCATCATCATCTTAAATCAGTTAAACAAAAAAGCTAAAAAGTTTAATTTATTTATAGCACAACTTACTTACCACTTTAATTTTAATAAAGTTTTATTTGAGGAGCTTCAACTCATGTGTTCTAATGAATGTAAGTGATTGGGCCACTGAGCCTAATAATTTAACCACAGTTTAACAACTCTTAGTTATTTATAGATTTAGATATTATTTCGGGTGTACTTACAAGGAAATGTAAATGAGGACATCTGATTTTGGGTCGGATTCCTTCTCAAGGTGTAATTTTCCTAACTCTATCAATACATATTCACATGCATGACAGTCATCCGTAACAAAATTTCAATCTCCTCTCAAAGTAAGTTTTTACTGTGTTGAATAATTTCATTTAGTTTAAGCTAATTCATTAAAATATAATACACTTACTTCTAAGTTTATATCAATTGTCACTTTTTTCACTTCACGCGTTTTGGAATTACATATTTTTAGGTACGCTAATTTTAATGTAATTTAATTTATTTGAGTTATTTAATATACATCAGAACATGAACATTTTTATGAGTGAATGCGAAAGACCCTGCCAATTTCACCTGGATAGTTATTTCACATACCTTCCATGGTTTCTTTACATACCATAATCGACATGAGATTGGGGGTTTTTACTTTCCCTCAAAAGGAAGTTGTGCTACGTAATTTTATCGCTCAAGAAAAATACGTTGACCCCAGCTAGGTTAGAACCCATGAACATCAGGTCCAGACCAGAGGTGATCACTTTACTCCCATACCACCGATGGCTACTAGATACGCTAACGAGATAAGCTTTTTCTCTTTAAAGTAGCGCCTCTCAACACCCGTTCGGTTTTTACGCAATATACAGGGTGGCCCACGGAAAAGTAACCCGCCTCCTATATCCAACAGGTGCAAACATGAAGAAACCGAGGCCTCCGTCAGTTTGGACGCCCAAAGTCGTCGGTTCCAAGTCAATAAAGCTTTAGACAAGCAGTTCACTTGCTCATTCTTCATGTCACAATATGGGTGGAAGGGGATTGACCTCCTCCAATTCAGAGTGAGGCGCAAGCTGGATATAGGAGGCGGGCTACTTTTCCATAGGCCACCCTTTACTAATCACGCTTATGTGTTAAGGATGAGAAATTTAAATTTAAAGGAAGTGTGCATTCATTTGAGAAAGGAAGAGTGGAAATCCATTTATGTAAAACCACGCTCACTACACCCGACCGAGATTCGAACCCCAACCTCCCCGTAATTTTCTGTATAGTCTATTGCGAGAGTAGCGCCTTAGACCATGCGATAATCGAGGTGAATGATAAGTATTAGTGATAACTAAGAGGGAATGTGGAGTAGGAGAGGGAAAAAATTAAGGCAATAACTTCATAAACCCCACCAGGAAATCGAACACAAACCTCCATAACACTATTAAAACAGATTAAATGAAGCTGGCTCTTGGTACGCGTTCCCACCATCGTGGGCGACTTATTGATTGATTAATTTTAGTTCATCACTTTTTAAGCGCAATAGCAGATTAGGTATGGAATATAAATGACGTGAAAGTTTTTCATGTAACCACTCTATGTACTTCAAATTCTTTAACATTTGAACATTAGGTTTTAGGTATAAAATAAATACCCATAAATTATTTTTATTAACTTGGTTGACAAATTGTACGCCATAAATGCTAAATTTACTGTTTTGTTTAGTCCTATGATGTATGACTTGATTTTACTCGGTCTAGTGGCTCTGTAAGTGAAACGTCAGACGATGTAGTGCATGCCATAAATCAGTTTATGCAGTTGCAGCAATAAAACCATTATTTTTATAGATATGTATTGGGCGAGACGGGTAATATCCAATGTCTCATGACAAACTTTTATAACCTAGCAGCCTCCCAAGATGTAAACAAATTAGTTTATTAAAAAAAAAAAATCTAAAAAATGTTCAGCCATTTGAATATGACTTTAAATATCGCATCAAGGAACTGTTATATTCTGAATATAATAATTATGTTATCAGATTTCAGTATATTTTAAATGTTGGCTCTTTTTCTTTATCATTAAGAGATTTATTTTTTAATTTTATGTTTCAAAAATATGTTTAAGCTTTTAAGTTTTATGAACACCCAGACCAAAAAGAGTAGGTCTTATAACTCTGGTGATCCTCAGGTATTCCTCGATCCAAATGGATAACGCGAAATTTTGTTCAAATGATATGTCACACCTCGGAGTATTAATTTAATTTTAAATTTAGTCCATAAGTGTAGTCTACAATGTGCGTTTTTTGAAACTTCAATTTGTTTTCGGAAATACGATTTTAACGATTAAAATATATATTTGGGAAATATTTGACATGACAGATGTTAAACCACGCCCTTTGGAAGAACTCAAGGTTGATATCGAACGTGAAATTCGGGCAATACCGATAAACATGCTTCGTGATGTCATGACTAAATTCAGAGCAAAACCTAAGCAATGTGTGAATGAAAATGGAGGACATTTGCAAGAAGCTATTTTCCATACCTAACTTGTGTTCTAAAAATGGTTTCATGGTGTAAATAACAATGTCAAAATATGCTGAATTTAATGATAAAATGTAAAAAAAAAATGTGCTCGAAAACACAAAAGTTATTACACTTGCAAAACCGTCATATATTTCTGCCACACCTGTAGATGTAGTTACTTCATCCCGGTGATATATGATGATAATGATGAATATGCGGTGCCACTATAAGTATTAAAACTAACTTAAGCAAAATCATCCTGACCTTGGCAATCATAGGAACAATTTCCTTTCGTTAAAAATACCTATGGAACCGCCGGGAATCAAATCCGTGATATCTAGATTAGTAGCCGGGAATTTTGACCGCTTGACCAATATACCAGCCAATTACGTCTTATGTTTAGAGTCGATCAAGTAATCATGCACTAGTAGACAAACACTCTACCGGCTAATATTGGTAACATTGGGCTAGTGGCTAGACACACTACCGGCTGATATTGGTAGCCTTGTATTGGTAGCTAGACACACTACCAGATCATATTGGTAACCTTGGATTAGTAGAAAGACACACCGGCTGAGAATGGTAACCATGAATTGGTAGATATACACACTACCGGCTGAGAATGGTAACCTTGGATTGGTAGATAGACACACTACCGGCTGAGAATGGTAACCTTGGATTGGTAGATAGACAGACACACTTCCGGCTGAAATGGTAACCTTGGATTGGTAGATAGACACACTACCGGCTGATATTGGTAACCTTGGATTGGTAGATAGATACACTATCGGTTGAGAATGGTAACTTTTGATTGGTAGATAAACACACTACCGGCTGAGAATGGTAACCTTGGATTGGTAGATAGACACACTACCGTCTTATATTGGTAACCTTGGATTAGTAGATAGACACACTACCGGCTGATATTGGTAACCTTGGATTAGTAGAAAGACACACTACCGGCTGAGAATGGTAACCTTGGATTAGTAGATAGACACACTACCGGCTGATATTGGTAACCTTGAATTGGTAGATAGATACACTATCGGTTGAGAATGGTAACCTTGGATTGGTAGATAGACACACTACTGGCTGATATTGGTAACCTTGGATTAGTAGATAGACACACTACCGGCTTATATTGGTAACATTGAATTGGTAGATAGATACACTATCGGTTGAGAATGGTAACCTTGGATTGGTAGAAAGACACACTACCGGCTGAGAATGGTAACCTTGGATTGGTAGATAGACACACTACCGGCTGAGAATGGTAACCTTGGATTAGTAGATAGACACACTACCGGCTGATATTGGTAACCTTGAATTGGTAGATAGATACACTATCGGTTGATATTGGTAACCTTGGATTAGTAGATAGACACACTACCGGCTGAGAATGGTAACCTTGGATTAGTAGATAGACACACTACCGGCTGATATTGGTAACCTTGGATTGGTAGCTAGACACACTACCGGTTGATATTGGTAACCTTGGATTAGTAGATAGACACACTACCAGCTGAGAATGGTAACCTTGGATTAGTAGATAGACACACTACCGGCTGAGAATGGTAACCTTGGATTAGTAGATAGACACACTACCGGCTGAGAATGGTAACCTTTGATTGGTAGCTAGACACACTACCGGTTGATATTGGTAACCTTGGATTAGTAGATAGACACACTACCAGCTGATATTGGTAACCTTGGATTGGTAGAAAGACACACTACCGGCTGATAATCGTAACCTTGAATTGGTAGATAGATACACTATCGGTTGAGAATGGTAACCTTGGATTGGTAGCTAGACACACTACCGGCTGAGAATGGTAACCTTGGATTAGTAGATAGACACACTACCGGCTGAGAATGGTAACCTTGGATTAGTAGATAGACACACTACCGGCTGATATTGGTAACCTTGAATTGGTAGATAGATACACTATCGGTCGAGAATGGTAACCTTGGATTAGTAGATAGACACACTACCGGCTGATATTGGTAACCTTGGATTGGTAGCTAGACACACTACCGGTTGATATTGGTAACCTTGGATTAGTAGATAGACACACTACCAGCTGATATTGGTAACCTTGGATTAGTAGATAGACACACTACCGGCTGATATTGGTAACCTTGAATTGGTAGATAGATACACTATCGGTTGAGAATGGTAACCTTGGATTGGTAGAAAGACACACTATCGGTTGAGAATGGTAACCTTGGATTGGTAGCTAGACACACTACCGGCTGAGAATGGTAACCTTGGATTAGTAGATAGACACACTACCGGCTGAGAATGGTAACCTTGGATTAGTAGATAGAAACACTACCGGCTGATATTGGTAACCTTGAATTGGTAGATAGATACACTATCGGTCGAGAATGGTAACCTTGGATTAGTAGATAGACACACTACTGGCTGATATTGGTAACCTTGGATTAGTAGATAGACACACTACTGGCTGATATTGGTAACCTTGGATTAGTAGATAGACACACTACCGGCTTATATTGGTAACATTGGATTGGTAGAAAGACACACTACCGGCTGAGAATGGTAACCTTGGATTGGTAGATAGACACACTACTGGCTGATATTGGTAACCTTGAATTGGTAGATAGATACACTATCGGTTGAGAATGGTAACCTTGGATTGGTAGATAGACACACTACTGGCTGATATTGGTAACCTTGGATTAGTAGATAGACACACTACCGGCTTATATTGGTAACATTGAATTGGTAGATAGATACACTATCGGTTGAGAATGGTAACCTTGGATTGTTAGAAAGACACACTACCGGCTGAGAATGGTAGCCTTGGATTGGTAGCTAGACACACTACCGGTTGAGAATGGTAACCTTGGATTAGTAGATAGACACACTACCGGCTGAGAATGGTAGCCTTGGATTGGTAGCTAGACACACTACCGGTTGAGAATGGTAACCTTGGATTAGTAGATAGACACACTACCGGCTGATATTGGTAACCTTGAATTGGTAGATAGATACAGTAATCATTGAATTGTTCATAGCTAAGAGATGGAACCTTCCTACATAAAAGTGCAATCCTACATGTGCCGTTGAAAATGAGCTGAATATTGGCTTCTCTAACGTCTAAATGGTATATGAATGTGTGGTTTATTACTAGTCAGTAGCAGGCCACCACCACCAGTTGTGTTTCACCCGGAACTACTACGTAACATTAAGTAGAGAGAAAAGAGACGTTCTCCTAAATATCATGAATTATTATTCCCGGTCCGGACAGCAAGCAATATCCATTAGTAAATGAATACTCCGAGAAAGACAAGGAAGGAGGACTATACAATAACAACAGTATGGTATCTTTGTGTCGGGTGACTAGGCTGGTTTAAAACTACAATGCAGGTCAGGTAGGAAGCAGCACGTAGCAATTAGTGTTAGTGTGATGGGTGTGGTCGCTAAGAGTTAATATTTCATATTGACCGGCTCACATCAACCCTTTTTTTTATTCCCGCGTAGGTAAGCATACAGCTAGAGTGCTTTAAGAACAGTGGCGGCTCGTGTATAGACACTGTGGAATTGCATCACCCCCTATTTCCACTTGATATTATCGATAGCATTTAATATAATGAGTTCTTTTTCCTTTAATTCTTTCTTTATTTTTGTAGTACAATATATATATACCTTAAGCTTAGTGTCAGTACTTCAGTATCCATCCCCCAATTTATAAAAAGATACAAAAATCTTTGTATAGAACTGTGCGCTTCACAGTGCCAGCGACGTGGTGTTTGACTGTTGTGCGCATGCGCACATAAGAGGGGTTTGGAGAGGAAGGTGGGACTGCCAGGTAGAGAGAGCACTGTTGCTCTCACAGTGCTGGCTCTGGCTTGATGGTGGAAGGAAGTTTTTTTTTACTCAGCATGTGTTGTGCTTAAAAATCGTGTATCATATTCTTGAATGTGATAAAGTGTAGAAGAGTGTAGAATTAGATTATTACTCTGCTTCCAGCTATTCTATTTGACTCTTTTTTTTTTCTGGTTCTTTTATTTAACTGAAAGACTAACTGTGCTTGCAGTACTTTCAATGAAGAAAAATTTTCTCAATTTTCATCCAGAGATTAAGAAGAAAATTATTGAACTTTTTGCGCTAATTAAAACAACAAGAATGGATTTCATTTTTATATGAATAGATCAAGCTTGATCTGTAACAATTTAAGTTAAGTAAGTAAATAATGTTTTTTTTTGTTAAGATTTGATCAAGTTCCTGAATATTTTTTTTTATACATGGTGTTTTTTCCTTTCACACAATTTCAAAACAAAGGCTAAACATTTTTGGGAGCTGCACCCCACTAATTTTAGCTACGAGCCGCCACTGTTAAAGAAAAACAATTTTGAGAGGTATCTATACCAAATAAATGTTAATTAAACTATTCAATAATCTTGACTAAATGTGAGTGTTTGTTAAATAGTACTAACGAAAATAACAGTTATTGAGCATGTAGCAATATAAAAGTTATGCATCCTACTACTATTCAGTTAATTACTTAGAATATTTTTAATGATATAAAAATCTATTCAACCGGAAGTGAATTGTATAGTCCTGGATCCGTTGAACAGAAACACTAAAATTTATATGTTGCTTGAAGAAGATGTATATATTCATTTGCCAACTTTTGGTACTCAGTTCTTGTAATCAACGTTCACGTTCTCAAGTGTTTGTAACAGGCATGAATATATTATTTTTTACTCTCATGAAATAAATTAATTGTATGATTCTATAATCCTTTGCATCACCTATAGTCCAGATGATGCAAAATCCAGATTAATGAAATTAGTATTATCGAGGTTTTACGGAATTTTGTTTAAATGGGAAAGCTAACGTTCATTTCCTAAGCCCACAGAGTATTTAAGTACACGGCTTACAAACTGACTTAACAAATGATAACCTGTTAAGTTGACCATAAGGCGGATGGGATTTTGAATTGTGGTAGTTTATTTTACTAAATTGTTCTCCTTTTTACCTCCACGCAAATGCGGGTAGTCCTACACTTTTTCTAAATTCGACCTTGCCCACCCTTAACTCACTATCGTTATTAGTACATATGCGGATAGGCTGAACATTTAGTAAGATGCAGTGTTAAAAAATGATATTATAATCTAAGTTCTTGTCTATTTAGATTAGCCCGGTATAAACTTGTGAACACCATCTGGAGTCGAACCTTGAAGCCCCAGACTCGTGGTAGAGCTCTTTAATTCCCGTAGCTATTGACTGGACTCAAATAAATGTAAAGTAGTCAAATTGACAAGTCATTATAGCTTACATCTGTTGACATTGAAAAAACTAGTCAGATCATTATGACCCAATGTGCAAGTGTACACGACACTAAGCTTAGTGTGAAAGTACCAGTTCACTATGGTAAGAACAAATAGAAGTCATATCAAAACTCAGATTTACCCACTTCAATCACCTTACCATAGTCAATAACCACACATGCTACTTTGGCCGCAGCATATTTTTCAATTGGATCGCAGGATGAACCCTTATAGTCAAATATATTATTCAGAACCACACATAATATTCGTCACCCCCTCCGCCACCCTTTACCTTTAATTTGAAGATTATAACTCTTTACAGTATTTATTTACTATTTATTTATTAGCGCAATGTCTTACTACATTTTAGGGATATACGCTTATGTAATAATTACACTAATGGCTTAGGGATTAGGAAAGTTTAATATAGAGGAAGTGCACCAGAATTTGCGTGGATGAAGAGTAGACACCCATTTAAGGAAAACCACCCTTAATGCACCCGACCGGAATTGAACCTCGATCTCCTCGTCTTTGGCAGTCTAGTCTAACACGAGAGTAGCGCGTTAGACCACGCGACCACCGAAGCGGGTTTTTGACACAATAAATATTGTTTTTATTTTCCCAGCATCTTACTACAGCTATTATCAGATCACACTAACGGG
Organism: Timema cristinae; assembly: GCA_039000515.1. NCBI lineage: Eukaryota > Metazoa > Arthropoda > Insecta > Phasmatodea > Timematidae > Timema > Timema cristinae. The sequence continues at coordinate 30,186,828 of JBCFYV010000024.1, read as the reverse complement.
ATTGGGAGTAATAAGGTATAATTTAGATGAAATGTACCACACATATGCGTGGCAATAGGTAGAAACCACTTTGGAAAACAAATATTCATAGCACGCCCAGCCAGGATTTGATCCCTGACCTCCCCATCAATGGCACCTATATAGTACACGAGTTTGACGTTCATTCCTTCTTCCCATTAAATGCGGTTTTATTATTTTACACCTAAACTACTGTTAAAATAACTAAAAATTTTACAAACGGTTTTTAATTATCTTTAGCATTTCGTTGACATGAAGTGTTGTGAACGCACCCAGATCTCATTTGTGATGGGGTTGTAGGCGTGAGTAAGGGGGAAAGGGAAGTGGAGAAGGATGAGGTGGGGCAGATGAGGAAGTCGTGAGGTCCCATCTGGCTTCATGTCACTTGAGGATTTAATTACGTCACTGGTAGCGAAGACTAGAGGAACAAGACAGAACAGACAGTAATCTGGATGTCTCTTGTGTGTTTAGCATTGTCCCGCGTCGCTGCCACTATTGTTGGACAGTCCGTTATTCTTGCTTTCGTTCCAACTCGGGCGGAAGTGATTCATTTGAAAGCGGCAGACAAAAGGAGAGACGACAGACAGACAGACAAGACTTGGTGGTTTCTGGACTAGAGATGAGCTATTCGTAGTGATGGGCTTACAAAATATGGGAAGGACATTTGATAATTATATATTCTCTCACACCTACATTATCTGTGTGTACCAAGTCTTTACACCCATACGGGATATCTGCATATTTTTCTAGCACCGCGTCTTACTACCTGTTCAGGTTGTAGGCATATATGCATTTAATTACTCTAATAGGTTAGAGATGAGTGAAGTAGAATTTAGGGAAACAAGCCTACCTATGCTTTTGGATAAAGTGTAAACAAATTTAGGGTGAAAAGCACCCTTAGTATAACCGACCGTTATGTGAACCTGAACCTTTACTTCACCGGAAATCTAGAATCTTAGACCGCGTGACCACCGTTGTAGGATTTCGTACAATATTTTAATTCATTAGGCTCTTGCCTTTTTCTAAATATTACTGTACGTCTTTGGTTTGATTTTAAAAAGTTTTTACCAATCATTTATTTATTGTGTAGAATATGTTTTCGTTAGTTTGTCTTAATCCCGCAATGATTTCGTTAGAATGGTTGACCGTAAATTTAAAGGCCCTCGTTTTGATACTGGGTGATTCTAACGTTTATATTAACAAGCTGTGTATGACTACAACCATGTGTCAATATTACAATATTCAACGTCAATACTAAACATATTTATTTAATTTGAGCTTACATTTACATAGTCCAAATATATATTTTATAAACCTATTATCTGAATGCCCGTTCTTCGCACAGAATATTGTGTTATTATTTATTTTTGGATGAAAATGATGAATTTTTGTATGAAGCTTAATGGCATGGTTCTTAGCGCTACCCTAGCAACACCGCGAGGATGTGACCATGTATCGTTTCTCATAAGGAGTTTTATTTTCGGCAGGCCCCTCTGTCTACTGAATGGGGCGCTATCAGCTGAGCGCGGCTGGACAGGTCTCCCCTCACATCCCCCCACCTCCACACACCGCCCTGGGCCGGGCCCTCTCATTCACGCATACACAACTAATACCACAAAATTCAGCAAAATATAAACTACAAACTTCTACCGTCTCTTGGAGTTGCATATTAAAACGTAATTACATATTTTAATTAATTGTCTGTTTTCATTTTTTCCCCCCAACCCTTAGAATCATTTACGGGGTTAAAAATTATTGCTATACTTTTTCGAAGGCATTATTAGGAAAAACTTATCGGATCATTACCCTCTAAACGCTTAAAAAGAGTTTATAAAGTAGTTGAAAGGTTAGCTGCCTCAATTTCACCCCTTAATCACAAAACATCGGAATGAAACCTATTCGATTTTCTTAACTAGCTTATAATGAACATCTATGCCAAATTTCAGTCCTCTAGCTTCGTGGGAAGTGTGAGAATTAGTGATGAGTGAGTGAGCGAGTCAGTCAGGGATTTCGCTTTTATATATAGAGAGATTACTACTCTAATTAAAATACAGCCAACACTGCAGAGTAACGAATAACATAAACTTATGAATAAAACTAATGTTTGAGTGTTGGTTTGTGTGAGTATATGACGTGTTGACGCTAGGACTCCAAAACTTAACAGGACATTGTATAATTTATATATATAATATATATATATAATATATATATATATATATTTTTATATATATAAATCACTACATCTTACTACCCGTTCGTATTGTATATCTATGTACTAATTAGATTAATGTGTTGGGGATGAGGGAGGTTGAATTTCAGAGGTAATGTACCCCCATTTGCGTAGAGGGAAAGTGAAAAACTATTTTTAAAATTCAATACACCATGCCAAGATTTTAACCTCGATATCACCTTAATCAGTAGTCAAGTATATCTCGAGAGTGACGGCTTAGATCACGAGAACCACCAAATTGGGTATTTTAAGTTGAAAACCAAATACAAACTAAATGAAATATACACGAGCACCTAATTTTAGAGTTTATTTGGTTGGTTTGTATTCACATTAAGTGGTAAAAAAAATTTTTTTTGACAAATATATTTTTTGGCGTTTGACTAAAAGTAGTATTTATACACTTTTATTGTGTTTTCAAATGTTTATAATTATAATAAATATAATTTTGTAACACGCTATCCCAACTTAACATTATCTAACCTTTAATTAATCTTCAAATTGAAGGCTCGGTTTGGTTAGGTTGAGTAACATTGACACCAGCCAGATAAAGACTGGCTCAATAACTAGTAATAACATAGTTTTATAATTTTTTGTTCGGTCACCCGAATTAAAGCGATAATCTCGTTTGGCTTGGTTTTCTAATGATAGGTAGTTTGTATTTCGGATCCCAGCCAGATGTATTGAGATGGTTATTGGTAAATGTTTTTCCGTTCTCCCTTCACGTTAATTAGGTTAATTTTTTTCCTCAAATCTACATTCTTCATTCCCACCCTGTAAGTGTAAAATACTGTTGGCCTAGGTAGGTGGAAAGAAACGCCGCGTGCGTGCGCGCACACACATACACACATACACACCCAACTTTGTTCTTTGTAATCTGGGAAGATTTTGATACAATATTTAATATAGATTTATCGTCAAATTATCTATATAAATTCTTTCATTTATCGAACTCAATTTTGGTATAGTATTGCACTTTGAAAATTTTAGTTTAAACAACTTCATATATATAGTATAAATTGTATTTAGTTATATTTTAATGAAAATCTCTAACTCACTCTAGGTAATAGTGTTTTTTTTTTTTAAATACGTACAGTACATTACTTTTCCAAAAAATATAATATAAAAACATTAAGAAAAAACTACGGTACTTTCTAAATACGTTATCTAAATATTCCTAAAACCCGTTTAGTGGTAAAGCTACACGAATGCTTAAAGTTATCCACAATAAACATTAAGATCACAGCAAAGGGGTTCAAGTATAGAGCTATATACTTATTCAACTTGAGAAGTTTCCAGCTTGTGGGACAATAACTCTTAAAGCTCCTTTCTGATTTTACCAATAATTGCGCTGTGCTCAGTAGCTTGTGAACTGATTGGATGTAACAAGTTTCCCTTCAGAAACAGGTCTCTAAGCCCCTTTAGTCGTTTCCAGTCATACATCATTTCTCATTTTCCAGAAAATTCTCAACAAATCAATTTCTTTACGGTTTACAATCATCGGTCTAGCTAAATAGTTTAGTTTGGAACATGAAAATGGATATCTAGTCCTTAAACATTGTCCTCCAAATATTATGGTACATGTTCTTAAATATTTGATGTATTTTCTAAAGTTATCATATGTTACACTTTAAAATGAGTGATTCAATTATAGAAACAAGTGCTTTGATGATTTTAAAAGATGTATTCTCTTTGTGTCAAGTAAAAATGTATTTTGGTATAAAATTATTTCACTTTCTAAATATGTATAATTTCGTAATTTTTAGTTTGATAAGGGATGTTTCTAAAATTCATCTTTTCTGGTTAAACCATCTGGACACTAGACAAATTTGTTAACTGGAGTATATATTTAATTTACAAAACTAATTTGTGAGATGTTAATAAAATTGGGTTGTCTCAAAAACAATATTTGTACTTTACATACCAACACCCGTAAATCCAACTTTCACCTTTGATTCCCATGTTCATTATTTTGTAAACTAAATTATTTAGTTGTAAAAATATGAAAATATTTATACTTTAAATGGTGAATAACTAAAAATATAGAGATAAGCTAAGGATTTATCTAATTTCATTGTTGATTGAGGTCACAAAAGTATCTATGAAAAGTGTACGAGTAAAGTTACTGAAATTTAATCACTTAATGATGTTTCTTTTTACAAACTTTTCTCCTTATTATTATTATTTTTATTATTATTATTATTATTATTATTATTATTATTATTATTATTATTATATTTGAAATATAAACAATTCCATTTTTGGAGAGTTATTTTTCCGTATACGGTTTTGTTTTAGTTATTGATATAAATTTTATTTTAAAATATTTATTTTATTTTTGCTATGAATAAAAAAAGTTGTACTTCAAGTAGTATATGGGTATCCCATAATATATGAATATTTATTTTCAGTATATTTTAATTAAATAACTATTTTAAAAGTATATAAATTGAAAAATGAACTATAATCCATTGTAGTACACTAATATGAATACTACGGTGAGATGTTCAGTCAAAATATTTTTTCGCAAAGTTCATATTTTATAAACTCGGCTAAATAAGTTATATACCCACTTTGATAAAATATTATAGATACCATGCTCTAAGTATCTTTCATGTTTCTCATTAAAAAATGCCATTTTGTTCTAAAATGAAGTAAGGATATATTATGAATAGTTGGTAAACAAAAGTCCAAGACCAATGTGAACACCAAATGCGGTCTTTTGGAGTCTCAACGAGGCGCGTCAGCTTTACAAATTGTTGGGTGTTGGATTGCATGCAAGGGATGAGTAGATTCCCAGCTGTCCTTCTGTTAAAGAATCTTTTATAGTTTACCGCCTCCTATGTCGGAAGTTTCGTTTTAGGTTAATATGGTTCACGTTGTGGAGAGAGATACCAATAAACGCGAGGCTCTCCTAGTATTTCATTGCTACTATTGTGAATATTGAAACTTATTTTACAAGCTATTTACGATACACTCACTTGTCGAATAGATATTTACGCATAACTATTGTTTTACATTAACACAAACTAAGCTTAAATTTTACTTATTAATAAATATAATCAATGCCATTTACTAATTTCATGAGTAAAGCCCCCTAAGAATAGTTTTAGTTTTAGTTAAATTTAGTTTTTTAAATCTCACTTTTTGGTGTTATTTCGCGTTTATTCAAAAATACATGTTATCTGAGGTGGTATTATTTACATATTGAGACAATGTATATAAATTTAAAATTTATTATTGAAACCTTATATATTTTATATATATTGATTTAAAATTCTTTGTCAAGTTTGTCTGCATATTTCACAATTTTGTAGCCTAAAGTTAGCATGCACTACAACGAAATACTAATCAAATTACAGCAGGGTCAAAATTTCTTTTTATTTTCTGTTTAATTTCGTGTTTATTTAAAAAAAATTTTTGTGTAAGTGGTGTTATTTCGTTTTATAGGAGCATTTCATGTAACAAGACGATTTCGTTTTATTTCGCTTTTCAAAAACATTGTAAATCATTTTTAAAAAACCATCAAAGGAAAAAGTACTTGACTCCTTCTTTGTATGGAATTTTAGTTTTATCGCGTATCACTATTTTTACGGGGCTCTATTAATGAGCAATAAACGTAAAATTAACTTTGAGTGTATTCCAACTTAATGTTACTGATAAGCAAGTGTTTTATTTTATTTTGATATTTAGTGTATATTTTATTTACAAACATTATTTCAGCCCTTGACTTACAAACTAACTTGATCGACCATAAATAACACATACAAACCTAGTATTTATAAATAAGATAGCCATACGAACTAGTTTGCAGATAGCTCTCTTCGTATTCGGCACCAACCAGGATCAAACAAGGGTCCCTTAAACTTCCGTTCTACCACTCTAACCACATAGCAAGAGAGCTTGGCGTGTATTTTTTTTCAATTAAATACATATACTTTTTTCTCAAACGTACATTTTATGTTGATACTTTACTACGGTTTGAAGTTTGGATCGTTATTTTTAGACCCAAAAATGGCAAATTGTTTGCTAGCAGGGAGAAGCAGTCATCCACAGGCTTCGTTTCTATACATCATCTTTCTGCCCTTTTTCTCTCTTATTTTCGGCCTCTTCACTCCTCTTTCTCTGTGATGCAACGTTCTATCGGTTACTGAACTTGATCCGCGATTCCTTCCCCTTCCCCCCCCCCTTTTTCCCCCCTTTAATAAATTGCGGGTATCGATGCTCCAATTTCGGCCGAGCATGGTGGACCAATAATCGATCAATCACTTGGTTCTTAATCACAAACTGAATGTGCCACGGATTTGATTGATAATGGTCAGTTTCAGGAGGAACAAAGCAAGGCGCAGAGGATGATAGGGGAAGGGGGGAAGTGGATAAGCATGGGAAAGAACGCCGAGAAGAACGGGATGAATTACTGAAATAAGCTACACGCTCTTGAAATGAGTATTAACTCGTGCGCCAGAAATAAACGTGTCTAGAGCTAGGCGATACATCACAATAGAGTTGAATAACATTCTGATACAATGATTAAGTAATGCGTTGCTCAATAAAGTAGCAAGGGCATAGAGGTTATTGTAAAATGTTGTACTTCTTATTAACAAGATCTTATTCTCAAAGTTCTTCCAATGTTAGATTTAATTAGCTTTTGCATTGCGTTCTACAAACCTTGCAGGCTACTTTAATACGCCAGAGATGATAAAGGTCAAGTTTAGAGAAAATGTTTGTGCATTTGCATAGAAGGAGAGTGGTAAAATATATAAGGGATCCCCTACTACCCTGCTTCCAGCAAATCAGGTTAAGCCAGATTGATATTCAATCCCCGTGTCCTCCGACGTGGTTGGTTTGATATTACTCCCTAGTTGAAGAATAATACTTGTTTTTGTTTTCTAAAACATAATAAAGTGCGGGCCTCGGTGTTCTTGGGATAAAGTTCTTGCCTCAGGATCCGATGTTCGTGGGAACAAACTTGGTCGAGGTTGATGTATTTTTACTTAGCAACGAGAATCCGCAGCACAGCTTCCTTTGGAGGGGAGGTAAAGCCGTTGGTCCCATCTCGATTGTGGTATGTAGAAGAACCCTGAAAGTTATATGAAAATACCTTTCCCAATCAAAATTTGTACATTCTCGTTCACACGTAAAAATCCTTCGTGGAAAGTAAGGAGAGACTATCGCATTTTCCGAACTTTCCTAGGATATGCGCTTTCTCCCAGATGGTGCAGGTGTGAAGGACTTAGTGCATGTTCAGCTCCGAATGTATGGGAAACATATATGGCCCAACCTTCGGATTGAAGACTTGTTATTAACGAAAATCTGAGAATAAAAAGGGTAGGCCAAACTAAATGAGAATATAGCTAAGTTTGCTTGGTGGGAGAGAGAATAAGATTAAACTTAGGCTTTATCATACTTAAACACCATCTTTAATTAATTTGATGGAAATTAGAACACTGAATTAAAATAAAACAACAATAAAAAATAAATCCTTCTACCTATTCAGATTACATGCATATGTACTAACTACGCTAATGAGTTATGGATGAGAAAGGTTAAATTTTGGAGGAAGTGTAACCGCATTACGTAGGGGAGAATGGAAAACCATTTAGGAAAATAACCCTCAGTACACCCAACTGAGATTTGAACCCCAATATATTTGTCATCAGCAATCTAGTATATTGCAAAAGTGACGCATTAGACCATGCGGCCACCGAAGTGGGTGACAAAGGATATTTCTATAACGCTTTGAATATTTTTGTCATCAACTATGTTTTAATATTACGAATTCCCCTCTACGACTTTTTCAGGTAATTAAAAACTTTAGCTAAAAGTTAGTCTGTCATGTTTTACCTGCTAACACAATACGTATAAAACATTTTATACTCATCCTTAAAAATAATAATCATTTGATAAGCCCGTTTCCGGTAATAGAAATTACGAGGAAATGATCGAACAGATTTTGACAAACGAACACTCATTTAAAAGATTAGGGAATCAGGATGCTGGTAAAAATAGTGGAGTAACACTATAATCAATTTTCCTAGTGAATTTTCCATCTTTTCCTTCTGTGTTAGCAGTGGTTCATCTGTACAATCATTATTTGTTTACATCACCATGGCAACCATGATTTGTATATAGCTCTATATTGGTAAATAAAATATTTGTCTGTGTTTAAAAATAATATCAGCTCAATTATTACTTGAGTAGTTTGTGCAACGAATAGATAGAGATCTGGGAGATGGGTAATTTTAAAGTTCTAATTGGGGTGTGATGGGAGAAAACAAAAGTTTTGATCCGAATTACACACCGAAAACTAAATATCTAAGTAAAGTTGATAGCCTTTGACGAGTAAACTTTTAACTAAAAAGTGAGTTAGGGTTTATTATATAAATCCTTTCCCAATAAAAAGTTTAAAATATATTTTAGTGTAATAATCTGCAGCCATCACTGCAACGCCCCACTAGTAATTATATATTTTGATTCAATTTTGAACTAAGTTTTCAAAATAAAAATTAACAGGTGTACTAGCAATATTAAAAAAAAACACATATTGCAAACCCTATCTAATAAAGAAAATCAAACTGTTTATCAAGGCTCACTTGTTTGACCAATATTTAAATCCACATAATCATTTCCAGGTCACGCCCATTTAGTAAACCAATTCTCGCGTAGTATTTACCAATTCATTGCGGCCTGCATGGCCTTATTAAGCCTCCCCATAGTTTACCCATTAATGCGTTCGATGAATTCTAAAATTATGTTTTAATTAAATTAGTTGCTGTTGATTGGCTTAATATTCAGAATCAATTAAATAGCTGACCAGTCTGATAAGTCGATAATAACGGAATAATAAATACCGTTGAATATACAATTATGGATCAGAATTTGTGGCAAAAATTACACACGAGTGAATTTGTAGAGGTTAATGTAAATAACACTATTACTTACAAAATGCACATACATACCAAATGTTAATAAAGAGCAAGGGAGAGAGGAATTTTAAATGCACCCTGTTTTACTCCCCTGTTTCTCTTAGGCACTTTTAGGTCTTGATATATTATAGTCTAAAAAAAATGCACAAATACAACTTACAAAACCATAAAGGTAGGCTCAATGTTTAACTCACTTCCCCATAGTCCTCTAAGGCTACGACCACGATTTTTATTGCTAGCGGCCACGCTTGGGACCTGGTCGCCGCATTTTATGACCAGTTATCATAGCACCAAGGCGAGAAGGTGTGTTATTAGCCAGAGTAGTATATAGTTATATGAAGAAGAAACGTAAATATAGATAATACGGTGTCCACTCCATTAATATGTAGAGACGTACTTATGGACTGGCTTGTAAAAAACCTGATAACACACCCCTATTTAATTATTAGGCTTCCAATGTCACGTATAAAATGATAAAATGCAATTTATCGCTATGTTAACGGTATTTAAAAAAATATTATTTACAAAGTGGAATTAATTATTATGATTGGAAACAACCTTTGCACTCCAAGCCTTTGCCAAGCATTTCTATCTATTGTTAGTTTGTATATTGTATGATTTTATGTATTGTACTCTATACTGTATGATTTTATGTATGCTAATCAAGAAGTTCTTACCTTGTTCATTTCTTTCTTAATTGTTAATTTAATCCCAACCCTCCCCTGTTGCAACTGCAACCTCTATCCAGAGATTGGAGTTAACATCCCTGTTTGCGTAGTCTCGATGTTTCGGATTCCCAGTGGTGATCATTTATAAATAGCTAAGTATCAAACATTGCTGAGTACCGTACCCTACCAAGTGCCTAACTCCAGACGGGCGGGAAACAATGGGCAGTTTGCAAGAAACCAGACCAGGTCGCAGTAGTGTCTTACGTTGATTCTTATGAGGGTGGCTCCACTTGGCGACCAGCGACAAATTTTAAAACGCTTTCGTTAACGTTTTCATGTCGCAGCATCTTAGAAAGAGATGATTTGTTGTTTGAGTACCGAGTCGTTGTCATGACTCTTAACCTCGCGAATGAACTTATTTACCTGATGAAATGAGCCTGTAGAATACTACAAGTGGTTGATTTTGTTGCCCGACGCAAGATATCCACCTTGACAGAAACTCCCAGCTAGGTCACCTGTGAAAGGGCTGATTATGCTTTGTGAGTTAACAGGCAGCAGTCGCTAGCCCTTATACTCATGATGTGAGGGTGTCATGTCAAAGCGACATATAAGCTCGCCTTTATTTCTTATGGAAGTGGCCACACTTGCGTTCGTGTCGCAGCCTGTCGTGAGAACACTGGACACTTGTGTGGGTTTGCTTGCGTCATCTTAGATAAAAATGTCGACCGTTAAGGTGCTGGGGATAACACTATCACTCATCCACTAAGCATTTTCACTCACTTTCTTGCAAACCGCCCATTGTGTCCGCCCGTCTGGAGTTAGGCACTTGGTAGGGTACGTTACTTAGCAATGTTTGACACGAGCTATTTATAAATGATCACCACTGGGAATCCGAAACATCGAGACTACGCAAACAGGGATGTTAACTCCAATCTCTGGATAGAGGTTGCAGTTGCAACAGTGGAGGGTTGGGATAAATTAAACAATTAAGAAATAAATGAACAAGGTGGAGCTTCTTGATTAGCATGCATGAAATCATACAGTATAGAGTACAGTACATAAAATCATACAGTATACAAACTAACAATAGATTGAAAAGCTTGGCAAGACTTGGAGTGCAAAGGTTGTTTCTAATCATAATAATTAATTCCACTTTGTAAATAATATTTTTTTAAATACCGTTAACATAGCGAAAAATTGCATTTTATCATTTCATACGTGACACCGAAAACATTACAATTAAATAGGGGTGTGTTCTCAGATTTTTTAAAAGTCAGTCCATAAGTACGTTTCGGCATATTAATGGGGTGGACACCATATTATCTATATTTACGTTTCTTCCTCATATAACTCTATACTACTCTGGCTAATAACACATCTTCACGCCTCGGTGCCATGATAACTGCTCATAAAACGCGGTGACCAGGTCGCAAGCGTGGCCGGTAGCCTAAATACATGTAGGTATATTAAGTACTAAAAATACTTTAATCAAACACTTTAAAAACGTGTTTGAAACTTTTAAAACAATATAATATGGCGTAGTTAAAGTAGTTTTTAGTTGATACTTTATTTTAATAACCAAACTGATAATCTATTTAATTTGTTCCCAAAATGTTGTTCGTGACACCCCTGGGGGTTCATCTAATTTTCCAAAAGCTCTGTGCCATCCAAAGCAAGCGCACCCTTCTCACTAAGTCACATGAAGAGGTAAGTAGTTTTTCAAACGACATTTAAACAATTTTGAAACTTAAATTGCCATGGAATTTTGTGATTACAGAAAGGTATTTCATTTATTTCAAAAGCAGAATTTCTCCACTTAAAAAAAATTTGAAATGCGATATTGTATAATAAATATAAGAAAATGTTACTATCTTGCTTATTCAATTTCAATTTTAATTTTTTAAATAATTGTATAATTATTTGAACTTGTCTTTATGTAGTTTCAATATTCTTGTATTACTTTTGGAGCGCTATCCCAAAATACCTACCGAAGCTATAGTAAGTTAATTTAAAAGTAGTAAACCTTTTTATTGCATTTAATAACTACATTTGATAAATATTAGGTATAACATTAAGTGCGTAACTATGTATATTTATCAGGGGGCTCGCGCAACTCAGATGTTTGTGAAAGTGGTTAGCGAGTGGAGAAAGTTGAACTACTGATCTATTTGAATTATGAAGCTTAATATCATGTTTTATTATGTTAAGTTGACAAGACACAGTTATTGGTGGATTAATAAAACTGGAAATACTTTCATAATACTATTTTCCCTTGAAGTACTACTTTATTATCATTAAAAATTAAAGCTTCTTTTAAAAAAACGTTCTTTCTCTTAAAAAAAAATAAGATGTGGCCTCAGCCTATAATATGCATTAATATTAAAACTTGGTTTGGCTTCTTTTCCAACCCACCGTTCAAGATAAATTATAACAGCCCCTATATAGGGTTGAAGGTGGAGACTTAAGATATGACTATCGATTTTTTACTCTTTCGGCATGGATGAAAGAAAATAGAAAGTGCTCTTGCAACGCTCGAACCGGAACACTGAAAATGTGCTGAAGAGCGAAATATGGCATTTTGTGATATTTTTTTAAGGTGTCTTCTTTTGGTTATTTGGAATTCAGGCCTTGGGAAACTTTGGTAAATTTTGACTCCAACATGGTTACGTTTCTTTGTTAAAGAATGAATTAATTGGAGGTTAAGGTACTCTGGTTATTATAACGCTGCAGTTACGTTCTTTTTTACTTTATAACATAAGTTTTGCTCCTCCCATTATGAATAGGCCTATATATATATTTTTTTTTGAGACATGAGGGAGTTTATTTACTATTAATATTGGTAGTAATTATAAAATCAAATCAATCGAATGATGGTGACATATTTTATATCAATTAAACTAAATATTCACGGAAATTCAAGAAGTAACACATCTTCTCATTCATCCAGGCTTTCGTCTTTCCTCCTTCGTCTTCACCTTATAAGATTTCCTCCCCGATTTCTTCCATCGCTCGGGGGTCTAAACTTGAGCTCGTACCCCTCCTTGCTCTCCAACCCATCACTATATTCTGCTCTCTTTCTTTCCTCGAGGAAAAGCTATGCTTTCTCCCTCTCCATCCCATCATTCCCCACACACACAATGCCCTCTTTCTTCTCTCTAATGAATGCAAATCCGTCCTATTGCTCTACCCCCGTCCCGTGTTGCAGAACCGAGCAGAGAGAACCGCTCGTTATGGTGGAAGGTAATAGTTCATATTACACGGATCTAGTTAAATGGAATTAAAAGAAGGGGAGGGTCCCTAATATCCTTCTATAGGAAAATCATGTTTCAATAATCTAAGCGAGGTAGGTCTTAATGGGAGCCTTAGATAGAGGGTGGGGGGGGGGGGGATTCTCTATTTGGAGTCTATTTTTTGATGGGAGCTTCGACTTAACATAAATATTTCGAAGAAGTTAGTCTTGAGGCAATCGAAAGTGTTAATTTGGTTAGTTATTCTGCAAAATAACATATATTATATTTTGTATTCAATTCCACCTCACCCGCCTGGTGGCGTAGTTAGCTAATGCGCCAGTCGTGTTGAGCTAGACCACCAAGGACGGGGAGATCGAGGTTCGAATCTCGGTCGGGTGAACTGGGGGTGGTTTTTACTAAATGTTTTCCACTCTACCACCACGCAAATGCGGGTTCACTTACTCTAAATTCAACCTTCCAATTCCTAACTCCATTAATGTAATTAGTACTTAAAGCGTATAACCCGAACGGGAAGTAAGACGCGGTGCTAAATATTAAATATTATTAATGTTCATATAAAAATAAATTAAACTTATTATAATGAAATTTCATTTTTTTTTTGCTATGCATATGCTACTTTAAGATTATGTATCCATGTAGTTAGTATTTAAAAAATCCAACCCAAGGCAAAGTAAGCAGTTATTAACGTTATTCTAATTACTAATCACCCAAACGTGTAGTAAGACGTGGTGCTAATAATAATAAAGAATTAATTGTATGTACTAAACAATATACTAGATAAACAGATCTTCCTGCCAAAGAGCTCGTCATTGGATATGCAAGTCTCGTTTGCCAGCTTGTTGCTGGCAAAGTTAACTCGGCTAGTTCGTGCAATGCCAGTGACATGTCTGTGAATAACTTCACCTATTAGCAGGAGCTGCTAATTTGTTAATTTGTACAGCAGTAAGTCAACTAGGACGAGAAGAGAGAGAGAGAGAGAGAGAAGGGAAGAGAAGGGTCGTTTAGTCCCACGGGACACACTTAAGAATATCCTCTTTAAGTGACCTTGAATTTATTTCACATGTGTGCGAGTAGGTATATAGAGCAGACCTTACGATTGCTCCATTATTATTACTATTATTATTATTAGCACCGCGTCTTACTACCTGTTCAGCTTATACGCACTTACGCTAACGTGTAATGGTAGGGTGACTTTGAGATGAAATGGAGGACCTACAGTTTAACGTGAGATCCGAACCACGGTGGAGGCCTGGCATTCCACACATTCACAAGTTGTAATTAATACACATCTTGTCAGAGTTGAAGGAAGGGTTTGGTAATCAGATAAATCTGTGCCGGGACCGAGGATTGAACCCCAGACCACCAGCACAGAAGCCTGATAGCTTACCCCCATACCACCAGGTCACCACAGATTGCTACATTAATTCAAAATGTGTAAATGTAGTTAGCCCTTGAAAATGGTAATTTCTACCATTTTAGTCGTCAAAGAACTTTTATGTGACAAGTTCTTTATCAACTTTTTTTCTCCCCTTTCTTTCTCCGCGTCTGATTACCGGTTCAAGCTATATGCATACATTAATTTATCTGTTAGAATAGGAATAAGAAAGGTAAAGTTTTAGTGGAACTGTTTTCTAACCTGGGTGGAGGGATAGTGGGGAGATATTTAGGAGTAAGCTCCCTCACTACACCCGACCGGGATTCAAACTGAAATCTTCCTGTCCCCGGCAATCCAATCCAACACGAGAGAGATGCGTTATACAATTCGACCCTAAATGCGGGTCTGTAAAAAGTTGTTTAGCATATTTAATTGGTCTTAATGTACATGTTTTAATTATATATTTACTTTTCTCTTCTAAAAGGCTACTTAAGCTTAAATTAACTTTACGCCAAGAAGCCACGCATCTTGAGAACCGGTAACACACAGGGATATTTTTTTTTGTCCGGAAAGAACCGGAAAAACACAAGGAATTTTGCAGAATTTATTGGAAATACCAAAATAGTTGTTAATTAGTGACATTTAATTGAAATCTTAAATTATTAGTTCTTTGGATAGACGAAAAATTGAACTAAAGCTTTAAGCATGTCACACAAACATGTCTTATTAGCCCTCATATAAGGGCTGTGAAGTGACAGAAGATATAATTTTTACATCAATCTTAAATCATCTCTTTTAAATATAGGTGACATCACTTCACAGAAGGCCAGTTCGACGAGAAAATTAAAGTTTACTACAATTTATTCAATATAAGCTGGTTGTAAAAAGTGAATTCCTTCTGGAAAATATGAAACACACAAAGAATTTCGTAATAAGAAAATAGTATCTTATTGTATACATTCGATAAATCTGCGTGATAAGACGTGATGCTAAAAAAAAAAAAATCTTATCTATTTGAACTATAAATGGTCTCATGTGATAAAATAGCTATAAGATAGCTTTGGTGTTCCCCAAATATTCTCATTTAAACCACTTATAGGCCGGCCATTACATTTTGCATTATAGAATAGAATCAAAACTATAATTTTAAAAAAAACCACTCAACCCTAGTAGAAGAAGTAAAACCCAAATCTTGTGTGACCGTATTGAAGTCGATTCAACCCACGGTCGAGTCCCTGCTACTTTCGATCAACGACTCTTTGTGACGAGTATATTAATCTGTATGCGAGTCTCGAAGCTGTCTCCCTTAGCAGATATGGCGGCACGGCCTGACTACTAATTTAACGTGGGAGTATCCCCTCAGGACTACCGTACTATCACTTTTAACATACTTCACTTCCACGACGGATTTCATCCTCCATGCCGCTGGCTTGGGTGTGACACCCACCCTCACACTCCATGCCGTGGATTTTAGCTCTCACCACCTAAACGATAAGCTCAGCCATTGGTTAGTAAATATTATATATTTATTGTATTCTATAATCTTCTTGATAAGCTTTTAGATTTGAGGTAATTTGACAACAAATATTCTGAGAATTATAAGGAACGTACTAGGTAAAATGACAATTGGTTAATTAGTTGTTACACTTCAAAGTCAATTAAGTCAACAAGTAATGAAAAAGAAAAAAGGGTTTAATAAAAGGGGAGATTGATAAAACATAATATGTAGTCAATTAACAATATGAATTGATGGAATTAATAAATAATTAATAATTCAAGGTTAAAAATTGATATGTCAGAAATTTAATCACATGTAGGTACATACATTATTCGCCTAAGTGTCACTTAGAAATTGATCAAGAGCAACTTTAATTAAAAATAGGAAAAACCAGTAGTTAAACAAGATTCCTAAAAAATGTGATTATTAGAATTTTTTTAAGAATTGCATGAAAAACAAGAATTGTAAATAGTTATTGACAAACTATAGTTTTTAACACACATAACAATTAATACATTATCAGTTTGCTAAATTTAGGAAACGTTCAACAAAGGCAAAAAAGCAGTATAAACAAACTTATTAATTAACTATTGATATAATAGGAACTATACACTTAAGATTCCATAAATTATTTTCTTAAGATCCACTTATAAACGTAGGAAACCAATAGGTGAACAGGATTCAATTAAAGAAATGAAACTTTGTTAAAATCTTTTGAGAAATTATCAAAATAGAAGTTGTAAATAGTAGTGAACAGGAGTGTTGTTACATGTGATATTTACATGAGATCAATTTAATAAAATCTAATAACAGTCAACAAGGGCAATTATGCATTTACAACAATTATAAGAACATGGCGCGCGCCAACACACACACACACACACACACACACACACACCCCACATACACACACACATAGATTTGACCAATTTCTTTTTCATTAAGTTGCATTAGGAAAGCGTAATGAACTTGCAACTAACTACACCTTGATCCCACTTCGGTGGCCGTATGGTCTAAGGCGCTACTCTCGCAATAGATTAGACTGCCCATACGGGGAGATCAAGGTTCGAATCTCGTTTGGGTGTATTAAGAATGGTTTTTCCAAAATAGCTCTCCAAACTCTCGCTATGAAAATGTGGTCACACTTCCTTCAAACATAATCTTTCTCATCCCTAAAGCATTAGAGTAATTAATACAAAGGTGTATGAACCTAACAGGTAGTAGTAACATATAGATCCAAACAAAAACCACGTCTTGCGATAAGAATCTAGTTTACTTTTGTAGTCGTACTGTTCTTTAAAATATGAAACATTTTATGAAGATTACATATTTATTTTTGTTAATAACTGTAAACGAATATGTTGAATGGCTTGCAATATATCTTGTAGACTCTTATTAGTTTATGGTCCCTTCAAATTGAGTATTATTATTATTATTATTTAGCACCGCGTCTTACTACCCGTTCGGGTTATACGCTTAAGTACTAATTACACTAATAGATTAGGAATTGGGAAGGTTGAATTAAAGGAAGTGAACCCGCATTTGCGTGGAGGGAGAGTGGAAAACCATTTAGGAAAAACCTCCCCCAGTTCACCCGACCGAGATTCGAACCTCGATCTCCCCGTCCTCAGCAGTCGGGCTCAACACGACAAGCACGTTAGCCAAATACGCCACAGAGGCGGGTCAAATGGAGTTACCAGAACTTTATGATTAATTTCCTTGATTTGTGATTTTAGACATTTAGCATCTTAAATATACCCGCAGTTCAAAGAGCTTTACATATTTTAGACCCCTTCAAAAATTTTATAGTAATTATCATTGTCTTTGTACTAATTATTAGCATTGTTTTACGAATGAACCACACACACACACATCAGTGCGATATTTCTTGAAATAAGATTCATTCTCTTTGAGCCAGCGTCAAAGGCCTTGCTTATCTTTCTCACGGTTCCTTACACAAACCACAATATTAGTATTCAAAACTGAATTTCGAACAAAGGGACAAATCCTGCACCCCTCCTAACTTTTTTTTTTTTTACTGCTTTTGACTTTTAACAAACGAACCTTTAATTTAGTATAGAGCAAGCATCATAAAAGGAATTGTTGGAAAACCACCTCTTTCAAAGTTAATCGTTTGAGAAATTCGTGTAGCTTCCCATCGACCCAGCTATTATTTGTTCACGAAACGAAAGAATAAATTGCAGTTCGAGAAAGAAACACTGATAGATGGAGAGAGGGGACAGAAAGAGAGAGAGAGGTGAAGAGATTGGTGAAAGGGTTGGGTCCTTTATGTGCCCTTACATCCGTCACTTCAACCTAAACTCAAAATAATTTGATGGCTCTGATGAGATGCTAGCATTTATACGGTTTGTGCGTTTAGAATGGCAAGAGAATAAGCTGTGTATATTAATTATAGTGTAACAGTGGCACTAGTGAGCACGTGTATTAAGGCGTAGGTCTTGTTTTTTCTGGTATGATGGTTACTGTAAGATTGGGTTTCAAATATCGACTGGATATACATAGGGTTCTTCCTTAGATACAGTAGCCCCATGGCTTCTTTGGTGCTGACTGACAGCTCATAGCTGACAGCTGGCAGCTTTAAAGAGTTACCAGACCAAATTACGTATCCCTACGCCGAACCAGATGATTTGCAAAAACATGTGTTTAGCAGCTGTCACTTATTACGGTCAAAATTTAGGTATAGACCTAAATGTTGACTGTCATAAGTCAGCTGTGAGCTGTCAGTCAGCACCAAAGAAGCCATGGGCTAGTGTAGTTTCTTATTTTTTATCCAAGAATATGTTGATAAACCTTATCTAAGTTCAACCTTTCACATCCCTACACCATAAGTGTAAATTTGGGGACAGTCTGGATGTTAAATAGGAGGCAAAGCAAGTAAAATTAAAGTGTAACACGTAAATAACGAGTGGGGTTTGATATTTAAATAATTATACCCACTAATGTAGGTCTTTACTTTAATGGTTTTTTTTAAACATATTATTGAATCAACCAACCTTTATTTATATGTCTATAGGGGCCACTCTCCAAACACGTAGTTTATATGTGCACACGACTAACAAACTGACTTAATCTAGAACATTACACCTATTACTCTAGACTAAACTCTAGCACCTAGATATTTACTAAATGGATAGTAATATGAATCCATATAGAAATATTAAATATATTTATAACTACAGCTTGAGATTGAAGGATAACCTAACTCCTAGTTGAATTAAACAATTTTGATTGTGTGATGGCTTGCTTTATCAGGTATTTTTACAAGGGTAGGGTAGATCTGATGGAGGGTGGGCTCTCTTAATTAAGAAGGGGTGACCTGGTGGTCTAGGAGTAAGGTGTCAGACTTCTATGTGGCGGCCGGGTTCAATCCTCGGTCCCGGCACAGATTTTTCTGATTACCAAACCCTTCCTTCACCTCTGACAAGACGTGTATTAATCACAACTTGTGAATGTGGGGAATGTCAGGCCTCCACCGTGGTCGGATTCCACGTTAAACTGTAGGTCCTTCATTTCATCTCACAATCACCCTACCATTACACATTAGCGTAAGTGCGTATAACCCGAATGGGTAGTAAGACACGGTGCTATAATATAATAATAATAATAAAAATAATTAAGAAGGGTGGGGTTTGAGCATGACAGGATGCAAGGCTAATTGGTTTTCTACACATTTTTACTTCCTTATTTCCTCAGTTGCATTTACAAGCTACTTATTAGCGTAGTTTGACATGTTTATGAGTCAAGCAGAACCTGTTTAAATTTTGGAAAACTGTTCTTATATAGGTACATAGAGCAGTCTATGATGTCTTGGAAAAATGTGACTCTAATGTGAGAAAAAACATATCACAGATACCATTTTAAGCTTCCCTGCTTACCCTATCAACACTTTGTGATACGTAATTGAAGTTAATCTTCTTCTCTTAAATCGGATAGTTTAAGTAATGCTCTATAGTCCAATAACTCTAAAGTGTTTGACAAGTGGTTTGATTTCTCACCATAGAGGCTAACTGCCTTAAAAAAAACCTATGAATGCATGGCACAGTCCAACTTTCATAGAAAAGGTTTCTTAGAAAACTAACATACTTTGTTGCGGCCAACATTATTGGCATTTCACTATTTTATTAATGTTATGTTGTATGTATTGATGATAACTATTAAAAGTGACAACTTTAGATCACATGGTTAGAGTTGTAAAGTAGGTCTAGTCAAGTTTCTAGCTTGTCAAACAAGGCTCTACCCATGAAAATCGGACTGTAAACATGCAAACCGACCAGTTCCCTTGTGCGCGCGCAACCACTCATTTTGCGTGCCTGCTGTCCTTTATCTTTCTCATCCCTCATCGTATTACTTGGCCTTCTCGTCGGCTAATTAATCCTTTTAGAAAGACTAGAATTTAATTAACTTGAGGGAGAGAGTGCAGGGTATAAAAGAATGAGTTTTTTTTCGCTCTCTGTATTACTCGGCGACGTGATCGTTTCCCTTAAAGATGTTGTGGATCCCCTGTTTATAAGAAACTTTTTTTTTTTACATTAAAAGTGAAAACGTTGTTTGAGGTAGCCTACAACCCTGAGTGTTTTAGAGGTAGGAGGTGCAAGTATTTGTTTATACAAAAAAAAAAAAAAAACGGTGGGATGAAAGCCAACTCAAGTTAAGAATCGTAGTTTTTGCAGTCTTCATGATTTAAAACCCATTTTGGTCTAAATAAATAAAATATTGCTTCAGTTTGTATACGATTTGTTTAATTTTAAACATGAAGTAACCAGAACATTTCTTGAATCATTGTTATGAGCTTCGAGGAGTTTGATAATAGATATTATAAACGAAGAGAGAGAGAGAGAGAGAAATAAAGTCCTGATAAAATTACGCCATGCACATTACTAGTTATTAAAAAACAGTTGAGATTACAATGTGTAGAAAGTCAAACTTAATCTATTTATACAAAAAAACCTTTTTTTTAGTATAAAATCCGAAAAATTACGGCCCTTAGCTCACGACTCCTTCCATCTGAACTGTTTCCTCCGGATGCAATACCGTGCGAAAAACATGACCGTTTTGATATATATATATATATATATATATATATATATATGTATATATATATATATATATATATATATATATATATTCTAGCATTCAGGTTATACACTTTTTGTTATATTAAATATTAAAGTGGTGTAGCAGCTCTGGCCACACACACACACACGCACACAGTATATAATAATACATTCTGTTTCAAATAAGCACATCTTCAAATAAAACATTTTTATTTTGAATAAAAGATAATGCAAAACTTCATTTCTCACTTAATTCACTAAATTAAATGAGATTTTTTTTAAAAATATTCAGACATTTATAGAAATTACTTCTAAACACTATGTGTGGTGTGTGTTTTTTTTTTGATAGTTTATTTGTTGCTACACGAATAAAAACTGAAATCAACAAAACATTGTTTTCGAATTGCACATTCAAACATTTCTCTTCTCATCTTGAAAATATTATGTTTATTTTCTGTGTTATGTTGTTGGTGACACTCCCATAGTTGCAGGGACTTTGTAGAGATGTTGTCGTGTTTTGTCAGCCACTTCTATCTCCGGGTAGGAAGGAGGGGGAAGGTTGATACACACACCACACATTCCTGGTGTAATTACAACACGCTGCGACCCAAACAGAAATCTCTGTCATGATGAGGCGGCGCGACGCTGCTCTTGGCGTCCTTCCCCCCCTCCAACTCGTTCCTCGCACGTCGCTTGTCCCATATCGTGTGTAGGTCCGTCTGTCTTTTTTGGCTCTCAAGTGTTGGAACTATACCGTGTGTGGCGAGATAAACTATACATTGAACTTGGTAGGAATGGATATCTGAAAGGCCTTTTTTTCCTACCAAAATCCTAATACAGTAGACTCGTGACTAACCGAGATAATTGGGACTGGTGGTAAGGTGTCGGACTTCTGTGCTGGGGTCCGGGGTTCAATCCTCGGTCCCGGAACAGATTTATCTGATTTCCAAACTCTTCCTTCACCTCTGACAAGACATCTTGTGAATGAGGGGAATGCCAGGCCTCACCCGTGGTTCGGATCCCACGTTAAACTGTAGGTCCACCATTTCATCTCACAATCACCCTACCATTACACATTAGCGTAAGTGCGTATAACCCGAATGGGTAGTAAGACGCGGTGCTAATAATAATAACAATAATAATATCTCTCGGGAGTTTACTTTGATAACCTTCTGTCGGTAGACTTGGGACTACCTAAAAATCGTCACAGTCAAGCCGTTCTGTTTTAGGTATAAGGAATGGTGCCTAAGACTGAAAATGAGAGTTTGCAATTCTGACAGCAATCTGGCTTGGTGTCGCGGGGTGGGGGTGGGTGGGGGGGGGGGGTAAGGGAGGGAGCACGCGTGCGGACAGGAACTGAACATGTCAAATAAACATCGTGGTTAAGAAATAACAAAGAGAAACATTTTATTGGTTTTTTCGATAAAATCTTGAAACGGGCCTGATGTGTCCCTCGGGTCGTAGTTTGGTGACCCCTGTGACAGAGAACTACAATTTCCGTTAACGTGCAAATGGGTCTTACTATCAATCTGGACTATTCGTATATTAATATTAGTGGTAAAGTTATAACGAGCACCTGGCCGCTTTACACTAAAACACCCAACCTCCTCGTCAGTGTCAAACCAGATACGAAGAGTGTTCTAATCTATCTACTGGCGAAAAGACACGCGTTTTTGAAGTTTTTTGGCCAAAAATAAATAAAATATTGTTTCAGAAATAGTATAAGAGTTTAATTTGTTTTCGTATGGTGATATCTACAGTTGTTGAATATGTCATGAGCATAGCAACATTTAAATGAAAAGAAAAAGTGGTCATTAAGGTCCAGGATACACTTGACCAATATTCAAGAAATGTAAAGTTCACCATGTTAAGTAAATTATTAAACTCTAAAAACTGAAAACACCTTAACTCCTGTCTCTTATACTCCTACAAGAATGGAAAATCTTGATAGTTTGTGGGATTTAATACATTGTTGAATTTCATTTGAGATTTTTTTAGATTTAGTGCCTTTGTTAAAAATAGGTTAAGGAGAGAGAATTTTTTTAGCATTGCATATTACTTCAGGTACTTATGTACGCATTACACTAATGGTTTTATGGACCAGGAAGGTTATATTTATAGGAAGTGTACCCACATTTGTGTGGTGGGAGGGTGGAAAACCTTTTTGGAAAAAATCATCAATGCACCCAACCAAGATTTGAACCTCGATCTCCCCGTCATATGCAGTATAGTCTACTGCAAGAGTAGCACCTTAGACCATGCGGCCGTAGAAGCGGATGATTGTTTTTAGCAAATGCACTAAAACTCATCAAGGAAATAAAAGTTTGAAAAGTAGATTTAAAACCAATACAAAATAATTATTTAATCTCATTATTTACTAAAGTTAGCTATAATATTTGTTATTTTGGCATTACTAAGATTTTAGATTTGGTTATGACTATGAAAATAGTTAAATAAACTTGTAGATTTGTCAAATTCCTATCTAGATTATAATTAAAGCATTTCTTGTCAACATCAAACATCTTCTTTCCAAGCAACAGTCTGGTATATTGACCTAAATCGTCACAGATTCTTTTTACACTCCTCAAACTGGATGATTTACTCACACCAAATTCTCCGATTGTTCTCATAACTTCCTCATTAGTGACAGAATTATCACCCCAATCATCCAAACATTTGTTTCCCTCCAAATCTGGATGACATACTCACCTAAATGGTCCCAGTGGTTTTTTTTACCTCACTCGCTCCAGACGGAATACACAACTAAAGCATCCAAGCATGTGTTTACCCTCCAAATACTTCATGGCATATTAATATAAATCGTTCAATCATTTAATAATACTTTCCTCAGATTTGACGGCATATTCACCTAAATCCTCTAGACACTTTTAAACTCTTCTCAGACATGACGATATACTCACCTACAAGCCTACTTTTCTTCTTCTCACACTTGGTGATATACTCACCAGTTTATTTTATTTATTCTTCTCAGATTTGACATAAGATGTTTGGCATATTTCAAGAACTTCCTTTTTTTTACGGTGGGGTGCTAGTGAACGTGAGTTTTTATAGAATAAACTTTTTTGGCAAAAATAAATCAAATATATGTTTTACAGAAACATAGAGTTTAGTTTTCTGACCATGCTAATCTCAACAATTCTTGAATATCTGTCAAAGGTGTCCTGGAATTTAGTGACAACTTTTTCTCTTTATTTAAAAAGTTTGTCACCAAATGCCGCTATCCTTATAATGGATATTTAAGAACTGTTGAGATTAGCACGTGAAGAAAACTAAACTCTATGTTTCTATAGAAGAAATATTGGATTTATTTTGGTCAAAAATGTTTATGTTATATAAACTGCAAAATTAATGAACCAAACTCGCACTCATTAGCACCCCACCTTAAGTCATGTGTTTTCGGACTTCTATGATATCCCTTTTTTGATATTCTCCCATCATATTGGACTTTAAGTGATTTTTCTTTTACTAATGCACGCTACTCATTTTGATATATATAAATTTACCTTCTAACGCTTCCCATCTTGTTCATATGTATACATATTCAAAGTTTAAATTATTAAAGAGCTTTAATAATGTATTCACAAAAAGTAAACCTACAGAATTATTTTATGTTTACAGCCTTGCAACTTGGTTATTTGTGTTCATCCTCTTGTAAGGAAGACTTCTTACCTAATAATACCACGACTCTTTGTTAAAACAATTAAGCTTTGGCCTCTCAACTTAGTACAAAGTCAATAAAAATAGAATTAAATAGTTTTTACAACATTGCTACCTACACTAGGTGACATAGGCTTCAACCTCATATTACAGCATAGATTTAAAAGTATCATATTATTGAAAGTGAAAATTGAAAGCTTTAATTACTTACTCTATGGCAATTAAAGAAATCGTATCCAATCCACCTTATTACATCCTATCTCTTTCAGGTCCATTCTTATGTTATCCTCCCATCTGCATCTAGGTCTTTACAATGGTCTCTTCCCATTGATTGTTTTAACTGTATCATAGCCTTTATACAATATATGTACAATTGATGTACCGTCATATTGTATTCCAAATTATTTTCTAATCTTTGCCGCATGGTTAAAATCAGATATCTTGATGATCCATTTCGTCAAAATCCACACTGATCCCCAATTATTTCCTCTGCATATGGCGTCAACTACATGAGAATAATGTCATATAAGTTTCTGTAGCATTTGGGAAGAGTGTAATACCTCTATGTATAAACACTTTAGTTCATGTAAATGTGTTAAGCCTACATTCAATTATTACTACACGTCATGCAGAGTTTTACCCAAAGAATTTTACCAAATTAATTTCTGTTACTGGAATGGGAAGCCTAGAATGGGCACATTTTATCATTTTCTTCTAAAAATACATTTTTATTATTGAAACATTATCACCTAGGGGTGACCTTGCGGTCTATTGGTAAGGTGTTAGACTTCTGTTTTGGGGGTCTGGGGTTCAATCCTCGGTCCCGGCACAGACTTATCTGATTGCCAAACCCTTCCTTCACCTCTGACAAGACATCTTGTGAATGTGGGGAATGCCAGGCCTCCACCGTGGTTCAGATTCCACGTTAAACTGTAGGTCCTCCATTTCATCTCACACTCACCCTACCATTACGCATTACCCTAAGTGCGTACAACCCGAATGGGTAGTAAGACGCGGTGATAATGATACTAAAAATAACACCTAGTGCAAGATCTGTAAAATAATAATGGGAACAATTTATAATAATAATAATCATCCTAATATGCAAGGTTAGTTCCATGATTAATGTGCTCAACTGATCCACAATAATGAGGTACAATAACCACCTTTTACGGCCACTTAGCTCATACAGTAGTGGGACTATCTTCTTATATAATGGCCCCCTTTTCGAGTGCCAACAACACCGATAATGTATAATTAATAAATTGATTTGTATCCCCTTTTTTGAAGCAGTAAATAATTTCTAGCATAAGATATAAGATAATTATAGGATAAATCGCAAAGTATAGAGGAACATATTACACTATTCTTTTTGCTTGCTCCTCATAATATTTATCCTGCTTCTAGCGGTGGTAACGATCAGGTGTTAGTTGTATAAAACAAGGCTATATCTTATAATATGCATTTGTAGACACGTGGGATAAGGTGTCACTCACATATGTTCTTGATTCATGTT
The DNA here is from genome assembly GCA_039000515.1 of Timema cristinae. Classification (NCBI taxonomy): domain Eukaryota; kingdom Metazoa; phylum Arthropoda; class Insecta; order Phasmatodea; family Timematidae; genus Timema; species Timema cristinae. The sequence continues at coordinate 30,160,596 of JBCFYV010000024.1, read as the reverse complement.
AATGAGGAGATTGGGGTTTGCATTACGACTGGGTACACTGATGTGGATTTAATCGAGTAAAGGTGGGTACATTTCCCTTAAATTATAGGTTTATGATACCCATCCCGTTGTTTTAAATGTTTGAGTAACTAGGCTGGGTATTAATACGTGGTGCACAAACAAGTAAAGTCTTAATCTTATCCGCTTTAAGAAGAATCTCTTAGAGAGAGCCAAATTAAAAAATAAATTAGGTAAAAATCCACTATACTCAGCTACAGCTATCAACTCTGACACCATCTATCATTATTATTATTATTATTATTATATTATTATTATTAGCACCGCATATTACTACCCGTTCGGGTTATACGCACTTACACTAATGTGTGATGGTAGGGTGATTGTGAGATGAAATGAAGGACCTACAGTTTAACGTGGAATCCGAACCACGGTGGTGGCCTGGCATTCCCCACATTCACAAGATGTCGACACCATCTATCAAAAGAAAAAGTCTTCTGAGCACAGCTTACTCTGTATATACGTAAACTCTTAGATCTGATAAACTTCTTTTTTAAGTCATCAGACAAAAATCAACTGTTAATATCGAATGTTGCGTCTAGAGCTAATGGAAAAAAATAGTACCTCTATTTATCAAACTAATATTTATTTTTCTTACCACCGCTACTATATGGACCTATTATAGCTCTGAACACAGTCGTGAAGAACAAGAGGAGGGGGAGTTATAGGGAGCTAAAACTCTAAAACCTCATTTCGGTTCTCTCACTTGGAAATGTACACTTTTTTTTTTGTCGAGGATGTATCTTGTCTTTTTTTTTTTTAACCCCCCTAGATTTTTATGTTGTGGGGCGTGAAATTTCGTGTTAAGGTGGGAAGATGTTGAGACGGGCTAATACAAATTCGAAAGGGTTGGTTGAGATGTTTACTCACTTGTGAAACAGAAGGGTAACATTTTTGTTCTGTTTGAAACAATTAATTGGTCGAATCAATGACACACTAAGAATATTTATTTGTATAATTTAAGTTAATACATTTTAGTCATCTGAACACAAATAAGTAGGCTAATGTCAAAAAGCTTGTGCCTTTAATTTTTACCATCCTTAAATTTTTAATAGCTTCCTTTTCTCTCAAAACATGTTAAATTGTAATTTTAGACATAGTTTTATTTTTCTGTAAGTCTTGAATAAAATTAGTAAAATGATACATTCATGTGTTTAGCTAAATTTCAACAAACATTTATTATATATCGGTGACCTGGTGGTCTAGGGGTAAGGTGTCAGACTTCTATGCTGGCGGCCGGGGTTCAATCCTCGGTCCCGGCAAAGATTTATCTGATTGCCAAACCCTTCCTTCACCTCTGACAAGACATCTTGTGAATGTGGGGAATGCCAGGCCGCCACCGTGGTTCGGATTCCACGTTAAACTGTAGGTCCTTCATTTCATCTCACAATCACCCTACCATTACACATTAGCGTAAGTGCGTATAACCCGAACGGGTAGTAAGACGCGGTGCTAATAATAATATTATATATTATTAAAAAAGAATAGTATAACTTAGGCCTACGTTCTAGAAGTTTCTACATGTGAAATGTATACACTGTACGTTTAGTCACAGTGGTAAAGTATTTTATTATTATTATTATTATTATTATTATTATTATTATTATTATTAGCACCGCGTCTTACTACCCGTTCGGGTTATACGCACTTACGTTAATGAGTAATGGTAGGGTGATTGTGAGATGAAATGAAGGACCTACAGTTTAACGTGGAATCCGAAACACGGTGGAGGCCTGGCATTCCCCACATTCACAAGATGTCTTGTCAGAGGTGAAGGAAGGGTTTGGTAATCAGATAAATCTTTGCCGGGACCGAGGATTGAACCCCGGCTGCCAGCACAGAAGTCCGACACCTCACCCCTAGACCGCCAGGTCACCGTAAAGTATTTTGATATGTTTGATAAACACGTATTTATTGATGGCAAAAACATTTTTTATGACTTACAAGTGTTACTAACCATCCAAATGGTCTGCGGATCAACACTAATAATTTATTTATGCTTAAGGCCGACTTTAGAGGAAGTGTACCTACACTTACGGAAAAATATAGTGAGAAAATAAGCGTTTTTTACTTAGTGATTTACCACTATTTACACCAGGTCACCCGTCTCGGTGGCGTAGTTGGCTAACGCGCTAGTCGTGTTGAGCTCGACTGCTGAAGACGGGGAGATCTAGGTTCGAATCTCGGTCGGGTGAACTTGGGGGAGGGGGGTGTTCCTAAATGGTTTTCCACTCTCCCTCCACGCAAATGGGGGTTCACCTCCTCTAATTCAACCTTCCCAATTCCTAATCCATTAGGGTAATTAGTACTTAAAGCGTATAACCCGAATGGGTAGTAAGACGCGGTGCTAAATAATAATAATAATTCAATACATCAGGTCGGGATTTAAAGCCCGTCATCAGATTAGATTTACGAGTTTTCTCGCTATGTAGGTTATTTATTTAACGCAATTAAAATTGAAATGAATGTTTTATTAGAAAGCAAATGGTTATAAAATTGATATTGTGACTTTACAGTTAGTTAAACTGTTAAAACTGTCCTAACAGCTTTGAAATAAGTTGATATGAAATGAACGCCTGTTAAATGACGTGTGGTGTGTCCATGCTGATAATCTGACAACATTTAGACTATAGTGTGACCTTATCTGAAATCTAAGGTCATTTACCATTGTGCGTATTTGAACAGTTGACTTTTTGTTCTAACGAAACATATCTACAAACATACACGCGAGAAGTTGTATTTTCTGACATATCCTGTCAATGACTATTCTTTTCACCTTTACATAAAAAAACTGTGAGAACAAAAGAATATTTTCTACTTGCCCGTGTTTCCATTCAACGGAGGTACGATTTTTTAAAACTTTTTTTGAGAAGTCAATATTTGAGTGACCCTTCTCATAAAGGCAATATTGATATATAATTTTAAAGTTCGTACGGTTAGGAACTTTAAGGAAAAAAAAAATCTTTCCTTTCTGGTCAACAAAGATTTAAATTTTAGGATACATTTAACCGTGTCTTACTACCCATCTGGTCTATCCTAATTTAATAAAACTAATAATGTACTCTAGAATATAAAGGGCGCAGGGGGAAAAAAAAGGACAAAGTCACAATACACAGATTTACCAGGATGACTTTAGTGCCTAAAACACCATAAAAACACCAGAAAATACTTTTTTTTGAAATTAATTTAAATATGAGACACCTCTTTTTAAACTATAATCTCATGTAAATTATAAAGGTTTGGTAATTGTATAGCAAATTGCAGCACTCGCTGAATTTGAGTTAAAATTGAATTTTCCCTCCTTTTCTCCTGTACCCTTAATATGGAATATGTAACTCCGAAGAAATGTACTTGCACTTGCGCAAAGAGATAAAAGGAAACTATATAGGGGAAAAATGTATTTCTTTATTTTTTCTCCCCGTGTCTTGGTAGCCATTAGGGTTATGTGCATACATTAGGTACGCTAGTGGAATAAGGTTGAGAAAGGTACTTTTTAAAGGAAATGTACCCTCATTTGCGAGGACGGAGAGTGGGATACCATTTAAGGAAAATCTCCTCAATACAGCCGACCAGGATTTAAACATCGATCCTGGAAATCTAGTCTAGTATGAGAAGGATGTGTTAGACCACGTGACCACTGGTACTGGTAAAATACATTTTCACTACATCCGGATGTTGTTTGAGCCCTGAACACCCCATCGTTGGCGAACCAGACAATGTGAACTCTATGTTTTGTCCACGTGCCTACCGATGCGGTTTTTAAAATTTCAATTTACCATAACTTCATTTTAAATGTTTAAAAAACAAGATTATTTATGACCACATAAAGATGAGAATAAAAAAACGTGATGATACACAAAGTTAAAGTTTCCTCGTAAAAAAACATTTAAACAATACACATTTTTCAATTATTTAGTTTATGGTTTCCATGATTCCCATTTCTCTTTTTTGTTAATTTGATTATAAGATAAAATAAAATATTTTCAAATAGCAAGACAATTTTAAAGCTCTATAAAAAATACTAGCTTTTTTATTTCGTCGATAAACAGGATTACATAGTTTTGATAAATACATGAATCTTATTAAATTCCAGCCACAGCTGCCTGAAATAAAGTTTTTGTTAGTTTACATTATCTTGGAAGTGTGATTTACTGTAGATTTTTACTTTAGAAAGTAAAACTATTCTTGTACATTGTCTTTAAAACCCTACTTCAACCTATATTATTTACTTAATATACTATAAACCTCTTATTATTATATGGAAAAAAATATTAGGACAGTTAGAAAACTTATTTAATTGACTTTGATGAATTTATAAACCAAGACACATGTTCCCAAGCGTTGACATTTGAATTGTGATGTAAATTTTAAACTTTTTAAGAAATACTTCGATCAAGGTTGAATTAAAAATGTTTTTTTTTTCTTCCAATTTCATTTTTATATTGCGATAAAACTACATTTAGCCGAAGAGATCACGACCATTGATTGATACACTGGTACTAAAGTGTTGCAATATTATTAAAAGTAAAGGTTTTATTTATGAATATTACTTCTAAAATTATAGACATATCAATTACCTTCTCTTCATATTTTATCTTTATACTTATAAAATAACATGTCCTGACTGACTGACTGACTGACTGATTCATCATCGCCGAGCGCAAACTATCAAGGCTACAAGCATGAAATTCGAACTGTATATTCATTTTGTTATGTAGGCACCCACTAAGAAAGGATTATAGAAAATTCCACCCCAAAGAGGTCAAAATAGGGGATGATAATATGTATGATAATATGTATGAAAGTCGGTCATTTTGAAAGGTACATAAACAAAATTTTGTATTTCGGTTATTGACGTAAAACAAATAAATACGTGTTTCAGGAATTTTGGAAATTTTATTTAATAAGGGATGAAAAAGGGGGTGAAAGTTTGTATCGGACTTGCATTATTTTTTATCTAAGGTCAAGTTATGGTCATCAACGTAACGTAATATTTTAAATTAATCTGTAAATACATATGTATATTTTCGTATTTGTATATAATCAACTTCCACGCGAGCAAAGCCGCGGGCAACAGCTATCTAGTATTTTATATTTATAAAAGAAAAAAAAATCATTTGTGACAAAAGAGCTCAACTTACCTGCTGTAAATCATCCCCCCTTTCTTAGTCCCACGCAACCAAATTACAACATATTAATTCCTTAATTTTCACGAATTTGTAGATTACGTGGTTACAGGAATTTGACTTACAACTAGCAGCACCATCTAACAAGTATAACTTTAAATATATTAGGCCTGTACGGCGTTCCTGACGCACAGCTGATAGTGTAATCGTCATTTCGTTTGCTTCTAAAAGAACCAGTTTAGCTTAATTTTATCCTTTGAAACAAAAATGTATGTTCATTTTATTTAAGTACCATTCGAACTATATGTATTTTCAACATGCTCGGAAAACTTTGAGTTGAATTAACCGCATAAATTGAGTACTAAGCTATAATTTAACACTATCGATTCCTTAGAAATTCTGATGAAAACAAAATCAACAATCAAATCACAATCAAAATCTAGTATAACTTTATGGATTCTGTCGAAGAAAACTGCAAAAGTTTCTACAAACAACTTGAACTTATTTAAACAAAAATGCTAATAGATTTACTTTCATATTATCTTAATATTGGTTCTTGCTCACATGCACGCATAAATAAGCTGTGATTAATTGAATCTAAGAAAGATGGACACGGTACCTTCCACAAATAAGCAGATTATTAATATTATACTGAATAACACAGGACTATTGTTAAGAAATTTATCAACTATTTATAAAATACGGTATGCCTTAGTAAAATTAACATTTTACAAAATACATTTAAATTTAATATTTAAGTACGTTGTGCGGCAAAGTTCTTAACATTCCGCTACATGCAGGCCTGTTCTTCTTCATGGCAGATATAGTACGATAACGGAGTTTACCACAAGTATAAGAAATCCTGATTTACTACAAAATAATTGTTTATTTTATTTATCATGGAACAAGCATGGTATTTGTAATAACAAACGGCATAAAAATTAACTTTACCTATGAAAGCACCTAGGACTATATTTTTTTGGTCAAATGTTGGCAAGTACTCTTTTGACAAATAAAAAATTATTGGAAAAACTTTGATTAATTAAAAGTAAAATAATTTATTTTCAAGCTGTCACTTTGAACAATTAGTATCAATTCTCGTAAGATGATGATGATGATGATCATAATAATAAAGTTTTTGTCAACGTTGAAAGCAGTTTTATTGAATGTTCCAAGCCATGAATTGTATCATAGAATATCAGTTATGGGATGGACCCATACACAAATATTAAAATAGTTCATAATAGCCGAAATTCTATCCATTTCCCCAAGACCCAAAATCCCCCCCTACTTATCCTTTTCATCCATAGAAACAGGTAGCTTTTCATCCATAGAAACGGTAGCAAAAATATTCAAGAGTAAATAGATTTATGCAATTATTTTCTCCAGTTTAACTTTTTTTTTGTGTGATTAAAAAATTGGGTTTCTGTTATTTGATATGATGAACGAAATTGCATCCAAACCACACAGCATGATACATATTTGAGCCATCCTGTTTCGGGGAAATTGGATACATCTCACGCGTGCGTGGTTCCAATATATGTAAAGTTAATATAGCCGGCTGCGGATAGGCGGATCTAATCGTCGTACAGTTTTGGGAACAATCAAACCGGGATGTGAAGGGGGATTAGAGGAGAGCATCAGAGGATGTACCCTAACAATTCCATCTGCTCTCTCGCACCCACACTACATATACGCCACGCGTATGCACACGCACGCATACGTGACAATAACGTATTGACCTTTTTATTCCAAACAATTTAAGGTGACTCCCCTCCTTCCTCATTTTTTTTTCTCCCTAGTGTAGTCCAACGAACAGCTTGCGTGACGAAAAGCGAGCAGGCAACACGGCATTAAATATCCTGGACACTACGTTACCTATTCCGTGGGGCGGAAAATTATTCTTTACACACGCCATTTAACATTTTTCACGGCGAAAAAAACCTCAACTTTATTCTCATCTAGCTTTCCTTCCATTTTCTTATATTTGTTTGTACCCTTTCTAGAGTTTCCTTCTCTCTTCTTCTGTGTTTTAGTGAAATTTTCGGTGGGTAGTAAAACAGAGGGTTTAATGGCGGTCGTGGGGGTGAGAGCGCTATTGTGTTCACACATGGGCTGCAAGCGATACATTTAATGGCGTTAATTGTAGTTATGTTTAGAGTTGGTTTAGGGTCGAGAGAGATAATTATAATTGTGGACGTGTGAATAATACGCCCCTGAATGTGGTATTTCTGAATACGTGGCTGTGTGTGCTTTTCACACGTTGGTGTCAACATTCATCACAGCTCACCCTGTGAGTTTCATCGGAAAATTCACTAGTTTACTTTTTATACTGAGCTATGTTTTAGTGGTATCTTTTTAAAGTTTTTAATTCCATGTATAGTTTAGATTATTTTCTTTCGAATAATTTTTTATTTAATCTTCTATGATAATTTTGATTCATAATAAATATTGCATCTGAATAACATAGCTTGTATTAAAAATATAGTTTATAGTTAAATGTTATTAGTGTTGTTAGTTTAACAGCAAAAAAAATTGCATTTTCAGGATGTTTATTTAACTTTGTGGCTGTTTCTGAGATAGTACTGTATATTAGCTGCATTGTTGAGAGCTTGGAATAAAAGTAAAGCTCTTCTAGTCGTGTTTTTCGGTGAAGTGCATGTCAAGGATTGAATCGTGTCTAGGTTTACTGTGGGACTACTTTTCCTAATAATTTTCCCACACTTGTTACACGTAAAATAAATTTATTTACAGTATTTTCTTTCTTCATCCTTATTACATTAGTTTGTTTAAAATACCGATAGCCTAGGCAGTTAGTAACATGAAGTGCACAAAACATACAGTAGCCCCATGGCTTCTTTAGTGCTGACTTACAGCTGACGGCTTTGAAAAGTTACCAAACCAAATTATGTATCCCTACGCCAAACCATATGATTTGAAAAACAAATGTGTTTAGCAGCTGTCACTTCTGACCGTCAAAATTTAGGTATATACCTAAATGTTGACTGTCATATGTCAGCTGTGAGCTGTCAGTCAGCACCAAAGAAGCCACGGTGCTACTGTAGTAGTAGCTTCTGTTATATACAAGAGTTAGTATTTTTAGGCATGACACTATTTCTAGTTCTAAGGAGGCATATTTTGTTCAGTGTTTTTTAAAACTTCTAAACACATTTCTCAGCATCCCTTGAATGTTATTTGTACGGTATTCCTGAGATTCTTTTTACAAACTAATATCCAAGAAAGAAACGTACTAAGGAATATGAAAGAGAGGCAATCAAAACTTTTAGTGCTATTGGTTTCGGTAAGGGCCTGTAGCAAGTAGAGTAATTTTTCTGAGAGGCACACCATATATTTTGTAGGATTGAAAACAAATGATTACAAGGTTTAACTTTGTTTTAAGTGTAGGCACCGTGGCTGTAGCCCAATAATCATCTTCGGTGGTTTGGGAAAGAGCAATGTTAAAATATGATCAAGTTTATCTTGTTATTCCAACCCCTCGATCTGTATCAAGAATTCTCCTCTGTAAGATATATGTCGGTGGCTATATTATGCGTGCGGTCAAGTAGTTTTAGCTCCTGGCTGTTTAATAGGGGAGGGATTAGTTGGTTCGTACCTTTCGTAGCGTGGGTTTCATCGGAAAAATAATAACTTCTGATTGGGTTCACTGATAAGGTCACTTCTTCAAAACTTGTTCTCTCTGGTTTCTTTACACAACTTTAGGGTGACCGCCCAATTTTTTTAAAGATAAATTTATATCAGTACTTTTAGGACCAATGTCTCCCTTGGAGTTTATTTTCTTGAACTTATTTTTTTCTGAAGATTAGTTTTGTTCCTGATTGGTCAGATAAAATATTTTCGAACGTCTATTTTAAAAACTCAAATGCACCATAGTATTTTATTTATTAAACATATTTTGTATAAATTAAAGCGTTCTTCTACTAAGATTTATATAATATAGGTTGTATATTAATATTAATATATTATATATTAATATATTTTCCATATGATTAAAATATAAGTCTACTTATACGATTGATATAATTATTTTACTAACAACTTTAAACATTTAATACTGATTTTTCAAAAATCTTTTAAAATCTAAAAATAAATTAAATTGATCAGTTCTACATGAACTAGGACCTATTTAAATTCAGGACCAAGAGGATATTTAGTTTCTCTTCTTAATTTTTTCTCCTTAACTCAAGATTTAGTTATAATATTATATCAATTCAAAAAAAGTTAGTTTATTGAGGTAAAATTTTCAAAACAATTTGTTCAAAAAAATAATATAGGGACTCTGCGTACCAATATTAGATAAAGGTTTTTTTCAATAAACACTATCACACCATCTCCCACGTTTTTAGATAAATTACACACCTCTTTTTATTCACATTTATGAAATGTTGACTTAAAGCGGTATACATGGATATATTTAGAGAGAACCCTACTCTGTAAAAATCTCTCATGTATATATATGAAAGATTAATATATTAATAGATCTATATTAATGGTAATTTTTTTTCAAATAAGTGTACATTTTGAAAAAAAAATTTAAATATGAACATCAAAAATAATTGCTTAGTTATCTTTCTTGATAAAATCGTTTACCATAATGTAAATAATTCTAAAATAAAACACAATATTTTATATACAATATTAGCGTATAACCCGAACGGGTAGTAAGACGCGGTGCTAAATATTATTATTATATTCAATATTTGTATAGAAAAAATTAGAAAACATCGATCCCAGTTCCCAAAATAAGTTAGTATATTAATTAAGTGAAATGGTTAATTTAATAAGAAAAAATCTAATTGGTGGGGGGAGGGGGGGGAGGGATGACGCTGTTTATTTTTGTTTGGCAGCAAAATACAATACAGAAATAATAAAAATCATTATTCTACTATAGTTATGCTTGTTAACTGAACAGGAAGTAAAAGTTTTGATAAAAATTTATATTAAAATCATTAGAAACGAACACTAACATTCATTCATAATTTAAGCTTACACGTCTTATAAGCTAAAAAATTTAGGAAAAGATAATCCTAACCCCCCACACTTTTTTTAAGTATTTTTTTAAAATTAATATTCAAGGTTTAAGTTAGTCTGACATTTTGATCTATACTTTTTTTCCCCTATTTTTTTTTTTCAATGAAGAAAAGAAAGGTTCTTTGATAGGTTAGAGACCTACAATGGCAAAGTAAACTTTCGTCGACATTTTAATTTTGTTCAAGTGAAGACTTGGTTACCACTCAGTGGTAACAATCTCCCCTTCCCTATTGGTGGCAGTATAAAAGCGCTTTCTAGCAGTCACAAGTGGGTAAGGTTCGGTCACTTGACTTTACTTGTGTGGAGGACTACACTTTAAGGAGCTGTGGAGACATAGAGGGAGACAAGAAGAAGATAAAAAAAATGGCAGATAAGAGACGAATGAAGAAGAAGTATACGTCATAAGGATGAAACCAAAAAAAGAAACACTTTGTATTCTCACAATAATAAAAATGAAGAAAATGCCTGACATTAACACATCTATAAAAAAAATTGCAGGTAAACAATAAATATATTATGTATATAAACCAAAATAGTGCATTCGGCATGGAAAAAGAAAAATCACTGTAAAAATAATATAAAAAGGTAAAGGGTCAAATAGAAAGCTAAAGAAAGGATAGAAAAAGAAAACATAAACAAAGAAAAATGATAAATAAGGGTATTGAAATAACTTATGTAAAAAGAGGGTATTGAAAATATAAGTAAAGAAATGTGTCAAAGCTAGTAGAGATAAGCTATGGTCCAGAAAAAGATAATAATTTTGAAAAAAAAAAGGGCACACAGGGAAGTAAATGTGGAGTGGGTTAAGCTCAAAGAAAACTGGATAAGAGAGCAGAAGAAAAGGGGTAAGGAGCAAAAAGAGTTGGGGGGAAAAAAAGCTTCTGTGAGAAGCAATATTCGGGAGTGAAGTGGGCATGAAGGTTAGGTCCATCTCAAGATTTCCCATCCCGTCACACACACACACACACGTTGGCATAGCCACACACACGTACTCACTTACCCTCTCACTCAATATCGAACGGGTTAGCGGCGAACAGGGGTAATGAATGAGATCGATGGGATGGACCCTAGTAACCCGCCCGGCCTCTTCAACTCAAGCAAAGTGCTGCTCCCTGCCTGCTTGCTGCTTGCCTTTCTTCCCTCCACCACCCTCAATACAAATACAAATTACCCCTTACAGTTCCTCCCGCAAAATATAAGGTAAAGACGTTTTATGTGACTTTTTTGGTCTTCGTTCAAGTTCATGATTAAATACTTCCTTTGCATTACAATTAAGTATATTGTATAAACATATCTCAACTATATTACACTTAATATATTTTCAGAGAGTAGTAATGTTACCATTTAAAACATATATGATAATGTTATTTAACTTAAGTGCAGATTGTTTTTGAGAACTAAGTCAACCCCCCTAACCCCCTCACAAAAACAAATATGAGCTACACAAGTTGTATCCACACCTTCTCTTTTTGAAGATAAACTATAAATTGAATTAAAAAGCATAATATATATTTATGAATATTTGGTCTGTTACATAGGCTATTTTTTTTAACATTTTATCTTTTTTTATATAAAGCAAGGGCTGGGCTGTTAGTTAAAACAAATATATTTTTTGTCATATTTCAAATATTTTACTAAACTGAAATAAGTTATTTTGTAACTTGAGCTTCGTGGGCATTAATAAATAATAATAATTTTTTATCAAATGTAATTACTTTATTTTGACTATTACTTTCATTTCATTCTTTTTTACAACTCATCAAGAAAAAAATTAGATACGACTTAGTTTAACCTAAATTCCATTAATATGTTGGAAATTTGGTTTAGTTTAGTATGAAAACTTGATAAAAAAATATCATTTCTATCCGCAACATTTTTTTAAATATATTAAATAATAAAAATATTTTTTTTAGCGGTATTTGAGATTACCTTGACATATCTGTAGTTCTTTACAATATAAAACACACACACGCACACTTTCACAACAGTTGAAAAAAAATTATTTACGACAAAAAGTAACTTATTTGAAATTTTGACGACATAGCTATAACGTAAAAAAGCTTACATAATTCTATGTGGGCAATGTAGACCCACACATCAAGGAAATGTAAGCCATTCATTATATATATGGTTCCTTTTTTGTTTTTATAAAATAAATGCAGTCATTTTTAAATTCGGCAGTATAAAATAGGAGCCATGGTAAGGAAACACAAAGTGAAACATTAATATAAAATATGATTTAGAGAGCTTTGTAAAAAAAAAAGAGAGAGAGAAAAAGACCTATCTTAATATATTACTCATACACCCTTATACATTTTACAAGAATATAAGTTGACATCTTAACTTAGAGACCGTAATATTTTTTTACTATTTTAGCACCGGATCTTACTACCCGCTCGGTTTTATACGCTTATCTACTAAATATGCTAAGGGTTTTAGGAATGAGGATGGCTATACTCATAGGAATTATACCCACATTTTCGTGAAAGTAGAGTGGAAAACCATTTTGGAAAAACAATCATTATTGCACCGACTAAGATTCGAACCTCGATCTCCCCGTCATCGGCAGCTTAGCCTACCTTGAGAGTAGCGCGTTAGATCACGCAGCCATCGAAACATGTAGTTTAAAAATAGTTTTCTTCTAAAACTCTAAAATAATTGCCTAATCCAACAACGGAGTTGTTTTTATATATTATGTATATGTTTAAATATGCATGTATGTATGTATGTATGTATGTATGTATGTATGTATGTATGTATGTATGTATGTATGTATGTATGTATGTATGTATGTATGTATGTATGTATGTATGTATATATAATGTAAGGAGGCCTATACTCTTTGAAAAATACTGATGCATATTATAAACATTTAATTTATATTCAAATTAACAATATTGATTAATACATATTAAAAGAGGCGTTCATCTCACTTTAACGTTTGATTGCACACTCAATAAATATTCATTAATTGTCACTGCTTGTTTATTAAAAGATCAATCAATATCACTTAGGTTTCTTATATGATGTGTGTTCATGGCAATACAAAATATTTCAATACATTCTATAACAATTAATAAGTATCCATAACATATATTTCTATCAATTTTAACAATGAAAAATACATTTAACAATGGGTCATATTTATCATCAAATAATCTACTATTTAATATATAAACACTTAAGTCCTTATTAAAAAGTTATGAATAAATATTTTATTAGTTGTTTCAGTTGGTAAATATTTCTACAAGGAAGTTTGTAAACGTATGGATTTAAATGTATAATGTTGCGTCGGGTCGTAACTCGTTATTACTTCCCTTATTACTTTCAATGCGGTGTATTAATGTCATCCAACTTTGTTTTTTATTCCTTAGTTCGTCTCTTCATTGCACAAAGCTCACATTGTGTCTTGGCATGTAGGCGGATCACAGACGGGGAACGTTGTGGTATGTCGACAGCGAAAGCTTTATCTCTTGCGTCTGCGTCGCTTCTTGACTCAGTAGAAAAGTCTCTCCAAAAATCCCTTGATTAGTAGACTTGATCATGGATGAATGAATCAGGGATAAACGGTTTCTTAGCTCTATTGAATATATGAATTCATATTTGCAAAGTATATTTTATTGCAATAAAATGTGGACATTGTGAAGAGCATACATTTAAGTCACCGGTTTCAAACTTGAGGGTCATGTCCCGATTTAGAATCGTGGCTTTTACCTTTATATTTATTTTTTCAAACAATTTTAATGATTAAAGAAAGGAACCGAATTCAAATAACAATGTAATTGGTTACTATTATAAAAACTGTTAAATTTATGATAAAGTTCCTTTTGGTTATACCACTTTGATTTTACCTTCATGAATTAGTTTACTGTGGAAACCTTGTGACGCAGCTAGCATAACTTCCCTCCGAGATTGTTGACTTTCTTTTGTGACAACTTAGTCGCATTCATATAATCATTAAATAAGCAATTTTATAATAATTAAAACAAACATTGGTGGACACGTAGGCTTAACGTCACGTTCTTTTGGTTTAACTTCTCGGTATGGTCTAGGGGTAAGGTGTCAGACTTCTGTGCTGGTTGCCGGGGTTCAATCCTCGGTCCCGGCACAGATTTATCTGATTTCCAAACCCTTCCTTCACCTCTGACAAGACATCTTGTGAATGTGGGGAATGCCAGGCCTCCACCGTGGTTCGGATTCCACGTTAAACTGTAGGTCCTCCATTTCATTTCACAATCACCCTACCATTACACATTAGCGTAAGTGCGTATAACCCGAACGGGTAGTAAGACGCGGTGCTAATAATAATAATAATAATAATAATAATAATAATAATAATAACTTCTCGGTACATTTTTTCTCAATTCTACCTACGCCACTTGTGTGGTCAAATGCGGAGAGCTCGGATGGATATTAAGACGCAGTGAATAAATAACTTATAACGATTATGTTTACCAAGGGATTACGACGATCTATTTTGAGAAAATTTGGGGTCAAATACTGCAAAAGGTTAAACCACTGATTTATGCTAATTCGATATTATTTATATGGGGCTGTCGTACAGTGTTGAATGTTTCAATGTTAAGGGAACTTGGTTGAAATACCGGGTCTATTTTGGTGCAAATACCGCTATTCAGTATTTTACACTTTTTAAATGAGGCTTTCCCATGAAACTTCTTCAGAGATAAACATTATGAGAAACCGATTAACATCCCTCTATTCACGAAGAATTGTATCCAATTTAAAATGTGCTATATGTGTAGACTATATTTAGCGTTAAGCAATTTGACGTTTAGAATCTTCAGGGGAAGAGATACAGGCTAGGTTGGGGCGGCAGGTGTTCTATTTGTATGTTGTAATAATACTAGAGAGCTAAGTATTGAAGTGCCCAACAATGGAAAGGAGCAACCAAAGTCGTAAGATTGTTGATCTTGGTATATATCTATACCCCATTTGTCAAAGTAATAATTTGTATCGTATGAAATAAGATTTTAAAAAAGTGCTGTACTCCACATTTAAGAAGTATTACATGTTTTAAGAATGTTGATAAGTTTGTAAAAAATATGCAGTGGATTATTGAGTATGATGATAATATGTTTTTGAGTCCAGTGAGTGATATATTTTTTGGGTTATTCTCTTCCAGCTCGTTTAAAAGCAAAAAAACAAATTGATATAGTAGATGCCTGAGCAAGCAAATATTATTTACTTAAGAATTCTTGTTAATCCTGATTCTTGAGCAAGCCAATAGTTGATTATAAGTTCTAGTGAGTAAAGTTCTGGTGAATCCTGATGCCTGGGGAAGCTGATAGTTTACTAAGAGTTTAAGTGAGTACATTTTTGTAATACTAATGCCTGAGCAGTCCTATGGTTTACTAGGAGTTCCATTAAGTAAAGTTTATGTTAATCTTGATGCTTAGCAGACCATAGTTTTATTAGGAGTTTTATTGAGTAAAGTTTCTGTAAATCCCGAAGCCTAAGCAAGACAATAGTTTTGCTGAAAATTCAGTGGTTGATGTTTCTTCTCTTTGCTGTTCTGCCAGAAATAGGCTTCCAAGAGTGAGATGGATTGGTCCACTGGTGACATCTCTCAAGAGAGAGGGAGTGAAGAGTCTTGTCATATATTGCCATACGAAAAATAAACATCTCTTGAGAATTGCAAGCCACGATATGTCAGGAAGATTTCCTCCTCTGTCCCATACATCTTACTTCTTCAACCTTGTTCTTTTTTTTAAAAAGCCATAAACTTTTCGTTCCACTAATCCTACTTTACTTTCAGTGAACTCGACCTCCAAAGATGACGTTTGAACTCTGCTCTACAATGTTTAGAGGTAAAAGATCAATATGCTATACAAGGTCAAATGGAACCTACAATTTTTCAAATAAAATTCTCAGTTGCTTTTCTTGAACCAAATATATTAGGTCTTATACTTTAGTTTTACCGCATATTTTAAATATATGAGTATCAAATTATTGAGTCTCAGAAGATGGTAACTAATTAGTCAATCCTGGTTGAACTTGAAGATTCACAGATCGATTTAAGACTAAGGCCCTGGTTTGGAAAATCCAGGCTACAAAGAGATTCGAATTCTTACTAAGGAAACTATTTACAATAATTTTTTATCTCATCCTTCCTACTAAAACTATGTTTGAAGTGTCCAGGAGTGTCTTGACTATAAAATAATCCTAGGAGATATAGATTGATGGTAGACAATTGCTAGAGGTTCATGCTTTAGCACTCTCGATCATAACCAAAATTTTGATCGCCATTGAATATAAATAAATGTTACGGTGCATAGCACGTACTTTATCTTTCTCTCATTTTAAGGCACTTGGCCCTGTCGAGTGAAAGTCTAAAACCTATTTTGTGGGATGGTGGCGGGAGGGTGAAAGGTGGGGCGTGGCTTCACATCCGACCAAAGTATCCTTCCGCACCAACAAGAGCAGATGGAAACCGTATATGGTGCTAGCTACCGGACAGATCTTGCGGAAAAAATCATAAGTCTGTAAATATTCGTTTTCTTGAGAACGAGTGAAATATTCATGTTAATATTTTCAACACCCCTTCTAAGATAATGTATCTATGTTTATTAATGACTACATTTTCTTATTTTTTGTTATGAAGACGGAAATTTTCTATTGAAAAATGTCAATTTTATTTGATCACTGTTAAATTATAGTGGAGGTGTGTATATGAAAAGTATAACAGACTTAATTTCTATTCTTGAACAAACGGTTTCCGAAAGTAAAATTGCAAAACAATAAAAATTCTTGAAGATAACCATTTGTTCCCATGGTTTTGCATTTCGACGTCAAATGAAAAGGGGCAATTACCCTAAAATATAGATATTTATTAGAAACTGAAGATTTGTGCTATGAAATAATATACATTGTTTAAGAAACACTCCACCGAAGAGGATAGATGAAATCATATACACTGATAGTACGTAAATATTGAGAAAAGAAAGACATCTCTGTGAACCAAATAGTTTAACAATCAATTTCAATTTCAAAGAGTTCCATAAAATATATTTATGTGTTTGTTTATAGCTCAGAAACTATTGGTTTTATATATTTTTTTTAATTCGTATAAAATCTTTTACTTTTAATAAGAAAAGGGTGGTGGGGGGGGGGGGGGGCTACTCTACTTAACAATGCTAAGTTATTTCATATATGAAATAATTGTGGATATATGAACAAAATTGTAAATTTTCATCTATCTAAAGTAGTTTTCACGGGAAAACAAAAACTTACATTTGGTTTGTAATGTTAAACTAAGCCTAGATACTAACTTTATTAAAAATTGTTAGAGTAAGGCTTGATAAAAATCGATTGTATCTCTTTTTCCCCCTTCAGTAATCTGCCCTTAATTTTAGGGTTAGGTATCTAATTCCAAAAAGACCTTATGAAAAACCTATTTACCAAGTTTAGCCAGATCGGTAAAATTGTTTCGGTTCTAAGCCAAGATATAAAAACACACAGACGGTCGGCGTCGCGAAAACCACTTTTTCGGTTTAAGATGCTCATGAAACGTCAACATTTATTAAAATCTCACGATTGATTTTTTGACGATCTCGATGACCAACATCACCGAGGGGTCGAGAGAAAGTAAAAATATCACTAGAAAAACAAATATTAAAACTTTAATTAAATGAATCTAATCCTCTTACTAAGTACGTATATAGAATATCGCGGCCCGTAAGAATTTGAAAAATAAAAGGAAAGTTGGCCAGCTTGCAAAAAAATACAGAGCGAGAAAAAATTATCATTGCATTTTTCTTAAATACTTAATAGTATAATTTCTATGAATATATTTGTATGTTTGCTATATATTTCGCTGGCCAGATAAAATCATTTGGTGGCTGGACATGGTACGCGGACTGTAGGTTGCCAACAATGGCTGTAGACAATCGACCTATCTACTACTTAAAGGGTGACCTGGTGGTCTAGGGGTAAGGTGTCAGACTTCTGTGCTGGCGGCCGGGGTTCAATCCTCGGTCCCGGCACAGATTTATCTGATTACCAAACCCTGCCTTCACCTCTGGCAAGACATCTTGTGAATGTGGGGAATGCCAGGTCTCCACCGCGGTTCGGATTCCACGTTAAACTGTAGGTCCTCCATTTCATCTCACAATCACCCTACCATTACACATTAGCGTAAGTGCGTATAACCCGAACGGGTAGTAAGACGCGGTGCTAATAATAATAATAATAATAATAATAATAATAATAATAATAATAATACTCCTTAAAATATAACATGGCACAACAGCTTTACTTCTTTAGTAGACTTTTGTAAATTATTATAAATTTTAATTCATGGACGTTTCTGGCGCCATTCCTTAAGTGAACCGGTATTTACATAACTTCATGTTCACAACAAATATGACTGCGTATAAATTAAAATTAATAAATATAACTGGGTACTTATAATCTTAGTTATATATATGTATAGGAAGTACAAGCCCGATAAATTTGATTAATTAATTATCACTAACTCTAGTCCTGACATTAATGAATTCCAGATGAAATTCTCGCAAGTGATTTAGTGAATCGTGATGAATATTATATTTCTGAGATTACTCTATGTCTACATGCCACAACTTGGATCGGAAGGAACTCCGACATGATAGGGGTTGCCTGTGATGAGTAGGTCGGGGTTCAAATTACGTTATTTTTTCACCCTAAATAGTTTCCCCCTCTCCGTCCACGCAAATACGAATATATTTTCTTTAACTTCATCCTTCCTTATTACTACTAACACCTCGAGTAAACACAATGAGTATAGAAGAGATGAATAAAAGGATGTAGTGGAATAAGATAAAATATGCCTACAGGAACTTTTGGCTTACGCCAGTGACCACTAAATGATGTGATTTGAATTAATTACCTACTTGGTTAAGTGGGAGTTTGTTAACTGACGTTTGATTACTTAATTAATGGCAGACTCGTCTAGTGTTGTGTGGTCTCTTAGAAGACGCCACTCCTCCCCCTTGACTAATTGTGAGAGTGGTGAGTCACGCGTGTTTAGAGTTAAACCTTGGTAAATACTACTTTAGCCTTCCACAGTTCTAGACCTAGAGCAGAGGTTCTCAAACTGTGGGTCGTGAGACGATTCTCGATGGGTCGCGAGAAGTTTTTTTTTTAAATTATGAAATGTTGTAACTATTTTAAAATATATCATCACGGAAAAAACTCGAAAGTGAATAAATGCTAGTAAAAGATATTTATTACAGAATACCCCATCTCCCCTGCCTACATGTTCATTAAATATAGTTGAATCTCGAAGTTTGTCGTTTCTAAAAATTGGGTCGTGCTTCTAAAATGTTTGGGAAACATCGGTGTACAGCAAAGGTACTACCCTTTTTTGTTCGCGTACCTCAAGATATAATTTATCTTTAACTTTGCAACCACAAAGTTTTTGGTGCATAATGCAAGTTATACATATTCTATAATTTACATCTAAATAAAATAAATTATATCGAAAATAATGCATAATGTATTAAACACTAAGTTTAAAAAAAATCTATGTTTAGGTATTACATTTTACCTACCCACTAAGTGGTTTTTCCGTAGCCCAAATCGAATATCACCGGTCTAGAGCATCACATTCGTTATTCTGGAATTAGAGGGTAGGGGATATCTAGGATCAAATCCTGGTCGGGTTTATTGATGGTATTTTTTACTAAATAATGGTTTCTCACACTTCCAACAACGCAAATTCTAATAATGTTTCCTCTAAGTTCTACTTTCTTTATCCATATCCCATTAAAATAAATTTGCTAATAGTCTGAGTGAACACACACACACACACACACACACACACACACACACACAAAGGAATGACTTCAAATAAAGGGCATATTTTAACTCCCGCATAGGGTACTCAGTATTTTATTTTTTAGATATATTTCTATTTCAAATATTCTTGAATACTCGTAAGAATCGTTGCATTTGTCTCGAAATTGTTTCAAAGGAGTCGGCCTCGGTGGTCTTAGAGTAAAGTGCTTGCCTCAAGACCCGGTGCTTGTGGGTTCAAACCCAGCCGGGGTTGACGGATTTTTCTTGACCG
This sequence comes from Timema cristinae, assembly GCA_039000515.1. NCBI lineage: Eukaryota > Metazoa > Arthropoda > Insecta > Phasmatodea > Timematidae > Timema > Timema cristinae. The sequence continues at coordinate 30,140,295 of JBCFYV010000024.1, read as the reverse complement.
ATAAAAATCCGTAGCACAACTTCCTTTGGGGTGGGAAGTAAATCCGTCAGTCCCGTGTAGATTGTGAAATGTAAAAGAACTTTGGAAGGTATGTGAAAATACCTTTCCCGCCATAATTGGTAGGTTCTTTAACTCTTGCCCCTATACATTCTCGTGTGCAGATACAATCAATCAGTTCAGAAAGTGTACGTTAAATACTCCAATTAAATGGGGGGAGGGGGTGAAATAGTTTTAAAGAAAAGAAAAATCCTTATAAAATTACTAAATGTGCAATGATATATAATCAAAAAGTGTTTAGATTGCAGGGGTGGAAAATTAAACTAAATGTATCCTTTTTTATAACCAATATTTAATTTATTTTGGATAAAAAATTGTTTTTGGCATAATAACTGGAAAAAATCCGTTCCTTTACTCAATTTCTCTGACATCCAACCTTAATCTATTAAAACTTACAAGTGGCATTTTAATATTTGGCCAGAGGCTCCATTGTGACGTACAGAATTACTCATATTCTGTGTTTGATAATGTGGGGTGACAAAAAAGAATATCAAGAAATTGACCATTTCCTCCTTAGTGTGAAGATTCACTTTAGTGATTCAGAAGACCCATCATTTCAACTTTGAATTGCGAGTAGGTGTGGGTATAATTCCCGGAGAGGACACTCGCTGAGTTTTGTAACGAGAGCAAGTAAGCGCTGATGGTTCACTCGCTGTGACATCATAATGCTGACTGGATCCACTTTCCGCATGATCGGACAATACGTCAAAAGTTAATTAAAATCACTCGACCGGAGATGAAAATTCTAGTATGGGAAAGGTATCATTAGTACACATGCGCTTGAGGGGGAGGGGGTTGCGGGTTGCTAAGGTTTCCAAAACAGTGATATTATAGAGTTTAAAAATAATACGCTATATTTACAAACTAACTTTCAATTAATTTAACGGTTACACGTTTCCTGTCATAAAGTCATTTATATAAACAGGTATTATTTTTTTTAAGCACATTGCTTCTCCATAGCTATAAATTCAATCTATTGCACTATGACCCCCACGTAAAACAAGGTTATTTAAGGACGTTACATGTACGTGAACAGTCAAATTTTCATAAGAAGAACCTTTTTAAAAATAACAACTTTATTTTTGTGGTTAAAATGTATACTATCATAATTTATGACAAATACAGATCACTCGCCTCGTTGCCTGCATGGCCTTAGGCGCTACTTTTGCAGTAGTCTAGACTATTTTTCTACCCCATTTCACATTAGTTACCCGGCTTAGCCCTGGAGAAATATTTTAGGGTAAAAAGGATAAAAAGTTGTAAAGAATTATAAAGAGTCTAGGGCATAGAAGGTGTAGAGAAAAAAGGTTTAGAGGTAAATACGTATTAATATTATTTGAAATAAATTATAACAATTAATACAATCATAGAAACATGAGAAGAAGAGTTTGTAGTAGATATCAAACACATCTTGTCTACTCTTCATGACAACAACTTCTCAAAATTAAATGACCACCAAACTTTATTACAAATTGTATGAAATTTAGTAGTAAATCTTTCTCACGGCGTTACTATTTCTTAATTTTTTCTGTCATTTAGCTAATTAAAGTAATTCTAATCAAAATTTTAAGATTCTAGCTTCTAGGTGCACATTTTCCTGCACAAGGGTAACAAATATTTAAATTTATTAATATAAATAAAGATAGATGATTTGCCGAATCTTGATATCTGTATAAAAGAAAAACCAACCCACTAAAACTACCATTATTTATCACGATAAAGATCAAATGATGATCCACTAAGATTGTAGTAGGCTCTTTTATATGTTCATATTTTTTACAAGTATCGATGGTATAACATATCATTCTGTAATTCTATTTTAAAACCCACGTTTACAGCAAGCAAAATACTATATTTTATTTGACTGAATGTTCGTTATTTAGTTCATGTATCGAATAGTCTAGTGTTAAACTGGCCTGCTGAGGTCGGGGAGATTGAGGTTCGAATCCCACTCAAGTCTACAAAAGATTTTTTTTCTCATAAATGGTTTCCCACTTTTATTTCACGCAAATAAGTGTAGGCTACCTCTAAAATTCCTTATTAATCATACCTACCTTAATAGAGTAATTATCATATTGACACATAGCCTGAGCATGTAGTAAGACGCGGCGTTTAAAAAACCCACTTAATCATACGTGAAGTCATGTTATCTGCAGCTTTCACTTTTCGTAGATAACAGTAAAAATAAAATTACACTAGTTTCATTGGAGAATGTTATCATTCGATTTTTGGTGACCTGGTGGTCTAGGGGTGAGGTGTCAGACTTCTGTGCTGGTGGCCGGGGTTCGATCCTCGGTCCCAGCACAGATTTATCTGATTACCAAACGCTTCCTTCACCTCTGACAAGACATCTTGTGAATGTGGGGAATGCAGGCCTCCACCTTGGTTCGGATTCCACGTTAAACTGTAGGTCCTCCATTTCATCTCACAATCACCCTACCATTACACATTAGTGTAAGTGCGTATAACCCGAACGGGTAGTAAGACGCGGTGCTAATAATAATAATAATAATAATAATGAATCATTCAATTTCTCAGTTTGTCGTGTATCTGTTGACAGTGTACAGCCGGGGAAAGTGGCGCTCTCTACAGCTTTCCCATTAGGAGAGTTCTAATAGCTGCTGCACTGCGTCACGTTAACATGATTAACCTCTCATCAACACACTACACTCGAACATATAAACCAATAGAAAAACATAGACTATTTTTATGCAGATGATCATCATTGTGACTTCTGATAGTTATTATTGTTGCTGGATTGCACAATACATTTGTAATGACCTACGACCAAATAGCAAAATAAATATTTAAGGAATCATAATAATTCCAAGCTAATTTTTAAAAGCGTTTTCTTTTACGCATTCATATCTACAAAGTTACAATAATTTATTATCTAAAAAATATTTAACTAATATATATATACATGCAATAAAAACAATGTTTTTTCATTGCATCCCAGTAGCCTTACGGACTATACATATATATTATTTAATTTCCAAATAAAGTAAATAAATATTGGGCCATTATGTATATATATATTTTTTTATACCAAAAACCATTAATAAAATATGTTTTCATAGCATCACTAGCAATTTTACATTAAATATAATTAAATATTTTTAATGTAGTCGCATTCTTTATTATTTATTTAGAGATTGTAAGTTCTGAAAAGGAAACATTTTAACCTTTTCAAAACAATTTCTATAAGAAGGTTCTTTTCTAAAATTCAAATTTTTTTCACCCAAAATCGATAACATTTTACTGTTTTTATTAGGGCTATTTTATAGAAATTGAAAATATCTATCAAAGGTGATGCATACAAATCATAAGACCTAAAGTATGAATGCGTGAGGTTATATTTATTTGTAATACCGCGTCTTATTACAGTAGCCCCATGGCTTATTTGGTGCTGAGTGACAGTTGACGGCTTTGAAAAGTTACCAGACCAAATTATGTATCACTACGCCGAACCATATGATCTGCAAAAAAAATGTGTTTAGCAGCTGTCACTTCTGATAGTCAACATGTAGGTATATACCTACATGTTGACCGTCAGAAGTCAGCTGTGAACTGTCAGTCAGCACCAAAGAAGCCATGGAGCTACTGTACCTGTGCGGATTATATGCATATTACGTACAAATTACTCTAATGGGTTAGGAATGAGTAAGGTCAAATTTACAAAAAGTGTACCCACATTTACATAGAGGGAGAATGGAAAAACCATTTAGGAAAACCCACCCTGGTAAACCTGATAGGGATATGAATTTCAATCTTCCTGTCATCGGCAATCTAGTCTAATTCAAAGATTTACGCCTTGGACCATGTGGCCATCGGAGAGAAGATTAACGTTAAAATAGATCTAGTAGCTTTTGTAATTGGACTTAAGGTAGTATCGTTTCTGGAAATTTAAATGGAAAATGCTCCATAAACACTATCACTGAGCTAATAAATGTTATTTACTAATTATTGACGATCATTCATTTATGCCTATCCGTACTCTCGTTGAGATTACCCGAACGAGACATTCGGCGAGACTGTACGAGCCGAGAGAGGACGGAGTTACTCTCCACACTCTCGTTGAGATGACCCGGACGAGACATTCGGCAAGACTGTACGAGCCGAGAGAGGACGGGAGTTACTCTCTACACTCTCGCCCAGTCACCTATCATGCATTCGCTATTGTACATATATTTCAGTTCTCACAAAACGGGCTCACCTTTGGTACAATTCCAAAAATCGGATTATAGTGTAATTTGTTCAGTCACCATGTTTAGAAAAATAATTTACCAATAATTTTTATTTTATTAGCACTGAGTCTCACTACCCGTTCGGTTTACACTCTTACGTGCTAATTACGATAATGATTTTAGGGAAGAGGAAGGTTATATAAATTGGAAGTGCACCCTCATTTGCGTAGAGGGAGAGTGGTAAACCATTTTGGAAAAACCGCCTTCAGTACACCCGACCAAGATTCGAACCTTGATCTCCCCCGTCATCGGCAGTCTAGTTTACTGCTAGTGTAGTGTGTTAAACCACGCAGCCACCGAAAAAAAAAATTCTATCAAGTGCCACGTGTCAACACTGCGGGTTCTAACTGCGGATTGACCATAGAAAAGACAATACTTGTCAGGACGACATTGACTTGACGAGAATGTGGCGGAGCACTCGCGTCTCATGCCTTTGAATCGGACTCCAAAGACCGACACGGACCAGCGTCACCGTGGTGAGGCGAGGGCACCTACTACAATCTCGCAATATGGCCTCCTTGGGTATCTCTGTGACAGTGTGGATAAGGCATTAGAATTTGAATTTATTTAAAGACAGTTTCCACCGGGTGAGGCGCCACTGGACATGAACCTCCTGGGACTAGTAGACAATCTGGACTATGGCGATTTTTAAGCCTTGTGCGTGGCAGTAATAAAAACCCTTATAGAGTTTAAATAGTTTAAACAATGTTAACTGGCACCCTTTTCCAACCAATGAGTGAAAAAATTAATGGTATTAAGTTGGTCAAGCGCGTACTACTTTTAGCCCGTTACGTTGTCGACATTGGTGGGAGTTGATGCTCATTTGTTAGAAAGTGATGCGGAACTTTTTGAGAGTCTAGTTTTAAATAGAAGCCTTGCAGGGAGTTTGGAAGGCTGTTATTAGGGAGGGGTCCCTCATTCATCCAGACTATTTCTCTGGCGTCAACTGGCGTGGGTGTGACCACATGTCCATCTGGCGGCAAGACGCACAAATTAGACCTTTATTTATACATTTTGTACCTCACTCTCACCCTCTTCCCTCTCTATCATTCACCCTCTTTTCCGCCCCGGTGCGGCTTTCGTTTTCTCACCACAAACTTCTGGTTAGTATGGTTTTGGAATAATTTATATCTCAGTTTCAAGAAGACCTTGAAGACAATTATTTTTTAGACGCTTTTTATTCCCCGTTTGGGATGTTTATAAAATTAACCACTCCGTCTTAATACCTGTTCAGGATATACTAATGTATGAGTAACTCTAATATAGGGATGAGGAAGGAAGAATTTTAGAAGTATTATACCCGCTTTTGCGTGCAAGTAGAATGGTAAACCATTTAAGAAAAACTACCCTCGGTAGACCGTAATTTACAAGTAGAAAGGTCTGTTTGAGGTAAGATGCTAGCTGACACCGATGAATTTTTCCAAGGAAGTCTTGTTTAGATCATTACTAAGAATATCAAGTAGATTGTAAGATATTTTAAAATTTATCTCCTTACTTATATTAATTAATTAAAATAAATTAATTAAAATAAGGTGACCATTCATCCCAAATAGAATTAATATCCCGGACTAATATTGTCATCTATTTTTTAAATGTATCAATGTAAATTGAAATCTATATGCGTTGTTATAAATATAAATGTTTTATTTAAGTCAGTTGCTAAAAATGTTTGTGTGTAAAACCAATAATAGATCATGGCCAACCACCCATTATGACTCTTTATCTTAAGGTGATTATGATTGGCCCTTTGCGTTTGGCGTGGAAATGCAAAGCCATGGGAACAAACGGTTATCTTAAGAATTCGTTTTGTTTTGTTTTTTCTTTAAGGAAACGGTTTGTTCAAAATTAAAGCACGTTAATTAAGTTATACTTTTTATAAAAACACCTCCTCTCTAATTTTAACAGCGGTCAAATATCAATAAAATTGACATTTTTCAATAGAAAACTGTCGGCTGCATAACAAAAAATAAGAAAATGTAACACCTAATAAACATTGATACATCATCTTAGAAGAGATGTTGAAAATATTGCCATAAACATTTCACTCGCTATCTAGAAAACTGAAATTTCCATGCGTATGATATTTCCGCAAGATCTGTCCGGTAGATAGCGCCATATACTTTTTCCGTGATCCATCTGTTCTCGTTGGCACGGAAGGATACTTTGGTCGGATGTGAAGCCATGCCACGTCACGCCTTTCAATGTCCCACCCACCATCCCAAAAAATTGGTTTTAGACTTGCCCTAAACAGGGCAAAGGGCATTAACGTTTGTCTCAAGCTGTCTTTTCAATTTTGTTTACATAGCGTTCATGTCCTACACAAAACATAATTATACAATAGACCTAATTTATTATATGATATTCCTTAATAAATATATGTCATTAGGAACTCGAAAGTTCATTTTTGCACCTACGACAATACACCATCTATCCCTTGCTTTGGCCAGTTTTATCCAGTCCACCTCATTTCACCCAATATCTTTCAGATCCATTTAATGTTATCCTCCCATATGCTTCTAGGTCTTCCCAATGGTATCTTCCCATTGGGTTTCCCAGTCAGTAAAGTTATTAATTTAATGTAGTGGTTTATTTTTTGCGTCTGATCCTTCTTCCAAACTGGCTATAGAAAATTAATCACACACATAGCATAGAGGCAAATTCAGGGGGAAAATGTAACCACATTTTTTATTAACGAGAGTGGAAAACAGTTCAATTTAAAAAAAATCTACCTTTTTGGAGATTTTAGCACTGACCTCCCCATCACTGGCAACCTAAAATAAACTAGCTTTGTGTTGAATGCACATGCTCACCATTACGAGTTTATGTAATGCTAATTTTAAATTACTTGTGGGTATGTGAGCTATAGGTTTCCTACAAATCATAGGTCTTATTAATTATTGCTGTATATTACATTCACTTTTCGTCTTATTAGTTCAGTGGATTAGCAAAGTTTGTTTTCCATAATATTTTAAAATAATTATGTTTTAAATTAAATTAAATCCTTAACTGGAGTAAATAAAATTAATAGTGACGTTTAAATTATTTGTCATACGTATTGGGTGACCTGGTGGTCTAGGGATAAGGTGTCGGACTTCTGTGCTAGGGGTTCGGGGTTCAATCCTTGGTCGCGGCACAGATTTATCTGATTACCAAACCCTTCCTTCACCTCTATCAAGACGTGTATTAATCACAACTTGTGAATGTGGGGAATGCCTGGCCTCTACCGTGGTTCGGATCCCACGTTAAACTGTAGGTCCTCCATTTCATCTCAAAATCACCCTACCATTACACATTAGCGTAAGTGCGTATAACCCGAACGGGTAGTAAGACTCGGTGCTTATAATAATAATATATAATGTAATAAGTATGTGTAATATTATCATCAACTAGTTATAGGTAATTGTAATGAATGATTAATATCGACTTTTATTATTTTAAACTATATATCAACGAACTTGTTCTCACCGTGTTATTATAAAAAACTTCATTGATCCAACCATGCTATGACTAAATGCATTATCGAGATATTCTTGTTCAAAGGTTGTCTAGAGATTGTAATTTTAGCCCCCTTTGTCGGCTGAGAGAATTATGAGTCATGGATAATTTAATGCTTGGGGCTGACGTATAGTGATATGGGTGTTGATGTAATAATTTGAAGGAAATTTAACTTGAAAGTTGCAGATGTGAAGTCTTGTTTGTTCGTGTCAGCGTTAATTTAAGAGGAGGATGCTGTACGAAGCTGAGAGGCTTGCTTTGCCTTTTATATGTTATTTCCAGACACGCGACATCTAATGAGGAAATAACAATCAAAGAGATTTATTGTGGTTTTTTTTTATTTCTTAGGACTATAAATATAGGGGTTTCTAGCACTTAGTCGAAAAAAATAAAATAAAAAATAAAGGTATGCTACGTTTTAACGGATGTTAAAGTCTTGGAGCTTTAAACATAAACTAAACATTATTTTACCTTTGAAAATGTTTATTTAAAAAATATATAGGCTTATTCATTTTTAAGGGTATTAGTAAAGAAGCCATTACTAATTAAGGCAATCACCATTTATATAGTTGTAAAAATTTTGATTCTTAAAATATGAACACATATTAATTCAGAGGAAATCTATATAAATATGTATCGTCCACTTGTTTAACACAAGCTTGTGGAAACATAGATTAATTATCAAATTGAGGTTGAGATTTGTATCACGACTGGGTATACTGTGGGTGACTTTTCTCTGTATTTTCAACGTCTTCACTCACGCAAATAAGGGTACATTTTCATTTCATTCCCACCTCCTGATCCCTACCTCTCTTGTATAGTTAACCTGAACGTAAAAGATGCCGAACAGTAAAAAAAAACTTTTATAATTGTTGGTTGACCAATTATATGAGATAGAAAATGTCCACCTATTAAATTCTGCTATACAGATTTATTTTATTTTATTCATCTGGATTACACTCTCCTACCATGTAAATGCGGGTGCACTTCTACTAGATTCAATTTTACTCACCCCTAACACATTAGTGTAATTAGTACATAGGTATACAACCCAAACGGGTAATAAGGCGCACTGCTAAATGTGTATATATGTGTATCATTTATTTATAATTTCATCTTTCCACACTCCTCCCATCTAATTTTATTTTCAAACCGTATAATTTATTTTAGTAGCTAAATTATTTCAAACGGCGTTCCTAAAATAAGTATTAATCGTGCGTGCGCAATACGTGGAAATCACTTTGGGTGAGCTAAGCACAGCTTAAAGCGTTCCGCAATATTAACGCAAATTAGCGCATGTGCGAGAACCATTTGCTTAATGATAACTGGCCAAGGAAGATATAATTGGTAATTAACAAGCTCATCCCGCTCAATCCAGTAATTTGCACCCCTCTCTGCCATTCCCTTCTCTTCAGGCAGGTCCTAAAGTGAAATAGAAAGTGAGAGAGTGATGGAGTGACTGAGAGAAAGTGATGGACAGAGAGATTCAGAGAGCGTTTCATGGGAAGCCTATTGTCCGTCGGGTCTTTGAGCCTCTCCAATCGTAGTTTGTTCATCATACAATAGACTTCACGTGTTATAGATATTGAATGGCTAATGACTTAAGTGATGGACAAAAGATCAATTAGCCAACGTTTTGTATTAATAGTTTATAATTTTTTAAACACAGTGAGAAATTAAACTTTACGATATTAGATACAGTTTAGTTTTCATAGGAAGAACATTATGTGATTCCAAAGCTATTAGATTTACTTTCACGTAATCATATGTTAAGTCATGTGATCCGAAACTGTCACTTTTGATTGATGTTATCAATACCGATAAAATAACGGTAATAAAATAATGAAATGTTATCAATTTTGACCGAAAAAAAAAAACCTGGCATGTTTATTTCTTAAAGGTATTTGAAACAAAAATTGTATTATTATTCTATATCTAGTCAGGGTTTAGCCACATCGGTGAACACATGCACTCAATTTTAGGCTCATATTGTTTGGTTTGCTGGTGGTGGGGAGGTTGGGGTTTTAATCCCAACTGTGTGTAAGTACTACTGTGCTAGTTTTCCTGGAGGGCTTTTAACTCTCCCTCCACGTAAATGTTGGTTTGTTTTCTCTAAGTTATACTTTTCACATCCCTTTCCCATTAGCATATTTAAAAAAAAAATCTCCGCGTCTTACCCGTTCGGGTTATACGCTTTATGTACTAATTACGCTAATAGTTCTCGAGATTAGGAATGCTATATTTATAGAAAGTGTACCTGCATTTGCATGGAGGGAGAGTGGAAAACTATTGGGAAAAACTCTGTACACTCGACCAAGATTCGAACCTCAATCTCCCCGTCATCGGTATTCTAGTTTACGGCGAGAGATTAGCATAATTAAAATTTTATAGTTTTTACTAACTAAACGAAGGTTTTTTTTAAGGTAGATTAACATTAATTTAAAATAATAAAGATAATAATGATTATAATAATATTATGATTGTCTTCTCATATCTCAAGTATTGTAGGAATTAACTCTTAAAGTTTATCTTTAAATATAAACTAATAGCAACTTTAAATAATGTAGAAATATTCACCAAAACAAATAAAAATATCAAAAGGATATTTCGAGCAGCTTGACCTGCCCATGGTGGTGAGATTTGTGATTTTATGTGTTTATTTTATAGCTTACTGTTCTTTGTCTAATTTAATTCAACTCTATATCCAATAAAAAAATATTTTACTATCATGACAAAAATTCGACAAAAAAAAAAGGGGGCAACGGTAAATTTCTTGACCATCGAATAGGGCCTTTACTTCTTTACGTTCCAATTGAAATGTTTACAACTAGAAAAAAAAAAGAGATTGCTTTTAATTTAATAAAATAATTTCTGTTTTTTTTTTCGCCTACTATAGTAAATCAGACCACATAGACATTTATGACCGTTCGAAAATAGGAAATAAGACTATGAAATAGAATGATTGATCTAATAATAAATGTGTGTATAATATATATTTATTGTTAGATTGTATTACAATATTTTGTTTCACTAAACAAGATTAATAAGTTATATCATATAAAACGTTATTAAAAGTTTCGTCATTATTTCTACAACAATGTTATTGCTGTTCATCTTGAATTTAAAACATCATATTATATTATTATAGCTAGAAATTAATTGAAAATAGCATACATTTTTAACCATAAGCTAGAAGAATAAATAAATATGCTGCAAACCATATTGATTTTAAGTGTACATAAATAATTGTATTTATTCTTACTCTGCCGTATAGTGTCAATAATACGAATCAATCGATACGAAATAGTGTTTCGGTTTTCCAATTTATTCGTATCACTAAGATTAATAAACTTAAAAAAATATATTTATCTTGTTTTTGGGCGTTAGTGTTCAATGAGTTTAAATATTTAGGAGCAATTTTAACTAGCGATAAAGATATAAGATATGACGTTAGGAAAATAATACAGTTGGAAAATGGATGGTATTACTTGGTCAATAAGTTGTTACTATCTCGCCTACTTTCCAGGAACGTAAAACTCAGAATATTCAAAACAAATAAACAAAATACACAAAAAAATTCTTCAAGCAAACATTCCCTTTAAAAAAAATCGCTTGATTTTAATCGCAGATTCATGTTAATAAATGTTAAAAACATACAATATGATTAATTTTTAAAATAATATTTAACAAGCATGCTTATATACTCATTAAAAACAGAGGAAATTTACATTCAATAAAAAATGTAATTATAAAAAGAGCTGGTGGTTTATTGAATGTTTTGCAAATAAATAATCTATTTTAAATCCATATTAATTGTATCCAAATATGAGATTTATCACAGGATGTAAATAATTACATTTATAATATTTAAGGGTATTGTTAACCTACTATTTAACAGTTTGGATAAAATAAGTGTTATTAAATATTAATTATCGACCAAACAAAGCGAAATTCTGTTTTAACTTGAATATTTGGAATTTCGTCTCTGAATCAGTCAGTCCAAAATTCGCTACGCGATAACTGTCAAATGGGTGGACCAATTTTAACGAAATTGTGCAGGGACATTCTTTGAATTTAGGCTGAACAAAATGTATACCAAGTTTTAAGATCTGGCTATCCTTTTCAAGATTATGGCTACCCAAAAATCTGTCGGTCTGTTTGTTCTACGATATCTTCCAAATACGTCAATTAATTATAACGAAATTTGTTAGGAACATTCTTTTGTGCTGAGGCCAAACGATGTAGACATATAGTTCCTCATCTAGCTATGTGTTTCAATATGGCGTCACTCAAGGTTTTTAGTTTATTAGAACTGATAATATTAAGTGATTTGAATTTATAATTATAAGTTATCGATCGTGTACCTTAGCATTTTATTTAAATGCTGACATATATAGTGAACCCATCGTCTTAAACCTCCCACCCTTAATGACTGAAATAAGCTCTTTCCTCCCTTAGAATAAACTCGCCCTTGTTCTAGATTTGATTCATTCTCCTCTGATATTCTAGAATATGAAGCCCCTTTGATTGCATAAACTTTCCTTCCTTTGGATGTATTTATCTCACCTATGTTATTCTTTAATATAAATCTGAACGATGGCCTTATATCAAAATCCAAATAGCTTTTAGAACTATCCAATTTTCAAAATGTTGCTGAATGAGGCCCATTATAAATAGCATCAAAAGAGATTTAATTTTTAAAGATTTTCTGGGCATGAACGCTTAAAATAGCTTCTAAGAGTTGCCCAACAAAAAAATTAAAATGCTGGGGGAAGAAAAATTTAATAGCATCTATATTAGGCATCAAATTATAGAAGAACGCTTTAAATCGCTTCAAGAGACATTCAAATTTCAAATAAATTCTGGAGGATAAAACCTTTCCAAAAATCTTTTAGAATAATTTAGTTTTCAAACATTTTCCACGAGAAGCCCATTCAAAACAGCTTGTAGCAGCATCCAAATTTAAAATAAATCTGGAGTAGAGCCACTCCAATTATCTGTTAAGAAGTAATTGTTTTTTTATAAGTCTAGGAACCACTTTAAATAGCTTGTAGGGGCATCCGAAAGGGTTTACTGGAAAGGAAAATCCAAATAGCTTATAGAAAAGTCCAAATTCCGAAAAAATTTGAGATTAGAGCCACTCTATTATCTAGATATTTGACGAGGGAGGGTACCCAATCCCCCCTTTGATTTTGGGAACAAAACTCCTATACACAAATTCGGTTTCGCTGGCCATGAAGATGAGTAGTATATGAGTAGTGTATGAGTAGTAGTAATATTATAAATATAATTATTTATATTAGAGGAGACCTGGGATTTGCCCCTGATACCAGGCCGGGTTTGTGTACCTGGCTGGCCTGTATAGAGGATCAGGAACACAGTCAAGTGTGCTAAGATGAGCTTGAATTTAATTATATCTTTGATTATTGATTGTCTTAGACCATTAACTAAAAATTTGGCAATTTATGTATGTATTTATTATGTATTTTAAACGCTGGATCACTAACTCTCTTTATGAATATATTTTAATAGAAATACAATAATATGATTAATTATAGCTACCAGTTTCCCATGTTTATGGATTTATTAATGCAATTTAAATAATTTATTACCAGTTTCAGTGAATACTTCATTTATTAAGAAATAAATATTTTAAATTGAAACAAAATAAATACTGAGACTATTTTAATATTTAAAGAAAATAATTCAAACAATTCAATTAATGCCAAAAATGTTAATAATCGCATTGCTACTTATTACATTAAGCACATATGTTTGCAATTTTATTTATCTCGCTCTTCATATTCTATTCAAAGTAGTTCTCGCCTGGGAAGTTGGCAACGAATACGATTAACTACTTCACTGAGAGGAACTGGCTGATGGGTACAATTCGACCCAGCATGAATCATGGAGATGGAAACATGTTAGCTAGTCCGCCTTAAATTAGGGAGAGGTAGGGGGAAGGGACCAAGGCCCCCCCCCCTTCAATACACCTTCCTGAAGCCCAGCTCACCCCGGGTCAGGGTATTCCGAGCTTTATGGAGAGTAGAGGGTTTTCGAGTGGGGGTGGAGGAGATCTGAATTCCCAAACCAAGGCCATGAGAATAATCGTATCATTCCACCTAGTGTAGCTGATGCGTGAAGCTCTTTGAAATATTATGGAAAGGGGGAAAGCTATTCGGATAACTAGCCGGTACTCTCCCCGCGTGTGATGGGGATGACTGCAACAACAGCCGATACGATCGACAGACACCCTGGTGTTTTGTTTCGTTACCTATGACGTGTGATCCGACGAAAACATATCTGTGAATGTGGGTGTTCATTCATACCCTCCTCACCCTTTCCCTACAGGACCTATCTTTATTTTTTTTAATGTACAAAATAATATTGAAGGACGATACGAGGTGATTTTTTATCTTCTCTTTAATGTAATTTAATTAATATAATATATTTGTCACCACATCTAATGAACCGTTTGGATTATACGCTTGTTAACTAATTACACTAATGTGTTAGGGAGGACGGATTTGTAGCAAGCTTACCCACATTTGTGTGGAGGAGTGGAAAACAATTTAGCAAAATCTACTCTCTGTATATTCTACTAGGGTTCGAACCCCGATCTAACCAAAATCGGATATACAGCAAATATTAAAAGTGTAACTCCTCACCCCATTCGACCACCGAAACTTCTATCCACAAATAATATCAAAATATTTAAATAGTCCATTTATTATTATTAGTATTATTATTATTATTATTATTATTATTTAGCACCAGGTCATACTACCAGTTCAGGTTATCCGCTTAAATATTAATTACTCTATTGGGTTAGAATTTTGTAAGGTTGAATTTAGAGGAATTGAACCCGCATTTTCGTTGAGGAAGAGTGGAAAACCAATCAGGAAAAACTATCCCCAGTTCATCCGACCGAGATTCGAACCCCAAATCCTCCCATTTTCGGCAGTCTAGCTCAACACAAAACTATCGCCTTAACTAACTACTACACCGAGACGGTTATACATTTAAAACCACACATATTTACGGCAAATTTAGAGATTGATTTATATGGAGATAAAGGTTTGAATCCCTTTCGGGTGTAGTGGGTGTTATTTTTTCTTAATTTCTTTAATAGACCTACTCTTTATTTATGTAAATTCATGTATATCTTCACGAACATCCCTCGTCTCTACCACACTATCGTTATTAGTACTTATACCTAAAATCTGAACGGCAAGTGAGATATTGTGACATAAAAAAGTATTTGTATATTTGAGTTTGAATAACACCAAAAATAATTCAAATTTATATTAATGTACTATATTCTAACTCTACAGAACATGAATGTTTTAATACAATAAACTACAAAAATATTATAATTTTAATTTACAATTTTATTTCTTTGCCAAATTGTTATAATCTTCTTACCAAACAATTTATTTAACATTTATTCTAGATAATAAAAATATCAATTGATGCAAGGAATTAGGTTTTTAAAATTCTGCATAAGAGTTTGGCCGGAAATTATTCCAAATACACATCTACATTGTTTATTTTTTTTAAAGATTTCACTAATTTAATTGAGAGTTCTTAAGTTTTTTTTAAATGGAATATTTTTTTCCCCCAAAAAAACCTTTGCAATGTTTCGTGAAATAATATCCAAACAAACATTAAAAATAATGGCTTTAATAAATGAAGACACGAAGTAGTTTTGTTTCTTCATACCCTGGCTATATAAACAAAACAGAATTTCTGAGCGGAACGTGAGTTTCAAGCTCCCTAAAGCAATAAAATAAAAGAACACGTTATCCTTTCTGGGTGATTTTCTTTTATTTGGATTTTGGTGGTTTTATTTAATTTCCTTTCTCTTCTACTCAAGACATTTGTAAAAAAAACTTTTAAAATATTTAAACACGCTTCGGTGGCCGCATGATCTAAGGAGATAGTCTCGCAATAGAATAGACTGCTGATGACTGGAGATTGCGGTGGAGGGTGATTTTCCTTAAATAATTTCTTGCTTTATCTCTCCACGCAAATGCGGGTACATTTACTCAACATTCAACCTTCCTCAGCGCTAATCCATTAGCGTAATTAGTACGTAAGCTATAATCCGAATGGAAAGTAAGTGCGGTGCTAAAAATAACTTTAGAACCCCATAAGAGTGGGGCCTATATTTTAATATTTATGAATATCACTGGTCACGAATGACTTGGAATGCAAATTGTATTTTTTTTTACTTTCTATGAGAGTTTAGTTTACCTATGTTTTATTTAATGGTTATATCAACCCATAGCTAGGCTTATTTAACTGCCCACGTAAAATCATAGCTTCAGAGCTATAATTAAGTAAATTATATTCGTGAAATTACGCTTAAAGCTATCAAACTAACATAATATGAAATTATTTATTGTGCCCTTAACATAATGTTAATATTTATAAAATATTCCTCTCTTGATTTTAGTTAATACTATGCACCTAAGGCTATTTAAAAAAGGTGTTCTACTATTAATGTAACTAAAATAGTAATACAATTAATTTTTTATTCTTATCTGTTATAGATAAACTATTAATGAATTAGGTAGGACTGACTTAATAAGTTTATTTATTCAAATTTTTAAACGGACAAGAATACATCATTAAAGAAATGATTTAATTTTAACACTAATTTACTAAATAAATGCATGCAGCTTATAAATATTATTTCATATGTGTTTATTACACTGTTTGTAGCCAAAAACATCCAAGCTAATAAAAAAATGTATATACTTTGATTTTTAAAAGAGGTATTAAATATTTATATAAAGTTATTTTGATAGAAGTTACTCTGACGAAATTTCCAGGTATATCTCAATTTTCTTATGTATCTACATACAATTTACTATAAATAACCCGCCTCGGTGGCGTAGTTGTCTAACACGCTTGTCGTGTTGAGCTCGACTGCTGAGGACGGGGAGATCGAGGTTCGAATCTCGGTCGGGTGAACTGAGGGTGTTTTTTTCCTAAATGGTTTTCCACTCTCCCTCCACGACAAATGCGGGTTCACTTCCTCTGATTCAACCTTCCTAATTCCTAATCCATTAGCGTAATTATTATTTAAGGCGTATAACACAAACGGGTAGTAAGACGCGGTGCTAAATATTATTAAAATACTATAAATAGGTATTGGATCTACTTTCACGTATTTATACGTCAAGTCATGTTGTCTGTAAATGTAACTTTTGATGAATATTAACAATAGCTATAAAATAAACAAAAAATATATAAAATACTATCAAGGTTTACAACAATAATATTTTTGTACTTTCTAAAAAGTACCCCAAATGCCCATTCGTATAGAAAAATCAAAGTATATCTACTGTTTGCATTCCTCATTCTAAATAAGTTGGTGGAGAGTGGATCTAGCTCTAAGCCCTAATGGCCTCACTTATTGTGATACTTACTGTAGTTTTCTCATCCTTACTCCAGACAAATTCTGGTACATTTTCTCTTTACTGTTTTCATTATTTATAACTATTTATATAAATCGTCAACATATTTGCATTTGGTACACGTAGACAAAATTTCATAAACTCATTTAGTTTGGCTTTATGGTTAAAAAAAAGTTTCAGGATTAGAATCATATCTGGATATAATGATGGTGATTTTTCGTGAATGATTTCGTCGAATATTATCCATAAAATTGTCTGTACATTTCCTTTTTTATTTTAATTTACTCATCCTTACTCCATAAGCGTAACTTAGCCTATATAAAATGCTGACACCCCAGACGGTTAGTAAGACGAGTTGTAAAAAAGAAAGAAAAAAAAAAGTAGTGTTAAACGCACTACCAAATTAAACATCCTACAAGGGCAGCGCTTGTTGGTTGCCATGGCAACGAGATCCCATAACAAACTTGAGTAACAACTACCTTGGTACCGACCTACCTATACCTACCAATCAACGGATCGATTTTACCGCTGTAATGAATCCTGGCTCAGGGCCTTCTATCGCCACGTTCCTAGTTTTCCTACCAGAAATAATTTATAAACATATTGGAAGTCGTGTGGGACTCTAATAATGTGACGTAAGGGACAAATTGCCCTCGCGTCGTTATCCGCGTGGCCAATGCATAATTATTATCGTGCCATTCCAATGCGAGGCTATCAATAGTTCTTTGGACTTGTTTAGAATGAAGACATCTGTGTACAGGATTGTATTGCTTTCAGATGCCAACTAATGAAAAACAAGGATGATTAAATTATACACTCGTGGCAAGTTACCAGGTACAGAACTATTTCAATTCGATTCATTGACGCGCTATTTGAGTTGGGTTTCTTCTTCGTAAGCAGGAGATGGCTTATGTAATGATAAGCTATGTATATATTATGTTGAAATGTTTTATACAATTAAATTATCATTTGTTTTGGATGACTATCGTCAACTAATATTTGATGTTTTTTATATATATATATTATATATATATATAATACATACATACATACATACATACATACATACATACATACATACATACATACATACATACATACATACATACATACATACATACATACATACATATACATACATACATACATACATACATACATACATACATACATACACACATACATACATACATGAATACGCTACATACATAATTAATACATAAACAATACTTATATACTTACATTACATACATACATACATACATACATACATACATACATACATACATACATAATACTATACATACAACATACATATACATACATACATACATACATACATACATACATACATACATACATATACATACATACACATACATACATACATACATACATACATACATACATACATACATACATACATACATACATACATACATACATACATACATACATACATACATACATACATACATACATACATACATACATACATACATACATACACTGAAAACGGCCTCCTGGCCACTGAATTTTAATCAAAGACAAAGGTCTTGGGTTATATACCTTTGACCAGGTGTGATATCTCAACATATTGTAATATTTAAATAAAATGTACAAAATATTTAAGCTTCCACTAACATTTCAATAATTTTACATTATTAAATATTTTATATAATATGGTAAACATTACACCATTTTCATATTTATTGCCGTTTATTTCATACTTAGATAGCTTATATCGACGATATTAGTAATATTTTTTTTTATTAAGAATACAAACTGTTTAATGGTTTGTGGAAAATATCACATTGTATTTACATGAATTTTCTAAACCAACAAATTATATCAGCACACAGCTTACTGACTGACTATCCTTCTTACAGAAAATACGCCTCGAACAAATCATCACTTAGAGAAAGAAAACTTCAATTTTTCCCTATAGTCAAATTTTTTTATCCAG
Organism: Timema cristinae; assembly: GCA_039000515.1. Lineage (NCBI taxonomy): Eukaryota > Metazoa > Arthropoda > Insecta > Phasmatodea > Timematidae > Timema > Timema cristinae. The sequence continues at coordinate 30,121,105 of JBCFYV010000024.1, read as the reverse complement.
CCTCTCAGGGATACAAATTTATTACTCTTAGTTAAATATAAGGCCACACTACAGAGGAAATCATGTAGTCTAGCTCAAATGATTGCAAGATTGCATGCAACATATTCTTTTATTTTATATCCATCTCCACGGGTGGGGAAACTAGTAATGAGGCAATAAAACGCAGTAGCTAATAAAACAGCGTTAATGTGATCCTGTATATTCTAACATGGACGAATTACTGCATAATACCCCTTGCATCTCACATTGTGTAACTATGTAGCACCTGTGCATGTTTAACGACGTCTTGCTCTCAGGGTTAGGGGGGGGGGGATCGCAACGGTGTCAAACCTTCAAGCTCCAGAACATTGCCTTGAGACAAAGCTCCATTCAGACAGTGTCACAACTGAAACTGACGTCGTAAAAACACTTGGGAACCATTTAGTTTCTTAATGGCACAAGGGATACTGTGAAAATGACGTCTCGCAATTGTTTGGATGTAGTAGGACTTTTTTCATACGACAATACTCAATTATTATTTTAATTGTTCTCTTTTTATAATCGTTGATTTAATATTTCTGATAATTTTTTTTAGCAAAACTCACCTTTTCAAGGAAATGCAGAGATACATTACAAAAAAAAAAAAAAAAATTAGACATGGAAAAATATGCAACCAAATTTTTATATAATAACCCTATAAATTGTAATAGTAAATAATTATCATTTTATATGATATAATTTAGTAAATTAATTGTTATTATTTTATATTAAAAGTATATTTTGCAATCCGAATTATAATTATATTATTGGTATAAATGTTGAACGTAAAACCAAGAAAAAATGAATATGCATCTGTGAGAAAGGAGAGTGGGAAACCATTTATGAAAAAAAAAACACCCTGTATACTGGGTTGGTATTTGAACCACTAGCTAGAACACCAAACTAGACACACTCCACGTTAAGTCCAGTAATTGGGGATATGGCTTCTTTCAAACTTAGGTCATTTGCTTCTAATCTTATTCTTGAGACAACAATCTGTAGGTTTGTTTGATGTCATTTATAACCATCTGCAGCTGGGCCTTATCATTACTTAGTGATGCCTGCACCATCTGGTAGGAATCCAATGTATTAGCTGAGTTTGTTAAGTGTGGTGCTTCCCCGTTGCCTTTCATACTGAATTCCTATGAGCTAATGGTAAAAGGCCTACCAATTTTACCGGAAAAGGTATTTTCACATACCTCCCAGGGATATTTTACATGTTACAATTCACATAGGACCGACGGCTTTACATCCCCTCCGAAGGAAGTTGTGCTACGGATATTTATCGCTCAATAAATATCCGTTGACCTCAGCTAGGTTTGAACCCACAAATATATCTGGTCTTGAGGTGAGCACTTTACCCCAAGACCACCGAGATCGACTTATTTCCAGTAGTATCGAATATAGTTGACCTCTTAACATAATATAGGCAAGCTTACCAATGAATTAGAAAAATATATTTTACACACACGAAGGCACGTATATGAGTGACCAAAAATGAATCACACCCATGTCAAACGCACATTTAGATATGTGTAAAACCGTGGTTCGGATTCCACGTTAAACTGTAGGTCCTTCATTTCACCTCACAATCACCCTACCATTACACATTAGCGTAAGTGCGTATAACCCGAACGGGTAGTAAGACGCGGTGCTAATAATAATAATAATATGTGTAAAAAGTATCTCTAAATTACTAGAATATATATTTTCCTTTTGAAACCAATATGTTATACTCTATACTTTTACTTTTAAGATTACTTACACCTCGATATTAGTTTTGTATAGAAAGACAGGACTTGCAGAGCCAATGTAAGATTCTCGATTCTTGTTCAGTGTAGTGACTGTCAAACTTAATGGGAAGACCAAGACGCAGATGGGAAGGTAACATTAGAATGGACCTGAAATAGATGGGGTGTAATGAGGCGGATTGATTAGAACTAGCTCAAGATAGGTATAGGTGGCTTACTTTTGTAAGTGCGGCAATAAACTTTCTAGTTACTATTGCCATCGAGTAAGTAAGTATAGGAAAAAACAAAAAAAATTGTTATAATTTGTATATTGATTTTAGAATTGTAATCTTTTTTAAACCCACACTCTTAAAGACTCATTAAAAATTTTTGCAACCTTTATAAGAAATTAGATAGATGCACAGCTAGGTCATAAAATTACAATACTACTATTATTGTACAGTTATGATTAGTGATTTAATACAAGTTGTGTTAAAAATTGCATCAAAATTAAAATGTTGTATCCATTGTGATAGAAAATTACAAACCTAAGAATTTGGAGGGAAAACATTAACATTTTTGGTATATATCAAACACTAAAAACATGATATTAGGATAAAATATCTTATTTATTCTTCAGACATCGATACTTTATTATCGACACTCATATCGCGATACCATATCCATACTCAGATCCTGTATGGTAAGATCAAATTTTCATTATATATATATGGACATTTTTTTAGAAAAGACAAACTGTTTATTTCAGCTAAAACTGATAAAATGTTAACCATTATTATTTGTATTCTATGGATATTGATAATATCTCTCAAAATCATCCAATGCAGATAATATGGCTTGACGTATTAATACGTTAGAGTATATCTAGTAACTTTTCTAGCCCTAAGGTATATTAGAAACATAGGACATTTTTTCGTGAGTCATTGATGTGTGTATCGAACTAAAATCAGGAGATTAAAACAGGTTGTTCTTCAAGGGTCGACCTTCACCTCTGACAAGGCATCTTGTGAATGTGGGGAATGCCAGGCCTCCACCGTGGTTCGGATTCCACGTTAAACTGTAGGTCCTTCATTTCATCTCACAATCACCCTACACATTACACATTAGCGTAAGTGCGTATAACCCGAACGGGTAGTAAGACGCGGTGCTAATAATAATAATAATAATAATAATTCAAGGGTCGACCTCGGTGTTCTTGGTGTAAATTGCTTGCCTCAGGACCCGATGTTAGTGGGTTCAAACCCATCAGGCTCCACAGATTTTTTTTTCTCGAGCGGTAAAAATCCTTAACACAACTTCCTTCGGAGGGGAAGTAAATCCGTCGGGTCTCATGTCAATTGTGGCATGTAAAAGAACCCTGGAAGGTATGTGAAAATATCTTTCTCGGTAAAATTGGTAGCACTTTTGCACTCACTCATAGAACTTCTCGTGTGCTGATTCCATCAGTCTGTTCAAACAGTGCACGTTAAATACTTCAAATAAATAAAAATAAACCAAATTGAAAGACCTGTTCGGTAGTGTTTAGCTTGGGTCGTTGTCTATTATAACCTGTTTTGTGACCAAGAAAATCTCGGGACAAGATGACTCAAGTTTCTGGTGCTGTTCATCTTCATGAAGAGAACATGTCAGCCTGGACCCCTCATTTTTCTTCACTGCCTGTCAAACACTATCGCGGGTCCTCTTGTTGCTACAAGCGCAAGGACGTCTTCGCTTCCTCTCAAAGCTAATCGTCTTCTTCTGATCTTTATTTTTGTCTTACAAAGAAGAATAAATAGATTTTTAATAGGGGACTAAGCCGCCTTCATTGCGTAGCTAGTGAATTCTTTTGTATTGTCATAATTTTATTTCCTTGGTCACCTTTCAGAGGCGGCTTCTCTCTGTTTCGGTAGATAAATATGTAACAGCATTGCTTAACTACGTCCATTGGCTGCCAAAACGAGTTATTGTTCGTATAGAACTTTCTTTCTCTCTTGAAATAATCCTAGTTCCAATTCGGGTGTTTTCCAGGAACTTGTTTGACGTGTTCTATTATGTCTTCAAAGTGTAGCTCGTTTCATAAATTATGTGTTTTTGTTTTTTTAATATCTTACTATCATACTTTTATTTTATAAAATGATACATCTTTGTTCTTTTGAATTCTTCTAACATTTTGGACCTTCATATTTGAAAGTGATTTCGTAGCTAGATCTTATCTGAGAAGTTGTTAATGTCTTATTCGAATTTTATTTAAAATGTTTCAAAAATATAGTATTGAGTCTCTTCCACTATCTTTCTATATGCGTGTTAAAATATCTATAAAATAGCCTCGTCTCCCCTTTGAGCAGTTTAAATTTTAAGGGACATCTATCTATATATTTGATTTGTTTCATGAGACTAAAATTTCGAAAGGTGTAGCTATTCAGTATTTTAAAATAACTTAAACAACGTTTCGTTAACCAGTGTAATATGTTTAAATAACTTTAAATAGTAAAATATTATTTTTAAATTTTTTTGCTTTAATTTTAGACAAAATAGTAAAAATTACCGAGGTACAATTACATCCATACAATGTATATATTGATTAAATTTTATTTGCTGATGCAATTTACTTTCTTATTAGTATGTCACCTTTGTGCACTTATCAATGGTATAAATCAGCTGAAAATTTTAAACGTGAATAGTTTTTCAAACATGAAAATACTCACATTAATAGGTGACATAAATAACATTTCACGTTAATATTTAATTCGTGAAACGTTTATTTGAACCGTTGAGTTTAGTCACAAAGAATATTTTATACATTTTATTACTATCATGTTAACCTAATTTCTAACCCCTTTAGGCCGTGATGATACCGTATCATAACTTACACACACATGTGGCAGTCACTGTATGCTAGGAGAAAAGAGGGTAATGTAAACACTAGAAGCAGCAAGTAAATAGTTCAACACATGGAGTAGTTTTTATCCGGCCCAGACAACAATTTGTATGGTGGCGCTGCCAGGGTATCAGAAGTGGTGTAATAACCTCCCACATATTACCTACTTCAAGCAGGGCCGATGGACTTGAAGATCGGGAGCCAACTCAAGTAAACACAGACATCTCCTTGAGGGTGACACTTCTAGTGTAAACTCTCGACCGACATAACACATTCAAATAGCTGTACCGAGTCAAACTCTTACCAAGAAGAAATTATGTTGCCTCTGGAGTGTATACATCTTGACAACAATTACTTATTTACCTAATAAATTATGAATATATTTATACGATAAATTAAAAATATGTACTAGTATTACGTAGACCTCGTTCTCTCCATTAAAAAAAAATTCAAGAACACGTGTCAAGAATTATGGCTCATTTTTATATTTTTACCACACTATAAAAATTTATACTTTGATTTTAAGTTAAAATATCTTCCATAATTTTTCCTTGGATAGCGGTTGGTATTTTCCCTTGTAGATCAAGCTATACTCAAACTAAAATAATATTACATTATATAAATTGTTTGGCCTAGGTCACAGATGATTGATTCCCTATCTGTTACCTAGGTTTAAAGAATGTGCTTTCAAAATGTATTTAAAATATGTCGATACACCTTGCAGCTATCGTGCAACAGAGGATGACACTTCTAATGTTACCTCTCGACCGCCTCGGTGGCGTAGTTGGCTAACGCGCTTGTCGTGTTGAGCTCGACTGCTGAGGACGGGGAGATCGAGGTTCGAATCTCGGTCGGGTGAACTGGGGGTGGTTTTTCCTAAATGGTTTTCCACTCTCCCTCCACGCAAATGCGGGTTCACTTCCTCTAATTCAACCTTCCCAATTCCAAATCCATTAGTGTAGTTAGTATTTAAAGCGGGTAGTAAGACTCGGTGATAAATAATAATAATAATTATAATAATAATAATACACTCTCGACCAAACACACGTTCACATAGCTTTACCGATAGTCATTCTCTTACCAAGATAATACAATAAGTAATCTTTTTAAAAATAATGTTCTTAGCAAATATTACTTTCTAAACACATGAATTATGTAAATAATACATATAAAGTATACATGATAATAGGTGTGTAAGTGTGAATAAAATGTGTGACTGACTCAGGCAACCAACTTTGAGTTTTACAGGCGTTAATCCATGCGTCATTTTTTCTAATACACAGTAAAGGGCCTATTAACCTGCCATACGTCCTAAACGCCTATCATCAGAACATAAACCCTAGGGCAAGGAAAATGCGTCAAATTTTGTTTAAAAAAAAAAGTCCATTGTTATTTTATATAACGGCGTAGCTACTGATATATTTTTTAATGAACTGTGTTTTAATATATATAGTTTAAATAGGTTGACTGTACGAATATCCATGAAATATTCTGTACATGTAGTTATATAGTGTAGAATAAAAAAATACTTAAATAATATGTATTTATATGCTGTTCTTCGTAGTATCTAGATCCAATTATCGCTTCTTGTGTGACTAAATTCCTAATTATGGTAGTTCCAGTTTTATTACGAAAGTTAATCTTAATAAGATAAATCAGTTTTTTATAGTGTGTTTCTGGTTTATATATATATATATATATATATATATATATATATATACACATACACACACACACACACACCCTTTGATTAGCCAGACAATTTTAACACGCAAATGAAACTTGGTCACAACTATTGCCGTTAATCGACTATCTACTGTATTATTATTAAATTCTAATCTCACACAATCTAATTTTATATAAAGTTCTAGTTGATTTTATTCTATCAATAAATATAATGAAAAGCAAACGCATATTAGAATTTTGATACCAAAATCTGTAGAAAATACACATAATTTACTATTTTATTGTGGATCACATGATTTGACGCTTGAATTCGTGAAAGTAGAACTAATAAATTATCTAGATTATTTAGCTATTAGATAAGACAATCAAATACAAATTTTACTGTGCTATTAAAATACAGCACGTGGTTAAGTGTTGAAAGTTAACTTTTTTAATTAGCACCACGTCCCAACACCAATTTTAATTAAATTAAACGGAGACCTGGTGTTCTAGGGTTAGGTTGCTGGACTTCTGTGCTGGTGGTCCGGGGTTCAATCCTCTGACCTGGCCCAGATTTATCTGATGCCAAACCCTTTCTTCACCTCTGACAATATGTGTATTAAATCACAACTTGTGAATATGTGGAATATGAGGCCTCCACCGTGGTTCAGATTCCACGTTAAACTGTAGGTCCTCCATTTTCATCTCACAATCATCCTACCATTACACATTAGCGTAAGTGCATTAACCCGAATAGGTAGTAAGACGTGGTGCTAATAATAATTAATTATAATATAATAATATAAATATAATAAATAACAATATGTGCTAGAATTAGGTGGTTGAATAGAGGAAGTATGTTCTGCATTTGCATGTAGGAGAATGGAAAACCATTTAGGAGAAACCTCATTAATACATTCGACCAGAATCGAACACCGATCTTCCGTCTTCGGCAGTATAGTCTATTGCAAGAATATTGCCTTAAACCTAACATTTAACTAATATATGTTAAAAATCTGAAAGTAAACTTATGTCTGTTTGTTTTATGTTTACTTTTCTAGGCCTATATAATAAAAATAACAAGTCGTGCCTTAGTTTAAAATTAATATAAGAGATTAATTAAAGTTGACACCACGAAAACGATTTTCTTACCACTTTTAATTAAAATTTATTTTTAATGATATGTTTACTAAGAGAATTGCCCAGACATAGACACACTGTAAACATTTCGTCAGTGAATCGAGTTCCATATGAGTCATCACCGATGATATCACAGGATCTAAGAGAAGTGCAAAACCAGAAGCAAAACAAACATTTATGAAGTTAAATGGGTGACATTACTAAACTCAAACGCATCTTTTAAGCAGGCCTACATCAACTTATGTCCCTGCAATGAGCCTTTCCTCAAATGAATATAGCACGTATGTTTTGAAAGGTGTTTTTTTTTATGTGCTACGCATCTAATTATTCTTTGTACTCATCCACGGTTTATGCCAACTAATTTGAGGCAATAATATGAGCGTATTACTATCCTTACACGCGAGTTCAGTTAGATTACCCCTAAAATGCTTCCTTCCTCATCCCTACCTCATTAAAATAATCATATATGAGTATAACCTGAATATATAGTAATAAACGGTGAAAATATATAAAAGGGGGTTTGGAATGAGGGAGAGGTTAGGATGAGTGGCTGGGGAAGGGGATGTTGGGGTTATAATCCCAGCAAGTGTTTGAGGTGTGGGTTTCCACAGGTATTTTATGGTCGCCATGAAACTGAACAATAGGTAATTTTACAAGAATAAAAAAAAGGCATAATATTAAATTTGGTACCATAAACCGCAAGCTTTAAGTTGTAGGTAGCAAGGAGTATAATATTTTTAAGCACGTTTATTCGATCAATTGTCTTATATCCCACATTACCCCTGAAATTTTGAGGGTCGTAACAACTGCACATATCTCCCTTCCCCATGAAAGTCAAATAATCCAGTACCAAACACCAATAACATTACTTTTCACTTGTTACTTTAATGAAAATTCATTCCTCTATTGTCTATATTACTTGAAGTTTCTGCAAACATGGAAATTCCTTCTTTAAAACCTGGAAAACGCAGAGAATCTTGTATTTATAAAATAATGGAATCCTTGATAGCTTATTAAGTTTGTTTTTCCAGCCATCTTATACTAAAATAGTGTAGTTTAAAAAAAAACATTATCCTCATATTTAAAGCCTAGATTGTGTCGTTAAGGTGTTATGGAAGGAGACGCGAGAAAAGGCCAGTGTTTTTATAGTTATTATGGAAAAAATAAAATATTGCTCCAATACAAACATAGATTTTAATTTTATTCACATGTTGACATAAAATATTGTTGAATATATGTCTTGAGCATGGTGGCATTATCTAAGTTATCATTAAATTCCAGTACACAACTGACAAATATTCAAGAAATATTCTCACTATGTGAAGAAAATTAAATTCTATGTTTGCACTGGAGCATAATTTTATTTATTTTGGCAAAAATACTGGCCTTTTACTCGCGCCTCCTTCCATCCCACCTTATAACCATTTTATAAAAAAGCTTTAGTGTACTAAATTAATATATTAACTATGGAAACTTCGTCACCAGAAGAATCAGGTTCAAGAAGGAACAATATACAATCTGAAATATTCATGAATGTCTGGCAATATCAGTTTAGAAATGGTTAATATATGGGTTAGTCCATTTTAACATGACATGCAAGTGAACTCCGTCGGTGTAATAAGCTACAAAGTAGTGAAGAAGACAGGCTGCATCCAGACCAGAGTGTAATGACAAACAGTCTGGTGTGAGGGGAAATGGGAGAGCTACTTCTGTGTAAACAGAGAAATACTTTACCGGGAAGAGAATCTGGCACAGTGTATAGTTCGGCTAAGGTAATATCAAACCGCGATACGTTTCCACCTCTTTGTGCACTGAATATCATCGCTGAGGCAACTACACGGCTGCAGTAGCCCCATGGCTTCTTTGGTGCTGACTGACAGCGATGGCTTTGAAAAGTTACCAGACCAAATTATGTATCCCTACGCGGAACCATATGATCTGCAAAAACATGTGTTTAGTAGCTGTCACTTCTGACAGTCAACATTTAGGTATATACCTAAATGTTGACTGTCAGAAGTCAGCTATGGGCTGTCAGTCAGCACCAAAGAAGCCATGGGACTACTGTACTATTGGGAAACAACTTCGTCATTCCTCGTTTTGTGTGGTCAATCTCCCCTAAAAATAAGACAATGTTCGCATCGCTGTTTAGTCAAGTTTGCTAGTAACTCTTTCTTACCCCAGAACACCACCTTCAGACACAACTCAGAGCGAGGAGATTTGGCAAAAGTTGGCCGAGAAAAAGCGAAGAATGATTTTTCTCCACAAGACTGCAGTTCCCTCAGCGATGATATTGGGTTTAGTAGCTTATTTATGTCGCATTAGTTAAAAACGGTACCGTTTTGACTATTTTTGAAATTGTTCTTGCGTTAAAGAAGATACTACCGAAAGCTACCATTCCAATTTGAACTTAATATTTTAATGCAAGTAATAGCCTATTATTGTTCTCTTATGCTTATACGCTTTTGAAATATAGATCTACATTAAAATATATTTAATAAATTAATTCACAAAATGATTTTTTTAAAATGACCTGAAGTCATGTGATCCACGCATGATTTTAAAACGTTAATATCCTGTTTCTAATTCTTGAGGGTGAACTATACACGAGGCCCAAAGGTCAAGATAAGTTTGGATACAACTTTATTTGTCGGTCGAATGTTCTATGCCTTTGCAATAGATTGCACTGCCTGACGGGGAGATCGTTGTTTGAACCCTGATTTGTTTACTGTGGGTGGTTTTCCATTCCCTAAATGTGATTAAACTCTCTTTTCACACAAATACGGATAAACTTTATCTAATTTCAACCATCGTCATCTCTAATACATAAACGTTTTAAGTACATTTGCATATAGCCTGAACAGGTAGAAAGATATGATAACAAAAAAAAAAGGATAGAAAGAGTAGGTCTACTCTTAACTAATTTGATCAAAGGGACATTCATTAAATAATATAATAATAATAATAATAATAATATTACAATAAAACACTCTTTCTATAAGCAGTAGTTTATTTGGTTTTCAGAAAAATTCGAGCTTTTTCCTTATCATTCAAAACCTTAAAGCAAACTCAAACGGACTATTTTATGAGCTCCTAACTCATACATAGGTTTTTCAATATGAAATACTATACTAAGCCTGAAAGTTATTATGAGGATGTAAAACCAACTCTTGAAATTTAAAAAGTATAAAATGTTACTACCTTTGTTCTTAATAAAATGAATATAGTCAATGAACACAAAAAGTAGAGAAATATACGCATGTTTCTTTATATCAGGAAATATATGTAGAAATAATTAATTTACGTGGATTTTTACCAAACTATATACTGTTGTAATTTTTATAAAAGAATCTAGGGAAATATAGGGGTTTTCTAAGTATGTCCTATACATGTAAATCCTTAAAGTGGAAAATCACGCTAGCACTGCTAAATATTAATTATTTAAATATAAGTAATATTTAAATATTAGACTAATTGCAATTAACAATTTTTCATAATTAACAAAAACAAATATCTAGTTTAACTAGGTTTGACCATTTTTTTAAACTCACGTAAATTTAATGAGTTCATAATATAATCTTTATTAGGAAAGATTACATAATATTAATCATCTAAATCCCATAAAATTCATATTCATCCAAACCATATCAATATATCTTAATTCTCTTATATATAATCTGGTATAACGGTGCGGAATCTATTTTCATATTGAAAATTGGCTCAAAAATATCGCACTTGACTGAATCCAAGAATCTAGGGTTCAAATCTTGACTAGATGGTTGAATAATTAATGTTTTTCCAACATTATATATATACATATATAATGTATAAACTTAACCCCCTTAAGTAGGTTAGTTCAAGAATAAGATAGATTGAATGGATCACAGGGTACAAAAACAATAAAAATATAGCTTAAATTAATCTTACCATAAATATTAGTCCTCCAGCTCAAATCACGCAATCAACTAAGTCAAAAACCTCTTTTAATCCAGAAATAATAAAAATAAATTTTAAATGTGATATATTTTCTAAATAGTGAACTGAAAACATTATCTACTTTTGATCAGAATTATATTCCGTTATTTATTTTGTAAGTCCAACCCTTAAGCTCAGTAGGTAGTATACCATCCTAATGAAGATAGGTCAGAGGTTCAATTACCACCATTATAGTTAAAATTAACCATTAGTGAAATTGGGAACTAACTTTGTAGAGTGATGAGATAATGATGTTGGGAAAGGGGGGGGGGGGGGGGGTTGGTTGGGTGTGGATTTTGTATCTTAGAATTAAGTTAGTATCCATCTGCTGATAAAATACGTTTTTTCAGAGTGCACGCTTAACAACCCAAATTATTAATGATAAATGTTTATACAACCCTTGGATTAACTTTGAAACTCCGCAAGAATACATTAATTTATCTTAATCTCGTATTTAAAATAATGAACCAACACAAGTATTATAAAACTATCGGTATAATTATAGCCTACAAACCATAACTAACGTTCAACAGTTTGCGTGTGAAGATATTCAAACAATTAACAAGAAATATATATTAAACAAAAAACAGAGAGATTGGGAAAATGTATATACATTCAGAAAATAGCAAGATTTATGTGGCATTGGTATCGGTGGACATGCAGGAAAAGGCATCATTCTAATCTAGTATGATTTTTCAGGAAAGGGAAGGTCTGTACTCAAATCATGGTCATTGGGGGCGTTTTTTCCTAAATTATTTCTCAAACTTCCTCCTCAAATTATGGTTTATTTACTCTAACTCTTATCTTTCTTTTCCCTAACCCGTTATTTTAATTAAATTGAAATGCTCCGTTTGGGTAGTAATATGTAATTCAAACAAAACCATATTTTATAGCAGTCCAGAACTGTTCACTCAAATGCTGATACACTTCCCAATGATTCCACCTTCATCCCTACCATATCAGTATAATTAATTGAGAATAGCTCGGATGGGTAGTAAGAATCGTCACGAAAATACTAGATGGTATCTAAATTAATATCAGTTTGTTGACCTCGGAGATCTTGTGGTAAACTGCTCGCCACAGGAGCCGATGTTTGTGGGTTCAAGCCCATCTTGGGGTCAATGTATTTTTGTTGGGCGATAAAAAAAATGTATCACAGCTTCCTTCTGAGGGAAAGTAGAGCCGTCGGTCCTATGTCGATTGTGGCATGTGAAAATTCCTTTAAAGGCCAAATTGGTAGGCTCTTTCTCTCTCGCTCATAGAAATTCTCGTATTATATAATCACTCGGTTCAGAAAGTTCAAGTAGAATACCTCAAATAAAGTAAAATGAAAAGATAAAAGGTTCCAGTTTACTGCGGACGAACTATATCCCGTTTAAACCGTTTACTACTGCTTTGCGTCAATCAACACCTCTAACCTTATGTTTAGTGTTTATTCCCTATTACATTTTCCAGGTCGTAAACACAAACGCTTAACTTCTTTCCCATAACATTCATTCGTTCTTTCATTCATTCATTCATTCCCTCAGGTTCCCTCGCGGCAGAATTACTTTAAAGCGGGCAAATATTTATCCGTCAGCTGACGTAATTTACCTTCTTTGAGTCACCCTCATGATATTCTGAGTTATTTTATTTATTTTTATGCCTCGTAAAGTAAACTTCTTAAATTGTGTTATCTCTGCTGTCTCTTGGCATTTCTTACCCTTGTTATGTTTTCTTCTTGGTTGTCTTCTGGCAGTCTGAGAACTCAACTACCGACTGAGAATGAGAATCTATATTATATTCGGAACGTTTACATTTAATTTCGGGAAAGGATTTGCTAATTATTTAAATACATCAAGGCCTTTACTTATTTTTCATATATTTTAGAAACAAAAATATTACTAGCTTTAAAAACTCAGAATTTGTGGTTTTACCACTTTTCTAGAAACGTTCATTTAAATTATAATACAAGATATATTGCAGAAGTAGAATCTTAATATATTTACAAAGGTAATGCCTAATTTATAAATGTACTATTTATATTTTATTTATTTAGGCCTAGCTAAGCTAATTTTAAACTTTATTTCTTATGGTTAATTCCTCTAAAGTTCAAAATTCCTTAACTCTAACCCAATATTTGAGATATGTAAATAATCAAATCGAGTGGAAGAATATTTGTAGGTTTTCTATTGTATCTATTTCCATCATTTGTTTATATTATTTTAGTTCTCGGTTTTAAAATATTATGCCTTTTTTACTTTTATCTAAGAATTTGGCAGTTGAAGTTTTATAACATATTTGTAATTTTGGATTAGATTAATTTAAATTTAAATATTGAAAAGTATACTAAACCTAGCAACAACATAGCTTACGCGCACTGAAGGTCATTCTAATTCAAAAGATTAAAACGTCCCCGCGATCAAATTTGAGCTTTAAACAACATATTTAAACTACTGGCTTAAAAGGTCAGATGTACGATTTTTTTTTCTGTTTTTCTAGATGAGCTCTATTTATTTTAATATGGTTGATGTGCGTTAAATTAAATGTGTATAGTAACTCAAATCTATCTCATAATTCCACATACGAATTTATATTTAAAAAAAAGACTAGGAGTTACATGTCCATAACATTTAGATACGTTATAACTTCATCTTTTTGATGTTAAATAACTTGCAATAAGTTTTCCCTGTGCAGTTGTTAGTTGGTCTGTATATATGCGCGTAAACAATCTACAGGCTGCAAACCACGAAAAGATGATTCCATTCTTTTTGTATTTGCTTCGTTTATTTCCATATGACATGTGTCAGCACATGATAATTTTTAGAATAGCTTTTTTTTTTAGCACCGCATATTACTAACCATTCGAGTTATAGCTCTAGGGATTACCAATGATATATTTGGAATAAGTGTACCCACGTTTGCATGGAGGTAGATTGGAAAGCAATTTTGGAAAAACCCCTTTCAGTTCAATCGACCGAGAATCGAGCCCCGATATTGCCGTTATCGGCAGTCTAGTTTATTAAGAGAGCTGTGCCTTATACCACGTGGCCAACGAAGTGGTGATTTTAGAATAGTTACTAAACATTATTTTAACACCAAATAATGAATAAATTTACTAATTAAATTATATAGTAAGCATAGATAAGACATCTAAAATACATAATCTTATCTATATTAATAAAATAATGAGGCTGTTTGTTTGTCATGAGCATTCCGCGATATATATCCCACGCAGGGGGTTGATTTTTGATAGCTCCTATACACGAACATGTGAACCTTGAAGCCGGAATTTTAAAATTGGATTCTGATTTTTGTAATTTAATTAAAAAACTCGGTTGTAGAAATAAAATTAAGGATTTTTTCCCCTGTCTGTTTGAAGCAAAGGGTGACCTGGTGGTATAAGTGTAAGGTGTCGCACTTAAGTGCTAGGGGCCGGGGTTCAATCCTCGGTCCCAACACAGATTTATCTGATTACCAACCCTTCCTTCGCCTCTGACAAGATGTGTATTAATCACAACTTGTGAATGTGGGGAATGCCAGGCCTCCAGCGTAGTTCGGATTCCACGTTAAACTGTAGGTCCTCCATTTCATCTCACAATCACCCTGCCATTACAAATTAGCGTAAGTGCGTATAACCCGAACGGGTAGTAAGACTTGGTGATAATAATAATAATAATAATAATAATTATGATAATGTTTGAAGCAAAGAATAGCAATACCGTGTGTAACTACAAAATCAATTACGTAGTTAACTTGGGAAATTTCGGGTACTTTTGATATATTAAACATTGCCAGCATTATTTTGTTAAACAAAATTGCTTTAATTCTGCAATATTCCTTGCTTACATTCAATTTATAAAACATGAAAGCAGACCTATCCAATGCTTAGTCCTGTATATTCTATATCTCATTGTAGCTTTATACGATGTATTTATAATTGTTCTTTGGTAGAATAGATACATTATTTTTAATAAAGATAAGCACATTCATATATGTCAGCATAAAGTTTGGGGTTTTCTCTCTTGACCTTTCCATTTAATTAGATGTAATTAATTGATATATAATATATTTATCATTGCGTCTTGCTACCTGTTCAAGTTATACGCATGATTAAAATTATAGGCTACTAATGAGGTTGGGATGAGGAAGGAAGTATTTTATAAATAATTTATCCACATTTGTATGGAAAGAAAGTGAGAAAACTTATAGGAAAATCTACTCGCAATATACCTGACCGGGACTCGAACTCTGATCTCCTAGTCTTCACTAGGTCGGTTTAACACGAGAGTGACGCTTTAGATCATTCGTTCACTGAGGCGGGTGGTTAAAAAAAATAATTAAAGATTGTGTTGTGTAACAGAAATCAAAGTCTCATTTTCAACTGCAGCTTAGAATTTAATACGCATTAGATCTTGGTTAACATTTAAAAAGTGACTTTTGCATACTCCTGCGTATTAATATATTCAAACAAACATTTTAAAACATATTTTGATTAATTTTTAACCGAATGTTTAGATTCTGCCTCAGTAGTTATACTGCTTTAGTATATATGTTGATCTCTGGATCACATTAAGTTTTATATGATTTGATAATCTGAAATAATATGAACGGAGTCGTTATTCTATTTGTCTTGTTTAGGTTTTATTAAAACACGTGTGAATGCTTCATTGTTACAATGACAGAAAAGCTTTTGTTCTGTTAAAACACTGGGTCTGAAGACTTCCGCTATATTCGATAACACATTGACGTACTGTATAAATGAGTGTCTTGAAAGTTTGTGTAAATCTTTAGGAAGGCGGGTCTGTAAAATGTATTTTTAACAACGTTAGATCAGACAGCTGAAAAAAAAGTCTATAACGACTTGATTTGGTACACCTGTAGTTTAAAAAAGCAAAACAGTCGACCTAATTCATTTGGTTTTTGTGAATATGCGTAAGAAAGATGTCTTTAAAATTTGAGACTAATTAATATTACAAATCCAGTCATTTGTCTTGATTAAAAGTGAAACTCGTCGAAATGTCTGTAAGGCAAAGATAATAGAACGTAAGTCCTTGTAATTTTTGTATCATACTTTTAATTTTGGATTTGTTTAGTCAGACCTGATTATTTCCCAGCAGGGATAATAATAAATGTTTTAACTATGATAATTATTGAAAAACATTGTGAAAGTTAATAAGGAACGATTAATATAATAAATAATAGATTTCAATTCTAATAATTTAAATCTAATATGAAAAATCTATATGTTCGATGTGATATAATGACAATTTTCATAGGTACAATATTTGGAAGAATTTTTTACAATAACAAATTATATATCTTGTGATACCAATTGTGATACTTCATTAAAAATTTTACATAACGTCTAAAAAGTTTGAAACATGTTAAAAATGAAACTTTTGAGTCATATTATATTAAAGAACAATATTAAAGACGATGATGAACATATATAAATAATTTGTAATGTAAATAAACGGTTGCTTGGGAATTTTGGAATTAAAGGCTAAACAAGAATAAAATAAAAATAAGTAAAATTGAAATCCTTTCTAATATTTCCTAATTTCCTGTTCCTTTGGATGTTGCTCCAATAAAGGCAACATTAAATCAGTTTCTAGTACATGTTTCGACACATCATTCTCGTCATCATCAGGTTGTGTGGTTGAATTCCAAGATGTTAAAGGAAAGTTTCCTTTAACATCCTGGAACTCAAACATACAATTTTATAATCTCGCAGTAATCTAGATTGGTGAGGACGGGAATATCGAGGTTACAATCTAGGTCAGGTGGTTTTTCCACTCTGCCTCCACTCAAATGTGGGTACACTTCCCCTAAATGTAACCTTTTTAGTTCCTAAAATCATTGCGTAGTTAGTCCATAAGAGTATAACACAAACGGGTAATAAAACGCTGTGCTAAATAGAAATATCTAGCTATAATCACAACAGAACATTCTACATTTTTGGAGGATTATTTTTATATTTTGCTAAGTCTAAAACTTACCCATTTTTTGCTATAGAATAAATAAACACACATAGACCTACCTATATATTTATTTGTAAGGGAAAGCAATGTATTATTATGTTATTATTATTTTATTTAACAATGTTGAAAATAATTTTAAAATATACTTTTAACATGTAGAAATTAGCTTACTTTCAAATAATTATAAGTACCTAGGTTTCTTAGAGATATATTCCTCCATAGAGTTAAAATAGGGTTATTTGTTAAATAGCTTATTATTGTTATCTAAAGGTATTGATATATGTCACGATTGATTGGCTTGTATTTAAACTACAATATACAATAATAACTGTAATATAAATACTCTATGATAGGGTAGTGTATAATCTGGGTCCCAATAAAATATATAAATTTACAATAAAAATATTTGCTGTCTCGTTATTTTAACACAATTATTTACAATTTTATTCGAATTAAATCTTGTGCAGCAAATTACAATAATAATCATTGACCTGCATTGACCACCCTCATCATTTAATTTTTTTCCATTTGTGAATAAAGAAAAAAATTCAAAATCTATAATTTTGGTGGAAATTCAATACAATGATTTTTTAATTGACGTAGAGTCTTACTACCCATTCGGGCTATACACTAGTAATGCAATTAACTCCAACTATAGGTGACCTGGCGGTCTAGGGGTAAGGTGTCGGACTTCTGTACTGGCGGCCGGGGTTCAATCCTCGGTCCCGGCACAGATTTATCTGATTACCAAACCCTTCCTTCACCTCTGACAAGACATCTTGTGAATGTGGGGAATGCCAGGCCTCCACCGTGGTTCGGATTCCACGTTAAACTGTAGGTCCTTCATTTCATCTCACAATCACCCTACCATTACACATTAGCGTAAGTGCGTATAACCCGAATGGGTAGTAAGACGCAGTGCTAATAATAATAATATAATAATAAACTCCAACTATAAATAACGCCCAGATAAGTTTGAAAGTGCTAATGTACCATCATTATCTTGAAAAATCAATATTCCTACCATAAGACATTTAAAATGTAATTTAATTTTCTACAAATTTAATTTAATTTTCAAAAGAAATTAGGATACCGTATATTAGTCCACGCGTATTCTATTTTTTCGCGTGTCTAATATAAATATGTAACACCTGACTATAAGTATTTTTATTGATTTAAGACATATGTAACAATAATATAACAAGTTCTAAAGTAAGAACCATGTTCCACTCTGCGTCTGAAAATCTCAATTAAGAGCAAACCCAAGTATGCGCTATGTCTAGCCTGGCTAGGGTCTGAAGGGGGTGTAAGTTCTTCTTCTACATCTTGGTTTTTATTTATTACACCACTCCCAGCTGCTTTAAGCCTTCTTTTCCCTCCTACTCTCCCCCCCCCCCCGCCCATTCCCCCCTCTCTACGTCAAATAAACTAAATTGTTACTGCTTCAAAAAAAAAAACCTGCTATGTTTATTTTTCTTATT
The DNA here is from genome assembly GCA_039000515.1 of Timema cristinae. Classification (NCBI taxonomy): domain Eukaryota; kingdom Metazoa; phylum Arthropoda; class Insecta; order Phasmatodea; family Timematidae; genus Timema; species Timema cristinae. The sequence goes on along the minus strand of JBCFYV010000024.1, from coordinate 30,102,258 downwards.
TATTTTTCTTGACGCAAGCATCCTTTTGAAACCGTGCAATCCCAATAGTTTAGTGTAAAGGTGAATATTTCATGGCTAGTAAATTATGAATTTGAATGCACAAAGGGATGATAGAAATAGATAAGGAACTGCATTTTAAGCTACACAAATAATTTGACAGCTTACAATACATATTTTACACCACTCACTTTGACTTTATACAATACATAATCTGATAATGAGGCCTCTTATATTTTTTGATTGTAAACTTAAGAATATACTATTTGATTTTGTATTAAAGTGCAGCCGAAGGGAGCGCAAGTAATTTTACAATTTTTATAGCATTACAATTTTTGACCAAAATAAACCAAATATTTATCCAGTAGCAACATAAAGTTTAGTTTTCTGCACATTATAACATCAACGATCTTAAATATTTGTCAAGGCTGTATCTGAAATTTTGTCAAAAAATTTTAAATAAAGAGAAAAAGTATTGACAACATTCTAGGGCAGCATTGACAGATATTTAAGATCTGTTGATATTAGCATGTGCAAAAAACTAAACTCTTTGTTGCTACTGGAGAAATGTTTGGTTTATTTTGGCCAAAAAATTTCATTTCTATAAAAACTTTAAAAATACTTGCGTTCCCTTCGGCCACACTTTAAGCTTTGAAAATAAAGTGGAGCAAAAAAATGGTTAAATTAAATTCTAGTGGGCTACATGAACAAATCTATGTTAAACAATACCTTCTCTTTCTTGGCAATCATAAACCATAATTTATCTTAATATACCGTAATATTTAAATGAGATAACACACAAACTCCTGAAATATCTTAATTTTTGTTATTATCAACTTTAATTCTCACAATAATTAATTTTCTTCCAATATAAGAGTTTTACTACTAGCATTTCTCTAAGATTTTCAAAAATATCCATTTTAAATTAGAAGTTGCGTTTCAATAACTTAACTAATATTTAGTAATATTAATTTTAAAACAAAAGTGATTTGTCGAGTCATTATATCGATCATAAGTTTAATTATAATATATTAATGTAATTAATTAAATAAATCAAGTATTACATATAATAATTTGTCTTTATTTGTAATGTTTATTCTTACAAACTTTCATCTGCCTATGATTTGTCATGAAACGATGATATTTCCTATATGAAATTTAAGACAGCATGATAGAAAGAACACTGCTAATTAGATTTAGATCGGCGCAACTTATACCTCCCTCTCAAGTAATTGGGCTGCAATTGGTACGTGTCTCTCAAAAAACTGGGCCACAACTCGTACACGATTTCTACATTAGGCCACGACTCACCTACACAAACTACATCAGAACTTTATCTTACCTCACCTCCATTCTAGGCTCCTCATCTACTTATTCGTCCTAACCATGTTTCTGCAACGAAACAAGAATTAATACATTGAACTGTTTTAGTTACAGTACAATAGCCCCATGGCTTCTTTGGTGCTGACTGACAGCTGACGGCTTTGAAAAGTTACCAGACCAAATTATGTGTCCCTACGCCTAACCATATGATCTGCAAAAACATGTATTTAGTAGATGTCACTTCTGACAGTCAAAATCTAGGTATAGTAGCCCCATGGCTTCTTTGGTGCTGACTGAAAGACTACAGCTGACTTCTGACAGTCAACATTTAGGTATATACCTAAATTTTAACTGTCAGAAGTGACAGCTGCTAAACACATGTGTTTGCAGATCATATGGTTTGGCGTAGGGATACCTAATTTGGTGATGATAACGTTTCAAAGCTGTCAGCTGTGAGCTGTCAGTCAGCACCAAAGAAGCCATGGGGCTACTGTTGAGTTAATAATGCGTATATACATTTTCCCCCACAAATAAGAATCTATAAAATCACTCACCGAGCTAAGATTAAAATATTCATTTCTCTTTTCAATTAACATATTTTATTTGACTTAATTAACGTTTAGTTATTTTGTTTTATTTGGTACATTCGTGTGAACTATCAAACATCTTACTAATAAAAGTACCCTCACCGGTGGTCTGACACTGAACGTCAAGTTCATTTAGTCCAAAGGTCCCAGACCTTTTTGTACCTTAGAACACATACAAAACTAACGGTAGTGCGGCGGGCACCAATTACTTTTCCAAGGCAAATTTACTAGCTCCCCCTAGGCTCAGAGGTCAGCCTCAACGCTATACACGCGGCCGGTCAACTGCCTTGTTAAGTTTCCAACAACGATTGTGACGTTACATGGGGTTGTGGGTAATACTCAAGGCCGTAGCCATAGGAGGAGGGGGGGTTCAACCCCTTACAAGTGGACAAAAAATAAATTTAAACAAAATACTGCTTTATTTACGGTTTTTACAAGACCAAATTAAAAACACTTAAGAAACTATATAACTACTCACTGCTTGGGTACATTTTTAAAATGTATATTTATTCTGTGTATATTCAGGCAACAAAGCTGGGTAGACACATCTAAAGATATTTACAAAGGAAATATGAAGTATTAGGATGGTATTAGTGAGAGTGAAGAGAATGAGGGAAGGGGGTATGTCTTTGAGATTAGGAAAAAGCAAAACCATTCAGCTCTTAAAACTACGATGGTTCCGAGTAAGAGTTCACTTTGTAAATGAGCCGGAAAAGAAAGAGGATAGAGAGAGGGGGATTGGAAAGACAGGGGCTTTCAATCACCAACTTTTTGAGAACAGCATACATAGAGATAAGCCCAAACTTGATTTTTACCGGAAAAGTGACAGATTAAAATTGTTAGTCAATAACGTTTCAGCTGCGGTCAAAAAGTGGTGGGCAGATGCAAAAGGCTCGGTGGGTTCCATGTCACCCGTGGGCTTAGGGTTGGTGACCCCTGATTAAGTCTAATATGCTGGTGATGGGGACGTTGGGGTTAGAACTACAGCAGGGTATACTGATAGTTTGTTTTCCTAATTAGTTCTCCAATCTCCCTCCACCCAAATATGGATAGATACATAACAAATTATTTCCTTCATACCCCACTCTATTAGCACAGTTATGTATGTGAATAGGCCTAGATCAAATGGGGACTCCACAAAGGTGAAAAACAATATTCTTGCAACTTAATTATTAGAGGTGATAGGTGATTAATGTTGAAGAATTTTACGTGGGATGGTAATTTTATTAATAATAATAATGTATCGTATTACTATGAATGTTAATATATAATCTTAGAATAATTTTGTCCTCCTATAGTTTTGAAGTTATTGACGATTGGGTTTGTTCTAGTAAAATTGTTATTATGTTATTTAACTAATTATTATTGTTCTTTTAGAAATACTTATGATCCATTTAAATATTATAAATCTGTTTGATTTCTTGGTTTAGTATGATTTATACCTTTAGTAAGAACTTACTCAATATTTAGTTTTATCAACCTTTATATGATGGGCTACTCGTAATTAAATTAGCAGATTCCGGTTTATTAAAAACTTATGTACAAAATATATTTATTTGGAATTATTTAAATTATCTGGATTAGACATTTCTATCAAGATAATGATTTAAAATTTATTGGTAGGGTTTTAAGGTATTTGGATTTTCAAAAGATGAATTTAATTCAGCAAAGTTAATAGTATTTATTTTTTGTAGAAACTATTATTGATTATTTAAAAATATATGAGGGTCTAGCTTCTATATATAATTAATTATTTATAAATTATTATAGATAATCTTAAATATGGTCCAATCGGTCGAAAACAAGCTGCTTAGGAAGATATTGGGTCCAAAACGGGATGAAGATTCTGGGGAGTGGAGGAGGTTACATAATAATAAGTTACATACCCTGGACTCAACACAGTTTAATAAAATCTTGCAGATTACCGGAGGCATGACATACAGTGCAAATGGGAGAATCTAGAACCTTGTTTATGGTACCAACTGGCAAACCCAATGGTAAGAAATCATTGAGAAGACCTAAATTCAGATGGGAGTATAGCATTAGAATGAACCTGAAAGAGTTAGGGTGTAATGAGGTAGACTGGATAGAACTACATAGTTCAAGATAGGGTTAGGTGGCGTACTTTTATAAGTGTGGCGATCAACTTTGGAGTTCCAAACGTCATAAAGTCAATCGAGTCGAGGGTTTTATAATTGATAATTATTGAGAGTTAGGTTTATTTAGTATTCCAACTTTAAATAAAACTGAAACAAACCCAACCTTACAAAACTAGAATTCATCTCAATACCATATAAACTCAATATACTCCTACTTATTCATAGATATATATTTTTGAATAGTTTAAATTTAAAATAAAAAATATATATCGATTTGTTCTATCATTTGAAAATACCTTTTAGCAACGGAATATTTCAATTCAGCATATTTTACTTTTTGTGACATTAAATTGTTCATATAAACTGTTTCTATATAATGAAAGCACTATATAAAGTTTATTTTCCCTAGACTATAAAAAGTTTAATATAATGATAGATTTTATCCTTGATGATCACCATCTTCTGCAAATCTACTTTAACGCCTCGTCATCTTTTTTTTTTTTAAACATCACATAGACCAGGCTTGTGGCAAATTATTTCTAGACAGAGTATATGCATGTATTTATGTTCGCCAATCTTTTTAACACCGAATCTTTTAACTTAATTACATAAACAGTTTGTAATCTATTATTTCTAGGATGTTTGCATGGCACATGGCTTAGCGTTAAAGTCTGGAGAAAGGAAATGGATGAAAGTTCGTGGCATAGAGGAATATAATCATTCATATATATTAACATATATAACATATGATATATATTAACATATAGCCCACTTCAGTGGCTGAATGGTCTAAGACGTCACTCTCATGTTAGGTTAGCTTGCTGGTGACGGTAATATCGAGCCTCGAATCCCTGTCCAGTTTACTAAGGAGGCTTTTCATAAATGGCTCCCATCTCTCCATCCACGCTAATGCGGGTAGATTACATCTAAAATGCTTCCTTTCTCATTCGTATCCCATTTATATTAATATATATATTATATGAACGTAGGACAAATATAGAGAGAGTATATTAGAGTTGATACACTAAGTCAAAAGTAACGGATTCGATTCCCGTGTCTATATGTAGTTTTGATAATATTTATAATAAAAATACGTGTTTTACAATCAAACAGATTCCAAGCCAAAGATAAATGAAGTAAAAAAATAAAAGAAACAGTAACCAAATAAATTTAGCCTTAAATTTGAAACTTAAACCCAACTAGTCCGGGTAAATTTTGCAATGACAGTTCGCAATGGAAATATTTCTTTTATGGTAATATAAATTGTAAATTCAAATAATCCAAGTGGATTTTTTCTAATTCAAAGTTTTTAGGCACATTCTTTGTATGTGTGAAGGCTTTCATGAAAAAATTATTTGCTGAAAATTGTGTCCGTAGAATTTTGAGAATAATTTCTAGGTCTTGACAAGATTCACCTGGTGAAACGATAAGCCCACTTGCTTTATGGTGTTTAACAATATATGCTTTACTATTCTAGCGCCTTTAAGACCCTTTTCCTATAGGCAGAACAAAAAGCCGCAGGGAGAAAATACAGCTAAAGTAGTTACTGCGTTTTGTTTGGAACCAAACCAAGTATTTTTCTTAGCACATCTTACTACTCGTTCGGTGTACATGCTACCAAGTCAATTGTCGGTCAGGAGAACTAGTTTTTCATCCAACGTCAATCAGACACTAAACACTAGCTTTTGTGTAACACTGATATAAAACTATCTTCTCACATTGGAATGAATATTATTTTAGAGCGTACTTATTTTACTGTCAAATGTAAATCGACTACAGCTCCATTAAAATAAATACCCTCAATACCAATGAATCAAAAATTAAGAATTATAGATCTATAGTAGGATTTTGGTAAAAAGAAAACTTTAAATAATACAATCACATATTTTAGTGATTTACAATGATAAAGTTTAACTAATATATTGAGATTATTATTTAATATGTATTAATAATATCTACCAAAATTGATGGCTGAAGATTGTATAGGTTGACATAAAATTTATGAGAGTAGAATTATTGGAATTTATGTGTCGGATTAGGTTCTTCCTATAAAAATTGGACTATATTCAAGTTTCTAAAAGCCTGTGAGATTTGAAATCAATAAAGTTCACATGAGTAAAAAAAAAATGTTTGTAGGAAGCAATATGAGGATAAAAAAAGACTGGAGATAAAAACCGCGAAGAAGAGTAAAAACGCATTTGGGAGAGGACAGGTTTAAAGCATGGGTGACCAACCCATGGCGTGGGAAACTCATAAGGTTGATACTTCTTGCTTCTTTGACGACCAAACCAAACATCGATGGACACGTGAATACCAAATATATCTAAAAACCTTACTAAGAACAGATATAGTCTTATATTTGGTTTTAAGTTTTATTTATATTAAAAACTAGTTGTAATTTCTTCTGGGACTTTGTTTTTTGTATTAACTTTTATCAATAAGAGATAGTTATACAATTACGTATTATGTTACTCTTATACATTTTTTATCAGTGTTGCTTTTAAAATAAATCTTAAATTATTTCTGGAATGTGTATTCTATACCCTTGTAATTATGTATTCCCTTTACTATTTATTATATTTAATTTTGTTTTCATTATAGTTGTTTTTTGCTTTTAATATGTTACCAAAAGTTAATAAAAATACCCCACTCTCCCTACCTCCCTCAATACTAAAATTATATTAAGTTTAAAAAAAAATAGGTTAATAAAATTTATTTTTATTTTCTCAGGGTAGTGGCTGTAGAGTAAGGTCAGAGTAGCGTTTTTGCGGTTGGAGGAGGGGGTTTGGTCACGCTCATGTTAATCAGAGTAATTAGTGGCATGCCAGAGAAAAGGGTTGGCCACCCCTGCTTCAGAGGCCCACACAGGGAGAGAGTTTGCACCTCTCTGATGTCTCTTACATTCAGTTCTTATCTGCAGCTGACTGTCTCAACCATTACCCCAGACTAGCTGGCACGATGACGACTCATAGATACGACGACTACCAAAGTTGAAACTAGCAAGCGAAACTTGTACCCAGGGCCTGCCTGAGCTAATCAACTTTGTGGCGGCTGGAAAAAGAACTACCCCCTCCTCCCCTCACCACTCTTCCAACCATACGTGGAAATAGAGATACTGAGTCTTCTCTTGTGCGTGCGTGTGTGTGCGTGTGTGTGTGTGTGTCGGCAATCTAGCGAAACGTTCACGCTATATATAATATGCCACATATTTACTTCACATATGTGTAACTCATAAGAGTGGAAGGAAGGTCACAGATTCAAAGAGATTTTGTGATACGCTTTTTCTAAGAACGGTTTTGTTTGAAAGAAAATAAACCACAAAAAACAACTATATTTTAATCTAGAGGGAAATCAGCCATTATGTGGTCTGGTGGAAGAATTTCTCGGGAGGGTTGATGGTTTTAGATTTTCTAGGCATCTTATGAAGACTAAATTAGTCTAGTGACTAACAGAACATATTTATTTTGTAATGGAAGGAACCTATAAGTTCTCAAACTCGTGTATGTTTGCTTTTGAAATTAATTTGAATTTATGGTGTTAGTATGATTGAATAGCTCAGTGACAATATTGGATAAACATAATATAACCATGAAACGGTTTAATATAGATTTTTCAAAAAATTTGGTGTAGAAAAATTTGCCTTAATTTGCGTCCAAGGGAATGCGAGCAGTAGTCTATATTTTTTAAAGATTACTAACAAAATTTTTTTTAGGCCAAGATAAAATAAAATATTACTTTGGTAGATACATTTATTTCAATTTCCTAAATATTGTTAACTAAACAGTCTTAGAAAATGTATAATAGTAATTTTGTAATAAATTGGCTAAGACTTTTCTCTTCGTTTAAATGTTTCTAAGAAAATTCTGCTATGCTCAAAAAATAAATATTTAGAACTGTTGAAACTATTAGACCTGTATGCAAAAAACTAAACTAAACGCATCAATAGAAGTTCATTGTTATTAAAACTCGAAATGCATTAGTTCCTTCCATCTCCCCTTATTTTATTATAAAACATTATGATAAAAAAAAAACAGATAAAATAAAACCGACATACCGTTGTGCCCTTTTTACGAAAACAGCTCAGAAATAACGCTGGGATGGGGATAATTTTTACTAGGGAAATTACGTGAGCTTTGGGCGCCAGGTGTGGGTAGGTAATGCTGTAGAATTTTAGTTGGTGACACTGCCTCCAACACATGTGGTCCAGGATATACACACACACATGCCACAAAGCACGCCTAGTTGACACCGCAATGACATACAGCTGACACGCTTGTTTGCGTGTTTTTATTTCTCTTATTTACGGTTTCGAAATTTATAGGGCTGTAAAACAATCAAGGGGTGGAGAGCAAGGGGCTAAAAAAAAAAAAAAGTCAAACGCGTTAAAATGCAAAGGAAAATAAGGGGAGAAATCGTAACGTTAGTATCGCTAAGCATTGCTATGAGTGTTTGCCTTTTAGCCGTTATGATCGTTAAATTCATATTGCTATTATTTTTAGGGTTTAATACGCTTCACATTGGGTCTTTATTTCGATCCACCTTTTTTTTCTCATGGCTTATTACTGTTGTATTGAAACAATGTTTTCTTATGTTGTTTAATGTTGGTTGTCAAGCTGCAAAGACGTAGCTGTTTATTAGGCTGAATATGAATTTCACTTACGAAGCTGTAAATGTTGTATTCCCTTTTATAAAATTAGTTTTATGATTTTCAAGAAATTACTTATTCATCATGAATAACTTGTCTCGATCCATTTCTTTATTTTCTATCTATTTCTGTAAACCTACTGTATAAACAGTGTTATTTGTTTTTTTAGTAATAAATCACACTGTCAAATTTACTATCAATAATCAAATGGAAAATCGGATAATGTCATAAAATTTGACTTTTTACAGTCATAATGTAGACGTTGGATTTGCTATGGCAATATGGGTTTTCTCTTTATTTTATTATCACGCTTAGCACGGCTATAACAATTTTAACCAACACTATTTTATCGCACACGTGAACAATGGCGTCAAACTCGTACTTATCTATTTTATTATTATTAGCACCGCGTCTTACTACCCATTCGGGTTATACGCACTTACGCTAATGTGTAATGGTAGGGTGATTGTGGGATGAAAAGAAGGACCTTCAGTTAAAGGGAATCCGAACCACGGTGGAGGCCTGACATTCCCCACATTCACAAGATGTCTTGTCAGAGGTGAAGGAAGGTTTTGGTAATCAGATAAATCTTTGCCGGGACCGAGGATTGAACCCCGGCCGCCAGCACAGAAGTCTGACACCTTACCACTAGACCACCAGGTCACCTTAATCTATTTTGTCTATTTGTTCGAATCATAAGTGAACTGAATTTTTATTTGTTTATACTAATTTTTAATATTACCTGTACAGAGTCAAATGTTGTAGCAGTAGATAATTCGTATTAGTTTATAAATATGTATTTTCATAAACTAGAAAATATTATTTAATGATTCTACCAGTGGGATAGGAAATCAGTAATGTTTGTGTAGGAAAATCCGTAAAATATGTAGCCAGGAATATGCCACATTTTAGTGACTTTCAAAACAATGTTTGTGGTTGAAAGCGATCTCCCTTTAGACATTAAGGTTTAAATAGCCATGGTAAAAGGTAGGCCTAAATAATACTCTCTCACTGTTTTATAGCAATTTAAAAATATTTATCCGTCGCCTTACAACGTCAAACATGCAATATACGTGGCACTTCTGTGTGGTGGGTTGCATAATATTTGTCCTAAGACAAGAAGTTTTTCTACTACTTTTTCTGCAGTGAAGATGATGAATAATATACAAGTCACGTTTGATAACGCCTCATTGTAAATCTATATATTTATAAAGAGTGGTTATAGGCCTATAAGTTTTTATCTATTCATCCATATATTTTAATGTTAGATACATGTAAATAAATGTAAATAATCAAAAAATATGTATAAATCTACAAACATATTTTTGTAATTTTAATTCTCTTAAACCAAACAATAATTACAATTCAACTTCACACCCCATTTAAAGAAAGATAATTTTGATGAGCATCATTTGAAAAGCTTGTTCAAAATAGAAATACTCGTAAATTTGATAATAAAAGCTAGTTTTTTTAATGAGATAAAAAAAATTATATTTAAACATACAAAATATGAATGCTTATGTCTTTGTTTTGCTTTAGGTTAAATAAAAATAAAACGTTTCCCTACTTTGAACGGACCAATCCGTTAAGCTCTAACCTCACGGTAGCAAACTCTGCATTTTTTGAGGGAGGAAAACATGGATGAGACACGAAAGAAAAGAGATTATGTAGATTCTTGAAAGCTCGAGTTGGTGTCGAAACCACGTGAGCAATCAGTTTCCGAGATGTGACGACAGTTTTCTCTGGATCCCTTTCTCTACCCCCCTCCTCCCTTTTTTTTTCATACCTCCTCACCCCCCTTCCCCCATCCCAAGAGATTTTGGCATCGGATGCGTTTACATTTCGCTTCCCTCGAAATAAAAAAAAAAAGGATCACCAGAGGTGATCAGTTCTGTTGATCAATACTACTTCTCTTTGTTCTTTTAAATATAGCTTGTGTTTAGATATCAAGAGTCTCCCCCCCCCCCCACAAAAAAAAAACCTTTACGGAATACATTATTGTATAAACCTAAATTTAATATTTACTATATAGTTAGTTTTAAACAGGTAGCCACTACCCTAATATGGAATAAGTCTGGTAGAGGCACCAGTATCTATCTAACTAGATTGCCAAAGACTAGGATTTCTGGGCTCTAATCCCATCCAGGTGTTTATTTCTCCAAAATTGTCTCCCATTCTATCCTTACGAGAGTAAGGGTACACATCCTCAAAATCATCATACTTTTCTTAGCTATAACCCTTTAATATAAAAATAGAGAGAGTCCCAATATGCGGGAAACGTGGTTAAGAAATCAACAGAAAACTATATATTTTTAAAAAATCATAGTTGATATACGTAAAACATAGTAAAAAATGGCATTTATTTTCTAATAAAGAAATAGTCATATGCGTTTAATCGATCTTGTTATTTTGAAATTTAATAATTCTTGTTGTGCTAGTAAGAATATACGACAATTCCGGTCAGCGACAATTCCTGTCAAGGGAAAATGTGCAACGTTTCGGTCAATTGATTTAAATTTGATTTCCAAAGTCATTATTTTCTTAAGGCTGTGGATATTGTTGCAGGTTATGCAGATAAGCATGAAAACATATTTACAAAAAATTTGAAAACCAAATGCTTCTCAAGCATGATATTTATAGTGTCCTGGAAGATTTACAATATATTTAAATGACAATAGACTATCTGGCACAGAAGGCAGGTACAAGGAACGAGAAGGGTGATCCATGAACTACGAAGAAGTAGTTTTGGATTAGGAAATTCTGAATATGAGTGATGGAAGCAGTTTTCTTTTAGCACATGAAAGAATGTAAGACAGGATCATAGTTTTAGCTAAAAGAAAAGGAAGAGGATGCCTAAAATATTGAAAGTATATCTTTAAAGATGGTACTTTTCGAAGCTGTAGCAAACAGTTCAGCCAGAAATACTCGGTCCACGCAGTCTTGGAAGCAACGAGGCAAAAACTAATTTGGTACCTGCTCTGTTTGCACTACTGCCAGACAAAAAGTAGGATACATAGGCCTACGTGCGTTTGTTTTGATTGATAATTAACTATATTCCTGAATGGGACCCACATGAAGCTAATATGGACTTCAAATAAGAGGCCATATTAGCTCTGAAACAGGTGTTTCCTTCTGTTGAAATCAATGGCTGCTACTTTCACCTAAAAATGTTTATGGAGAAAGGTGCAAGAGTTAGGTATGACTAAATACTACATGAAAGACGATAAAATAAGGCTCAATATTAGAATGTGTACATCGCTATCGTTCCTCAAACCTGAAGATGTGGGGGATGGTTGCTGATTCATAGCGAGGCTCCTCAAAACGAGAAGCTGCAATCATTACGTGACTATTTCATATAGCAATGGCTAGGAAATTCGCAAATAGCTGTCGGAAGTCTGTAGCTGCTACCAAAGACGTCACAGGACGAACAACGCGGTTGAAGGCTGGAACCATAAAATAAACAACTGTATTGGGAGGCCTAGACTAAATTTGAAAAATTTCTTACTATCCTCACGTCTGAGGCCGAAAATTGTAATCAAAGGTATCCAGCAGGGAGATGAACCTGTAGGTGAAGAATAGGGGAAATGTAATGTGAAACTTGATTAAAGGATTGACAGAAATCTCAAGAATTGCGAGGAAACGAGAGATATGAAGACATTATTGAAGGCCACATACAGAAACTGGATTGACACGCTGAGATTGATTAAACATTTTAAAGCAAAACCAATCTAGTATTATTCTATTTAACTACAAAGAAAAAAACTTTTGAATATTTAAAATAGTACAAAAATTAAAAAAACTAGGTTATAATATATTATTGACAAAGAAAAAATTATGATTTTAAACACGCTGAAGTAATCTGATCTTTTATGAAAGTTATTATTACATTTACAGTTCTAAGCCTAGAGAAATTGTGAAGGAAATCAAAAACATAACAAGCCCCACTCCTCCTGAAAAAATTCAGACTGCAATTGTGAGTGATCGTAACTGTCACTCCCTTACTTACAGGTTTCTGATTTGCTTATTTGTATCTCTTGAACGGAATTACCGTTAACCGGAATTGTCATTGACGGAAATTGTCTGACAATGCTAGTAATCTTCAAATGTAGTATAAATACGTATGCCTTTTAGAATTACAGATATAAACATAGATTTTAAAGATTTTTGTAAAACAAATTAGCTGCTTCTATAAATTTTTTAAATTTTAGTTGAAAATTGTTTACTTCCAATCATTTCAAAACGATGCCAAAGTTGCAAGATTAAAGACACTACCATTATTTTTTAGCGTACCATAGGAATAGTGATAACTTTTCCTGTTTTTTCTATCCTATGCTTACTACTTCTCCGGGCTATCCACATAATCACAATAATGAGGTAGGAGTTATAAAAGTGGAATTTAGAAGAAATATACCTGTATTAGCGTGAAGGGCGAGTGAAAAACTATTTGTGGAAAACCACCCTCAGTAAACTCTTTATGGATTTAAACCCCGACCTCCCCATCACCGGCAAGCCAGACCAGTCTATTTTATTCTGGTGCGAATAATATAGTTTTATGATATTCATGTGTAGTCGAAACAAGGGTGTGACGTGTTGATACATATATGAAAAACAGGGGGTTTGGCGTGACAGAGAAATGTCAGAAATAAGTCTGGAGCATTTTAAAAAGCGATTGTAATTTTCAGGCATGTTTTCGATAAGACCCAAAATATGAAATGAAATTGATTAGTTTTATCTCTCATTCGTGCGAGCTTGCATGCTACATACATCCTTAGCCTAATAGTTATGCGAAAGAAAAATAACTTTAATGAAAACAGTAAAGATTATTAGGTCTGAGAAACTTGGAAAAAATCAGGAAATTTCCAAAGTTCTAAAGCTAATAAGCTCTGTTGTGTAAAACTACATTAAAAAAAATCTAGATAATACTTTTGTTTAACAATTTGTATTTAAAAAATAGAATATCCTATTTCCATCAAGTATGAAGTGTAAGGGTGCGCCTTCTCCATTTGAATTATTTTTAGCATTTTATTTGTTGTGAAAAATTACTGTTATTTATGAAACTAACCGTTTACGGTTCTAGTCTAGGGACCTTTTCTAGTATTTTCATTGTTTCATAAAAGTTATTCACACGTTTATTGATGTTTTATGAATTTAGGGCGGAAATAAACTTAAATATAAACATTGTAGTGGTCGATATAATTACGAAAATGACGTTAAAAGTTTCAAATAGGATTCTTTGCACAACTATGAATTAATTTAAGTTTCAGAAATAATAACAATTTTCCCATGAAATAATTAATATGTTAAAGATAAAATTAAAATTAAAAGTGTTAGGTGCATCCTTAACAATAAAATATACCTACATATTTTGTCATGTATTAGATAGTATGAATTTTAAAAATACACATAATATGTTCAATAAGTCTTTATTTTGGTTTCCGGTCTAAAAACATCGTTGCCAGGTGTATTTTCCTTGCAAAGACTAGACAAGAGTTGTCGTGCGACCGCTAATCCCTCTTTTGACAACTCGTGAAAGTAAATAAGCTTCTGACAGTGTGTACTCCAGTAAAGAAGACAAATGTGAAGTAGAAGTAGAGAAGGGGAGATTTTTCCGTGAGCTAACTCCCTCTATCCTCTCAAAGTCTTCTCTCTACACTAACCTCCCCATCCACCCTTTTTATTTTATTTTTTATTCTTCGTTAGGACAAACTTGCTGCACACCTCAAGTTTTCTGTTTTGCCCTTTCTTCAGTTACTGTACTTCTCAAATTTGAACTACGTAATGTAATACGGGGCTAGTGACAGTTTCCTTTAAGACTCTTTCTTTTCATAAAGAAGCTGAGCATTAATCAAAAAGAATTCTTTCATTTTACAAAATAATACAAATTTTAATGCCCTAAGAGTTGGTTGAAATGTTTCATTAAATATTTTTATTTTGTACCAAATTGTGAAACATCAATTGAGAAATTTGGAAAATATTTCGATATTTATATTGATATTTTAGTTACTATAAAAATTGTGATTAATAATGTATTCTTAAATTGAAAACATTTTTCATTTCAATCTTACCATTTGTTTGACACACAAATGTGCTAATAATGTAATATGTATATTTAGATCGTTAGAATCAACTTTTTCTAGAATTCAAAACTTTATTTTACATACAAACCTCAAATATTGATATTGAATCTCAACTCATATATGATAAATCTGAAAATCTGAGTTGCTAACTTTTCCACACTAGTGTGAATTTTTTCTTCAGTTTTGATTTTGTTGATATAAATTCGTGGGTTTTTAGTAAAATATAAAATTTAACTCAGCCTAAATTATTACATTGTGGTGTGGATAGGAAAAATAAAAAATGCCACACACTCTTTTCCTGAAACCCCTTTTGTCAAACGAGCAAAATCAATCATGGCTATTCCTGGGGTAAAAAATTCAAGAAGTAAACTAGTACACCTTTCGGATCTCTGTGTGAAGACTATTTCAAGGGATGTGATCAATAAAGAACAGTGATAAAATAAAACTTCTCCTTTCAGAATAAGAATATGGAATGTAAGGACAGTGAGAAGGGCTGAAAAAGTGGAAAATTTTAAAATGGAAAGTCGTTGTGTGAAGATTTTGAGTTCAAGTTAATACCTATAGAAAGATCAAGGGGAAATAGGTTCTGATAATTACACATGGCTCTATTTAGATGGAAATAGTGCAGAAAAAGGAGTGTTAATTGTGATGAAAAATGAAGTGGTTAAAAGTGTTAATAAATTTATGAGTTATTGTGATATTGTTTGTTAAATTAAACGCCGAATTAGTGGATATTTTGATTGTAAAAATGTACTTGGAATCAACCGACCATGATAATGTTGAGGTAGAAGATATATATGATGAAATTGAAGTAATCCTTCAAAATGAGGGAAGAGAGAAAGTTAACACTTTTCTCATGAGTGATTGGAACATTGTGGTTGGCGAATGATGAGGACCAAATCTAGTGGGGAAGATAAATAACAGAGGGCAGATGCTCATCGAATTCTGTTAGTGGATGACATTGTGGTGACAGACACCTGGTTTAAGGAACGGAAAACCAAACTATACTCATGGAAGAGCCCAGGAGACATAAGAAGATAACAAATAGATTGCATCCTTATCAAACAGTGATTTAAGAATGAAGTGAAGGATGTGAAGACTTTGCCATGTGCTGATATCGATTCGGATCATATCTTCTGGTGGCGTACATTGAAACAAAAATGGGGGAGGTTCAATAAGATAAGCTCGATAAAACGGAAGGGATTTAGAAAAATTAAGAAACAGGAGGGAAGGTGTGAGAAACTCAATAGGACCAAAGTTAATTGAGGATACATAAGAGTTTGAGTGCGGAAGATAAGTGGAGTAGTATTAAGAAGGTTTTAAAAGGTTATAAATTAAAAAGTTGGAAAATATGGTAGGACTGCACGAAAACCCTGGGTAGCAACAAAAATACTTCAGAAAATGGAATAAAGTGGGAAATAAAGAAAAGTCAATAAATAATAATGTATGAGGCTAGACAAATACGTAAAGCGAGAAACGGACAAATCGAGGAAATTATATATAGAGAAATCATTCGATGAAATTATCGAACTGCAAAGAAAAGGAAGGTATGACCTCATGTACCAAAAAACAAAGAACCTGGGAGCGAAGGAAACCAAAGAGGTGCGAGCATTATAAATAGAAAACCCAAAGGTTCAGATGTTGACGAATCATAAAGAGGTTCTTATGGATGGATGTAGAAAAACTTTACCTAAAGGAAAATCGAGTAGGGAACCTGGAGATTGAAGCAGATGACGAGGTAGAGGAAGACGAAATAAGACCCGATATTTTAAAGAGTGAAGTTGAGATGGCCATAAAGAGTATGCGAAGAAGGGAAAGCTGCTGGAGATGACGACATACCAACTGACCTACTGAAGAAAATGATAAACAAAAGATAAATGGCTCCGAAAAAACTAATAACAAAACACGAGAATGTCCTAAGGACTTTATAGACATAACCATGGTAGCTTTAAAGAAAAATAAACAAGCCAAGTAATGCAGTGACCACAGGACCATCAGCCTAATCTCTCATGTGGGAAAGATCGTAGCAAGATCTCTCAACAGGCGATTTGAACAAAAAATAAAAAAGTTATGTAAGAAGACTGATTTTGATTCATAAAAAAACAGAGATTCCATCTGGATGCTGAGAATAATTTTAGAGTGTGCTGGAAGTCTAAGAAAAACTCTTCACTGGTTTCATCGACTGGCAAAAGGCGTTTGATAAAGTGAAGTGGAAGAAACTGATGGACATACTCAAATATTGGCATCATTTGGATGGACAGAAGGCTGATTGCAAACCTGTACCTGGAACAATGAGTGAAGGTGAGACTGAATTATAGATATCAAAAGCATAGAGATAGGAATAGATTATCTAGCGTTGATGGCCAAAAATAAAGAGAATATACAGGCAATGATGGACCGGCTGGTGGATATCAAACATTGAGATCAACATTGAGAATGCAAAGTGATGGTAATATCAAAAAATGAAGAGCCAATTAAAATCATAATTGGAGACCAGGAATTGGAAAAACAGAGAGCAGTTCAAGTACCTGGGAAGTCTGCCGACAAAGAAATGAAGTATTCAATAAAAAGAGGTTACTGCTGACTAGCAAGTTGAGTTTGTACTTGGGGAAGAAACTGATGAAATACTACATTTGGAATATCGTAAACTATGGGGCAGAAACTTCGACTCTTAGGAAGATAGAAAAGAAATACTAGGAGATCTTAAAAACACATGAACTATTTTTTTGGTAATATTTACCATTATTTCCCAAAGTATTTAGCATAATGCTTGATGCATTAACTTATATTAAAACTACCGCATTTCTTCACTTTTAAGACACCATTGATTCTAAGACGAACCTTAATAGTTTTAAACTACTGCAAAACAAACAAAAATTTATTCTAAGAAAATGAATCAAAATAAAACTCCTAAATACCCTGTACCTAAGAAAAAATTGTATTACAGAATTCAATTTACTAACAACAATACTATCTTATTAATTAGAATAGTAGTTATGTTATTCATCTCTTCCCTCTGAATCAATATCAGTCTGATTCTTCTGATATCTGCATCTAAATCACCAAATCAGAATTTTCTTCACATTACGAGTCCAATTCTTCTGAGCCGTATTTATCATCATTATCTATCATCATTGATCTAAAAATAACTGCGATTTTAAAACGCCATCGATTCTAAGACGCACCCCGTTCTAGAGAAGGTTAAACGGGGAATAAAGTGCGTCCTAGAATTGAAGAAATAAGTATATTTTCATACATCATAAATGTAGCTTAAGCCCTATTTAACTGATACGTACTAAATATATGGAGATAGTAAGAAATAAAGAGCAAATATTATTCGTTGAAAATTTTACCTTCTCTTACTATGAAAATCTTGAGTTACAAGTTTATGCAGTTTTCAATAGCATGGAATTCACGTTATAGAGAGAACATTTTTTTTAAATGTCGCTTGTTGAGTTTTATATGACGCAGCCCATTTCCTCCCTTTCTCTTCCATTCCACCCTCCAAATTCCTCCTCTTCGCAAACTAGCCGTCCCGTTCTCCGTGACAAATGTGTGTTCGTTATTGGCAGGTCCCACTAATCCGTGGTGACTAAAGAGAGGGGTGGTTGTAGGGTGAGAGATGGGTGAGCCACAGACAAGAGTATCCACTCGGAGTTTAGTTCTAAAGACGATGTGGCGTGTGGTTGGAACTCCCCTGAGACTCTACAAAAGGAACTACTTAGTCTCTTGTGTATGTGTGTGACTACTTAGTCTCATGTGTGTGTGTGTGTGGTGCGCTAGGCTACAATCCTTGTCTACACGATTGATTGTGGGGAAACAGACATTCTCTAACGAGTATCAAACCCAAACAGCTTACTACTACTACAACTCTTACATACATTTAGTTTTGCATCTATTTCACCTAGTAAGAGAGAGATCTATTAGTCTTGAATTAATTAAAATTATAGTATAGTTCATGAAAAACATAATGTATTGTAGTAAGGAAACGATCTATAATATAAACGTAGAATTCAATATAAAAAAAAGGTATAGTTGAAGTTTGGAAGTGTTACAAATTCGCAAAGGTCAACCTGAATAAACTTTACATTCAGTACAGATTGATTAAATTAAGATCTCATATATAACCATCATAACATAACAAAAGTAATATGTGGATTAGATTGAGCATAAATTGATTAAATTAAAGGAACAAATGAACATTCATTATAACATTAAAACAGCAAGATCATCTTAAATACAATACGTATACATATAACATATTAAAAATTAAAAATTAAAACATAATAGTTTAAGTCAAGTCTAGTTTATCAATTTACGCCATCTTCACTTAAACTAAACTTGACTTATTATGTTTTGAAAAACTAATCATATCTATATATATCTTTGTTCCTTTTTAAGGTTTGAGAACGTTGAACTTCACAAACCGAAGAACCAGATCAGAAAGAGATGGTGCAAAATATTTTGCTATAATCCAAAATTTGGGCCAAGACTCATAATACCTCATATCCTTCCCCTATTTTTTGTCAACGTTATTCTAATTTCATGCACATTATAAATTACCTTATTTTTAGAAGCTCTTGATACTTTACACGGCTATAAAAAAAACTGGGGGTTTGATATCACTTGAGATCAAACTTTTAGAGATTGAATTTTGAAACTCTGAAACTAGGATTGTTGAATATGTATGGTCCCATTTGTCAGAAATATATAAGGGTGACCACCCCATACATCCTTCCCCTACCCCCACCCAATAGACCACCCACACCGACGTTACCCTTAAATTAAACTACAAGGTTAGCTAAGACTGGCCAATTCGGTACGGTCCGTTGACTTTTTATTAGAACCACTCCGAACTTTTTCCCTTTTCAACAAATGAATGTGTAAAAGAAACCTTCACTCTTTCTTGGGTGTCCCCTTTATTCCTTGGACTTGGGAGAGCTTTGATCAAGCTCAGTAATGTCGAACAACAAATCGAATAAATATTTTAGAGTGAAATAAGAAACATCAATAATTTTTAGATAATGTACACATATATGAATAAATTAAATTTTAACCGATTAATTGGCCGAATAGTCTTAAGTCTTCACTCTTATGCTATATTTGCTTGCTGAAGATGGAGAGATCAGCGTTTGTATCCCGGTTGAGTGAACTGTGGGTTGTTTTACTTAAATGGTTTCTTTCTCTCCTTCCACGTGAATTCGGCCAGATTAGTGCTACCTCTAAAATGCTTCCTTCATCATAACTACCCAGATTGGAGTAATTATTATATATGTGTGTAACCTGAACAGGTAGTAAGATACGGCGATAGTGATCCAAACTAATAGTATTTGAAGCAAAGGAAAAAAACAAAAACAAAAATATTTAGAATGTTTTGGTGTACCTAAAACTAATTATTATGTGAGCAAGATGGGGTGCATTGATTCAACAAACTATAAACTTGAGGTTCATCTTTGAACTTTGATCGTGTACACAGATGGTTTTATTTCTCCCATAGGAAAACCACACTGCCCATTGAGATGAGGCCTGGTTTGGCTTTAAATAATTACATCTCTTTTAATCTTAACCTGCTAAAATTAGGATGTCAGTGATCAGCCTTGGGTTGAAAACATATCGCATGTAGATACTTCATTGTACAACTAAAGAGTGTTGTAGAGAGTTACGAGTTTATTCAATCGTTCTGTTTCATTGTCAAACTACATAACGAAACATTATTTCGAATGCTGTTGGATTTAAAATATTTGATATTCAATACTGACAAACTAGAAATCACACGTAGTGTAAAGATTATATTTTATACATCCCTTTCGACCAATTAATAGAGATAATCAGATCTAATCCAACTTAATAATGTTACTTTAAAAAATTAATTGACATTATATTTTGCGGTAAAAATCTGCATGGTACTTCTGTCTCTCTCTAGCAACCACCCAGGCAGAATCTTCTCCAAGGACGAAGGGGGAAAGACGAAGGACGATTCCTTCGTGTTATTGCCATATTCTAGAAGCAAAGTATTCGTAAACAACCCGGTGGGAAAACGAAGATAAGGACATTCTCTTATTAGTCACTGAGCAGCTAGCACCAGCGTCCATCGATAGGAAAGATTATTTTAAATTTATTAATCACCAAATCGGATTCAAGACTGTAACTATTCCCGTCTATCGTCGGTCACTAGATTAGATCAATCTTGATTCAATAATATTTTCAATAATATTTTAACCACCCGCCTCGGTGGCGTAGTTGGCTAACGCGCTTGTCTAGTTGAGCTTGACTGTGGAGGACGGGGAGATCGAGGTTTGAATCTCGGTCGGGTGAACTGGGGGTGGTTTTTCCTAAATGGTTTTCCACTCTCCGTCCCCACAAATGAGGGTTCACTTCATCTAATTCAACCTTCCCAATTCCTAAATCCATTAACGTAATTAGTACTTAAAGCGTATAACCCGAACGGGTAGTAAGACGTGGTGATAAATATTTTTAATATTTTAACCCTTCAAGTTCGCTAAGAAGTGTAAGAGCAGCGCGTGTGATATCATACCGTGAATTCGCCATGTTCAACACATCAATGATTCTAAATAAATAAACCATTAAATATATCATTATCATTATTAGCTCCGCGTCTTACTACCCATTCGGGTTATACGCACTTACGCTAATGTGTAATGGTAGGGTGATTGTGAGATGAAATGAAGGACCTACAGTTTAACGTGGAATCCGAACCACGGTGAAGGCCTGGCATTCTTCACATTCACAAGATGTCTTGTCAGAGGTGAAGGAAGGGTTTGGAAATCAGATAAATCTGTGCCGGGACCGAGGATTGAACCCCGGCCGCCAGCATAGAAGTCTGACACCTTACCCTAGACCTCCAGGTCACCCTCATTAAATATACATAGGTGATTTTAAAATATAACCTGATAACAAATTACATCAATTGAATCAGTTTAATATCAAAACTTATGAAAAGGGAACAAAATCGATAGGCTGGTGCTAGCAACTTGAATGGTAACATTACAAATATGTTCCCCTCACGGGGCATGAACAGTGAAACATAATATTACAATAATCTACTATAAATGGTGTTCAAGATACTAAGTGTAAAAAAAAAATGCTGTAACATATTAAATGAATATGTTTTGTTTAAAATAAACCCCTCTCTTCCTATCCAACGTAATACATGTTTTCTACGAAATCCTCTTTCATCGCCTGACATTTCCCCTTCAAGTCATTTTCATTGTCCTTCTCTAATCCCCAATGTTCCCGTCCTTATTTGATATCTATTTTTTTTACTCCCTCCCCCGCAACGAGAAATCCCACGGTCGTAAACCAAACCACTTTCTTCCCCCCCTCCCACCTTTCTTCTCAATTTTGTTTCTTTGGGACTCCCTGTAGGCTGTACACACGAGGTTGTATACAATTTTTAGGTGTGTGTAATTTTCTTTTAGCCTCTAACTGAAGCCGGTATGGGAGTGATGCAGTCCTAGGAGACCTTGTTTTTTCAGTCCCCTCAATCCGGCCTCCAAATATCCCATCCTCCCTTGCGTTTCTACTTCCTTAACGTTACTGCCTGCCTCTACACTCCTCCCCTTCAACACTTCCCTCCGTTCTTTTCTAAGCGCCTTTTGTGGGTGAGCGAAATCCCACATTTTCCGACCTCTCCCCATCTCAAAATAAAGTGTTTTTCCCCCTTCCTGACGGAAACTTTTATATCTCTGTCCAGTGGATATGTACTTATTATTCTCTTCTATTTCATATCTTACTCACATATCTATTTACTTACAAATTTTTGATTTTCTTTTTAAATTGAGGAAAAGCCACTAAAATGTGAATATAGTTGATAGTCATCCTGTGTACAAAGCTTATTTCTTAAAGTGTAGAACGCAAATACATAGAATGATAATAGTTATTAATATAAATTAATTTAGACATCAAATAACTAAACTTCATTCATAAATGCTGTTAATAAATTTAAAAAAATGGGTAACCCACCTCAGTTGCGTAGTTAGATAACGCAATAGTTGAATTAGACTGCCGAGGTTGGGGAGATCAAGGTTTGAATCTCGGTCGGGTGAACTGGGGTGGTTTTCCCTAAATGGTTTTCCACTCTACCTCCACGCAAATGCGGGCTCACATCTAAATTCAACCTTCCCAATTCCTAACCCATTAGCGCAATTAGTACATAAGAGTACAACCCGAACGGGTAGTAAGATGTGGTACTGAATAACAATAAAAATGAGTCTTAAAAATGGAATTGCACCTATAAAGTTCACAATGTTCGGAAGCAAGATTGATACATTATTTTAAGATTTTTAAGGAATATCAAATCTTGTACTTTATAGCTTTTATATCTCAAAGAAACAAAAATATCATTCATTTTGGAGGCTTCTATATTTCTGTTTGGAAAAACCAAAACTAGTCAGCCAAGATTTCCATGATTTCAAAGCTTTTCCTCGAGTGAGATTTAGACGAATCACAAGAGACAAGATAGGGTAGGTTTTTAAAAGAGGACTCCGAGCTAATACATAAGAATTTCCCACGGGGAATGGACAGTCCGTCTGGGAAGGATACATAAAGTAAAAACACAAGAAGGGAAGGGGAAAAAAATGGTGGTCTTATTTGGCAACATCCCTTCGACCTTTCCACTAGAGTGGGACCTCTGGCCCTTCTTAGTTCCATATTTCTCCTTCTGCCTTTTTCTGTCCGTCGCAAAGGTGTCTGGGAGATGGGGAGACAGTGAGAGAAAAAAAAAACACACAACACAAAGAGTGTCCTTCGAGTGACCAAAGAAGTATCCTTGGAGTGATGAGAGTAGGAAGGAAAGGGATTGGTGAAAAAATGAGGGGGATGAGGACGCCGAGAGCAGATCGACGTCGCCGTGGTGGCGTCTGGACGTTGGGCGGGAGGTATCACACACGTGTCTCTCACACGGCGTCAGTCATAGGGAGCTTCTCGCTCTCTTGCTCAATTCCATCCCTCTTAAAATATTCAGCAGGCTGTGAAATCACTTATTCATGCACTCGAATGTGTCTCCAGTGACCCATCATTTCCTCACGTCACCACTTTCACCGTTTTAGTAAAACAACGTATCTACCACAACACCTCCGAGGGAAAAATTTATATTTGTTTCACTTGTTTCATAATAATGTAGATTATTTATGAAATAATCTTTAACCATTTTACCAAAATCGTTAAAAATATAATCTGGGTATGATTTTTTTTTTAATTTTCACTTAATCGGGTTTTACTGTTTAAATAAAACCAAGCCAACGTAAACATTGTATTAAATATTAAGAGGCTGTTCCAATTGAATCAGACCTATCCACGATCCAATTTCTAAAAAAATAGTTTTATCTGTCATCAATAAATGTTACTAGATCTACTCTACGTATTCATACGTCAAGTTATGGGAGATGTAGCTTTCACTTTTGGTATATATAATCAACACCTAATTATATTAATGTTGAAAAAAAAATTTTTAGTATTTTTTAAAAGGCTTTTACTATGATAATAGGCTTAGCACGCATCTGGAAAACGCGAGGAACCAGGAAAAACCCAAGGAACCAGTTTATGTTCTTGAAAAATAAACCCAGGAAAACATAGGGAGTTTCACAAGCTAAAAGAATAATATGTAATATTTGTGATTTGTTGAAGTTACACTTCATATTTTAAATAATAGGCCTTTGCAATAGAAGAAAAAGAAAACTGAAAACTAGAGATGGGACGATACCGGTTTTTCGATTATGATTCTCGATTCTTACTTAAATAGGCCTGAAATTAAGTGGGAACGGACATATTTATGTTAATAAAAACCAATATGGCTGTCATGATAGCTAAACCTTTTTTTTTACCAATTCGATTTTTTTCTGGAAATTTCGGAAATGTTATTAAGAATTAATTAGACTTTTAAAACGTTTTTGCCTGTACAAATTAGTCTCATGATTTTAATTTTGGCTTTAAAATTTTGAAACAAAACTTTACTTGTATTATTATTAGACCCTATTATTATTTAAATTGTGACAGTAAATTTGAAAATGAGTAATCGTTATACATTTCTTAACGTTGGTATTTGTTAATATGAAGGTTTATTGTGTTTTTTCTGGATTACATTATGCTACCACGGTTAATATGTTTACATATTGAAGCAAAACATCAGTTTGTAGGTTTTCATATCTAATCAATGCCTTTATAAGTTTTACTATACAAATATATGGAATAATTAGCCAAAAAGTGAGTTACAAACGGCCTTTAATATTTTATATTCATTAATCTCTTAATAAAACATTCACGATAATTTGCACGTATCTTTAAGAATCAAGGCATCAAAAATTGAGGTATTTTCTCCATTTTAGTTTACATGACATTAAATACTTGAAAGTAGATCTAGTAATCTTTCTAGCTACCAACAAGCTAGACTGTAGTTAGAATTGTGTTCATTGAGCTAGGACCGAAATACACCACAAACTTGTCAGGAAATTAGTTTCTTTTTAGTTCAGGTTAAGTCACGGAACCGAGTTCTAAAGTCAATACTAAGATAAGGTGACCTAGTGGTCTAGGGGTAAGGTGTCAGTCTTCTGTGCTGGTGGCCGGGGTTCAATCCTCGGTCCCGGCACAGATTTATCTGATTACCAAACCCTTCCTTCACCTCTGACAAGACGTGTATTGATCACAACTTGTGAATGTGTGGAATGCCAGGTCTCCACCGTGGTTCGGATTCCACGTTAAACTGTAGGTCCTCCATCTCATCTCACAATCACCCTACCATTACACATTAGCGTAAGTGCGTATAACCCTAACGGGTAGTAAGACGCGGTGATAATAATAGTAATAGTAATAATAATAGTAATAGTTATGGTAATAATAATAATAATAATAAGATAAGTATCACACGGGTGTGTTAATGCGTTCAGACAGTGATTGTTCCTATTATCGTTGGTCCGAGGAAGAAAACCACGTGGAATTGGAACAGAGCGTAGCCCTATTACTCGTTATTAATTTGACGGCGGTATTATTCCCAGCTGTCGATACGAATACGAGAGAAACGCTCTTGAGCGCGTGTGGCAGCCACACTTTTCGAGAGGGACATAGAGGAAAGGGTAGACAGACAGAGAGAGCCTGATACAACAGAGGAAAATGAGACAGGGATTATTTATACATTAAAAGATAGTCATAAAGACTTGATAGGTTTATATAGAAAGCACGTGCTCATCCTCAAGTTCTTTGTTTGTACTAATTCATTCTACATTCTTTCAAATCCTCACGAGTTTTTGTCTTGTTTGTTTACTATAAGCGCGTTTTAGTCAAGTAGAATGGGATATAGCGAAGTATTCTAACTTAACTCTCGGAAAATTAAAAAAACCAGATCTTATAGAATTGATTTATCACTTATTGTAAAAATGGGACGACCATATTTCAGAGCAATAAGCTTCCGTTCCTTGGCTCAGTGTTAGCGTGGTTGGTCCTCTGGCGTGATTGACTATATAACCCTGAAGGTGACGGTACAAATTTCAATTGCATGCCTAATATTTGTATATCTATAAGTACTTTTCAATTATCTCTCTTTAGGTGACCAGGTGGTCGAGGGGTAAGGTGTCAGACTTCTGAGCTGGAGGTCCGGGGTTCAATCCTCGGTCCTGGCACAGATCTATCTGATTACCAAACGCTTCCTTCACCTCTGACAAGACGTGTATTAATCACAACTTGTGAGTGTGGGAAATGCCAGGCCTCCACCGTGGTTCGGATTCCACGTTAAACTGTAGGTCCTCCATTTAATCTCACAATCACCCTACCATTACACATTAGCGTAAGTGCGTATAACCCGAACGCGGTGCTAATAATAATAATTACTAATATCTCTCTAAATGGATGCTGATGTGTTTCCTTAAAATGTACCCACCCAGTCTTTTGTCTTAGACTAACCGGTCAAGAATTGAACCCCTACCCCTACATCTGAGACAAAACTCAAGCTCATATTAGCCCCCTAACCTAGCACAGAAAAAAACCTGAAAACGCGAATCGTTCTAAAAATAAAGGTAAAATGTTCTATCTCTTTAACCTAAATTTATTCATTGTTTATTTTACTTTCAACCGTTTTCCCTCTTCTCTCAATCACTGATTCTTCTTCCCGGTCTGGTCTCTCTTTTCACACACGCGTGCATTCACACCCGCCACGTGCGTCCACGGAATTCCACCAATGACTCCGAGCGTGCGAGGCTCATTTTCAAGATACCCACCACCCCCCTCACCCCTCACCCATCCACTCATCCAGCCCCTTTGAAAAAAATAATTCCTAAAGGTGGAGGGAGGATAAGAGTGGAATTTCAGCTATGCCTCGAGTCATGTGAGCGCGCGCATGCGCTGTGTCTCTGTCATAAGTGGCATAATTCTGTCACGCCCTCATTTATCATGAGGGTGGAGAGGTTTTTCAAGTCGGGTGAATGTGGTGTTGCGGAAAGAAATAGGACTAGTAATGAGACTGAAATACGATTTACTAAAGTTTTACGCATGTATCCTGTCTTGTTCAGGTTTCTGAAAGAAATATTACGATTTATTTACTGTCACGTCATTGTAAGGCCCACGTACATGGTTATATGATTGGCACGTAGATTTGCACACCCAAATTTCATGTATGATTTAGTGACCGTTTAAGGACGTTGAAAAAATTAATTATAAAAACAAATTCTTTTTTAGCTTAGCGTCTTACTACCCCTTTGGATTATACGCTTATGTACTAATTACGTTAATGGTTTTATAGATTAGGAAAGCTATATTTAGAGTAAGTGTACTCACATTTGCATAAAAGTAGATTTGGAAAACCATTTTGGAATAACCATCCCCAGGACACCAAACCGAGACTCGAATATCTATCCATCCCTTCATAGGAAGTCTAGTCTGTGAGACCAGCACGTTAGACCACGCGGCCACCGAAACATGTCAATCATTTGTAGAGAATATTTCAAATCTAATTAGTTTTTATTTTATGTTAAAATTTTAAATGCATGTACGTCCACAATTATAACATTAGTGAGAACACGCGTAACATATTACAAATAATATTTTTCTACCTAAGCTGAACCAATAAGATGCAAACATGTTAAAAGATTGGTAAATTTAAAATAACATGTCCATGCGGAATGTTATTATCTTTATTCTACTAAAGCGTAAATAATATACTATTTAAAATTATTTTAGATTTATCACATTAGATGAAACCTTATAACTGAAACATATAGCATTAGTTGATCAACTTAAATATAGAAACGTGCACCAGGTATTACTAACCGTGTTTGGCTTCTTGAACATTTACCTACCCTACCCTGAGGGTTCAACCAGACTGACAAGCGCGGACTGAGCGACTGCGTGGCCAGTCTGACAAGCGCGCGACTGAGCGATGCGTGGCCAGACTGACAAGCGCGCGACTGAGCGATGCGTGGCCAGACTGAAAAGCGCGTGACTGAGCGACTGCGTGGCCAGACTGACAAGCGCGGACTGAGCGATTGCATGGCCAGACTACAAGCGCGTGACTGAGTGACTGCGTGGCCAGACTGACAAGCGCGCGACTGAGTGATTGCGTGGCCAGACTGACAAGCGCGCGACTGAGTGATTGCGTGGCCAGACTGACAAGCGCGTGACTGAGCGATGCGTGACCAGACTGACGAATGCGCGACTGAGCGACTTGCGTGGCCAGACTGACAAACGCGTGACTGAGTGACTGCGTGGCCAGACTGACAAACGCGTGACTGAGTGATTGCGTGGCCAGACTGACAAGCGCGCGACTGAGTGATTGCGTGGCCAGACTGACAAGCGCGCGACTGAGCGACTTCAACTTCACTAGAATACTTTCACTTCTTATGACCACAATTTGTTTGGTTTTTGGTTTTTATTAAATTAATATAAATCATATAAAACATATTAAATTAAAAAAATTTTAGAACTGGCTTAGATACTTGAAATTTTTCTCCCTTCCCCATTCGTCCCCCAACACAGTATTTTATGGCTTCATATGTAATAATATTCATATGTCACCTCGCCCAGTTTCTTCACGTACTTGTAGGTACTTGGAAGGTTGCAAGCCACCATTGTAGAAAATTAACCTAAGAATGTTAATTTCTACCTTCATGCCATTCAATCCCTTCTCTTCGTTAGTTTAGTAAAATTCGCTTTAATCCAGTTAGTGTGTGTGTGAAATGACACTTATAAGATAGGCCAAGCCGAACCCCTTGGATTCTTCGCCATATAATCAATTTTGATATCACTGGTCGTGGAAATTGTTTAATGGAAGGGGGAGGGACAATTAACTTAAACTGATATTTGAAGCCAGAGGTTCTGAGGTACTTCACCGGTAGTTTTTTTTTTTTTAAACAATATGATGCCTCCCGCAGAAAGATTTTGAAATATGAATGCGTCTATAATCTACTTGAAATAGTCCTCGCCTTGACATTTGTTTGAAAAACGGATTCTTCTATAAACTATTTTGTGTTGGTTTATAATCGTAAGAGAAGGAGGATAACATTCCCCTTGAACCCTGACCCTAGTTCCACCCTCTATGACTAAAATCCCATCATAAAACACCTATTTCCATTGTGTGTGTGTTTTTTTAAATTCATTTATCGACCACCAGCTAAAATCATACTTCTTTGTCCTCACACTCACCGATGCGGGCAGTATTGTACTGTAGGTTCTGCCAGTGAGGACTTGTTGTTGCGCCTGGGGTAAATTTCTGCTCAGGTTATATCGTTCCTTGGTATATTTCTGTCTGTTAACTGGGCACGTGTGCTACTACTGCCATCTCTCAAGCACTCATTAATCAAACAACTAAAACAGATCGCGGAGAAGGTGGGTAGGGGGATATTTAGTCCGTAATTCCTCACTGATGAAGAGCGGCGTGTGTGGGACGCACCAACTGTCATGTGCACAAATCCAATATCAAGTGTTATTTATGTTTTCGTGTGGGTAGGAATCACCCGGTTGTTATTGACGCAAATTATTTTAATTCGTAATGACTACTTAATTTGATCTAATGCCACTTATTTTAAAAGTATAAAGCTAATAATTGTATTTAAGGTTTTGGGCATATATCTTAGCTAACTTTAAATTTATAATGAGGGTGGAAGTTAATTTTTGGTTACGGGGATAACCATTCTGGACAAATATCTCAATTAAAAATACATTTAGGCATGGGAATCTAGCCTGCGTACTGGGTTCAATTCCCGTACTCATTAGTAATTTTTAAACAATATTTAATGTATTTTTTTAAACAAAAACATGTTTACAAATAACATTCTGATACAGTATTATTCTATTATTCCAGGAAAGGGGTGGCGGAACGGGGTGAGGGGCGGGTTTACAGGGGGCATTGTCCCCTTGATAGAAGCAAAGGGGGCAAAACATTGATTTGCCACCTTTGCTTCTATCTAACATGTGCATCCCATTGTGGCATATATAATTAATGGAAAATCGAGAAAATATTTTAAATTTCAATTGTTTCTATACCAAAGCTAAGACAATTTGAATGAAGCCATAGCTGAATCATTGTTGTTTAAATTACGCGTTGACTCCTACTTGGCGCGTGGGCCGTGCAGAACGCTACAACGAAACTTTATCGCGCCAAAATCATAGTGACTGATCATGCTCCAAGAAGTTGGTTATAGACCTCTCTCATTTAATTAGGTGTGATTGTTTGTTGGTTAACTTGGTTTTTAACATAAAGCGAACGGCAAACTACGAAGTATTTATGTTAGAAGAGCTTCTGCTTGAGGTGTTATAACTATTACCATATTATGATTTATTGAATTTACATTTACCAATTCATTCACTTGCTAGGCGGGTTCATGTGTTTTGAGACTGATTCAATTTACCTGATGTTTGTTAGACACAGACCAACCAAAACATTTAACGGCCACGGTGGCGTAGTCGATCGCTTCAAATAATGTATTGTATATTCAACTACATAACTTTCTGTCAGGCCTAGTTTTTTTTATTAATTGCTACGTTTATCAGAACATGAGCTATTGACGGCTTAATCTAATTGGATAGGGATGAGGAAGACAGTTAGGAGGAAGTGACCCCGCATTTGCGTGGAGGTGGTTGAGTGAAGATGGAAAAATTTGCAACTTGTGGAAAACCACTCTCAGTTCGCCCGGCCGAGATTCGAACCTCGATCTCCCCTTAACACCACAGATACGGATGAGTAAATACTTAAGCCAATATGCTAAAACTGTATTATCATACAATAATAAAGCTATAGCGCTTAGTGCTAGGGGAGTGTTATTGGCAACAACAAAAAAAGTCTTTATACTACAATTTTTATTTTGCTCCCCCCGCCCTCTCCGGCTCTAAAATGTTCCACTGCCAGTGTGCCAGGTGCTTAATGTTCACTTTCTGAACCAACTGATCATATCGGCTTACGACTTACAAACAAAATTAAATGTATATAGACACAAATGCTTGCCCCTAAACGTTAATTCATCTATGTGAAAGAGGACATTTCAATTCCACTATTGATACATTTTTCAGTAATGCAAGGAACGTAATCTGCGATTTTTACTTCAGTAGTATCACTAAATTTAAAGGTTAGGGTTTCAGGATTATGGAATAATTAGTAAGCTCCCATCAAAAATTCAATTTTTCTAGCGAGTTTCCAAAATTTTACACTGTGTGCTTAGTGGCTCCTGATTATAACCATTATTTGTTCAAATCACCATGAAAACTATGATTTGTGTGTGATTGTATGTATACCAATATAATATATATATTTGACAAAAAAAAATCCCAGTTCTCTCTTAAGTAGTATGGTGCATCAAATAGATAAAGTGCTGAGATAAAGGGTAATTTTAAAGTTCTCATCAAGGTCTGAAGGGGGAAATTAAACACTCTGCTTGGAATTAAACACCAAACGCTCAACATTTATGTATAGTTGATTGCATTTGGTGGCGTTGTTTAACCATTAACTAGAAAGAACCCGCCTCGGTGGAGTAGTTGGCTAACGCGCTTGTCGTGTTAAGCTCGACTGCCGAGGACGGGGAGATCGAGGTTCGAATCTTGGTCGGATGAACTGGGAGTGTTTTTTCCTAAATGGTTTTCCACTCTCCCTCCACGCAAATGCGGGTTCACTTCCCTTAATTCAACCTTCCCTATTCCTAATCTATTAGCTTAATTAGTACTTAAAGCGTATAACCCGAACGGGTAGTAAGAAGCGGTGCTAAATAATAAAATAATAATAAAAACTAGAAAAACGATGGAGGCCTCATTCTATAGAACGTTTAATAATAAGAAAATTTTAATACATTTGTTCGCAATAATATGCATACATTCAATAGTTGTTATATATCAACAAAAAACAACAATTAAAACTTTTACTCAACTGTTTTAAGTTTAAAAATATTTTTTACTCATATTTATAAGTAATTCTGGGAATAATAAACGTACTTTTACATAATATTATGTAGTCTCCAGTATTAAGGTTGAATACCAGCATATAATTTTATAAACATCCACAGAAACTTTGAAAAACTTAAATTTGTATTTCAAAACAAAGTTTGCGCTTTCCTTCTCTCAGTATTTTAAGCGAAAAATGGGAAACAAACGATACCCTGTTTGGGCTTCCGCCTACTCTGTATTTCAAGAGAGATACTTAAAGAAACAAAAAAAAAAAACTTTGCAAATGGTTGCTGCTCTCAACATCACTAACTGTAAAAAAAAAAGTCTAGAGGAAATACAGATTTTTCTCGCCAATGGGCCGTGAATCCGGCCACTACTTTCTAGTTCTTGTTGATGCTGGAATAAAAAAAAAAACAGTGGAAAGTTGTTAAAATGTTAGTTTCCAGTCCGATGTCCATGAATGATGGTTCACAGGCGATTGATTTGGATATGATAGCACGCGCAATTTAGATGTTACTTGTTGATACTGATGCATTTATGCTGTTTGCCTTAGATTCTACAGCTTATAGCAAACTTTGAATCTACATATAGTATTAAAATAATATCTTAACTTTTATTTGAAAGATATTTGTATTTTAATGGTACACAAGACACAAAGATTTTAAAGGACGCAATACAAATGTAGGAATACGGGTTGACTAGAAAAAAAAAAACCTTTACGTTAAAGTTCGTTGTAAACTAACGCCAATTTTTTCAATAGTTATATTTTAGTTTGTTTATTATACCCCATCTTCAATCATTTGGAATAACTATCACGGTCACTGGATAGTTTCGCCATGACTTTTTTCACTTCACTTAAAAAAGTTTATTGTTAAATACTGAAACGCTTATTACGAATATTTAAGGAAGGTTGAGATTAAAAATAGAAATGGAACAAAACGTATCCACTGAAGAAATATTTGTGGCATAAAAACTGTAAAAAAAAAATACGGGTCTTAGCTCAAGTTCCCTTCATCTCAAATTCATATTATACTAGTGGACCCAACAGACGTTGTCCTGCTCGAACGTTGGCTTTTCGTTTGGGTGGCATAATTGATTTCTATAATAAAACAAACACTATGTGATCATCACAATTATAAATTCACATTGAACTCCAATTAGTGAGTTACACAAATATTACAAATTCAGGGTATGTCAAGACAACATACAAAATGTCAAATTACTTTTTAATTGTATTTATTTTCATAGTGCAAAATATATACTGTTTTGGCCTAGAACCTTTGCGGGCTTACTCAGAACAATTTACGTATATACGTACCATTGGAATAGAAGATATGCAAAAATCTTTTAAAAAAATCCCCCCCCCCCAAAAAAAAAATTAATCTCAAAAAATAAAAAAATAAATCCTAGAACCCGATTGCAGCGCCCCCTACCGGGTCCAATTATGAATCGAAATCATCCACGAACCCACTCAAACACACACAAAAAATGTTATCAAATAGGTCCTGCCGTTTAGGATGAGTTCAGTGACATACACACGTACAGAAAGAATTATATATATTAAGATACAATAAAATAATCCATCGCACTAGACCACAATTGAGCCAAACCGACTAAGCCGTTGCTGTCTGTTGCCAAAGGTAGTGATAACTTTTTGCGGGGAAAAGGGTGTCTATGGTTATCACAACGAAACCTTCAACCGCTAATCTCTTTTCTAGACCAGAGCGTTGGGGATCGAATCTGGGAGCTCCAAACCACTGCACCAAAGAGACTGTCCCTTAATATGATAGCTTGGGTGTCGGGTGTACTGAGGTGGCTTTTCCTCGATTATTTTACACTCTTCCTCAAAGCAATGCTGACACACCTCTAAATTAACCTTTTTAATCCCTAACATATAAGAGTAATTAGTAGATAGGCACATAACCCAAACGAGTAGTAGAACAGGGTGCTAAAAAAAACTATCAAAAGTGACAGTTACAATCACATGATTTGACGTTTAAAAATATAAAAACAATCTTAATAAATTTTTCATACTGTCGAAAAAATTTCTCCTATCTAAATTTTAGCGTAAAAGAATATGAGATTACGAAAATTCTTCACCCCTCACCCGTTGTTTGTAGTATATTTATTTTAATCCAAGCCACGCGCAAAAAAAAAAAAACCAACATATTCTTATTTAGAAATTCAATCTCACGCTTTTTTGTTAGCTGTTTAGATCTCCCTGGTTTACATTGTTTTTACCCCCAAAGTAGTTAGACTACTAAAAAAAAAAAATCCACCCCCTCAAATTCGAGTGTTTGGTTGACACAGGGTGTAAATACCCACCGCTAGGGGCTTGCAAGTGCTTCAAGCAACTTGATTTCCTTCTTCCGCCTCCATCCCCTAACCCCCCTCCCCCCCTCAAAATGTTCCTTGGGGAGAAATAATGGTTTTAATGTTTAGAGATTTAATTTTAGAGAATCGAGAGACCCTGTTTGCTACGTGCGTGCGCTTTTGAATAATGGAGTGTTTTCGGCCTGGTAATCATCGTAATTCGTAGAGTAAACAACCTGAGGTGAAGTTTGCACGTTTCGTGATTTAAAAAAATATATAGAGTGAGTAGAAAGACAACAAAAAGTGTTTTTATACTAATGGATGAGAAGGATATATTTAAACATCCACATTGCTTGAAAATCGAAAACTTTAATTACATTTATCTAATCTAAAACAGCTATTTTAACATTACTTGCTATTATTTTATCATTTATATATTTATAATGCCTACTTTGACGTGGTTTATCCTTTTTATATTAACAATATATCTTTAATGATACATTTAAGTATAAAAATTGACGAAATCTTGGTGTAGAGATTGACGAAATCGATAGGGAAGATTCTAATTTTTGTAGCATCACTTTATCAATAATTATCGAACGAAGTGATCATATTAAAATTATTTGTTTTTACATAGTTGCTTTCATTTACTTTAACATGATTTCTAAATGTAATAAGGTATATATTTAGAAATAAAATGTAGAAGAAATGTACCCATCACTACACCCAGCTGGGAGTGTAAATACGACCTCCTCATAATCCTAGTAAGCCAGGCTAGATGAGCTTAACATTTAGTCGTCGTTCCCACCGATAAGGATCACAGAACAAACTGGTACTGATTTATTAATATCCTCATGAAAACTACGTGTAATCGAACTTTTGAGTTATAATTTATAGCCTTAACCATTTTATCCAAAGGGAATATGTAAGTCATTAAATTCAATCTATTTTCCTTATTTATCAGTATAGTGAATGATAAAAACCGTGTTTTTCTGTATTTTAGAAAATATTCATTACTTTGAAAATAAAACTGTTGCCTCCCACCACACACCCTCAACCTATCTAGGGCTATGTAGATGATGTTCCTAACATGTAAACTCCAAACCATCTTCATAAGATCTCGTAAATAGGACTTGTAGGGGTAGGCGAGGGTGTACCATGTGCTTTCTGCCGGTTGCTGCATCCTAATAAATAAGACGGGGGAGGGAGGGGCGTCATTAGGGCGTTCGCCAAGTCGTTACGTTTGATAAGACGAGACGATGAAGGGTAGGGACGAACGGGGTTGAGGGGTGTGCTCCCTGAGACGACGGGAATGCCTCGCGAAAAGGGAAGCAGTTTAGAACTTCGTTTATAGCTGCTCAAGGGCTTCACTAGAATTTTCAGATTTTATCTTGAGATGAGAACAGACATGAAGACTCTAGCGTGGGTGTCCCGTATGCTTCACTTACTCGCTGTTAGGATGCGGAACGGCAGATGAGGAAAAGAGGGAAGTATTTCTATTACAAGACGTGAATGTTTATTGTTGTGTTTCTATCCTATGATGTGAAAAAATATAAACGAATTTACGACTATAAATATAATTAGTATACGTTTCAATCTCATATACTTCACTTCTACTTGACATGAATGCAATTATATACATACACAAATACTATATTAAAATCCGTTTGGTAGTCACGTGGACTAAATGTTAGGCCCTTTCAGCTTTACCGGTTTAATCCAACATCTTAACTCAGTCGGTAGCATATCTGCCTACTGAGTTAAGGGTCACGGGTTCGATTCCTGGCATGGCCGAACAAAAATTATCATTGGTGAGATGTGGTTTCCCCTTTCACAGTGATAAATTAATGACCTGGGATGGATGTTGTGTTTTTCTTAACCTCAAGTTAGATTCATATAAGGCATATTAAGTTAAGACAGGCCTAGCCTGCCGGTAGAGGAAAATATATGATTGAATAAAAAAAACTGACCCTGGCCAAAGGTTGTAAACAGTAATGGATGTAAAGTACTAGTCTGTTTTGTATACGTTGCGGAAATAAAGATTTAAATCCCATCGTGTTTACTGAGGCCCACTATCCTTACACACAAATGCGGGTACATTTACTTTAGATTCTAGGATCCTTAACTCTACCCCCCATAGTATTAATGATGCAAATACTGGATGGTACATAAGATTAAAACCAAAATAACCTTTTAATATAATATAGGCTGTGTAAATTATATAACAAACATAATCAAAGATATAAATAGTTATTGTGAACATATTTCATCCACAACAATAGATAATTTCTTGGTAGTAATTCTTTTTTCTTCGCACCACGTCTTACTACCCGTTCGGGTTATACGCACTTACGCTAATGTGTAATGGTAGGGTGATTGTGAGATGAAATGAAGGACCTACAGTTTAACGTGGAATCCGAACCACGGTGGAGGCCTGGCATTACCCACATTCCAAGATGTCTTGTCAGAGGTGAAGGAAGGGTTTGGTAATCAGATAAATCTGTGCCGGGACCGAGGATTGAACCCCGGCCGCCAGCATAGAAGTCCGACACCTTACCCTTAGACCACCAGGTCACCAAAAAGTTATACACATATGTACTTATTATGCTAGTGAGCTAGGGATGATACAGATTGAATTTAGTGGAAGTGTACCCGCATTTTCGTGAAGGTAGAACGAAAAAAAAATCTTAGAATAACCTCTCTCATTACACCCGATCGTGATTCGAACCCCGATCTCCCTGTATTGACAGTCTAAGTTTATTGCAAAAGTGACACTTTAGACCACGTGGCTATCAAAACAGGTTTTATATATATATATGCTATGTTTCATAAAGGATGATTGATTTTGCCTCATGAATGTGGTTACACTTCGCGTAAATTACTTTTTCTAATCTCATACCCATTTGACTTATACATGTGGAAAGCCTGACGGGTAGAAAGAAATGGAGCATGGAATTTTAAACCCCACCAGGCTATACTTTTTGAATATTTAGCAAATTTCCCCAAAGCTCCAACTTACCCATGAGAGTTAAAAAAAAATATATATATAATATAGTGCTAACACCAGTCCCAACATTTCCGGTGCGTTCACTCTATTTTAAATTGGGAGATGGAGAATCCACACAAGGGAAATGAATCTCGATCCGGTGTCGTTTTCCTCCCCTCCTACTCACTGCACCCCATCCAACTTCCCCTCCTTCCCCTATCAAACCCAACCAAACTCTTGAACCGTGTCGCAAACCAGTCCATGGAGCAAAGAGAAGAGGATGTCTTGCACGGTACAGTGTTATATAAATTAACAGTTCTATTTTATCCGCTTCGTTGGACGCATGGTCTGACTCGCTACTCTGATTAGACTAGACTACTGATGAAAGGGAGATCTAGGTTCGAATCTTGGTTGGGTGTACTGGGGGAGGTTTATCCAAAATGATTTTCCACTCTTCCTCTTAGCAAATGTGGGTACAATTATAATAAATATAACCTTCCTAATCCCTAAAATCACTAGCGTAATTAGTACATAAGCGTATAAACCAAACAGGTAGTAAAATGCAGTGTTACAAAAAAGTTTTTTTTTATAATCGCGTCTTACTACATGTTAAGGATATACTTACGTATAGTCGTGTTGAGCTCGACTGCTGAGGACGGGGAGATCAAGGTTTGAATCTCGGTCGGGTGAACTGGGGGGAGGGGTTCCTAAATGGTTTTCCCGCTCTCCCTCCACGCAAATGCGGGTTCACTTCCTCTAATTTTGACCTTCCCAATTCCGGATCCATTAGCGTAATTAGTACTTAAAAGCGTATAACCCGAACGGGTAGTAAGACGCAGTTCTAAATAATAATAATAATATACTTACGTATGTAATATGATTATTATTCTAACGGAGTAGGGATGGGGAAGGAAACATCAAAGAGAATATCTACTCACATTGGCGTGAATGGAGATTGGGAAACTATTTAAAAAAAAAAATACCTCAATAGACCCAACTGGGATTTGAACTCCCATCTCCACGTCATCAACAGGTTTACCTAACACGAGAGTGAGGCCTTTGAAACAGGTTATTAATAGCTGTACACGATCTTACTACCTTTCATACAACCTAGTTTATTATTGTTTGAAAAATAAACTGCAAAAATTATTTAATTGTAAGCTACCAAATAACATAATATATAACGTGTTATATATCTTGTAAAATCACTTCCAAGATATTCATTTTAAACCAAAATATAAAATAATATAAAAACAACATTTTAAAACTCTTTATTAGTAAACTACAGTAAATCGATTTATCTTTGAAAACCTAGAAAAATATAATTATATAGAGCTTTATTTTAATCGAACATCTCCATTATAAGTTATCTATTTTAAACAAAACCACTTAAGCAATTTTCGAAAAACTTTCAAGTATTAAAATACAGCATATAGAGTATATATCCGTTATTTTGTGTGTAGAATCAAAATCACAGTTTCTCCTTTACCATGGTCCATGAAACGTATAGATATACAATTTTAATTAAATTATTATTATTAGCACCACGTCTTACTACCCGTTAGGGTTATACACACGCTAATGTGTAATGGTAGGGTGATTGTGAGATGAAATGGAGGACCTACAGTTTAACGTAGGATACGAACCACGG
This sequence comes from Timema cristinae, assembly GCA_039000515.1. NCBI lineage: Eukaryota > Metazoa > Arthropoda > Insecta > Phasmatodea > Timematidae > Timema > Timema cristinae. The sequence continues at coordinate 30,063,210 of JBCFYV010000024.1, read as the reverse complement.
TGGAGGCATGGCTTTAATTAAATTAATCTTTTATTTGTGTGTAGTCCAAGTACGGTCAGAGGTGCAGTCAAACAGTATTTTAAGAATACATTATTTTTTAGTTCAAATGCACACTAAGGAAGACAATTTTTACGATTATAATACTTTATCAATGTGAAAATAAAAAAGGCTACTTTTGAATACCACAGCACTTCCAATAGATAAGATAAAATAAACCCATTTATTTTTGTTCGAACGCTAAGACATGATTCCATTATTAATTATGGTTTATCCAAACAAGCATGGTTGATATTTTATGGTAAATATTTCTTGATTAAAATTTACAACTGTAATTGTACTATTGTCAGCTTTAAGCCCTCCCAATTATAAGATGAATGCGATCTGATAGCTCTTATGAGGCTGACGATTTCTGCGCGTCCATCCCAGACTCTGCCTTAAAATATGAGTGAAGAATGACCTCGAAAAAGGGATGACTCCTGGATAGCTCAGTGGTTTGATAGAGAATTGTGGTACTAAGCCAAGGGTATCTGGTTTGATTATCATATTCAGGTGTAAATTTTCAATCTAAAGAATATAATATCTAGATGGGGCTATAGCCGTACTTAACAACTATAATATCTTGGTTATTTAATCCATTATAATATTGGTTTTAACAAAAACAATTTCATAGAATACTTACTTGATAGTGACCAAAATTTTTGGGCACGTTAACTAATTAGTGTCTGGTAGTCCAGTGGGAAAAAAAAGGTTGAGGCTGGAATCCCGGCCAAAGGTACTGAGGGTGATGTTTCATAGACGGTTTACAATTCTTTCTCTAAGAAAATGCGAGTATATTTCGTATACGTTATTTATTTCCCACCCATATCCCAGTAGTATGATTAAATGTGGATAACTCATGTTGGTAATAAAATGTAATACTAGATATTTTTTTTTAGGTTTTAATGTAGAGGTCATAAGCCATTAAAGACGTGTTAGTTAAGATTTGGATCACTTTTGATATCAATACTTAGTAAAAAGTTGTCCACGCAAACAAATTTTAGATTAAAACTCGCCTTGCTCGTTGGTGGCTCCGCCCCTAGACCCTCGGTGGGTTTTCTTCACAAGTAGATGTAAACTAATGTAATTCCAGCGTTGTTTTGAACGTAACAACTTAAAGTTACCGTTATTGAATTGTATATACCACGCCGACTTTCAAGTTGCTCCGCCATTTTGAATTTTTTCGAGGATTAAATTTTTATTTTTTTATTTTTTGGAATTATCCCGTAGGTTACAGGCTATACGCTATAAGTTTGCCAAATTTAAAGTTTCTAGCTCATCTGGAAGTAGGTAAACATTAAGGTGCGGTAGAAGGGAGTGCAAGTATTTTTCAGTTTTTATAGAATATATATTTGTGGGCAAAAATTAATCAAATATCCCTCCAGTAGCAACATAGAGTTTAATTTTCTGCACATGCTAATATCAACAGATCTTGAATATCTGTCGAGGGTGTCCTGAAATGTTGTCAAAACTTTTTCTCTTTATTTAAAATGTTTTGACAACTTTCCAGGACATCCTTGACAGATATTTAAGATCTGTTGATATTAGCATGTGCAGAAAATTAAACTCTATGTTGCTACTGGAGAAATATTTGATTTATTTTGGACAAAAAATTGTAATTCTATAAAAACTGTAAAATTACTTGTGCGCCCTTCTGCCACACCTTAATGTCAGTGAGTGAGCCATGTGGCTCTATAGTAGTATAATAACGTCAAATGAGGTACTCTGTAACACATTAACAACATTTAAAAAGTGTTCTATTAGAACATCGGGTGACCTGGTGGTCTAGGGATAAGGTGTCGGACTTCTATGCTGGCGGCCGGGGTTCTATCCTCGGTCCCGGCACAGATTTATCTGATTTCCAAACCCTTCCTACACCTCTGACAAGATATCTTGTGAATGTGGGGAATGCCAGGCCTCCACCGTGGTTCGGATTCCACGTTAAACAGTAGGTCCTCCATTTCATCTCACAATCACCCTACCATTACACATTAGCGTAAGTGCGTATAACCCGAATGGGTAGTAAGACGTGGTGCTAATAATAATAATAATATTAGAACATCACAGTGAGATAAATGTGTGTTTGTCTCGTAAAACGCATCGTGTTTCGGAAACTTATGTTAATTTCTCCAAATCACTGATTAATTGATTGATTGATGAGCGTTCAGCCTTAAGGTTGGTTTTATTCGCTTCCCGCCCATTCGAGCTGGACATGCACTCAGCCCTTCAGCTAGAAGTAACAAAAGTGTAGCGTCTCTCAGTTGCGCCCTACACTGAAATAACTCTACGATTGAGTAAGAAAGATCCTACCAATTTGGCCGTAAAGTTATACTTTTCAGGGTTCTTTTACATGTCACAATCATCATAGGATCGGTGGTTTTGCTTCCCATCTGAAAGAATTTGTGCTACGGATTTTTATCGTTCAAGAAAAATCCGTTGACGTCAGTTGGGTTTGAACCCATGCACATTGGATAGTGAGGTTTACCTTAATATTACCGAGGTCGTCTTCAGATCACTACTCTCCTATAATATAATTATAGTCAAATTTCTGATATTTTAAATATTTTCTTAAATCCTTCTTAGGTTATCTAAATTTCAGTCCAATTTTCAAAGTAAGAGACTTATATGACAGAAAAAAACTAAATATAATTCATACGTCAGGTAATGTGAATTGCAGCTGTACTTTTTGATTGATATTATCAATACCTATAAAATATCACTGATACTAATAGTAACATATTCTTATTGATTATCGTATAGAATATGTTTGTATTTTCTAAAAGGTAGAGAGAGATCCATCCCTATTGTCAGTAAAACAATGTTGAAACTATTCCCCGTGTCTTTATTCCATGTTCTAAGTTAGCAAAACCTCCCTTGAAACTCCTTGGTGGCATCTTCTCAGCCAAAACACAACCTGTAGTGGCAGAAAGATGAGAAGGGAAACTGCTAGTGGTTTTATAATGTCATCATTCCATTAAAGACCTCCTCTTTCACCTCACAATCCCCTCACCCTTCCCTGCACATATCAATGAAGTGCTTATGCACCAGTGAGTTTCCCAAGATAGTTGAGAAGGGAGTCCAAAATCAAGATGGCTTAATTTAAATTTATTGATATATTCGTATCTTACTTTCTTTTTCTATAGGTTTACTCAATAGATAAATTTTCAATTTTATTATCATCCAGGTGCCTTGGCATTCAATGAAGTGTCACCATATTTGCTGTGTCGTGTCCGAATTTGCTATAAAATAATTTCTTTTTGAAATCCATAATTATATGAATTAATATATTTTTGTAAAAATACACATACTATATATGCATGAAAGTTACATACATTCTTGTTTATTTTCTCTATAGCATTAGGAACTCAAAAACTCATTGCCACCTATCCCTATTTTGAGCTAGTTCTTTCCAGTCCACCTCATTACACCCTACCTACCTATTTTGAGCTAGTTATCTCCAGTCCATCTCATTACACCCTACCTCCCTATCTTGAGCTAGTTATCTCCAGTCCATCTCATTACACCCTACCTCCCTATCTTGAGCTAGTTATCTCCAGTCCATCTCATTACACCCTACCTCCCTATCTTGAGCTAGTTATCTCCAGTCCATCTCATTACACCCTATCTCCCTATCTTGAGCTAGTTATCTCCAGTCCATCTCATTACACCCTACCTCCCTATCTTGAGCTAGTTATCTCCAGTCCATCTCATTACACCCTACCTCCCTATCTTGAGCTAGTTATCTCCAGTCCATCTCATTACACCCTACCTCCCTATCTTGAGCTAGTTATCTCCAGTCCATCTCATTACACCCTATCTCCCTATCTTGAGCTAGTTATCTCCAGTCCATCTCATTACACCCTACCTCCCTATCTTGAGCTAGTTATCTCCAGTCCATCTCATTACACCCTATCTCCCTATCTTGAGCTAGTTATCTCCAGTCCATCTCATTACACCCTATCTCCCTATCTTGAGCTAGTTATCTCCAGTCCATCTCATTACACCCTACCTCCCTATCTTGAGCTAGTTATCTCCAGTCCATCTCATTACACCCTACCTCCCTATCTTGAGCTAGTTATCTCCAGTCCATCTCATTACACCCTACCTCCCTATCTTGAGCTAGTTATCTCCAGTCCATCTCATTACACCCTACCTCCCTATCTTGAGCTAGTTATCTCCAGTCCATCTCATTACACCCTACCTCCCTATCTTGAGCTAGTTATCTCCAGTCCATCTCATTACACCCTACCTCCCTATCTTGAGCTAGTTATCTCCAGTCCATCTCATTACACCCTACCTCCCTATCTTGAGCTAGTTATCTCCAGTCCATCTCATTACACCCTACCTCCCTATCTTGAGCTAGTTATCTCCAGTCCATCTCATTACACCCTACCTCCCTATCTTGAGCTAGTTATCTCCAGTCCATCTCATTACACCCTACCTCCCTATCTTGAGCTAGTTATCTCCAGTCCACCTCATTACACCCTACCTCCCTATCTTGAGCTTGTTATCTCCAGTCCATCTCATTACACCCTACCTCCCTATCTTGAGTTAGTTATCTCCAGTCCATCTCATTACACCCTACCTCCCTATCTTGAGCTAGTTATCTCCAGTCCATCTCATTACACCCTACCTCCCTATCTTGAGCTAGTTATCTCCAGTCCATCTCATTACACCCTACCTCCATATCTTGAGCTAGTTATCTCCAGTCCATCTCATTACACCCTACCTCCCTATCTTGAGCTAGTTATCTCCAGTCCATCTCATTACACCCTACCTCCCTATCTTGAGCTAGTTATCTCCAGTCCATCTCATTACACCCTACCTCCCTATCTTGAGCTAGTTATCTCCAGTCCATCTCATTACACCCTACCTCCCTATCTTGAGCTAGTTATCTCCAGTCCATCTCATTACACCCTACCTCCCTATCTTGAGCTAGTTATCTCCAGTCCACCTCATTACACCCTACCTCCCTATCTTGAGCTTGTTATCTCCAGTCCATCTCATTACACCCTACCTCCCTATCTTGAGTTAGTTATCTCCAGTCCATCTCATTACACCCTACCTCCCTATCTTGAGCTAGCTATCTCCAGTCCATCTCATTACACCCTACCTCCCTATCTTGAGCTAGTTATCTCCAGTCCATCTCATTACACCCTACCTCCATATCTTGAGCTAGTTATCTCCAGTCCATCTCATTACACCCTACCTCCCTATCTTGAGCTAGTTATCTCCAGTCCATCTCATTACACCCTACCTCCCTATCTTGAGCTAGTTATCTCCAGTCCATCTCATTACACCCTACCTCCCTATCTTGAGCTAGTTATCTCCAGTCCATCTCATTACACCCTACCTCCCTATCTTGAGCTAGTTATCTCCAGTCCATCTCATTACACCCTATTCCTATCTTGAGCTAGTTATCTCCAGTCCACCTCATTACACCCTATTCCTATCTTGAGCTAGTTATCTCCAGTCCACCTCATTACACCCTATCTCGTTCAGGTGAATTCAAATGTTATCCTCCCATCTTCCTCTAGGTCTTCCCAATTGTCTCGTTCTATCACGTTTACCAGTCAATACCCGAACATGGTCCTGCTCTCAGTAATCTGCATGATTTAGCTATTCCAACAATGTATTGTGATAAGTAAAGAGTTTGTAACTCATCATTATGTAACCCCCTCCACTCCCAAATATCTTAGCCATTTAGTGGACCAAATATCTTCCTAAGGGCTTTGTTTTAGATTACCTTATTTTCGTCAAATAAGTAAGGAGATCGAGTTTCACACCCATTGTAATAACAACCTATAACACTGATGTTTTGGTTTTTCTAAGTTTCACAGTCCTTGTGGTTTTTTCATCCTTACTTCAATTCATATAATCCATATGGTGCGGGAGTTATTTAAAAAACCTAAGTATGTATATAACATATTGCATTTTAATATATGTTTGATGAAAATTAAACTATAAACATACATTGACTATACTGGAATTATAATTTTTATAATTACGGTGTATTGTAGTGCTCTCTGAAGAAAGGGCCTCATTCAAACAAATTAGTTTACCTAATTCCCTGTAGAAGGGGCTTGAATCACACTCTGCTAAGGTCCTTTTTGTGATGAAAGGAATCACGATCAGTGGGAGTTTAAAAGCCCTTGGGCCCTTAGGCCCAATTTGATCTACGGTTGCCCCTGCCCCTTAAAAACCACCCATCAACAACCAACAAATAAGCATTCACACTGGTCTACTATAATAGACATGAATATTGCAATAGCAATTTAGGTTTTGAGGAAAGCTTTTGTTTTATTTGAATGAAGTTTTTTAAATATTATGAACTGAAATCAAAATAAATAATTAATTTGTTAATTTAAGCTTTGAAAACCAACTTTCCATTGAAACATAGTTTTTGAATGGAAAATAAAATCGTTATTTTAAAAGATATTCTTATTCAAACTAAAAAAAAAAAGACAATACATTAGTACAATCATATCATATTATAATCACTAAAGAAATAAAAATACAAAGAAGTAGTTTTTTAAGTTAGGAAAAATTATTGACTTGAAAATTTGAAGTTGATGCACTAAAACATATTTTAAGATTATTATAATATATTTTTATCTAAACTCAAACAAAATACAATACATTATTATAATCATATTCATATTATTTTAGTATTTTAGTAAGTTATAAATATGATGCGCTAAAAAAAAAAATTTAACAAATAAATTACAAATCAACTTTGCGTGCTTCCATGGGTGGGAATTTCTTAATTGTGTCATCGAAATTAATATCACTCAGAATTTCCGCATTTGCTGCAAAACTGGTTAAGCTTGACAATCTGGAATCTTCGGCTGAATGCCATGACAGGAAGATGCGCGCACAAGACCGCCAAGGCCAAGGGCGCAAAACGTCGTAATCTAGTCTACTGGCTGTTCTGAAAGCTGGGTTCACGGTTTTGCTTATTTGTTTACTATAAATAAATTTGTATCCTTATAAATACCTACATTTTATCGTGTAGTTACGCACAAAAATCATGTATACACATTATTGATAAAATAAAATATAAAATTAAGAATTTTAATTTCTTATTCCTAACTATAATTTAATAATTTGAAAAAAAAAATGTTATTCATCTGGCCTGCGGCCCTTAAGAGCCTGCGGCCCCTAGGATGGGGCCTAATGGGCCTAACGGGTAATCCACCACTGATCACGAAGACCAGTATTACTGTAGTTGCTATAGCAAAAAAAAAAAAAAATTACTAACCAAATAAATAAAGTACTGTTTCAGTAGCTCACGTTTAGCTTAATTTTCTACACCTTATCATCAACAGTTCTTGAACATGTCATGAGCATATTGGCATTTGATGAGAAATGTTTCAAGTAAATAAAGAATGTTCTCATCAAATTTCAGGACTTTCCAAAACACTCGAGATTATTACTATTTAGAAAAAAAATTCTACGAATATACTGGCCTTGTTAGCTCCCAATTCCTTCCATCTTACTTTAATATCCCATCTCATTTAAATAATTAACGTTGAATGATTTTTGAAACATACAATTCTAATGAACTGTTTTTATTGTGTTTATTACAAATCACATCAAAAACTAAATTAAAAATTCCCCCCTCTTAAGATGATCAACTGTCTACAACGATAGACTCCCTACGTATCATGTTCACAGCTCAGTTACTCATTATCACGTCAAGATGTTCTTTTCAACTAACAAGGTCAAAATTAGTGGCCATGTTGAGGTGTGTTTTTTATTAATAATAAGATGGGAAGGTTCATATAAACAGTTCTTGGTAATTTGAACGTGGCATGTAACTACGATACGGAAAGAGCGACCACGTTAAGTGTTGCCGCCCTAAACATACCTCAAAATTATATTAAAAAAAGGGAGTTTACATACGAACGATAAATCTTTTTAAAAAGATACATTGAACCACTGGGTGGTCGGATGGAACAAGGCTTCACTCTCACAATAAACTGGACTTCAGATGATGAAGAGATCAGGGTTAGAATCCCAGTTGTGTTTTCTGAGGCTGGGTGACTCTCCACTCTCTCTTCACACAAATTTGGAGATAATTGCACTAAATCTAACCCTTCTCATTTCTAACACATTAGGATGAACGTTGCTCCAAAAAATATAAATTTGTCACATGGGCACTTTCTATTATTAAAAAATTATACTTACATTGTAATTAAGTTTTTTATTATAAAATACCTTTTTCTGATAGAAAAATTATTAGATATACTTTCACGTACTCATATTTCAAGTATTGATATAGTCAGCTAAAATTTTTGATAAATATAATAACACAAATAATTTTTTAAAGGTTATCAATTGTTGTCGCTAAAAAGTTTCAATTTTTAAAAGGCCTTTCCTACTTTATAAATTAAATCTAAAAAAAAACTAACATTTAATTTATATATACACTGATACTGCCGATGACTGGAATATTGAGGTTCGTATCTTGGTCAGGTGTACTGAAGGTGTTTTTTTCGAAATGATGTTCCACTGTCCCTCTACGCAAATGCGGTCCTACTTCCTATAAGTATTTTATTCTTCAATCCTAAAACCATTAGCGCTTTTAGTAAATAAGCGTATAACCTGAACGAGTAGTAATACGTGGTGATAAAAATATAAATTATATATACGCACTGAATAATATAATTAATAAAAATCTCCCTGCCAATATGCCCCAGTTAAGTTCTGAGACTTGAAAATCATGACTGCACAAATAGTAACATAAATAAACCATTGATTTTATTTTTGTATAATTTATTCTTAAATTAGTGTCTACTTTGACTTTGCGAAACGTTCTCTTCCTCTGGGTTGTCGTTTGAATATGAATAATAAACAGGTTTTCAAAAGAAAACCTTAGGCATTCCATTTCATGTGAAAGTAGAACTCTAATAAATTATTGGTTACGGTAAAAATGTCGGTAATAAAAATTTATAAAGTAATAATTTGCATTATTATTTATAAAAATGTAAGTTTATAAGATCAATCTTAGGCCTGAACTGAAAGCTCAAATTACTTTTAACTTATTAAAATTGTTACATGCACACACTGTTTAGATAAAATATCGAAACCCTGGAGTGATTACTTTAAGAAATTATGTTTTAAGGACGTATTTTATACATTATTAATAGGGAGCAGCATTCAAATACCATTTTAATACGTTACACTTTAATATCAGTCTTCTAGTCATTAGTGAGTTTTTAATTATATTATATAATTATGTGAGCCAGTATACATTAAAACGCCTACAAACCGCTGGCAAAAGGAAAATACACGATTTCACTGATCAAATTTGAGAGTTAAATAAGCGACCTCAATAATCCTGGAAAATAGCAATACTAGTAGTTAGGGGTGCTATAGAGGTTGTTTTCAATGAATTTCCATTCAAATTTATTATCCTCAAAAGTAATATTAAATACGATATTTTGCCAATTATATAAGTTTAAGATTAAGAGAAAAAAATGGCCCACACTTGACAGTGCATGTAAATACTTAGAAATAGATATTCATACGAGAACAATTATATAATACCGAAATGAGAACGGATGCAATAAATCTATTATGATCCTGCTCATATTATGTACTTAGGTCTTAGGTCAAGTGAGTTACTAATTGTTTAATTAAAGTGTACTTCAAAAACTAAACATAAACACTAATATAACCCTTATCGGTAGTCTAATAGTCTAAGACTTCACTCTCGTAATGGACTTGATTGCCAATAACGGAAAGATCGAGGCTCGAATCACGGTTGGTGTATAGAGGAATGTTTTCTTAAACAGTTTTACACTCTTCCACCTCAAAAATACGTTAATATTAATTAATTAAGTTAATAGATATTAGGTGGTGCTAAAAACCTTATGTTTAGTTATTAATATTTTGGGAACGCTGCGCGTCGGTGAGGACGCACCCTTGTGAACTTCCTTCATTAGGCGGCCGAGAGCTGTGACGCGAAGGAAGATCGAGAAGACTGCCGGAGGGGACTGAAACAGAGGGCCTCCCCCTCCCCTCCAACCTCCCCTCCTGCTAATTACAGGGCTCCACACCGGCCGGTAAGGTGATAGTCTAATTACCGGCCGGCAGGCAGGGGAGCCTTTGGATTGTACAGCTGTCATACCGCGCCGACAAAACCGACGCTCATTCTCCGTTGTTATCAAAATACATGCCGACAAACTTGGACCAAAAACCTCCACTTAGATTGTCTACATTCACGTTTACAAAATAGATATATATTTTGAAACTTTCCCTACTTTAATACATTTTAAAATTATGCTACCCTCATTGATGAGTGTGTGTACAAAGGCGTTATGTTTCGTCTTGTCTGGTTTTCTGGTAAAGGAGATTTTAATGTGTGATTTTCGAAGTGGGTGTAATAAGGGGATTTATATTAACTTGTTCTCACTTTCCCTTCTTGCAAATGTAGTTACATTGCCTTTACATTTTTCCTTTCTTACTATTTGTCCAGGATATACGTATTTAATTACATTAGGAAGGGCAAGGAAAAGGGAGGTATAATTTAAATGAAATGCTATTATGGCTAATAAAAAAAAACGCTTGGCAAAAATCATCATCAGTACACATTGTCAGATTGTTGAATAACTATGCCTTAAACTATTTCATTTACAAACACTTTTGCTCTCACTCACAGCTGCTCTTAGTTTGGGATGTATGTATGCGGGTGGCTTTTTTCATAAACACCAATCAATAATATTCTTTAAAATGGAGACATGTTTCAGTTCTACCTTGACTTTTCAAAAAGTAGGTAGTTTGTTGTATTTTGATTTTAATTAAATATCGTCTCCTATAAATTTTTTTCTTCTAGCCTAGATTGGTTTTTGGTTTTGGTATTCAGTCTCTTAGGGCCAGTTTCATAGTCAAATTTAGTACGCCTCAAGTGCGGCGCTACACTAAGTACATGACGACACCTACCTGAACCAGAATGGAATGTGCCAGTTTCCTATGCGAGAACGGCCCATTCCATTCTGGTTCAGGTAGGTGTCGTCATGTACTTAGTTTAGCGCCACACTTGAGCCGTACTAAATTTGAGTATGAAACTGGCCCTTAGTGCCAAATAATTCAGATCTACACTAATGAGGTAAGAGTGATGAGAAAAGTATTATTTAAAGGAGGTGTACTCACATTGGCCGGAGTTTATCTCCAAAGCTGTTTAGGGAACACACATCTTTACACCCGTCTGGAGTTTGGACCAAGACTTCACCGTCACTGGAAAACCAAGATGAGACGGACACCATTGTCCGCGTACCCCTCAATAGATTTATACATTAGTTTTACTACAATTAGAGCTATTATTTATTTAATACATTTGAAGTGTATATATTAACTTTATTAAAACTATTCCTAAAAGTCTTTAATTAGTTTCATTCATGTTGGTTTAATATTCCTGACACAGAAAATAGTTCATAATTAGTTAATAATTTCAAGAATGTAGTCTCTAGACCTTATAATTTAGTTCCAGCCATACGCTACAGCAATTTCACTATCACAACATGTATATACTATACATATATATATTTCGAGGAAAAACATTCATATGACTTCCTATTTTTTTGGTCAAAGCCACTTTTAGATTTCTCCCTATATAAGCCTTCTGTATAATACATCCAGGCAACATTTCATGTGACCATATCCATTCATACTCTCGACTGGGTGAAAAACCTTTGTGGACTTGTGTGTATGTATGTAGAGCTAGCAACCCGAGTATGTACGGATGAATAGATGTGTGGTCTACTAGGAGGGAGGGAGGAAGGGTGGGCTGGTTGGTTGGTATCCCTGGGTAACGAGGGAATGTTATGAATTATGCAAACCTTTACTTTACACACATACACAACAGAGACCGCTGCTGTTCTATACTCGAAACATCCAACAACCTTCCCTCCCTTAGCTGTTTTCCTTCCCTCTCTCTCTCTCTACTCTGGCATGATATACATCCACCTTCTCTACTATATCCTCGCTATCAAATTCACTTTCTCTCTCCCTCGTGGCTACATTGTTTTGAAAGCTTCAATTTCGCGCGTTTGCGCGTTGCGTTACACAACGACATACGCCAAGCTAATCCCTTACCGCTTTGAATATTTTATTGGCCACGATTGTCCTTACAAAATGAGAATAGATTTTTTTGTTTTGAATTCGTATGTATTTTCTTTTAAGTTGGATTTATTGAAATACCTAATAATTTATCATATGTAAATTTTAATGTGATTAAAGATATTGGTTCTTCGTCACTTGAATGGGTAATGTCCCTATTACTAATTTCCATTAATAATATAATATATTTAATCTACAATTTAAGTCCGCACTTGTGGAATCATATAATTATGTACTTTTGTAATGTTTAAATTTCTAATAGAACATGGCTCGCGCTTATAAACCAAATCAAAGGATCTCACCCAATTAAAAATAATATAGATAAGAAAAAATTCCTTAATTTCAGCGACCAAGACATATTTTTGCACGCAGCTTATAAATGACATACTCTTTGATCAGTTTAATTTAGACTGCCTTACTAACACTACCACGTGCGTTAGAAAGAAAAGTATGTTAAATGTTAGTTGTAGTAATAATAATAATGCACTGCCTTTCGGAAGCTCCAAAAAAGATATACCTGTGAGAAATAATATTAATATATATATATATTAGATCCTCAACAAAAATACTTTTTTAAATCCATGACTTGCATTAAAGTATTGGAGAAGAGTATTACTAAACGTTAGAAGTAGGGTGTTTTCTTAAGTATGATCACCATATCTTTGAAAATAAAACTGTTGTAGCGATTGTGTTAATCCAATACCAATAGTTCAATAGTCCAATAGTTCTTCTCTGTGATGCTAATAGAAATCGACAGTATATTCACATTTCAAGGTAATTGATTTAAATCAGCCTAAGTTAACTGTTTATCAGAATGAACCTCTTAATAGTTATCATTTCAACTTTTTAACTCACATCCATAAGCAGTTTAACGGGATAGCAATAATTCAATCTACACACTTTCATTTGTTGATGAGAAAACAGTTTTTCAAGAACATGAACTATTAGACCATTCATTTGACCATTGAATAAACTGACTATATTATTTTAGTATGTCAACAATTATATTACATACTAGTCTTAGGCCTGTTTACGACAGGTTGTTTATGCTTATAATATTAACTAACCTAATAAATCCTAATCCCAATCGATAGGCGCATGGAAGGTCTTGCTTAGTTTGTGTGTGTATATATATATAATATATATATATATATATATATATTTATATCTCAGTTATTAAGTAAGAGTGGATAAAATGAAAGATAAATAAACTAATTCTCTTTTTATTATATAAATATAAATAGAAAATCCGGCTCTATTAGGTTTTGTCCCATGGTCTATAGTATTAAGTGTGCCAAATTTAAGCTTTCTAGGTCAAATAGGGCTTCTAGAGGGCACTAAAAGACACACGCACACACAAACATTGGGAAACTATATACAGTGATAAATAAGAAGATAAAATAAGGGTTTTTTGTTTTGTACTCATTTAGACGTATAAACTATACGAACACTTATTCAAATGTTTCACAAAATCAATTTTTATGTTACTATTTATGAAGGATAAGATTATTATTAGTACTATTCAAATACAGTTTATTCTTATTAATTTGTAAACTAAAAACACGATATTGTTAACAATCGGTACTAAGCATACGTTAGTAAAACATATTTATGAGAAAAGGTGTCAAATTCACAGTAAAAATAGTTAATATGTATCACCATTAGCCTGAAACATTTCTCCCCTAGATTTTCAATTTCATGTGTTTGTCTTGTTTTACTCGTACCTGAACTTGTTTCATACTACAAAAAAAGTTTTTGCGCAACATTGGACAGTTTATTTCTTTTTATTGTATCTTTGAATTTCCGAATGCAAATTCTCCTGAGATCTACCCTGGCGTAATTGTTTTTATTTCCAGTTTTCCTTGTTGACTTTTCGTTGCTTTCAAAATAACGATTCTTCCTAAAAAATAAACTACAAAAAAACAAACAAAAAACGAACAAGTCTTAACTTCTTCAAAATTTTCGTCGATTAGGAAGACGTTTACTTTTTTTATTGTCTAGTGAGTTACACTGCCCGAGTTGACCTAAAATGATGAGGCAAAGGAAAGAAAAATATCGTTTTATATTCCCTTTCCTTGGACTTTTATAAGCCGTTTCAAACATAAAAGGAAAATTAATAATAGACTATATAGTCTTTTGTTGATTCCCCCTTTTATCGAACCACCGTTTGTAGAACCATGCTGAACATAGAATAAAGGCCTGCCAGAAATATAATCCTTACAAGGAGAAAAATGAAACAACTTAAGCTCTCTTGTACTTTTGGTAGTAACATCCTGTAAAGTCCTGTATCATCATTATGGAGAATATGAGTGAATGAGGAGGATACTTCAATTGCTTGACTTTCAGATCTTGGACATCTGCTACACGAAATATGCCACTGATATCATATTCATGCAGTGTGACATATACCTCATATTTTTATAGGAAGTGGGGATATTCGAGTAGTTCTTGAAGTTCCTTTTTTTTTTCAGGCTACATCATGGCGTGAACAGTGACATCTGCGGACTGAAAGAGGGCCACCAGACGAGAAGAGAAATTTGTTTTAAATGAAAGATGAACGCCGCCGTCATGTTGGTAGCAGTGATTCTCTGGTTGGCCACGGCGCACGCTCTGGATACTTGTGAGTACCGATATATATATATATATATATATATATATATATATATATATATATATATATATATATATACTTTAAAAAATTTCGGCTCATTGCTGGGTTTAAAACTTGAGTTATCTATGCTATTATTATTTTAGACATTGTAAGAGGCTGAATATTACAGATATAAACTTAATGTTTAAACTTATTTCTAATAACCTACTAATTTTGAAACAGTTTTTTAATTATTTATTTGATGCTCAATAATTTTAGAAATTTTAATTACTTAGCAAATGATTCTTCCTCCTTTTAATGAAAATATTTAAAGCTTTTAAATCTTTTAAGTTCTAATAGTTTCACAATCTAACCCTAGCTGCTTGAAAGGTAAATTATTTTTCAAAGTGTTTCGATGTTTTGGTATTTGTAAAGAAGCTCTATTTCATGTTTTTTGTATATTTATGAATGGAAGATACTTTGGTTAGTTTTGAGTAGCGATAAGACGGGAATTTCGATCGCCTATGTAATTTTACAAGGCCGTGAACTAAAACTAAAAAGACTTCTTTCTTTCATATTGAGCCACTTAAAGTTTTTTTTAAGTAATTGCCAGCTAATATGATAATATTCTTTTAGTTTAAAAATAAATGTTAGACAGGAGTTTTGGATTATCTGTTTTAAGTTCTTACTCATGACAAGAAGTAGTTCTGTGGAGTCAAGATTTGACAGGACCAATGATTTATATATTATCGATTTTATATATGTATACCAAATATATATATATATTTTTTATATATATATAATTTTAGACAGTATACCATTTAATAATACATATAATTAGTGAATAATTAAAAAAGTAGCCATTAGTAAAAAGAGGAAACTGGAGGACGAGACACCAAATATGGGAATCTGCCTTTTCCGAAAGGCCTTCTGGTTTAAAGTCAAGTTTTCCATACCAACTCTGCAGTAATATTGCAGAATTATTTAAATTTGGATTTATTTTCCTATTGAACAGTGAGTATTTGCCGACAGGCAGTAAATATACAAAAATTACAAACATGTAAATATACAAAATTGGATTCTGTAAGCAAGGTAAAAATGTCAGCTACCACTTGTAGCGTGCCTGACTTGGAACTCGGAAGATATTATTTCATCATCGGAACACTCTAAATATGGTTTATCATCTTTCATCCTAACGATCTATTTTGGGCCTCCATTATATAAGCCATCTCCATCCCATCAGCTTGGGATAGTTTATCTAATAAGTTTATTATCAGTTCTGGTGATGGAGGTACTAACAGTCGCACGAACCATACGATCACATTTTATTATATTATTTGTTTCAAAGTCTTATTGTTCTGGTGTTGATTTTATTTATATTTTGAAACTCTTTAAAATATTTCTTCAAAACAATTTTAAGCTTATAGCTTGAACAAGACAATACTGGATCTAATAATTGTCATCAAAAACAACGGTAAAGTTTTTTGAACTCGACTTTAGTTCAGAGTAAGCCTCTATATAAAACAATAGAGAAACACATTTTGTCTAAAAACAAAAGTGTGTGAATTTGGAAACTTCTTCTGAAAGGCAAAAGGTAAAATAAAAGGACTTTAAAAAAAAAAAAATACAACAGAAAAAGTATTTCACCGAAAGAGCAGGCGGACGAGCAGGTAGACTGAGTGTAGATGCGCCGTGAGGACTGGTCTACGTCTAGCTGGAAAAGAGAATCAGAAGTGCCTCCGAGGGCACAACTTCCTTGCTGAATTTACATGCGAGAGTGTTAAAGTCAACACAAATTTGGTTGCGCTTCCCTCCGCTCCCTTTTTCTCTTTTCCTCTCACCCTTGTCCGGGTGCAACTTTGGTGGGAAGGGACTCATTTTAACAAGTTATTTGCCTGGAAGAGTAGGAGAGAGGGTTTGAAGGGCGAGGGGTTAGTAGTCGGAATATATAACAAGTCGAGGTGAGGACACAGAGCAGCAGACACCTTATCCCCCCCCCCCCTATTCCCTTCTCTCCCGCTGCCTTAATGATATCTTATCGCATCCTCTCTGATAATAATAATAAAAAAAACAGTAAAGAGGTCTACAGTGAGAGGGAAAATCAAGAAGCATTCCATTCTGAAAACAAATAATGGCAAGTACGCTTGTTTTAGCATATTTATAAAGAAAAGGGAAAGATCTGAATAATTTATTATTACTCCCTTAATTTACAATCTGGATGAACAATGTAGAAGTATGTAAGTTAGTGTGAGGGGGTAAGGGGGGATATAGTTGCCATTTTGTTCTGTCGTCTTACTTCTAAACATTATTTAATAAAATTATGTAATTTTTCGTTGGTGTTGTGTTTTGAATTACCTGCCAAAAAATAAACCCCAGATTAAGAAACACAAAATTTAATTAAATTCTGTACATGAAGATGTGTTCGGTATGTCAAATATCCACATTTTGAATTAATTTAAATGTTGGTAATTTTTTATGAATGTAATTATCTAAAATTTGTACTAACTAAATATCTATTAAGTTATTTAAGTTCATGGATGTAATACTAGCTACTATAGCATACGATTTTTTTTAAATTCTTTAAAAAAAATATAAAGGAATGCAAACAAAAAGTGCAGGACGTCCACAGTTATGGAAACACGTCTCCCTGTTTATTTGAGAGACCGTCTTCACCCAATTTTTTGTAGACCAACTTTACCAAGTATAGACGAGCTTACAAACAATCACGGAACCGGTTTTCCGTGTTTGTAAGCAAAGGCTCATGTACAAGTTGTTTACTATTTGAAAAGGACGCAAAACAATATCGTGTTTTTCTACCCTTCCCTTCACTAAAACATGCCCGGGTTCAGTCTATTTACTTACCCCCTGGTATGGTTACCATGCGTGCATATAAACTGACCAGTCAACGGCTCACTTGGGATTCTATGCAGCAACCAAACATTCACAAGTTCAAATAACATACAGCAATGAAAAGTGAAAGATGTTCACTACGTTTTAGTAACCTATTTTATACAATGGTAGAAATATTAGTGGAGAGCTAACACAATACTAAAACACTGTAAAAATATACACAATACATAATCTGAGCATAATATTTTTTCTACTTATTTATATCTATTTATATTAATACAAGTAATATAAAAAAAATCCATTTACTTTCACTAAACGATGCGTTGTGTACCCATTACTCACTGTATACAAATTAATCACTACTCTTTTTACTTTTAGAAAATGAAAGTTGCTTGCATATTAGTTGTAAAGTAGATATGACAAGAACAAAGCTAAAAAAAAATATTATCATGTCTTTATTACTAAGTTACACTCTTAATTTTCACATAAAACTATCTAGTTTGATTAAAAAAATTTAAAATCTAAAAACAAAAAGTATATAAAACCATCAAAAATAAGCCTTTTCACCATTTTAATACATAACATCAAACTACAGTAGTAAGGAAAGTGTGTCTCGACGTAAATAAAGGTAATCACAGTAAGTTCCCCTCGATGAATTTTGAGTTATCTTGTGCGTGTATCATACGTAGAAGCAGGCCCACCACGGGGGGAAGAAGGGGGTACTATTGGTACCATAATACAGTGTCCAGGACTTCCAAGGGCCCGGGCCCGAGATCTATATTCACATGTTTGAAAATAATGTAAATAAGAAAATAATAACAAATAAAATATAACATTCATCACAAATTATATAATTGTTCAGTCCAGTCTTGTCCTTCGTTTCGAACCGTTTGGAAATCTCACGACGTATATTATTTTTGTACTGAAACTAGACTTGGCAAACCAAGAAAGTCGGGCAGTAAGTTAAATTTAATTTAATTACTTCATCATAGACGTAACAGTTAAGTTTTGTAATAATTTTTTTACAATGCTTTTTTTGCTGTTGTAAAAGTGACATCAAAGTTAATAAAAAGATGTGTAAGCCAAAGTAAAGCATTGATGTAGTAATGGCGAGAGGGATTTATCCTATGGAAATACTTTGTCCTCCCCCCCTGAATTGATAAACTCTCCCTCCCTTGGAATAAACTGCCCCCCCCCTTAGATGTATCTCACTCATCTCTAATATTCTCGGGCATGACGCCGAAATATGTATCAAACCCCAAATAACTTTTAGAGGCATCTAATTTTCAAAAATTGGCTAAGAAAAGACCACTCATTATATTCTCTAGAGGCATCCAATCTTGGAATTTGCCAGAGGAAGATAATACACAATAGCTACCGACTACTCAAGAGTATCCAATGATTCAAAATTTGCTGGAACAGGTCCATTCTAAATAGCTTCAAGAGACATTATCTTTAAAAGATATTCAAGACGAGGACCCTCCAAATAGCTTTTAAGAGTCACCAATTTTCCAAAAATTTGCGGTGGAAAGAACACTTCAAATAGATTATATAATGAGTATCTAATTCTATACGAAGACACCTCTAAATGGTTTCTATGGAAATTCAAATTTCAAAAGATTTATGGGGAAGGACCACATCAAATAGCTTTTATAAGAGTTTACATTTTTTTTTTAATCTGGACATTTGACGGCGGTGAATCCCCAACACCCCTCAATATTTTTTTTTTCAAACAGCCTTTAGATAAATAAAGTTTCTTTGCCACTGAAGTCTAATATTATAAAGAGAGGAGGGCCCAAGCTTTTCCTCTGGTACCAAGCCCTGTTTGACCACCTGGAAGACCTGCCCAGAAGACCGAGCAATCCAGACTAGGTGCACTAAGGTTGGTTTACCTCACTGAAATACTCATACCATCCTTACTTTCTTGCTCTTCAATCTAAGGCTAAGCCGTTAACGACGTTGACCACTTTTTTTATTTAAAACTGATTGATTTTGTGAAACACACTACATCTCAAATTCCAGTTTTAAAATAAATATATCATTACATACACTTTTTTTATTAAAATATTTCTAAAAAGGTTCATAAAATTTTTTTTTCATTAATAGTCTCAACTTGGGTTGAAAATATAATATTTGATGACAAAAATTAATATTTTTACTTGGCAAAACCATTTTAAAAATAAATAGTACTAATTAAAGTTATTTTTTTATAAATAATTTGACTGGAAACTCACTGAGAAACATTGACATATTTTTTTTCGGGAGAAACCCCAGCCCTATGTGAAGGTAATCCAACAAAGTTAAACAAAAATCGTATATTAAAATGAGCCACTAATAGTTTTACTCTCTCAAAACAGGGCATCGATTCATAAAAGGCCACTAAGGAGGATCATATCTCGCATGTCCATCCAGTGTTGTTGAGTTATATTCATCTCCTTCTCTTCCATTCGCTTCCAATCCCGACCAACAGTCCGTTCTCACTTTTCATTGGCGTGCACATACATCCGACTATCACCTACAACTTGTCGGCGCAATAGAACAAGACATTTAGCGAAGAAACACTATTTCCTAAATCATTTCACTAAGGGGTAATTAATAGTTCCAATAAGGGCACTAAGCTACTTGATTCCAAATAGTTTAAAGGAATAAAAAGCGGACGTACTATTTACACAAATTTAGATGTAATGGAAATTTACACCCGAAGCAAACATTTTAAATTCTAGTGGCAACTTATTTGGTTAAATTAAAGAGTTCAATCCATCTAAATAACTCTGCTGATAGGAGCCGATTTATTTCTTAGCTTAGTGTATTATTTAAGTAACATTTCACTATGGTAAAAATTATGAAGTCCTTATCGATAGATCAGTCGCGTTTTTTCTTCTCTCAAATAAATAAAATATATTCATACGTAAAAGAATATATTCGCTTTCATCAATACCGGTGGAGACTATCGGAGCCTTAAAAACTAAGACTGTGGAAATATTAGAAACTTCTAGTTCAATCCCTAATCTAGAAAACACAATATTAATTTTGAAACCAATACGTAATGTATCTTGAACCTGATATCAGAAATGGTTACAATTTATGTTAAGGTTAGAAGGTAGGAAAGGTGAGTTTGCAGTATATATAACAATATTTCTTTCTTCAAAGTAAATAAAACGATGCTCCAGTAGAAACATCGTATAATTTTGTTCACATGATATCAACTGTCGTTAAATATATTTCATAAGTTTGGCAGCATTAAATGAGAATCTTTTTAAATAAAGAGGAAAAGGTGTCATTAAATTCCAGAACTCCTTTGACAGATATTAAAGAACTACGGAAGTCACTATGTGAAGAATATTAAACTCTATTCTACTTGAGAGTTATCTGATGTCTAATGACCGAAAAAATATTTGATATAAAAGCTGCAAAAAGACTACCCTTTGTTATGTTCCCTACTTTACAATATTAAAAATGAGCCAAAACTTGCATTCGATTACAAAGCATACCTTTTGAATTGGAATGGACTCGCATTTAACCTTGTTTGTTTAATTATTACTAGCAATCTAACATTGTTTGGGATGACTGACTCAATACTCTTTTTAAAATAATAACATAATTTCACAATATCTCAAAAATTTCATTAATTCTACATAATACACCCACTTTTTTTATTTTCTAAAAACTAAAAAAAAAAAAAAAAAATCAATTCAATAACTTGGTCTCATCTGTGTGGACTATTAACTGATATAAGCTTTATTCATCGAAGGCCATCACACCTTCTGATGTTGATAGCCACCCTACTATATTTTTAAATTTTATTTTTATAACTTGTAAAATTGTCTTACAATTTTTTTTTGTGAGTTAAAATGTGTTTCGAAGTTCGTCCACGACATAACACGCTATCTTGTCATGCATGTCAAATACACTCACAATAATTCGGAGGGAAGATAGTCCAACACTTTTTAAATAATAATAATAATAATTTCTGTTTCCTTTATTATAGTGCTGGCCAACAGTCGTAAGACCTATAACAGGCCAGAATTGAAAAGTACCCAAGTACCTTACAAATACATATATTTACACGAGAAAATTAGATAAACATTATATACTGATGAATAGTTATGAAAAAATAGTAAATAATAATGAAACGAATAAAAAATAGCAATAATAACAAATAACTAAAGAGTAATAGGGCATACATATTTTAAAAGCGGTAACAATATGCAAAAAACAAATCAGAATATTGTAAATTTAAATATTATAGGCAGAACCCCTATATGATAAATTATTGATATGGGAGTTCCTTAAATAAGTCTCTGAGTTTAGCTTTTCTTTTATGATAGAAGTTGAATTCGACAAATTTAGAATTGGCACTATGGATACAACGGCCTTATAAGAGGTATTGAGAAAAAATAATCTTGGATTAAGAGAAGTTTGAGAAGGGATATGAACACCTGCATGATCAAGGGCAAATTTGAAAGAAATTTTTCTATAGAGAATAATAAAAACAAGAAGGTCATCAACTCATCACAAAAAAGTCCACGCAAGAAGATAGCTTGGAGCCCTAAGAGGTTTCGAATTCGGTCATAATAATAATAATAATAATAATAATAATAATAATAATAATAATAATAATAATAAAACTAAACTTTTACAACCTCTTAGAGGACACCTTGAAATCCACAATTTAAGACTCAATCTATAATCCCATTAATTGTTTATACATGAAAAAATGCATATAAATTTCATATGAATATTTAAAAACATTATTAAACTATATTTTCTTTTGTGCATTGCATCTTAGTACCCATCCATACGATCTTTAAATAAATACAAGTGTGATAAGGTTATTAAAGGAAGAATATTCTCCTGTAGGAAGTGGACACATTTTTTAAAAAAAAAAACCCTTTTAATTGAACCAGCTGAAATTCAAACCCTGACCTCTTTATCACTCTTTAACCAAATAGACGGCATTTGACGCTTTAGCCTACGTATCCACCGATTTGGTTGGCTTGTATTGTTATATATTATTTGATGTAGGCCTATCTTACTAAAATTGCTAATACAAATATAATTTACTAATAAAACTTAAATTTATATTTACAATTTTTTTTTTATTATATTCACATTATAAGATTATATTACATCACTTAGAGGTATCTTAGCCAATATGTTTAGTATCCAAGGCCCTAATGACCTCGATCTGTCAATGGGCCTTTAAACCAATAATAATAAAATATAAAATAATAATAATAATAATAATAATAATAATATAATATTAATAGCAAGGCTAATAAAAGGAGTGGGATTTAGAAGGTTAGCTTTAATAAAGTGCACTTGCATTAGTGAGTATAAGAAATGAGAAAACCACTGTGATAAATCTCATTTAGGAAATCACAGGCAATTAAGTATATTGTGAAATCTAGTTCTTAGAATGATTGGCCACTTGTGCGGGTTTATGTCTAAGAAGCAGTTGATCAAATCTTATTTAGTAAATAATTTTTATAATTGATTGTTAAAAATAGTCTTCACACATTTAATGAGTCTGAAAAGCTCGTTTGAAGCAACTAATAAAATACATTGCTCAAAACCCTAAAAAAATATTGAGAATATAATTCATGATTGATTTTTGAGAAGCTTTATATTGCTTTTGAAATATGAATAAAAAAAAAACGGAAACTAAATTGAATACTATAAGCCCATATTTTTGTTTTTATTAGTCAAAGAAGAAAACGATAAAAGATTGAGCATATCTTATCCTTCATTGAGAAAAGATTTAGTAAATTTTTCATTTAAGTTTTGTATTCACTAAAAGAACAACAATTTTCTTCATTTATTTGTGGTATTTAACGTGAACTTTCTGAGCTGCCTGATTATATCACCAAACGAGAATTTTTATAAGTGAGAGCGAAAGGGTCAACCAATATTTCCGGGAGAGGTATTTTCACATACTTGCCAAAGTTCTTTTACATGTCACAATCGGCATGGGACTGACAGTTTTACTTCCCCACCGAGGTAGGTTGTGCTACCGATTTTTATCGCTCCAGAAAAATCCTTCATCCCCAGCTGGGTTTGAACCCATGATCACGGGGCCCTCAGGCGACCACTTTACCCCAAGACCACTGAGCCAGACAAGAAGAAATTAATTAAATTGTAGCTTATAAATAGGTAAGTATCTTAAGTATCTTTACAAGCTAGCTATATAATTGTTCTATAAAAGAAGAAAGTGTTGGAATAAAAATAGCAGATGGATATAGAGTTTGTCAAGAACGTATATTTAATCAAAATAGTATATTATATTACTACAAAATATAAACTTACTTTAATATGAAATAAGACCAGAGAGAAGGCAAACACCTCCTGGAGAGAATCTTGACAACAGATGGTCGACTTCCCGATGAACCTAACAAATATTGTTTTTAGAGGAGAACGTCCCAAGAGGATACAACAACTTCCTGGGGAAGCAGATAGACAAATCTGTGGGAAAATTCTTATGTTAGGTTGGTAGTAAGCCCAAGTGGTCCCTCAGGAGGTATGCTGGAGGAGTGTAGTTCAGCTCTTCTCACAGTTTCAGCACTAAACGTCTTAACACCCTCCAGAGAGGTACACGGATAATGGATGAACGATGAGAAGTAAGAAACACCCTCTCTTCTAACAGTATACTTTGTTGGTGAAGGGTTAGACAAAACAATGTAAAGCTTTGGTATAACTTTCTTTTGACCTAATTTCACAAGACCTATGGCTAAGCGTATTTAATTTTAGTTAAATTAAATATTTATAAAGATTAAATGTTAAGTTTAATGGCGTTAAGTTCAATATATATGTTATTGAGTTTAGGTGTAGGAGGGGTACATTCAAATGTTGGTAGAAAGAAATGTATCTGAGAGCTAGAAAAAAATTACTATTTTTTATTCTTTCACCCGCCTCGGTGGCGTAGTTGGCTAACGCGCTAGTCGTGTTGAGCTCGACTGCTGAGGATGGGGAGATCGAGGTTCGAATCTCGGTCGGGTGAACTGGGGGTGGTTTTTCCTAAATTGTTTTCCACTCTCCCTCCACGCAAATGTGGGTTCACTTCCTCTAATTAAACCTTCCCAATTCCTAATTCATTAGCGTAATTGTTGACTGCAAAGAGAAAATGTAAGTATTGGTGTTTAGGTTTTATGGAATTTGGTAATATATCCTAAAGCTAAGTTTGGTGAGTTTGGATGAAACTAGGTCTTAAGATGTAGGCTCAATACTACACCTGACTTGCTAAAACCTAGATTTCTGGAAGAGTCCGGCTGATCAGAGAATTAATTTCTGGTAGAGTTTGTACGTCAGTGGCATCACAAAGATTTTTTTTTATTATCAGTATTTTTATGTGGTACAAATACTTATTTATACAGGAAACTAGAATCTTATCAACATTTCCGATTAAGGCGAGGGAATAGTCAAAACCGTGCTTTCTCCAATCTAAGTTACAACGAGAGCAGTTATTTTTAGCAAAGTCTGATTACAAGGGTACACTGTGGGTTTTTCTTTCTCAGAATAGGGTGGATTCTTGGCCGGAGATTTATTGTTGTTCTGATACATCCTAACTAGATAGCAGAATTAACTGTAATAGGCATTTTAGTTCTATTACCCTTTCGTACAAATAATACATATTTAAGTCATCTTTAAATGAAATCGAGCTAAGAGCTTAAATGTTCAAATTGACCCCTCTAGTTTTTAAGTCTAAAAGACGTAACTAATAATTTAAAAATGTAGTTTCAGCCCCAATGTGCAATTTGTTTTATATTTGTAGAAGTCTAATATTTAAAATAATATTGTAAACAATAAATTGGGGGCTTGACTTTAAAATTCCGTTAAATGTTGACAAAACTGTTATTCATAAGAAAAATTATGAAGAATCAAGTTTGCTATAAAGCAGTTGATATCTGTAATATTTCATTAATGTTGAAACCATTGATTATTTATTTTGACCTAAGTTTTTAAACACTATATGTCATAAATATGCAAATACATAAAATAAATTTATATTTAGTTTTTCATCAAAATAGTTGGGGAAGATAAGATGAGTAGGTGAAACAGGTTCGTTTCCTGAGAATGCAGCACCATCTATTTACACATGCAGAGCTTTTCGTGAATACATCCTTACCTCGATGGTCCATGGAATGACAGCACTAAACGTCTTGTCGCCCTCTAGAGGAGTATCTTAGAGGTGTTTTGGGATGAGTAGTATTCGAGAAAGGGGAATCTGGGTGTGTGTTACGAAACTGCTGATACGTGCGACTGCTTTGAGTGAAAACATTCTCTCCTCTTTTCTTTCTCCCTTGTCGGGAAATGCATGGAGAGAAGTCGTTATGGAGAAAACGACCTTTTAAGATAAGTAGAGGTTGATAACGTGTGGCAATTACTGTGAAGGGGCCGTCCATGTTCTTGGTGGTCCTTGAAAAGTAGAGGCATTTCATCTCGCTGGGAGGTTTCGAAGAAAGTTTCTCTATCAGAATTCGGGAGTAACGGGATATTGGCATGGACTGTCCAAAGAAGTACAATGTATACAAAATATTGTATAATTTTGTTTTTCGTCGTTACACAAGCAAATTTACTTCAAGCATACCTAGAAAATTATGTGTGCTATTATTATATATAAACCATATCATTTCAATTCAATTTATATATATGTGAAGTTCATTATTTAAACTAGACTTTTGGTGACCTGGAGGTCCAGGGGTAAGGTGTAAATCTGTGCCGGGACCGAGGATATAACCCCGGACCCCCAGTACTGAAGTCCGTCTCCTCACCGCAGCGTCACTATTTAAACTCTCTACTCTATTAAACTTTTTCAATTTCAAAATATGGTTCAGCCACTGATTTGTTAGTGTGGAGTGATTTTTACCCAACATCTTTGTGAGCTATATTTACGTTCATGCATATAGTTTATTATTATTATTATTATTAGCACCGCGTCTTACTACCCGTTCGGGTTATACGCACTTACGCTAATGTGTAATGGTAGGGTGATTGTGAGATGAAATGAAGGACCTATAGTTTAACGTGGAATCCGAACCACGGTGGCGACCTGGCATTCCACACATTCACAAGAAATATAGTTTATTATTTATAAATTCATAGATAAGGTTATTTTTACTTTTTAATTTCAAGAGAGAGTATTGTGATCTTGAAAACAATCATATCTTGATATTTTGATGAATTTGCACGTATATTTGAATACGAACCCAAATAAGTGGATCTGACTATTTTGTATATTTGTTTGTCTATCAGTCAGTTTAGCTGTCAGTTTGTCCCTGGCCACAAATCCAAAACAGTTTGATGTATTTTGTTCAAAATTTATGTTTAGATTTTACAGGACTATGCCAACAATCTTGTTTCTATCCTGGCCCGACAAAATTGGTTAGACATTTTAATTTTGCTCATAGAAATTCTCATGTGCTGATTTAATAAGTTAGTTCAGAAAGTGCACTTTAATTATCTTAAATAAATAAGGCGTTCTGCTATCTAATTAATACCTACATATATGCAAAAGCTCTTTATATATCACAAGGGAGAATGCTATAGGTGAATCTAGGCTGAAAACAGTAAAGTAATATAAACTGTGTGCTTAATAAGTCTAAGTTAAACACTATAAATTCAAATCTCTTCATTGTTAAAATGGCTTATTTATATTATTTAATTTTTAGGATATTGTTTTTATTTTTAGCTCAAAATTCAAACAAAAACTTTATTAATAAAATGAAGAATTTTTATTTGTCTGCTAAGAGCATTGCGCGATACTTACAGCCAAGCACAGAGGTCTGAAATTTAAAAAATATAGTAGCCTTTATAGCGAACATGTATACCTTGAAACAGTAATTTTTAGATAAAAATGAAGAGAGTTTGTCTGTTTTGAGCAGTGCTCGATATTTACCGCACTCAAGATGTTTGGGATTTTAAAAATTGTATGCACATTGCACACTTCTAAGCCGAAATTTTAAAATTCTAGGTTGGCTTCCCCGTTCAGTAATTAAATCAAGAACATTTCTCCAGGGTGACACTTAATACTTCATCTAGTGTCAAATATTTATTGACATTAGTCTCACTCCATGTATACATTGTCGTTTACTAGAACGGCTACTATTTATAATAGGGATTTTGCCATTTAAAGTTTTTTTTTTAGTAAATACACAAAGATTATGTTAGGAAGGAAATTTTAGGAAATACAATCTTTTTTTTTCTGGTCGACATTGATAACATTTCATTTATTATTAGTATTATCTTATAGGTCTTGATAACATTTAATTTATTATTAGTATTATTTTATAGGTCTTGATAATATTTATTATTACTATCATCTCCATGTCTTACTACCGGTTTGGGTTGTACGCACTTACACTAATGTGTAATGGTAGGGTGATTGTGAGATGAAATGGAGGACCTACAGTTTAGTGTGGAATCCGAACCACGGTGGAGGCCTGGCATTCCACACATTCACAAGATGTCTTGTCAGAGGTGAAGGAAGGGTTTGGAAATCAGATAAACCTGTGCCGGGACTGAGGATTGAACCCCAGACCCCATCTCAGAAGTCCAACACCTTACCCCTGGACCACCAGGTCACTTCTTTATAATATTTATCAAAAGTGAAAATATATAGATCACACGAATCTACGTATGAATACGTGAAAATTGATACGGTAGCTTTTATAGTTGTCAGATATGGTTTTTCCTGAGAAAATTGAACTTTAGTATACCTTTAAATTGAACTGCAACTTCATTCAGCGTAATCATCAAACTATGTGTCTCGTCGCTTTTTTTTCTTCTTCTTCTTCTCTTCCCTGAAGAAAGGTTGACCTTCGATGTAACTGAAAAGTAAATTGTTTTCATCACCTAGGCAATTTGTAAGGTCACAGGGTCGATCGTTCTAAAGGCCCTAGTCTTCCCCAACCCCCTCCCTTACCCCTCTCTCCATTCCTCCCATGGTCTTCGCCATCCATAACCGCAACGAACACAAACACACGGTCGCCTTCTTCTTCTTTACGTAAAACGGAAGGGTGTGTTCCCCCGAGAAGATTGAAACTCTTGCCTCCGCCTATTCTTCTTCCTTTTTACTCTCCTTATTCTTTCACACTTCAATGGATAAAGTTTTAATTGGAGTTGACCTTCGATTCGTTACAGCAAGAAAGAGTTTTCTGGTTGACAGACTATTGCCATTAAAGAAGAGCCCAAGCGTTAAGGTGCACCTTTGTAGCTTGAAGGTTATTTTTTTTTCCTTCAAAATATAGACAATTTTTTCTTTTTTTTTTTCTTTTCTTCAGAGAATAAATCAATGTTTATTGTAACCCGCATCGGTGGGCACGCGAGCTTAGGCGTTAATATTTTCTGGTTTGGTTTTTCCTGTAATTGTGAAGTCTGGGCTTAAATCCTGGCTGGGTGTGGGCATGGTGTTTTTCTACCCATCTACTTAAATGGTTTCACAATATCCTCCCATGCTAATGCAGGTACATTTCCTCTAAATCCTCATTGGTGCTTGTGCGAATATCCTGGACAGGTATGAAGTTGAGTTGGAAAATAATATTTCTGCTAAAATAATTATTAATATAAACTGATCGTGTTTAAAGAAAATCATGGCTGAGCTAAATTTTATTTAAAACGAGGACAATTAGAGCTGTAAAATAAAAATATATTTAACTAAAATAAGATCCTGAAGTTAATAAATTATTTATAGACAGTTACCTATATACAGTAGATTACCTTATTTGTAAGACAATAAATGTTGACAAAGATTTGAGGGAAACCCAAGTTTAAATGAATCAGATAGCCGAAGCTATCATATATGCATTTTGGTGAGGATAGCACCTCTTAGATATCATATCCTGAAAATTGAAAAATGACACCTGGACACGGGATATGATAGCTAAGAGGTGCTATCCTCACCAAAATGCATAGATGATAGCTTCGGCTATCTGATTCATTAATATATGCAATCCCGTACAATTATAACATATAATTGTCAATTGGCTGCATAATGCCAACTACCGAGTCGCAGGTGGCTGCGTTGTCTGATGGCTGTGATCTTATGTAATCACATGTTTATAAGCTGACGACTTCGCACGTCCATCATAGACTCTGCCTTAAAATATGAGTGAAGAATGACCATGGCACGGGACGAATCCTGGATAGCTCAGTGGTAAGAGCAGTGGCGTACTAAGCCGAATGTCCCGGGTTCGATTCCCGTGTCCAGGTGTCATTTTTCAATTTTCACCAAGTTTAAATGTCTCTAAATTTATTATTTAGCTATTATTATTATTATTATTATTATTATTATTATTATTATTATTATTATTATTATTATCACCGCGTCTTACTACCCGTTCTGGTTATACGAATTTACGCTAATGTGTAATTGTAGGGAGATTGTGAGATGAAATAGAGGACCTACAATTTAACGTGGATCCGAACCACGGCGGATGCCTGACATTCTATACATTCCCAAGTTGTGATTAATACACGTCTTGTTAGAGGTGAAGGAAGGGTTTGGTTATCAGATAAATCTGTGCCGGGACCGAAGATTGAACTCCTGACCCCCAGCACAGAAATATTAGCTTAATTAATATATATTATTGCAAAACCGAATGGGTAATGAGATGCAATAAAAAAATACCTCCTACTTTTGTGGGCTCAGTGTCTAAGATGTCACTCTCGTAGTAGTCTAGACTGCTGATGACGGGATGTTAGGGTTCTAATCCCGGTCGAGACTATTGAGGGTGGTTATTCCTAATTGGTTTTCCACTCTACCTACCCGCAAACGCGGATATATTTCTTCTAAAATGTAGCCTTAGTTCTCCCTAATTCACTAGCGTAATTAGTACATATTATACGTTTAACCACAATAGGTAGTAAGATGCGGTGCTAAGGACCCCTAAAAGTTTCTTGAACACCTATCAAATGTTGTTGGTACGCGTGTAGACGGGTTCGCTAGTTAGCTGATCGATGCTACTGCTGGAAGGAGTAGAGAGCACCAGATGGGCCACGAACTCAAACTGGCCGTCACGAGGCGAGACTGCTGCTTCAGTGAATTTCTCTTGTTTCGGGCCTTACTACTTTAATGGCAAATGAAGGAACGCGCCATTTCGAGGAGTTATCAGCATTCTCCTCCCACTTTCCCTTTACTTTCTCTCTAACTCCGAACATTATTCACTGCAATCAGTTAGCAAACTGAGACAGAGTTATCTATTAATGTGTGTATTTTGTTTGCTATGTGTATGTGGGTGAAGGAAGTTTAAGGTGGGATGGAATGATACGATAGTTAGTTTCTAATTTTTATGTCAAACTAATTTTATCCAATATAAATAATTTTGCTTTTGTAGATATATTTAGTTTAATTTCCTACTTATAAAAAAAAATTCGAAATTGTTTGAATATCGGTCATGAGCATTTTATGATTTGAGAGGAACTTTGGCTCTTAATTTTAAAAGTTTCTGGTCAAATGCCACTATGATAATGACAAATATTCAATAGCTGTTGAAAGCCGCTACAGTGGCCAAATGATCTAAGGCGTCGCACTGGTGTTAGACTAGTCTGCTAAGGACGGGGGGATAGGAGTTTGAATCCCTATTGGGTCTACTGAGGATGGACTTTTCTAAATTTTTTCCAACTCTTCCTCCACGCGTATTCTGGTAATTTACCTTTAAAATGCTTCCTTCCCCATCCCTACCTCATTAGAGTAATTATAATATATGCCTGTAACTCGAACAGTTAGTCAGGCGTGGTGATTTAAAAAAAAAGTCTGTTGAAATTACTTTGTATGGAAAATTAAAATTAATGAAGCTACTGATGCAACATTCTACATATTTTATTAAAACACCCTTTTAATGAAAACTTAAAAAATGCGAGACTCAATTCGCATTCTTTCCATCCCACCTTAATATTGCTTAATGAAACTTTAAATTTTGTAATTACGAGATACGTACATAATTGAATTACTGTTTTTAATTATAGAACCTATTTTTATGAATATAATTGAATGTTTATTTTTTTGGACCAAATTATAATATCGGAACATACACAACACTAAGTCTTCTACCATTCAATTTATAATGGTGTTCATGGAAGAAGCCATTTTATACAATGATAATGCAAGTTTGTCGTCCCAAGAATTGAACCCGGGGCTCTTAAATCAATGCACGTATGCCTTATTTTATTTGTGTACATCGCGTCTTAAACTCGCGGGCTATTTAAATATAAACACAAATTCGAAAGGAGTTAAAAAGTTGGAACTTAGTTAAATAAACGCTTATTTTCGCGAAGGGAAAGTGGAATAAAAAAAACCCAACTATACACCCCTCACTCAGTATTAGTCAATCAATAGACAATCAGTAACTAGCTAACCAGCCAATACGAGACTGACGACTTTGCCCACATTCCCACCTGTGCAGGTGTTGACTAAGCTAAGATGTTGGGTTATTCAAGGATTAAAACTTAGCATACTAAGCATAAACTTATAACATCATTGTGTTTCTCTGGTCCTACGCGTATTACTGACTAATTGAGCTAGCCACCATATCTAAATGATTTAATGCTACGCGAAGAATAAAGAGAATCCTAAGTGCTTACACCAATGTTCGTCTGAAGAGAGGATGGGAAATCAACAGTTAAAATTTAAAACATTTCCGTATGCACTTGGCAATGATTTGAACCGAATGCCGACCTCCTGAATCAGAGCATGAGCGCGTAAGTTAATAGTTTTCACCTGCTGCTGATAGGTATATTAAGGTTTGAATCCAGTCTGGTCCCCCGAGGGTTCGTCTCCTAGTTGGTTTTCCACTCTCCTTCCACGCAAATGCGGATAGATTATCTCTACAAATTTCCTTTTTATCCCTACCCCATTTCTGTAACTATCATATATGCTTGTAACCGAGCATGAAGTAAGACGCGTCAATTAAAAAAATGTTATTTATATT
This sequence comes from Timema cristinae, assembly GCA_039000515.1. Classification (NCBI taxonomy): domain Eukaryota; kingdom Metazoa; phylum Arthropoda; class Insecta; order Phasmatodea; family Timematidae; genus Timema; species Timema cristinae. The sequence continues at coordinate 30,030,690 of JBCFYV010000024.1, read as the reverse complement.
ATTTATATTTTATTCAAAAATATTAAATTTTATTTAATTTAAAAATTAAACTATAAATTATTAATTTAATTTATTAATTAATTAATCTTATTATTATTTTATGATAATATGATTAGACCGTCTTATTATCCCAAATCTGATTATAGGACTTTCTGCTAATGTCGTAAGGTAGGTATTTGAAAATTGAAAAAGAAGGGACATACGTTATAACTGAATCCGATACCAGTGGAGGTCCTTTGGGTTCACTTGACAAGGATGTGTTGTCAGAGGTAAAGGATAGGGTTTGGATTCAGATAACTGTATCTTTTGCACCACAATTGAACCCCTACCTCCTAGCTAAGTGCTAACCCTTGACCTAGTAAGCCATGTAATAAAATAATTAGTTATTGTGCACAAATATTATTAGTACTTTACTCATTCAATCAAAACGAAAATATTAAAAATCTGTTCACCGATCTTAATTTCGCAAACACTTGCAACAACATAGCATAAACAAGGTTAGGTAAAACAGTCGTCCTACATTTAATGGTAAATAAAGTGTACAATCCTTATACTAGATGCAATTTTAATGAATAAAAATATGAGTTAGACCTGTCTTCATTAGTCCCAAAACTGACTCTATAGGGATCTTTCTGTTTTTCTTAAATAGTACCTAAAAGCAGTATCTACATTTTAGAAAATTGAAAAAAGAAGAGCGAACAAATAACGTTATATTTGATTTGCACTTGACTGCCAAATGACCAGTAGGTATGGGTTATGATCTCGGTTGGGTTCACTTGGAGTCAATTGTTTGATAGTTTTTAGTTCGTATCGGATGGCACAAACTAATATAGATTGGCCTCCACCGTGGTTCGGATTCCACGTTAAACTGTAGGTCCTTCATTTCATCTCACAATCACCCTACCATTACACATTAGCGTAAGTGCGTATAACCCGAACGGGTAGTAAGACGCGGTGCTAATAATAATAATTTAGTTCGTATTGGATGGCACAAACTAATATTGATTGGTTTTCTGTAAAAGGAGAGGTCGAAGTCTAGATTATATGCGAGTGTATTAAAGTATTAATGGTTTCCCAATCTTCCTCCATGCAAATGTGGTTACGCTTCTGGATTATACATTACTCATCCGCACTTCTCATTAGCATACATACAAATTGTGTAAAGCGTGAACGGATTGTAAGATATGTATTTTTTTAATTTTTTTTAGTAAGACTTTAACATTTCATCTCCATTCTAACGCATGTATATGTATTCTCTCCTTAGCCTTCTGATGAAGCCGTTACTGGCCCCTTAAGTTAAAAGCAGCGCTTAATATAAAGTCTAATAAATGACATGGTCGAGTAAAACCTCTTATCAAAATAGGGCAGTAAAGTACACCCACTAGCGTATTGTGACGCCGTATCCACCCAACGAATGGAGCTATCTATCTACACGCATGTTAAGTCAGTGACTTTTCGGATGCAATGTCAAATGGGGCAGTGACTTCAGCAGCAACGACTTGAAAGGTATATAGGCTCTAAGAAACAACGGCTCAACCTAATAACGTCAGGGTGACCAGGTGGTCTAGGGGTAAGGTGTCAGACTTCTGTGCTGGCGGCCGGGGTTCAATCCTCGGTCCCGGCACATATTTATCTGATTACCAAACCCTTCCTTCACCTCTGACAAGACATCTTGTGAATGTGGGGAATGCCAGGCCTCCACCGTGGTTCGGATTCCACGTTAAACTGTAGGTCCTTTATTTCATCTCACAATCACCCTACCATTTCACATTAGCGTAAGTGCGTATAACCCGAACGGGTAGCAAGACGCGGTGCTAATAATAATAATAACAATAATAACAATATAAATAATAATGGTGGAATTTCAAAAATGGAAGACGGTGTTTAAAATGTTCCCCACACAAAGTGAATGCATGCATGTGACACAAAATACTCGCTTGCAGTTTACTAATACAACTTATTTTTTATTAGAATGGCAAATTAGTTTCAACATTAACAAAACGTGCAGTGGTGGTCACAAGGTAGCCATGTACACGTTTATAAGACAGGATTGCTGCTCAAAATACAAATTCCGCTAAGTTACACATACAGAGTTATTTTCCCTTAAGGCCCTGCCTACCCTTCCTGGCGGCGTGTTGAGCTTTCAGCTCTAAAATAGATGGCGTTGCTAACGTTATACAAACTGGTGGATTCCAGCCATCAGGTTGGCAGAACTACTGGTTTGTTTAAACAATTGGGAGACTGGCGACCACGACCGGTAATCAGTAAAGGCAGAAAGCAACTTTTTTTCCAAGAATTGAGAGAGATAAGAAGTGTAGTACCGGACCGTAAAGTGTGTAGGCGACCAAGTTTGACTAAACGTGGGGAGGCATAACGTCAAGATACAATCACACTCTCGAGCAGAAAAATTAGCTTATTCATTCCAGTCAGCTAGACGTCCACTAACCTATAGTACCACTTTTGAATTTAGAACCTTTTGATGCCAAAGTTTAGTACTAGTTTTGTACAATTTTGTACCCGTACCCGTTTTGAGTAATTAGCATATCAAAGTGGTGACTCTAGGTTAATGCAGTTGTACCACTTTTGAATTTTGAACTTTTTTTGATGCAAAAGTTTTGTATCCGTACCCATTTTGAGTAATTAGCATATCAAAGTGGTGACTCAAGGTTAATGCTGTTTTACTACTTTTTAATTTTGAACTTTTTTTGATGCCAAAGTTTTGTACCGTTTTGTACCAGAAAGAAAAAGTATTGTACCCGTACCCGTTTTGAGTAATTAGCATATCAAAGTGAGTACTCCACGTACTCCAGGTAAATGCGGTTGTACCCCTTTTGATTTTGAACTTTTTTTGATGCCAAAGTTTTGTAATAGTTTTGTACCGTTTTGTAACACAAATAAGTTTTGTACCCGTACTCATTTTCAGTAATTAGCATATCAAAGTGGTGACTACAGGTTAATGCTGTTGTACCACTTTTGAATTTTTTGATGCCAAAGTTTTGTACTAGTTTTGTACCGTTTTGTACCAGAAAGAAAAAGTATTGTACCCGTACCCGTTTTAAGTAATTAGCATATCAAAGTGAGTACTCCACGTACTCCAGGTAAATGCGGTTGTACCCCTTTTGATTTTGAACTTTTTTTGATGTCAAAGTTTTGTAATAGTTTTGTACCGTTTTGTAACACAAATAAGTTTTGTACCCGTACTCATTTTCAGTAATTAGCATATCAAAGTGGTGACTCCAGGTTAATGCTGTTGTACCACTTTTGAATTTTTTGATGCCAAAGTTTTGTACTAGTTTTGTACCGTTTTGTAACACAAATAAGTTTTGTACCCGTACCCATTTTGAGTAATTAGCATATCAAAGTGGTGACTCCAGGTTAATGCTGTTGTACCACTTTTGAATTTTTTCATGCCAAAGTTTTGTACTAGTTTTGTACCATTTTGTACCACAAAGAGAAAGTTTTGTACCCGTACCCATTTTGAGTAATTAGCATATCAAAGTGTCACGTGACTCCAGGTTAATGCTGTTGTACCACTATTGAAATTTTTTCAAATAAATATCTGGTGAGGGTAGTGATAAATAATAATGTACACTTATTTATCAGAGAAAAATTTATTTAAGGTAAAATTAGAGATAACTTATTTTTGAAGGTTTTTTCACTAACTATAATAAATAACCTATACGATTGAGTATGTAGCCTATGATTTTGTCGTACCATTTATTTGAGTTTATTAGTAAGCAGGTAAAATAAAAAATAACTAAAATTTAATGTGCTAAATTTGGCCACTGTGCTTTGGCTAATTTTTAAAATTTAAAGGCCAAGGTGGCAATAACATATTTTAAAGGCAGTTTCATTTCGAAGACTATAACAATTTTGACTATAAATATATCTGTTATTTTTATTACTGATATTACCACGTCATACTACCTGTTCATGTTATACGCATATATGATAATCTAATTGGGTGGTAATGAGGAAAGAAGCATTTGAGAGGTTATCTACCAGCATTTTTATTTTGGAAAATGGGAAACAATTTAGGAAAAACTACCCTCAATAGACTCGACCAGGATTTGCACCCCCAGTGCTCCGCTATCAGCAGGCCAATTTAACACTAGTGACACCTTAGACCACTCAGCCACTGAAGTGGGTATCTGTTATTTAATACGGTGTTTACAGTTTTCAAACATCTATAGGATTTACACAATTTTCCAGAAATAAATGTTTTTGGGAATAAATTTTTATCCTATTGGTAGAGTTTAACTTGAGTAATATCTCCATGGTGTCAGCCTGCAAGCAGGCTATACCAATCGAGAGGCTGCCGTATGTTGGCAAAGATAGGGCCAACATTTTCAAGCTGAGGGTGCCATGTGGTTAGCACAACGAGCCCTCCAGACTTTTATCTCAGTTTTCTAGACTGAAGCGCTACTTATTCATTCAATTATCTCCTCATTTGTCCTCACGAGGTTGATTTTGGTTCCGTTTCAGACCCACTGCTTCACAGACAGAATTAGGGGCACTGGGGATCAAACTTGGCACTTCAGTATCTGAAGCCAGTAAATCTGACCACTATACAACAGAGGCGGTCGGGTATCAAATACTTACTTACTTACTTTATGGCATAGGAAACACAAAAGTTCTTTAATTTTAATGGTTTTAAATATATATTTACTTATCATCGGCTTCATGTCGTGGTCAATATTGCTAAAGTGCTATGACTGAGCACTAAGTGCGTAAATTAATCAGCTCAATAACTTGACTAGTTCGATTCCCTGTTAGGTTGAAATTACTTAGTACTAGCGTGATACGAACTCGGCCAAGGCACAAGAGATTTTGAACATACAATAAGTGCGTTACAGAGTGTTAGTAACATTTACTTTCAGCTAAGAGCTTTTCTTTAAAAAAAAAGTACTTGAAATATCAGAATAATCGCTGCATTGTTATATAGAAGTATTTATTTGTATCTTAATTTTGATATTATTTCTACAGTAAATAAAATAGTATCGCTGCTCATCCATTGTACTTAAATTAGTAGATACAGATAGCCTAAGCGCCAGTAATATGCATACCGTTAAAAAAAACTTATCCTTTACTACAAGAAGTTAAATAATCAATTATATCTTTGCTTTTCTTTGTGCGCCCTTTCTTCATAAACTTGTTATTCACAAGGATATAAAATAATATTTTGTAAATACTTCTCCACCTCAAAATTTATACAATCCATTGGATTTTGTTCGAAAGCAAAAAGGTCACATATTGTTAATTATATAAAAAGTAATCACCGTGGGTACTTATTGTTCGGGATTTGATACATTTCTTCCAAAACGAGCGCACAAACTGCGAGAATGCAACAAGTTCAAATTAAAAGTAATCACATTTAACACGCTAATAAAATAAAATTAACATTTTCACATCTTGACTACCAAAAACTTCGTTCATTAACTTTTTGAAAAATAACTTATTCCAAAGTCCAATGAGAGTCAAATCCTAGACCGTAAAATAAAAACTAGTATATAAAATTATACTGAGAACGTCTCCAAATTACATTTAGACCAAACTTTATTTAAAATAACTATGTTTGATATGAGCAGGAATGTTTATTTTTATTTATTATAATAGTGGATTAAAAATTCAATGTACAGTAGTTTTCATTTATTTTGAATATTAACACTTATTATTACAACGTGTAGTGCTAAAGAATGAGAAAACTCAAAGAATATAAGATAAGAGTGAAGAATTTTACATGTTTTACTGTCTCAGTTAAATAAGGGCTAATGTCATAAAACTTTGTGTATGGAGAAGCATGTGGCTTTTTCTTTGAAAATAATGTATCACTAGAGTAATACTCTCATTGAAGTAAGTAGGGACCAACTATATTTATTCACACAGCAGGAAGACTTTGTGAGTATTTTAGTTACTGAATATATTAAGATGTTTAATTGTTTATATTTAATTACGCAAATTTTCATAATTGGACATTGGCCCTTCTTATCCTAACGTACATGGTATTAATGTTTCTTTGACTCAAGAAGGTCACAGAGATTAGTTTAACCCTCCATTGCCGCCTGCATTCCGATACAGCAGGTTAGCCAACGCTTGCAAAATGATACTAGCTTGTAAATGGGTAATGATCATACTAACGGCACCTATTATCAGCTAAGACAACTAGTTGCAGAAGGAAAAGTTGTATTTAAAACCATGTATTTTGACTAGAGAGTCGACTTGGGAGTCGTTAGAGCTCAATATCGTCGTGATTATTGAAGCTAACCCAAATTAAAAAATATGTCTAAAAAGAAAAAGAAATTATTCATTAAATAGTATGTTATAAACAAACACTCTAGCTTAATTGTACAAAGAAAATAAATAAATCCATTAATAATTTTTGTTTTCTCATTTAAAATGCATTGAAATGGAAACATTTTAATGAAAATATTTCAATAACTATTTTTAGCATGGTTTGAAAATTCCATAAGAATTATGAAAGATGCCCAGATATGTTACTAAAATAAATAAAAAACAACAAGGTTGAATTATTAAATATATTTTGTTCTAAATTCTTTTGTTTAGAACCGTGCATTTATGGGTAGGCAGGGCCTTAATGGTCACTCAATTTCCCTTGACTTAAATGCAGATACATTTACTCTAATATATATCCTACCACATTAGTGTAAATATGCAAAGAACCCGAATGTACACAAAATAAATCGATGCACTAAATAATAATAATAATAATAATAATAATAATAATAATAATAATAATAATAATAATTATTATTATTATTATTATTATTATTATTATTATTATTAGTACCACGTCTTACTACCCGTTCGGGTTATACGCTCTTACGCTAATGTGTAATGGTAGGGTGATTGTGATATGAAATGGAGGACCTACAGTTTAATGTGGGATCCGAACCACTGTGAAGGTCTGGCATTACCCACACTCACAAGATGTCTTGTCAGAGGTGAAGAAAGGGTTTGGCAATCCGATAAATCTTTGCCGGGGACCGAAGATTGAACCCCGGACCCCAGCACAGAAGTCCGACACCTTACCCTTAGGCCATCAGGTCACCCAATGCACTAAATTGAAATGGTAAAGAAAGTGAAGTAATACTCCCTTCTTAAGAAAACAAGTTATGTAGTTGGCCATACATATAGAAAATCACATCAACCTTTAGAGAAAGAGAGAGAGGTGTTGTTTGTTCATTTCTAGGGTATGTTTAGACAATTTGAGCACTAAATTGGTGCAAGGGTTTCTTGTAGTAAGGAAGGATCTAGAAGAAGAAAGTGTGTTTGCATGATTTAAGCTACTCTACTTTCTCCATCGAAATGTTGCGTTATAAATTATTATTAATACACGCCAAGCTTGTATCGGTTTTAATTATCGTCGAAATGTTTTACGACATACCCTCTTGAACCCTATTGCCTTCTCTCGGCCCCTATTTTCTTCAGAACTCCACAACCCTCGAACCCTGATTTCTATTACGTAGCCACCACATCCCTTAAGTTATGGTAATTAATAATTAAACGTTAATGAAAGTTTATATTATGGCTTTCATGTTTATGTAGGGGGGACTACTCCTCTCACTGTTCATAGTACAAGAAAGATTTTGGTACCGTTATAAAAGCACATCGTTTCGAATATATATCATACATCGTAAAGAAAAGATAGTTGAAACCATTTTAAGGGTTTCATTACGTGTTTAAGAGCTGCTGCCTCTCTGTAAGAGCCTTGATAATGTTCCTTTGTTCTTCTTAGGCTTTACAAAATGACTTGGTAAAGTCTTTCAGAGGGTTGTAACAATATTCTTCCTTTCGTGTTTGGAGGATTTTTTTAAAATCTATTTTAATGAAGTTTTTCTAATACGGTAGTACAACATGCAATATTTATTAAATTAGTGACAATGCATTCCTGCTAGTTTAGTATTCTTTTAAAAATAAGGACAATTTATATCGTATTTATATCTTTACCTAATAATTACCTAATCAATAGATGTTTACCAAATTTATGCCCTACATATATAAATATCAACACACCTTCAGGCTATATATAGTATTTACATTTAGTCTATTTAATTTTCGATTTGTGGGTAGGGGCACATGCATTTAAAACCAATTATATATTTTGAAAATTACTTCTTAAAAGAAGACCACCTCTGTGGTCTAGGGTCCAGAGTTTCTGGCTACAGATCCAGAGGTCCCGAGTTTGATCCCCGGTGCTTCTAAAATGTATCTGTGAAGCATTGGGTATGGAACGAGGTCAAACTGAGCTTCGTGAAGACAAATAAGTGAGATTTTTGAATAGAGAAGTAGCAGCTGTGGCTTAGAAAACTTAGATTAACTGCTGGAGGACTCATTGTGCGGACCACAATACACCCTTTATCCGTAAATGTTGGCACTATAATCGCTAACAGCGAGGGCCGCTCTGTTGGTATAGCTCGCTTGTGGGCTCACCATGGAGTTTGGTAAAAAAAAATCTATATTTTTAGTTACATTTACCCTAAAACGAAGCCTCTTATTTTTATCTCAAAGCGTAAAATTAATTTATAAAATTGGCATTTAGGAGTTTGAAATAAAAGTATATTAAAAGTAAGCCAAAAATTATAGTTAAAAATATATTCACCATATGTTGTTTTCTATATTTCTGCTAAGCTTCTTTTACCGGGTTCTTAAATCAACTTTGTGGACAATTTATTATTTTTATTTACTGTAAAGGTCTTTATGTTAAGTTTTATTTCTCGTTGAGGTATTTTATGTCAACTTTTATGCTTACGTGCCTTATACTTTAATAATAGCACGTTATATAAACAAATGTCTAATAATAGATTAAAAGTTGTTTTTATTTTAGAATTAGTGGGTAAAATTGTATTTGATGATATTATGACATCTTACCACTGATAATATTGCTTAAGCTAAAGACATTACAATGTAGCCTATATTATAAATGTATGTATATATGAAAAGTGTTGTGGGAGGGTTGCTAGAACTTTTCTTAACTTTACTCGTCAGTTTATTTTTAGAAAAGAATGAGGGTAAGGAAAGGATGAAAGAAATTAAGGGAATGTGTACCTCATACTCCTTCATTTGTAATACTTTTTTTTTTTGCGTGTATGCGTAAGTTGGCTAACTTTAAATATTACAGCACTTAATGACATCCTGTTCTTAAGTTTTTGGAAGACACTAACATTTCCTTTCCTTGACATCATATTCTTCTTTTATTTTGCTATTCTGTACAACTAGACACTTTTTAACCCATTTTTCTTTTTTAAATTAGTACTTCTTTTATTTTTATAGGTATACAACTGAGCTTCTTTATTCCATGTAAGTCTTATATATATTAACATCCGTGATATTATAAAAAAAAGGAGAATTTTGTTAAAATAACACAAAAAAAAAAAACCCAGAAAGAATTGAGGAAAATTTTCTGATTACTACGTTATAGATATGGAAAAGATACACTTCCCTCTTTCCACATATTTTTTTTATCCTTTTCCTATTCCTTTGAAACGAAACAAGACAGTATATTATTATACTTTGTCAAGAGGACGACGATATATTGGAATGTTATACGGCATATCCATTGCATTTCCTTGGCTTTATCTATCCTGGCCTAGTTACGGTTCATTTGATGCGCGCCCCCCTACAAGTTTCGACGAACACCCCCTCCCCCCGCCCACCATGAACCTCTTAAAAAGTCACCCTCCTGGAAGGGTTGGAGTATACGTACGTAGTACAGTTCTTTCCGATTGGATCCGGCCATCCGTTACTAGCGGCACAATATTTCTAGAAAGACTCTTCGTTTAACAGGCACAAGTGAATTTTGATTTATAATGAACCTTTGAAAGTCGACCATAATTAAAACTTAATGTCGGGGACGATTTCACGTTTTAAATTAATACGTTTAACACCCTTGTTATAGAACTGTAAACCACTTTGGTGGCGGCTCGGTATAAGGCATCACTCTTGCAGTAGACTAGACTAACAATAAATGAGGGTTCGACTCCCAATCGGGCGTATTGAAGTTTTTTTACTTGATAGTTTTCCACTCTACCTCCACGCAAATGTGGGTATACTTCCTCTAAATTGATGCATCCTCATCCCTAATATATTATCATAGCAAGTACGTGCGCATACATCCGGACGGGTAGTAAGCCGTGGTGCTAAGAATATATATACCAATATGTAATAATCTAAGGTAGCATGAGTTAATGTCAGTATTTTTCTAGTTTTTATAACAAAAAGGTTTTTGGACGCAATAAACTAACTTCTGCACCAGTAGATACATTTTGTTTATTTTCTTACCAAATTTAAATCGTTTTTACATAGTTTATTTTTATGCTTTATGGTCTTCAAAAATATTCAATAACCGTTGACGCGGTTTGTAACGACTTGATCAGAATTTGGCAAATAGTCTTACCGCTCTGAAATTTTCAAATATAATTGTCTTAAAAGCTTAATCTAGGATGGAGGGATGGAAAATATTTTTATAGAGACAGTATAGTCCCACGAGTGTGAAGAAAGGATGGACACTTATACATAACATGTATAAAACCAAACCAGTGCACTCGAGGTTAAAACTTAAATTTCCCCGTTACCGGCAACCCGGTGTATTTTTAACCTGACCATGTGACAGGAGGTAATGAAATCATTTAATTTGAAAAATACAATTTTTATTAAAATCATATTTATTTGAACTTTTAATGGACACATTAAATAAATGTGGAGTATTCAATATCGCAAACAATACTGGCCAAACTCTGATAATCGCCGACTTGTCTACCTTCCTACAGAGTAATTCCCGAATGGATATCTGTTAAGTGCTCTCGAAAGTTTATCTTTCCGCAGTGTAAGTCCTAAACGGATACCTGGGGGTAAGTGCTCTTGAAAGTCTACCTTCCCACAGTGGAAATCCCTAATAGATATCGGGAAGTGCTCTTGAAAGTCTACCTTTCCGTAGCGTAAATTCCGAACAGAGACCTGAGGAAGGGCTCTTGAAAGTCTACCTTCCCGCAGTGTAAATTCCGAACGGATATATGGGAAGTGCTGTTGAAAGTCTACCTTCCCGCAATGTAAATTCCGAACGGATATATGGGAAGTGCTCTTGAAAATCTACCTTCCCGTGGTGGAAATTCTGAATGGATATCTGGATGGTGATTTTGAATATCTATCTTTCTTCAGTGGAAATTCCAAACGCGTGCCTAGAAAGTGCTCTTGAAAGTCTACCTTCCCGCGGTGGAAATTCTGAATGGATATCTGGATGGTGATTTGAATGTCTATCTTTCTTCAGTGGAAATTCCAAACGCATACCTAGAAAGTGCTCTTGAAAGTTCTACCTTCCCGCGGTGGAAATTCTGAATGGATATCTGGAAAGTGATTTTGAAAGTCTATCTTTCTTCAGTGGAAATTCCAAACGCGTACCTAGAAAGTGCTCTTGAAAGTTCTACCTTCCCGCGGTGGAAATTCTGAATGGATATCTGGAAGGTGATTTTGAAAGTCTATCTTTCTTCAGTGGAAATTCCAAACGCGTACCTGGAAAGTGCTCTTGAAAGTTCTACCTTCCCGCAGCGCAAATCCCAAACGGACATTAAAACGCTTGGTGATAAAACATGTTAATCAAATCTCACTCCTATGATGATTCATCTAAGTTCGGTTAATGTCACATTCATATTAAGCGACACAAAGTACAGTCTATTTACAGATTAATAAATATTCACTTCGCAAGGTTAAGGCGAGAAGGATAGATGGAATATTACCAATAGACCGTATGGTCCACTATCAACCGATCTGAACCTAACCCAGCCTTAAAATTTCAAGCGTGAATTCGAGGCTGCCAATTAAACACTCATGATTGTGGACATGTTTGTTATTCCTGTTCTTTCTTTACACAAAGTCAAGGTTTTAAATTCAAAGTACACTCTGTTTTTATACGTTTTAAAACCACTCTAAACAACATTGGCAGAGCGCTAAGCAAACTAGCCGTGGGCCATCATCGTTGACACGTCGTTAAATAGGGCGATAGTAGGTTAATTTGTTTTGAATAGTAGGCCTATGCGTGTATTTTGTAATCATTAAGATTCAACGCAACTGTGGCTACTACATTCGATTTAAGTTTTTTGAATCACCACGTTTTACTACCCATACAGATAATATACTTATAGACTAAATCACACTTGTGTGTTAGGCAAGAGGAAGGTTGAATCTAGAGGAGGTGAACCCGCATTTTATAGAGAAAGAGTGGAAAAAAACTTTAAGAAAAAAACCGTTCCCAGATCATCTGAATGGACAGAGTGACGCCTAAGACCATAGATCCACCGAATAGGGTGAGCTTAACATTGCATTTACCCGTTTTGGTGTTCACATGGTCTAAGGCGTCATTCTCATAAGAGACTGGACTGCCGATGATAGTAATATAGGAGTTTGAATCCTGGTTTGGAGTTTGAATCTGAGGTTTTTTTTTCATAAATACAATTTCACTCTCCCTTCACGCAAATGCAAGTACATTATTTATAAATTCAATATTCCTAATTCCTAACACATGCGAACTGTTAGTAAGACGCAATGTAAAAAAAAATTAATATGAATTTATGTTTTGTTGGAAAACTGATATTTTTTTAAAATTAACAGTTCATAATTATATTTAAAAGACATTATTTAACACCTTTCACGATATTTTCATGGTCTTGTCAATCTCTTTGACGTTGCATTTGGATGTACAAGATCAAACCCTCAAATTTCAATTTATTTGTGAATAATTTCTATTTAACACTTTTTATAAATAACTATTCGCTATTAATTTCAGAGGGCATAATAGTTTCCCTACAGTTAATATGGCTCTCAAAAAAACTGGCCAAATGATTTAAGACGTGACTCTTGTGTTAAGCTATCCTGCTGATGACGGTGAGACCAGGGCTGGATTTCCGGTTGGGTCTAGTGAGTTAAAAAAAAAAATTACCCCTCCTTCCACGCAAATGCGGGTAGATTGCCTCTAAAATGCTTCTTTCCTTACTCTTACCCCATTAGAGTAGACTAATTATCATAAATGCGTATAGTCTGAACGGCTAGTTAGACATGGGATTAAAAAAACTAGCTGACTGAACAATAAATAATATTCGTCTGTGTAGTTCAAATATGTCTTACCAAATGAACACACATAATGCCAATATCGTTGATCACAAGGATTATATGTCAGGCTCATTTAGTCAAGTTTTCCAGTGATGGAAAGGTCATTGTTTGAATCCCATTCAGGTTTACTAAAAATGTTTTTTCCTGTTTGATTTCCCGCTCTACCCCCATTTCAACGCAATTACAATTCCTCTAAATTTTACTTCCCTAATTTTTACTCTATCGACGTGATTAAAATGCATACAGTTTTAAATAAGTAAAAAAAAAAAATTGCCTTGAATGAAATATACTTGATTTTTTCAACATCTAATTGAATAGGAATACCTTTGATTGGTGAAAACGCTTCGGTGGTAGCACTGTTTAACGCTATACTCTCGCAGTAGACTCAACTGCTGATGACATGGAGATCGAGGTTCGAATCTCTATAGATTTGCACCAAGGAGGAGGGTTTCCTAAACGGTTTTCCACTCTCCCTCCGCACAAATGTGGATACACTTCCTATAAATATAACCTTACTGATCCTTAAAACCACTAACGTATTTAGTACTCACAAATAAGCGTATAAACCGAAGATATGGTGCTATAAAAATTGTTGAAAATGGCAGGTTTTCATTCTCGTAGACTGTACTTTGCCAAGTTTAGTTGTTTACTGATTTCTTTTCCCCTGCTTTAGGAGACACGACTATTGTAAATCATGACTTTTGAAAAAACAAAGACAAACAGGAAACATGTTCTTTATAAAAAAAATCGTGAAATCACAACTCATCGTGGAAGAGCTGAATACTTTTTTTTGTGTGTGTTCTTCTTACTGTAACTTATTTAAATTATAGGTTTAAAATGTGAAAGATGCCGTATTTTAGGTTTGTGCTGTAACCGTATCATTATTATCTTTGACATTATAGTATTTAATTTGTACATGGTATGTATTTAAACTCATGTATTTGATATTATTAGTATTTATACCAAGGCCATCCTTATCTAAACGGTACGTTTAAGGAGGACCGTTTTAAGGGAAATGAACTTGCATTAATGTAAGAGACGGTGGGGAGACAAAAAATAATATTTCACACCTGTAAAACCACCTCCCAAATGCCCCGTGCAGAAATTGGATAATTAATGTTTCCATTACCGTAGCTTGGTCTGTTGAGAGACTATAGTTATTTTATATGATGCTTAGTCTTTAAAAAAAAGGCAATTTCATTTGAATTATTTATAAAATTGTCAACATGATTACGCATTCGTACAGTTGTCATTGTACTATTGGCAGCATGAAGCCCTTCCGAGTCGAAGAATTTTTCTTTAGCACCGCGATTTTCTACCCGTTCGGGTTGTACGCCTATGTACTAATTACTCTAATGTTTTAGCGATTAGGAAGTTTTAATTGAGAGGAAATGCAGCCTTATTTGCGCGGGGAGTGGGATAGAGAGAGAGGGAGAATCATTTAGGAAAACCACCCTCAGTGCACCTGACCGGATCGAACCTCGATTCCCCGTTCGCAATCTAGTCCAATACGAGAGTAGCGCGTTAAACCACGCGGCCACGGAAGCGGGTGAGTCGAAGATGGTTGCGTTTTCTGATTGATCAGTCATATAATGTAGCATATGATCGTCGCATGTCCATCATAGACTCTGCCTAAAAAATGAATGAAGAATGACCTTGAGCACGGGACGACTCCTGAATAGCTCACTGGTATGAGCATTAGTGTTCTAAGCCAAAGGTCCCGGGTTCTATTCACACGTTAAGGTGTCATTTTTATATTTAAATATATTACATTTAACAACCGTAATAACTTTGTTACATAAAATGATTAAATTATCAAGATTTTATTCAATAGAAGTCAAATTTGAGTGATAGATTTTAATAAGGAAAATAGTAAAAACCTTTCATTATTTATTTTTATGCATTAAAGATGAGTTAAGTCCCAGTTAATTTATAATGACCCTCGTTGTTTTGAGTCATATTTAGCGACTTTATCATTTCAACTTAGCTTTAATTTAAATTTGGGGTGGCATATAAAACTAGCCCAAAATAAGTGTATATAGACATTTATTATTCTATTTTGATTGTTAATTTAAAGGAACAATTCGAAGGCATAGTATATCTTCCTCATTGAAATATTATTCGTATTTTCATGCTAATCACACATTTTTTAATAAATGTCATCAGTTAATTAACCAAAATAAAAATAAATTATTTTATACCCATATTTTATCTTCAAATACCACATGTGGCTTAAAGCGGCATAACTAATGGCTTAAAAAAGAACTTTTTTTTTACATTCTCCCAACCGTATTTGATTTAATGTCAATACAAACTAACCATGGATGTGTATGCAGATAATTTAATTCCAAGAAACACATTGTAGCCCTCCAAATGATTTGGTAACTTCTTAACATATGAATGCACCTTAAAAACTTATTATTCTTTTAATGATTAGATTTATATTTTCATAACAGTATGTAAATATGTCATTAATTCTAATTTGAACGTCTTCTATGAAGGATGACCGACCACCTGAATTTCCGACAGAATGATCAATGAGTCTTACAAAGATACGATCAAAAATGATTGGAATGCTAAAAATTATTTCCCCCACCATTCTCTTCAAGGAATCCTCAGAATCTCAACTACATTTTAGAGATTACTTCTCCTCCAACGACTTTAGATACGTTTTCAAGACGTTACACTGGTTGAATTAATTCTCAAAGCGAACCTGATAATATTCCTCTCAACTCTGGTTTTGACATATTTTGGGAACGTATCTCACTCAGGTATCTCTTTGTACCGCATATCCTTATTACGGCAGGGAAAATGCAGGCCCACGGTATTCATTTTCCGTTAAAATTATTTGGTAAATAATTGTAATAATCTAAAAGATAATCACAAATATGATAATCTATGGTTTATTTTGAATCATGGAAAAAGAATTATATATTTTTCAAACTGTTGTTTGTAGATAAAATATTTAAAATTATTCATGTATTAACCATAATTATTTTTAGTAATAATATAGTTGAGATAAACTAAAATTATAAGCCAAAATACTTGATCTCTTTATTTTCTTTGTTTGTTATAGTGTCTGCGTACCTAATTGTGTTCGCTTATACCAATAACTCTTATGGAATAGGAATGAGGAAGGTAGAATTCTGGAGGAAAGGAACCTGCATTTTCAGGGAGAACGTGGGTAAATCAATTAAGAAAAACTACACTCATTAGAGCCGACCGTGAGTCGAATCCCGATATTCAATTGACATATTGCATTAACCTTATTGTTAACTAGCCCCCTTCCCCGTAAAAAAATATTGTAAAGAATCATGTAAAATAAAGCTTCAAATCATCCATCATGTCAATACAAACACAAAACTTTTTTGTTACTTTTTTTTTAATACAGTCCTACCATCACTGTATAGCCCAATCCCTCTTTTTATCCTCCCTCCTATTTTTTATCTCATTCCTCTATAATTTTGTTTGATCTAGGCGCGAAAGGAATTGTGTATACACCAATCAAACAAATTGTTAAAATCAAATTAATTTTTCAGCTTCCTCCACTTTCATTTACTCCCCTCGTTTCCCCAAATTTTATTTTAATCTTTTTTTTTTGCGTTTATCGTCACTACATCTATTTCTCTTTCCTAACCCCCCCCCCCCCCTGCCCCCTTCAACCAACACCACTTTTTCTTCAACAACTTTTTTTTTTCCAACGACTATATAATATACTATCGACATTTTTATGAGGAATAAATTAAATTTTCAAAATAAAATATAGCCTATGTTATTCACTGATAATGTAGCTTTATATTGGTGAAATAATTTTTAAAATCGGTCCAGTAGTTTTTGAGTTTATCCATTACAAACAAAAAAACAAAAAATCAAATCTTTCTTCTTTATAATATTAAGTATAGAAGACAACTATGGAGTGCAATGCATTCAAAATTAAGAATACAGGGGAAAATAAATAAATAATAATTCCAATTTTAAATCAAAATTAGTTAGACAATCATGATAACATTCTAATACACTCTAGACTGGGGCAAAAAATATTTCCCTTATATTTAAATTAATTAAAAAATATGCCTATACATATTTTATGTAGTCATTATGAGGTTTGAGATATAAAAGTTGTCCTAAGAAAATGTGTGTAGTGGGACTTCTCCCCCTTTTCGCCCCGTACTTTTAAAATATTATCAACACTTGGGATTACTTTTATAAATAACTTTGAACTATTTGCACCTCAACTGATATCGTGAGGTATAACTAGTAATAAACCTTGAGCACATATAAATTTGAACCCAATCCTCTCTTGATTAGCTCAGAAAACTAAATAGTTTATGGTCCAACTTTGAGATCAAAGAAACCCCGTTTTGGCTCTTAGAAATTTTTCTTCTTTGATCTTCACTGTTTTATTTCTCAAGTTAAAAAATGATCATAACATTCATAAAGGGAAATGAAAATAGTTGACAAATAAATAGTTTTTAGTTTGAAATATTATTTATTATCTATGGACACGAAAACTTAACGTCAAGTTCTTCTAGTTTGTTTCTCTGGTGACAGAGAGGATGGGGTTTGAATAAATGAATGTTTATTTATTCTTTAAATTGAAAAAAAAAAAGGAGACCTAGACATGGGAATCGAACCCAGAACCTTCGACTTAATATGCCAATTGTCTAACTACTGAGCTATTCAGGAGTCGTCCCATGGCCAGAGTCATTCTTCACTAGATTCCCATGTTCAGATTTTTTTTTAAAGAATGTGATATTTAGATGTGACTATATAATCTTAGCTAAAAAGTATAATAGCTTGGCTATTTAATTCTTAAGTCTTATAGCCTAAAGGGAAAGCAGAAAAAAACTGTTCTGGTGAATGACGAATTTTGTAAATGTGCGTACTACACAAAGGCATATATAAGCCATTAAGATCCAATTGCTTTATATTAAGTTATGTGATTAAGATGGGAATGTAGAAAACGCGAGTTAAGGTACTTTCACAATTTTTATAGCAAAACTTTTTTTTTGTCAAAATATATAAAATATTACTCCTGTACAAATATAAAAGTTTAATTTTCTTCACATGTTGATATCAACATTTCTTGAATATCTGCAATAATTATACCTTTGTGCAACCACATTCCAACAAATATTGTGGTTTAAAATATATTTTTAAAAAAAGGCTGCAATATAACTCTTTCCTTGATGGCAGTTGTAGGCTTAACGTGTCCTACTGTACAGTTAACACGTCTTGTCTCACTGCTGCCGAGCTATTTGTGAAGTTTTTGGCCAAGAAAACCTGAAAGAGTCGGTGAGAATCAAAAGGAATGCGTGACAGATGGTTCGGAATTAGAAATATGTTCACGTGGACATCGAGCACATAGTGCAACAGGCAAGAATTCGAAGATTTTGATGAGGAGTTCGTTGGCACTTGGTGGTCTCGTTTCCCACCCAACTTGAAACTGTTAATTTACCTTCTTGATGTAACTTATTTTTGTTATAAATAAAATAACTTAAAAAGACTCCGTAACCTGTGATCTAGCTATATCGAGGTGATTGACCAACGTTTACTCGAGAAGGAAGTGTTTAATTCTGTGGAAAATGGGTTTCTCTGATCAGCACAACGAACTCTCTGGCCGTTGATCCCAGTTTTCTAGACCGGGACCGCTTCCTCTTTATTCAATTAGCACCTCATTGGTCCTCAGAAGGCTGTATTTGACAATGTTCCAGACCCACTGCTTCACAGAAATGTCTGGAAGTGTTGGGGATAGAACCCGGAACCTCTGGTTCTGTAGCCAGTAGCTCTGACCACTAGACTATGCAGGTGGCCCAAATAATATTAAATAAAATAATATCAAAAATAACTTTAAATAAACCAATAAAATATATTTTTAAAGAATAGTAGATAATAATATATTAAAATAGCTGTTACATTCCCCTATTGGTATTTCTCTATGGAAAGCTATAGTTGGTCAAATATTACTCATTAATCTAAATGGATACGAATACCAATATTTAATTTTCTATATAAATGTAGATAGTTCACTTTTTGTTTTTGCTGAGATTAAATAAATAACATTCACTTGACTAACTTAATATAAATTAGCCATAAGCTTAGGTGATTAAATTATAATGACTTATTGGTGACCTGGTGGTCTAGGGGTAAGGTGTCAGACTTCTGTGCTGGCGGCCGGGGTTCGATCCTCGGTCCCGGCAAAGATTTATCTGATTTCCAAACCCTTCCTTCACCTCTGACAAGACATCTTGTGAATGTGAGGAATGCCAGGTCTCCACCGTGGTTCGGATTCCACGTTAAACTGTAGGTCCTCCATTTCATCTCACAATCACCCTACCATTACACATTAGCGTAAGTGCGTATAACCCGAACGGGTAGTAAGACGCGGTGCTAATAATAAAATAATAATAATAATAATAATAATAATGACTTGCCTTGAGCCTTGATTTTCTCAAATCGTATGTAAAATATCTCTCATGCATTGGATAGTTGTGTTACCAGAGTAAGCCGAGCTATATCTAGCCTGTACTTGTGCATTGTTCTTATTGATCAGCTTTCAACAGAGGTACATTTCTTAAGTAAATTTGGTAGAAGAGCGAACATGTGTAGTTGGTCAAATTGAGAGCGAATAGGTGAGAATTTATTATATCTACAGGTTTTTTTTTTTTTGTCACCGCGTTTAACTACTCGTTCGGGTTTTGCTCATATGAAATAATTACATGAATAAGTTAGGGATGAGTAAGGTTTAATTTAAGGGAAATTTATCCTCATTTGCATGGAGGAAAAGTGGGGAAAACATGTATATAACAACACCCTCAATAAATCATCGGCAGAATAGTCTATTTCGAAAGTGACGCCTTAGACTGTGTGGCCACTGAAATGGGGCATAATTGCAGTTTTAACAAGTTATTATTACCCTGGAAACACTATTTTCCAATGCTATTCAACCATTTTTGTTTGAGAAACCCCAGATATAATTTATCTTCAACTTGAACGTCTAAATTTTATTTTGAACAGCGTGCTCGAGTCTTTATGTACTAGCTAGTTAGTGGTTTTAAAGCTTAGGAAGGTTATATTTAGATGATGTGTACCTGCATTTGCGTGGAAAGATAGTGGAATACAATTTTGAATAAAAAAAAAAACTCAGTTCACCAGAAAGAGATTCGGACCTCTATCTCCCCGTATTTGGCAATCTAGTCTAACGCGAAGAGTAGCACGTTAGACCTTGTGGTCACTGAAGCAGGTTACCTACATATAAAGTTGTTCGTGCATAATACAAGTTACATACATTCTAAAATATACATAAAAAATAAACTACATCCAAAATAATTTACTAAATAATAAGTTTTAAATATAGATGCACGAGTGTGGTGTGTGTGTGTGTGTGTATATATATATATATATATATATATATATATATATATAATTTTTACGTACCCCATGAGATGTCTTTACGTACTCCTAGGAGTACGCGTACCACTGGTTGAATAACTCTCGACGACAATACAGTCGCAAAGTTACGATCGTCGTCTTCTTTTGTTTCCAGCCCAGTGCATCGCGCCACTCGGAATGGAGTCCGGGGCGATCCGAGACGAAGACATCACGGCGAGTTCGTCGTTCGACAGCGGCAACGTCGGACCGCAGAACGGCCGGTGAGGACAAACATTTGTTTAATTAGCTGTCAAGGTTAGGTGGTCTTATCGCCCGTCGTTCAAATAACCTCTTCTTTACATTAACAAATCTAAGCGCATAGAATTAAATACACTTTATTATGATGAAATTCTTCTAGAATATTCTTTAAACTGTATCAATCTGTAAGTAATTTAATTAACCAAACAATCTATAGGACACTAACGGTTAAAAAAAAGGGGGTTGTTTAATAAAGGTGAATACTTCATTATTTAAACACAGTGGTCAAACTATTTTCTTTGAGGATTCTACAACCCTGAGACACGCAACTTATCTAGTAAAGTTTATTTTAAATTGTCCGTTTTGATTATAAATATACGTTAAAAAATTTTCATAAAAATGTATACATCAATTAAGGACAGAAGAAAAACTAATGATGAGGATTTTTTTTAAATATTGAAATATACATTCAAGAGAAGACTACAGCCTAATTTTCAAAGAAAGAACCTTTTATAAAATCACTCACACAACATTGAAAACATTTTACCAAATTACAGTATTATGGTTATTTTATAAGCATTGATAACATGATCAAAAGTATGAGTACTTGAAAGAATATCAAGTAGCTTTACTAACATAAGGCTTTTCCTATAAAATAGGATTGTACAAGGACTTCTTTACTGGGGGTCCGAGGTTCAATCCTCGATCCCGGCACAGATTTATCTGATTGCCAAACCCTTCCTTCACCTCTGACAAGGCGTGTATTAATCACAACTTGTGAATGTGTGGAATGCCAGGCCTCCACCGTGGTTCGGATTCCACGTTAAACTGCAGGTCCTCCATTTCACCTCACAATCATCCTACCATTTCACATTAGCGTAAGTGCTTATAACCTGAACGGGTAGTAAGACGCGATTCTAATTATAATAATAATAGTATTGTACTTTACATGTGACTACGTATCTGCTATTTTATTATGACGTATCCAAACTTTATACCTACTTCGACTATAGTAGTGACGTATATTATAAAGTTTTTTTTATAAAATATTTCATAAAAAAACTGTCAATATTGTTACATCAACTCTGCACAGATAAAAGAGAACAGTGTAAATATTTTGTTTTATAATTAAAAGATAATCATGAGTATATAAAGCCTAATGTAAATCACAGTATCAGTATCACAGATGGAATATCAATCTTAGCTTGTCTCTGAACTGTGTAGGCACTTCTCAAACCTAAACCAAACAATCCCCTAATGAAGCTCCGCGTCTATTCGGGTAGTATTTGATAGCAGTTGTAGGTATTGTATTTTGTGTGTGTGTGTGTGTGTGTGTGTATATATATATATATATATCCCTTCCCATGCAGACTGTTTACGACCCATGCCCGAACTCACACATCAAGAGCTAAGGATGTCGAGAGACCACAATCCTAGACAATCACGGCGGGAAAACTTTCAGTCTTGCGGGAGGTTGGTTTGGTTAGGAGGGGGGGGGAGGATTAAGTCTCATTGCGAGCAGTGTCTTGTTCCTAAGAGGGCGTAGGGGTGAGATGGTGGTTAAGGGTCTTAAAGAAGGGGGGTGATAACCACTACTATGGCTGTGTATTGCCTCCTTAAGGCTTCAATTATCTGATAGGAGAGATATCGATATATCTTTATCCCTTTAGATCCTACCTTTGTGTCGATATATTTCGATATAGAAGCTATGTTGATATTGACAAACAATACTAAAAACATCTCTTTGTCATTTTAGATACTGCTTTTGTTTTGATAATTTTCGATATAGAGAGCTATTTATATTGACAAACAATTTAAAGAATTTATCTTTATCACTTAAGGGAACTGCCTTTATGTTAATATACTTTTATTTAGAGGCTCTATCAATATTGACATGTAACTGAAAAAACTATAACTTTATAAACAGCCTTTGTGTTGATATATTTTGATATAGAGGTTATATTGGTACTGACAAACAATTCAATTTTTTTTAAATCACGTTAGATACAGACTTTTGGTCAATATATTTCGATATAAAGGTTCAATTTATTTTGAAAATTGTCTTTATCAGTTTCAATACTGCTTCTATGTAGATATATTTATATTTAAAGTCTCTATTAATATTAACAAACAATTGTAAAAATAAATTGTACGATACAATGACACATACTTTTTCATCCGTCAAATTATGTGAATTTAACTTATAAACTTGGGTAGATAAGATCAATACCTATAAAATAAACATAATAAAATAGTAAAATTGTATCAATTTTGTCAATAACAAAAAATTGTATTTTATGAAAATAGGACTGTATCTTACTGGACGTTGTCTAAGGTAATAGAACACTCTGGAAATGTGTCTTGTTAGCAACCAGATCTGCTACGGTCATGCGAGGTCTAAGGGATGTTAGGGTGTAGCAAAGAGACAGGCTCAAATACTTTAGCTCACCCTTAGAGGTGGTCGGGGAAGTGAAGAGGAAGACGTAAGAATTATTGTGGCAGAGAAGGGGAGAATCTATTTATTGACTTTTTTTTTTCCTCTCCCTTTCTTTTACCATATTTCTTGTAGAAGAGGACCAGACGTTTCGACATGTTCGTTGTAAGATAACTTAGTTTCTTTTGTAAGAGATTTGGATTATTTTAGTTTAAATAATCTTCAAATATCTCACAAAATTAAAAAAAACATATCTTTATTTGTTATAGTTTATTAATCATTTAAAAACCATGTTAAGATACTTGATATCGTCATATATATTATCTACAAATAAAATTAGTATAAAAGTTTTACTACTACACAACATAATATTGAATTATAAATGCACACTATATTGATTAAAAAAAACACAATTACAAGTATTTTAGCGAAACTTTGTGTTTTAAATACATCAAAACAAATTAAACTGGCATTAAAGGAAAACATAAAATTTTGCTTAATATTATAACTACCAACACAATGTTTAGAAAAAAAATATGAACATAGTAGCATCACTTGTAGATTTAACTTTTGGAAGAATAATTTATCTGTAGGCACCGTGTTACACCACCCGTTTGAGCTATCCAAATATTTACTTTAATAGGATGGTTAGGGGGACGGTAACATTTTGGGTGTATCTGTCCCCATCTGCATAAAATGGTTTGAGAACTATTTTGCAAATACCAGGACACTCAATCAGATGTAACACCATGATCTTCCTTTCTTCTTAAATCGAGTATAAAAGAGTTACTGTTATATATAAAGGTTTCATTAATATATTTATACAGTATGACAATACGTATTACTATACAAAATCATAATTAGTTTGTTATGTCTATTGATTAATTTAATTGAATCTAAATATAGTTGCGTTTTATGGTGTGATCATAAACGCTTTCAAGTTTAACAAATGTGTTTGTTGATAATATCAACCCATTCGATGGATTAAGATAATATTTGAAGTAGTGTATTTTAATCACATAATCTAAAGTATTTATATAGCATAAGATACATATATATGTAGCCCTATCTATGCTCATAGAGCATTACATATATATGTAGATATATATAAAAAAATTCATCAAATAATCTTTTTCTACCCTTTGAGAAATAAAAGTATAGTTTCAAATAATATCCACACATAAAGTAAATTTTCCATCTGTCATCAAGTTAACCTCAAACGGAATATGTCGGGCCAAAGAATTCAAGGAGTAGGAAAATATAAGATTCAGAATAAAGATGAAGAAAGCTCTCACAGAGACCATCCATTGTCGTTATGGAAAATTAATAAGATTTATTGTTAGTCCTCCTCATACCCAGCTTCGCTGAGTCCAGGACCGCCCTTTGGCCGTAGGGGAGAAACCATTACCAGAGTTTCCGCGGGATGCAGTTGCTTTCCTCAACTCTGAATAGCTCTCTTTACGACTATGTGGAGCCACAAAGTTTCTGTAAAGCACAGGCGCAAATATATATACATACAAACATGTATAACTACCGTGACTGCGGTAACATTTTAGCAAAGTCTAAACCACAAACCTGAACTATGAAACACTTTTGTAATTAAGTAATTGGTTTACATTGTCATAAAGTTTAGGGTGTTATGAAAAGGGTACACAAGCTAAGGTCATTATTTTTGTCAGTCATTATAAAAATACATTTTTCGGCCTATATCAATAAAACAGCGTTCCAGTAGATACATTTAGTTTAATTTTCTACAGACAGTAATTTAAATAGTTCTTGAATATTTGCTAAGGGCATCTTAAATTATGATGATAGCTTTTCCTCTTCGTTTAAAAAGCTGTTCATCAAATTCCTTTTTGGTTTAAATATACAAGCTACGGCTACGGTTATAGCTGTATTTAAATATCATATTATCTATTGAAAAATGACACTTGAATACGGTAATCAAACCCGAGACCTTTGCCACTGATCTATCCAGGAGCTGTCCCATGCTCAGGCTCATTCTTAATTCAAAATCAATTCTATTCAATAGAAATAAACAAAAACTGTTGAGAATATAAAGCGTAGAAAATTTAACTTATATGTATCTACTGAAATACTGATTTATTTATATTTAACTAAATGTTTTTTCCTATAAAAAAAATACAAAAATACTGGCCTCAAATCAAGTCTCAATCCATTCCAACTTAAAATAACACTTTTCAATCTCGATTAAACCTGTACTGTTACTATTTATATCCTTTGACAGATTTGCTCACACAGATTCTTACAGAGACTATATGACCAAATGTTCAAACATCCACGTAATATTACCATCACAAAGCGCAAACTCCGCCCTATTAATTAGAACGTGTATTTGTTTCCATTAATCCAAGGGGGGGGAAAATATACATCTTCATACCTGTACGTTGTGGCTTTCGTGGAACTTGGCAGCTTTTGCGAATGCCAAATGTCAGACGCAATCGTGAAACATTCATTGGTTTGGCTTCCTGAATGTTGAGAACACATCCATTTGCGTTACGTGCTCACTTCAGCAGAGAGGTAAACTTCCTTTGACGTCAGGTAGAAGCTGTATGACTGTGGAACAACATTTCATATTGTGTATCCATTATTTAGTTTAACTCTGTACGAAGTATGAGATTGCTATCCTCTAAATACAACAGAGAAATATATGGAACGGTGCACAGCACAGATTTTCTCTCCCTTTTGCATAAAAATAAATACATTTACTCAAAAATTGTCACATATGTAAAAGTAAATAATAAAAACAGTGTTGTATAAACAATCCACCAAAGAGTATAAATTAATTAATATAAACCGTTACAGTTACATATTGGGGAAAAAAAGTAACATCGGTATTCGCCAAAGAGCATAATAATATTTTTCCCAGACCACAATTTAAAAAATATACTAGCCAATGTCTCAGAAACTATAGGTTTTATAAAGATAGATTCAAATTAATTTATTTCTGTTTATAATAATACTAAAACCTTTAATGATAAACTATTTTGTAAGAATGTGCCAAGTCCACTTTTTCAATTCGAAGCGAACTAGAATCGAATTTATAAAATATTCTCGAAGCCGAATCAAAAATCGAATATTTTCTTTTGGTAGATTTATACTTGTAAACATATTATATTGTGGTTATTTATATTACTCTATGCACTAAAAGTACTTGGAAAAAGTTTTATTGCCCAATTGTTTATAGTATTTCGTGTTACTCTGACTAATAAAGTTATTATCACAACATGCAATTCAATTTCTTCTGATTTTTTCCATATAAATAATAATTTGTAATGTACAAAACAGCTCAGATCGGCTATAATTGAACATAAATGGAGTATTTTAGGTATCAATATTTCTACTGGCGAAGCTTCAAAGCCAAAATTTGTTTCGAAGTAAAGTCGAAGCTGGTGTTTGTTTCGAAACAAAGTTGAAATTTCGAAGCTTCGTACATCCCTACTATTTTGCATCTCAAGTTGAGTGAGGATAAGATAAAAGTTGGAAATTTCCACCTATGTGAAATATCCTTAAAGTCATTTTCATTGGAAAATGAGAATTGCCATTTGGTGTGTCGTGTTAAACAGTGACTAGATACGAAATTTAACATAAATAGTTAGAACCTAATTCAAGATAATCGATTTTCATTCTTTAGGCCCTTAAGTGAATTACCTTTAATTTAAGGGTTGGATATAAAAATCCCAAACCCACTCTGAGGAACCTTATTAAAACAATAACTGCCAAGATATATTAAATATCCAAGCTATCATAGATGCTACGGACGGTTAAAGCCACATTTAAATATCATATTATATAAAGTAAAATATGACATCTTCCTCCTGTATAGCTCAGTGGTAAGAGCATTGTCTTAGTAATCTAATGATCCCGGGTTCAATTTCTTACTCTACGTGTCACTTTTCATTTTATAGAATACCATTAATACCAAGTTTTTGCCCGCCCGGTAAAATATTTTCTGTCCTTGTCCCAGTTACAGATACACGGAAAGATAGTCATACAGACTGAAATTGCAAAATAAATAAAAAACAGTTTTTCGGGTTAAGGGCGTCATGAAGCGTCGACATTTATCAAAATCTCAAGTTCAATAGTTCTTATGACAGTCAAAACCATTTATTTATCCGAGGGTGAGAAAAAATAAGTTAAATTTATTTTATTATATATATATATATATATATATATATATATATAATATGTATGTATGTATATGTGTATATATTATTTATGATGTATGATTGAGATCCAAATCTTACACCCCTAAAATAGACTTCAACATGGTTCAAGAGGAGCATACTCTACTCTCAATAAGTCAAATTTTGCCAATATACGTTAGTAAAATGAGTACAACTGAGGACATTTTTATTGGAAACTTTAAAAAGTTTATGTTTTTTTAAATATACTTATATACTTAAAAAAAACACTTGGTAGCGATTAATATGTATCTTCAAGGAAAACACATAAAATAAAATAGCTCTGTGCAGTTGCACGCTGGTATGTAAGGTTTATGTACGTATGCAAGGTTTATGTAAGTATGCAAGGTTTATGTACGTATGCAAACGTTATGTAGATCGCGAATTGCGCTAAATCGTGTAAAAATCTTTTACATTCACTTCTTCTGTTAGCCTAATATTACCATATTTAAGTGAGTCTTAGTTGGATAAACCAAAGTAATATATTTATTAGAAAATGTAGTATTAGAAAAAAAAAAGAATGTCGATCACTCTGATTTTTCTAAGCATTTAAAAATACCTATATGATACTGTAAATAAATAAATAGCTATTGAGGAAAAAAACGTGATTACATAGCATTTTTACTTTCTCTCGATCCCTTGAAGTTCGTCAAAGATATCAAACTATATATTTTGATAAATGTAAACGTTTCATGACCCCCTTAACTGAAAAAGTAGTTTTTGCGACGCCGCCTGTATATTTATTTGACTATATCTCGGCTTAGAGCCGAAAACATTTTACCTCTCAATTATCTAGGGTTTTCAAGTTTCCTCCAAAGTGTTTTTGGAATTAGATATTCAACCCTAAAATTAAGGGTAATTTATTGGAGAGAAGAAAGAAAAAGAATCTATTTTCTAAAAATCCGTTATAACAATTTTGATTAAATTTTGTGTCTTAACATTTTTAAAAAAATGCAATTTTTACTTACCAATGAAAATGATTTTTAGGGTACTTTAAGTAAGGGAAATCTGCAGTTTTGATCATATTTTTGCAACTAATTTATGTATGAAATAATTTATCATTTTAAAGTTGTATTACTATTAAAATTAATAAATGGTATTGAACTCCGCATGGACTTTCTCATTCCATTGTTTAAAAATTGATGTATTTACTCAAAGCTCGTAAAATACTTGAAACGAAATAATATATATATATATATATATATATGTACACTAGCAGGTGACCTGGTGGTCTAGGGGTAAGGTGTCAGACTTCTATGCTGGCGGCCGGGGTTCAATACCAGGTCCCAGCACAGATTTATCTGATTACCAAACCCTTCCTTCACCTCTGACAAGCCATCTTGTGAATGTGGAGAATGCCAGGCCTCCACCGTGGTTCGGATTCCACGTTAAACTGTAGGTCCTTCATTTCATCTCAAAATCACCCTACCATTACACATTAGCGTAAGTGCGTATAACCCGAATGGGTAGTAAGACGTGGTGCTAATAATAATAATAATAATAATAATAATAATAATAATAATATACACTAGCAAACACTAAAAAAAGTTGCGTTATACTTACATTAAATAAATGTTGACTCCCGGATTTAATTTTTATGATTTTCTTATATTATTTCGTTTCACATATAATACAAATTTTGAATAAATATCTCCATTTTTAAACGATGGAGTGAGAAAGTCCATGCGGAATTCCGTACTATTTATTTCTCTATGTTTTTTTAAGAGAGTATACTATTTCTTGCACTCTTTTTTGAAGGAGTGTTTCTGTAACAATATATATATTATTTCGTATATCAAATTTTACTTTTTTTAGTAAATATCTATAATTTATTATAAAAGAGATAGAAAATTCTTGCGGTGCACCGTAGAATTTATTTTCAATCGTGTTTGATATAAACTTAATTAACTGTTGATTACATATTTAAATTTTTCGCTTAATGCTTAATCGATTAAGTTTAAACTTACATATTTAGCTTTAATCACAGATAAGAAGCGAATAGTTTTTTTCACATTAGAATGAAGTGGCAAAAAAAAAAAAAAAAACACACACAAATAAGAAGAAGAAAAAAAAGGGAATGGATTCAGCGATCTCCACAAACGGACGGGGTATGAAATTTTGAACGCTTTTTCTCTGCGTTCTATTCGCTGCAACTCCCACCTCCAAGTTTTTAGAAGGTTGAAACTACGGGGGTAAGGAAGGGGGAGGGATGGTGGGTGGTGTTAGAGGGTGAGAGATCCAACGTAGCCAAGAACTCCCACACCCCACTCCCCCTTTTCCCGTTCAAGCTAGAGCCCTGTCAGGTTTATGAAAATTTAAAATCCTTTCCACTACTGGAGTGAGATCTCTACTTTGCTCTAGTACAGGGTGTTTCACAGTGTTGTAGAAGGATTCAGGTGGGTTGCTACAAGGAGTCATCAAAAAGAGATTTGTGTCCTCTCTACTCACTATCTGCCTCATGGTAACACTACGAGGCCAGTTTTCTCTCCTCCCTTCTTCCTCTCCTCCCTTCTTCCTCTTTTTCCTCTGCTTTAACCAACAATAAATTTAAACATTTGAATGAGATATTAGTGATCTTCTGTGAGTTGACAAATTTTTTTTTCTCTTTTAAAGTAATTATTTAGTGATTAAAGAGACCGATATGATAGCTTTAAATTTTGCTATTATATTTATATATTTTATTACATTATTTATTTAAGTACCACTTCGTGTTGTATACAATTGTTATATTTACTCTAATGTAATAGGGATGATAAAGGTTGAATTTAGAGGACGTGTACCCAAATTTGTATAAAGGAGAGAGGAAAGTAATTTAATAAAACCACCTTCAGTACATCCACCAAAATTTGAACCCGACCTCTCCATAGCTGGCAAACCCAAATAAATTAGCTTTACACTTAAATGACTCACCAATCTACGCGGATAGGTAATACTATTTTAGAGACATTATAATCATACAATGATTTCATTTGTATATTTTTCAAATATTTGGAAATTTCGGTAAATTTACGAAACTGCAGTGCTTCATTTCCCAAGAAACAGGTTTTATTCTCCAAAATCTAGAATAGTTTCAATTTATTTTTTAAATGTTTACAAATTCTATTTTCTATTTTATTAAAATTTACAAGAACAAATATTTTTAAGAATAATGTGGTTTTGTTTAGTCTTACACCTGATTGCAGTCGGTATCGTGTCTATAGGCTGAGCTAAGGGTCCCGGGCTTAATTCCTGGATTGGCCGAAAAATGTAATTATTTAGTGAAATGACGATTTCCCCTTTCACATTATGAATTAACGGTCGGGGGCTGGATGCTGTGTCTGTTCTAGATTTAAGTTAGTTTCTAAGTAGTGTGCTTATAAAATAGGTCGTTTGAAAAAAATGCACGTTAAATACCTCAAATAAGTAAGTGAAAAATTATTCATGTATAAAAACGTTAAATTAAATTTTAATAATAATTTTTGAGGCACATTCTCACTTCATGAGGAGCCACTTATTGGAGATATTCTAAAGAAAGTGTATATTTGGCAGACATGAACCGAATTCACATTAAACTTTCTATCTACTTTCAACTTTGGCAAATTTCACCGAGGACATTACGGGAGATATCGAGTGAAATAAAAACTTCTTCCATTCCAAAACAATCTAAACCCCCTTTGACTTAAGGGGGGGTCGAGTGTTTGTGTTTGCAGTTTCTTCTTCTTCTTTCCCTAACATTCTCTCGGTAAGTTGTTTTTAAAAGCTAAGGTCACATTTCACTTGATCACCTCATCCTCTTCAGGAAAGAAGAAACCTTTCTCTCTTTTTAATAGCCATACAACTTTCCGGAAGGTCACAGAAGAAGAATACCAAAGTGAATACATGTTTTGTTTCTTTTTCACCCTATAAAACATTTTTTGGAGGATATATTATACACATTTTCCCCACCCTTCTTCAAATTTTGGGCTTTTTTTTAAAAGAAAAAGGGGGGTTAGAGTTAGTTTTCTTCCCTCCTTTTTCTAACATGTACTTTTCTTCGTGTTTGCCTATCCTCTCGTCTTTCTTTTTCTCCCCACCTCAATTCTTCTTGTCCGTTTGTTCCTTCCCCTCTTTATTGATGTTAGGGCGCCCCCTGAGGAAACAATAAAACACAAGGAAGGTAGAGGGGTGGTGGTGGCGTCGTCGTCGGCTGGCGTCGGTGTGAGGGGTGGTCGTTGGGATGGGTGCACATGTATTGAGTGCGCCGAACCTTAGCGGACAGGCAATAGAAGGGAACTTGCTTGCACTCAGACTATCCATGCAGCACTTCATTGAATGGAGGTCACCCTCCAGGCAGACAATTCACTCAAGCACCGCGACACGGGTAAATAAGACGTCTCAAAAACCTCTATTGCGTCTACCTTGAGCTATGGGTATTTTTAATCTAGTCAAAATCTAAATATTCTTTGAAAACACGCTTCGGTAGTTATATTTTTGTTATATATTTACAATGGAACTAACATAATTAAATGTAATAATATAATTCAATGTGCAAAAGAATTTGAAAATTGGAGTTTAGTATAAATTCCAAATATCTACTAGTATATAAGATATAAAACACACCGGATTAAGTAACATAAATTAGAATGAATTGACAATTTGGGAACTTCACTAGATTTCATCATAATATCAAAAGAGTTAAGAACATATTAAAATTTACGTCACATATATAGATAACACATTAAAATACATATAATATAAACATATTAGTTTAAGTCAAGTGTGAAGTTAAGGCAGAAAAAAAAAGGTCAGATTTAATCTAGGTTAAAATAAATTAATGTTTATAAATTACCCAAATAATGAGAAGTGAAGTAAGAATATAGGTTGGATATAAATTGAAATAAATTGAATTCTATTCTTATCTGATATTTAATTCCTTTGTACCTTGTTCCTTAAATGCTGTACAAATTTCAGCCAAGGTTCTCAACATGTTTCGCCGCTACATCGGCGCCATCATCAGGACACTCATAATACGAGCCCTTCCAGCTGTTAATGGAACATTATATTAGTTGAGCTTTGGACTTTATACTAAAATCCAATTTTCAAATTCTTTCCCACATTGAATTCTATTATTACATTTGAGAAGCTGTTTCCTCACTAATTTTTATTATGTTTTTCGAAAATATCATACTTAAGTTAGTTTGGACTAGAAGATGTACCCAGCTTCACCTGGGTTAAGGATTTTATTTTCTTCAAACAAACAGAAATATACCCATTGTATATCTTTCAAATGAGTTTAATAAAAACAAAAAACAATCTAATAAACAGTTTAAAATTCCAGTTTCGAGGTGAAGATGTTTGTGCACAGCAGCTACTAATTTTCAAATGTCATCTCACTGCTTTCGATAGACTGACTCAATGCTCATGAAAGACAAACAAACATTTAATTAATATATTTAGAACTAACGTTTGTACTATTAATGTGCTGTTAATGTTTTTTTTTTCCAATATGGGCAAAACAATAACACTAGCAGGTTAGCTTGATTATGAAGAGAAGGCTGTGTGATAGTAAGAAAAAATAAGCACGCACTGAGCTGAAGGTAATAGGTAGAACTAGTTCGTAGTGAGATGGTTCGCTCATCTCCATCGAACTCCATTGACGTAGCTTATTCTAACCTCAGGAAATCAGAATTCTATTTGAGCTGTGGACGAGTTTATAGGGGATGGTTTTTATATACTGTAATTTTGACGCTGGTGGTAAAGTTCTAATGAAAGTCAAATATTGTGGAATTCACTTATAACCTTCACTTATATCCTTCATGGGTCCTCAAATGATATCTAATTGCATACATATCGAATGTGTAGTAAGACTGAGAAACCAGTGGTGATTGAAAACCTGCCTGCTGGGTCAGACAGATGCACTAACCAAAAAACTAAACCTGAGAAAGATTACAATTTAAGTTACACCTTAACTCAATATTAAATGTGTTTCAATGAAAATAAATATGCACCAGGATTGAAAGATAAAAAAGGAGGAAAGTCCAATTTTAACTCATCTATTAGACAATTATGATTATTTTTTAATGCATGTTAGAATATGATAAAATTAATTAAAAAAATGTATTTCCTGTGGTCCTTAAAGGGTTTGAGATTTAATCTTGTTGTCCGGTAAAATATGTATATTGTAACTTTCCCCAAATATTTCTCCTGTACCCTTTGTTTAAGCATCTTAGTTCATTAGTCTGCAGCTTTAACAATACTATATTTAAACTGGATTATACAGGGTGTATTTTAAATGGTAAAATATTCTAAAGGCGTATTCACATCAACCAAACACCAAGAAAAGTTAATGTAAACATGGGTCTAGAAACAATTAATTTCTAGCATAGGAGTAATTTTACTTTTCAATTAATAACCAATCCAACAGAAGAAGTAATGCAATTAAAAACAAGACAATGTTTAACAAAAACACAAGAAGACAAAGCATTTTGTTATAAAAATTGTTCAAAATGGTGTCATGCTTTGATGCATTTTATAATATTTAGCACCGCGTGTTACTACCCGTTCGGGTTATAAGCTTTAAGTACTAATTACGTTAATGGATTCAGGAAATTGGGAAGGTTGAATTAGAGGAAGTGATCCGCATTTGCGTGGAGGGAGAGTGGAAAACCATTTAGGAAAAACCACCCTCAGTTCACCCGACCGAGATTCGAACCTCGATCTCCCCGTCCTCAGCAGTCGAGCTCAACACGACAAGCGCGTTAGCCAACTACGCCACCGAGGCGGGTCTTTGATGTACCCTCTGATCCCCCGTTTCATGCTTTGTCGTACACCCAGTGGTGTTACGTATTTGAACACATCAAGTCACGATATGCTCTCTTAAAACGTCATTATCAGGCATAGGCGTTGTGTAAACAATGGGCTTTAAATGTCCCCAGGGATAGAAAAAATCCATCGGGTTCAAATGTTGGTGTTTAGTCAGGTGATTCAATGGATCCCCGCAACCCATGTTTATATGAACTTTTATTAGTGTTTGATCAATGGGAATACAAACCTAGAATATTTGAATCCAATTAAAATACATCCTGTATAGTTCAAGGTGATTGAACTATCTTATCGAAATCAATAATAAATAGACCAAAGGCATTTAGACAGATCAACTATAACTTTTTATTGATAAATGGGTTCTGGAGGTAAATAATTACAAGTAATCAGTTTTGTTCTAAAATATTTACTCGGATAATTTAGGAATAATGTATGGTTTAGTGCTATTTTTAAGATATCCAATGATCCATTTATCATATTCCCTTCTAGTAATATTTAAATGGGAAAATTGTTTATTTTATTCTAATCATTTTCTATCAGACCTGTTAATGAGGAACATATCTCAGCTTACAGAGGACTAGCTGACACGGTTTGAAACAGGCGTATTGAAGTGCGGCGATTTTCTCGTATCATCATAAGACAGTAGAGCTTAGATGGATGAGATAATTACATTGTATTTATAAGATAACAAATAATTAATAAATTAAACAAATATTTCACTGGTTCCATTCTGCATTTGTCAATTGAAGAATGCTTAAAATCACAGTTTTAGATATATCTGATTCACGCGTAATTGGTTAACTAAGACATATATTTCTTTAAATGGTAAAAAGCGAATATCAATGGGTACGTGGACAAAATGTCAAGATGGTTTATTGGTCGGAGCTTAAATTCTGGCAGAATTTGCTGAGGGTGTTCTATTTTCTACGCTCTTTCTACTTAAATGTGGATAAATTACTTCTTCTAAATTATATCTTATTCATCCGTATATAATTAGTGTATTATGGATACTTTTTTTTAACACCACGTCTTACTACCCTTACTGGCTATGCGCATCTCATAAATTAAATCATTGAGCTCAGCAGAACTAGGTGTGTGTTAATTTTACTTGACTCCTGTTAGGAATACCCCCTTCAATAGTGGAATAATCCAAGGCAGTTAAGTCAAACTTGTGGCCCATGGGCCGTATGTTGACAACCCACTATTCTGCATGTTCCCACTTATCTTTTGAAGAAACGATTATAAAAATGGTATACACACCATTATAGATTATGAGACACTATTATTTTGGGGTTTCCAGGAAGTAAGTTTGCATCGCTTGACGGAATAAAAGTGTGTGAACAATTTCGTCTTATGGACATGCATTCATCATAATTTATGAAAGTGATTTGCGGTATAACACACGAGTTTAGGTAAAAAAAAAAAAATTCACTCACACCTTTGTTAAAAAAATTTAATATCCCGCAAAAATAGAGAGTAGCTCTTAACATTTAATATAATCTTAATTATCCAATAGTAATAATATTAATGATGTTATTAAAATAAAGATTATTTTTAAGAAGTATGGTGACAATATTGAATTTTTCTGAAATGCTGTCCTCAAAGTATTTTCAATTTTCAATGTGACCCTTATGAGCAAAGGGAGATTTACACGCCTGGTTTAAGGCGTCAGTCAAACTCGTGTTGGGCTGGACTGCCATTGACGGGGATATCGGTTTCGAATCTCAGTTGGGTGTATTATGGGTGGTTTCCCCTAAATAGTTTACCACTCTTCCCCCACTCAGATTCGGGTACATATTCTTAAAAGTATACTATTATCAAGCGTATTCCGTAAGCGAAATCGAAATATTAATATATATGCGTTTAGCTTTAATGGTTAGTGAGACATGGTGAAACGCAAAAGAATACCGGGAAATAACAGATATTGTAAAGTTAGCTAATTTATGATCCTTAGGGAGTTTAGCACGAAAGTGTCAGAACATCTGTTGGACGTGTGTCTCTTGTCAGTCAAACTGAAAGTTTACGGAAAGCTGCAACATTTCAACCCACTTACCACGAATATTTTTGTTTCTTTAAAAAACTAACTTTTTCCGTGGAATTCTCGGCAGCTGTCAAAATACCACAAATCTCTTGTAAGAATTGGAAGGGAGTTGTTTTTCTATACCTCTTGAGATGGGTGGAGAACTCTTCGTCTTTCTGAAACATCGAATTTGACATTGTAAAAACAATGGTCTTTTCATTTTCAAGGTAAATAAATGCGCCTAATTTACATAAAACTGATCCTGTTGCTGAAATTCATAAAATAGTGCCGATAAAGAGAGAATTAATAAAAATTATTTACAAAATATGTATTCAATAATTTAAATCAAAAGAGATATAATGTTTATAATAATTATTAAATAATTAGTTAAATACATTTCAAACATAAAATTAAGAGCACCAATAACAAAATAAATGAATTAAAATTTATTTACAGAAATATTTGTTCCATTAAATTAAGAAACGACTGCTGAATCTGAATTACAAAAAAGGTAGTATTACTAAAAATAAATGGTGAGGTGCACTGGATATAATTTGTATCTCCTTCATCTAAAAATGGAGATATTCACTTGAAACTCATAAGATTTATGAAATGAAATACGTATTGTTGCATGAATAAACATTATGCAAAACTAAATAACATCACATTTCACCAAAGAGCATAAATGAAATAACGCAACCCTTTAACAGAAACATTTTAAGAAAAAAAAGTTACATCTCTGTTCCTCAAAGAGCGAAACAATAAACTCCCAATTTCCAAGAACATAATTTAAAAAAAAAATCCCATTAACTTGGAAACCATTAGTATTATGAAATTATATTTAAAAAAATAATGTTTAAATATTTCTACTACTTTAAAATGAAAATATATTTGGTTGTATCAAATTTTTGCTGAGATAGGATAAAAATAGGAGATTTCTGTTTCTCAAGTTCATGGGATAATGAGATTTTCTATTAAGTTTTTAATTTTAAACTGTGCCTAGATATGAATTTTAATCGAAATCGTTGTAGTGGGTTTTGAGGAATATTGATATTTTGTAGTTTTGCCCTTCGGTAACTACCCTTAATTTTAGGGCTTAATATCAAATCCCCAAAAATCCTTGGGGGAATCTTTCGGAGAGTCTAAATACAAGGTTTTAGCATTATTGATCAAATGGTTTCGGCTATAAACCAGGATACATACATACAGCCAGTAAGACGGCACCATGAGAACCAGTTTTTAGGATTCACTGGGTCATCCCTCGGGTAGAGAAAGTATTATGGGCATAAAAAAAATATGCAAACGTCAATATCCATCAAAGTACTAATTGATTTTTTTTTGCCGTCAAAATCATTTCCCTTTTAGAAGAGCCGTGAGAGAGTCAAAATATAATTTTGAGAATGTGTATATGCTATTTATTTATGTGATTTAAAAATAATCAAAATAAAATTGACTGTAATGAGGTTTTAATCCTACATAAATTCCGAATTTTAAAATCAAAATTTTACTATCGAACCAGGACCCTTAAGTCAAAACACGTCTCTTAACTACTGAATCATGGGGAAATGTATTAAGATGGATTAACTTAAATCAATATTATTTTCATTTTCAATTTGAATCATATCAAATTAAAATTTATATTGATATTTCACTCATCGGGAATTTTTAATTCAATTTAAGATTGTAAATTAAACTAAAGTTAAGAAAAATTTATTTATTTGTATTTTTCAGAAATTCATGCATAATAATATGCCAATAATTTTTTTTAGTAGTTATTTTTTTCTTCTAAAAATACCTAAATTAATATTAGATAATTTTCACGAAATATACGTAAATATATGTTACTTTATTGGGTGTAAGAAGTTAGTTTTACATCACCTTACTTGACTCCGTTTCAGAGTTAACTTTAATTTACACAAATTGTACATGAAAATCGAATTGGAAATTAAAGTTTGAATCAAAACCAGATATTAATGGTTGAACAGCTTAAACTAACAACAAAATAGGGTTTGAATTATTTTTTTACTAGAGTATCAGTTATAGTTATATTAATTATATTCACTGGCTAACTTATGCCTTAAAATGATAGTAATAAATGTTTTGAAACCGTTAAGATTTGAGATTCTTCAGTAGTTTGTCAAATTATGTATGATATTATCCATCCTTTTCTCAGAGTTAATTTTACTATTGATATACTAGTGTGACATAAAACACTGGCCAGTAGAGATTTTCAGAAAACACTCTGACGCAAGAGGCCATGATCAAATTTCCATTTGTGGGAATCAAGGTTGGTTAACCAATCTTGTGAGTTCCTGTCCTGTCACCAAGATTGTGAAGGTCTGTTTTCCTAAAAATTAACCATCATCATCCTCTCATAATAAATTAGTTAAATTAAATCTCTGTGGATATAATTGTAATACATCGTTATAAATAATTCTTTTTCTAAGTAATTGATAAGTTTCACGCGTGTGTTTATGCAATATAATGAATAATGTGTGTACAAAATCAAACAAGATGTTATAGTGGGATTTCGGTAGGGAAACATTTTTATAAAACACAAACGTATTTCTTTGCTGTCTAAAATGTCATCTTATTATTAACAGCTGCGGATCACATGATTTGACATATTGACTACATGAAAGTACATCAAGTAGCTTTACTAGATGTCAGATAAATGTTCTTCCCAAGAATATAGGCCTGTTAAGTATAGTTGATTCACATTAACTTTGACTTTTTTCTGACATTAAAATATCACTAAAAGCAATTCCATATTCGTCCACCTCGCAAATGTTGTTTGCCACTTAATATTAAGTTCTGATTTTTATCCCTTGTCAAAGCGGCAAATCATATTAGCGATGCGGAAGGATACAAGATGTTTTTTTAAGTTTAGATTTAAATGTCAGAAAACCCCTCATCAGTGGTCACATGGTGAAATTGTTGAGTCTCGGTGATGATGAGGTTGAAATTCGAATCTCGGATGGGTACTTTGATGATTGATTTCACCAAATTATACTAATCACTGTTTGTCCATACATTTATACACTTTTATGGGTGGAATGCATCTTAAAATATATTCCTCAATCATACTTATTATTAGGACAATAATAACAATAGTGTTAAATTTGAAAATAAATTTAAGACTTACGGTGGGGGAGAAGCGGGCGCAGTGATTTTGCAGTTTTTACAGCAAAAATTTTTTTGTACAAAATAAATAAAATATTGCACCAGTAGCAACGTTTAGTTTAATTTTCTTCGCATGATGTTATCAACAGTTCTTGAATAGCTGTCAAGAGTGTCCTGAAATTTAATGATAACCTTTTCTGTTATTTTTAAAGTTTCTCATCTAATGCCGCTATGCTTATGACAAATATTCAACAACTGTTGATGTTACTGTGTGAAGAATATGAATCTAACACTTACTACTGGAGCAACATTTTATTTATTTATGCCTAAAAAATGTTTTACTATAAAAACGTCAAAAATACCTTTTCTCGTGTCCCCTATACACCCCTCACCAACCCTAATATATGATAGGTAGGCAACCCAATATCCCTTTAGTATTGCGGGTCAGTTTTTTACGGATCGCTTAGGGGCTAGACTTTCTTTAAGAAAGTGCTACGTGCAAATACACCATGTTTTGACTATATTTCAATTCAGATAGAATGGAGTTTTATTAACAGTTATACAAGTTACTAAAATAATAATGATATATTTATAAGTAAAGTTATGTGATCTGCTGCTGTCATGTTTTACTAATAAAACAAATATTTATGAAATAATACTAGCACCAAATAAATTTAAATATTGTCAATGATCACTTAATTTTTTTTTTTTTTCAAAAAAAATTTTCCACCAAAATACTACTATTCTTACATTTCTATGGCACAAGCAACATCCTATATGGAGACCAAATAATAACAATAATAATAATTACTCCCATGCTCTTTTTCCTGCTCACACTTGCGGAATTTGAA
Organism: Timema cristinae; assembly: GCA_039000515.1. Lineage (NCBI taxonomy): Eukaryota > Metazoa > Arthropoda > Insecta > Phasmatodea > Timematidae > Timema > Timema cristinae. Next base: position 29,990,529 of record JBCFYV010000024.1, on the reverse strand, counting down.
ACGATCCCAATATAATCTGTAAGCTTATGATTAAACTATTATGAACTTTTTTTTCTAGTGCAATATTTATTTACATTAACAAAGTTATGTTTAATATTCGTATTAAATTTGTCTGACATAATTTTCTCTAAAGAGAACCATTATTAAATTTAAAATACTATTTTTATCTTGGACTTAAAAGTCTAGACAAAATTAAGGTTCAACGTACTTGATTCAGAACCAAAAGGTCGAGACTAGAATATTTCGAATTACAACCACCACTCAGGGAGATTTTTTTTTCTTCTGCAGTTTCTACTTTATTTTAATAAATGATGTATTTTTTTTCTCTCTTGTGTTAAACTATTAATTTTTATCAGAAACAACCAGTACTATTGGCCACATGGAATAAAAAGCATAATTATGGTCTGGTATGGGTTTCTGATGTCCCGTAGGTAAAGGTAGGCAGTTTTCTCCTTTAAATAGTGATACATCTTTAAGGTACGGCAGAAGGGAGTGCAAGTATTTTTCAGTTTTTATAGAATATAGATTTTTTGGCAAAAATAAATCAAATATTTCTCCAGTAGCAACATAGAGTTTAGTTTTATGAACATGCTAATATCAACAGATCTTGAATATCGGTCAAGGGTGTCCTAGAATTTTGTCAAAACATTTTAAATAAATAGAAAAAGTTTTGACAAAATTTTAGGACAACCTTGACAAATATTCAAGATCTGTTGATACTAGCATGCAGATAACTAAACTCATGTTGCTACAGGAGAAATATTTGATTTATTTTGGCAAAAAAATGTAATGCTATAAAAACTGAAAAATTACTCGCGCTCCCTTCTGCCACACCTAGCTCCGCCTTCTGTATCTTTACCCCATATTAATGTAGATATACGGTCCGACACCTTTTCTCAGTTGGTAGCTTGTCGCTCTATTTAGTTAAGGGTCCAAGGTTCAATTCCTGGCATGGCTTAAAAATGTATTATTGGTATAATGAGGGCTTCCCCTTTCACAGTGATGCATTAACGGCAAGGGGATGAGTGTTGTGCCTCTTTTAGATTTAAGTTAATTTATAAGTTGTGTTAAATACCCTGAATAGATGAAAATTAAAGTCAGATATACGGGAAAACTAGAAGGCTATTAAAATGTGGTGCACTAAAAAAAATATTTAAAAAAATCGGGAAATATCAAAACTAAGTAGATTCAATAATTGTTTTGTACTTACTAAATCATACTACTTTTTACAAATTTGATTGCAAATAGCTTATGGACCAAATTGCTTCAAATAATTTTTGAACTACTTCCCGTGATGAGTTAATTCACCAAAATTAATTTATTTATTCTTATTTTATAAATTCCCTTGAAAGTTCTCGATATCTTATCAACTCCACCGAAATGATAAGAAACCGATGTTTTGTTAGCAAACAATGGAATCAAGTTGCCAAGAGAAAAGAGAACGATGAAAGTCATTCAGGTGAAATATTGTTGTGGATTCTCTTTGGATGTGACTCACGCAAGTAAAAGCAATTGTATTCCTGCTGTTCTTTTTTAGAACTTGGTCAGTTGTAAGGGTGTCAGGAAGAAAGAAGTCTTGAAAAAAAATGTGTAAAAGGAGACTTTAGGGGTTAAGGAGAAGGGGGGAAGGGGAGTGGATTAAGCTGGGGGTTTCCCTTCTTGGTGGCAACAACAATGGCTTCGCTTCCAGACCTCAATATTGTTTCTTTTTGTTCCTCGATCGACATATATCGTGTTCTTTTACAGACCGATCGACTTTTGTATGATAGCTTTAAGTTCCTGGTTGAGTTCTCTGAGTGTTTATGTATACTAGAACTATATATATATGAATTGTTAGTTTAATGTTCATTTCTAAACATATGGATTGTATAAATATTTTTTTTAACATCTGAAGGTGGGATGAATGGATCGCGAGCTATTTTCCTTATTTTTTTTTCATTAAAAAACTATTCAAAATAAATATAATATTGCTCCAGTAACTACGTTTAGCTTAATTTCTTATAAATAATAATATCACAAATTGGGTGACCTGGTGGTCTAGGGGTAAGGTGTCCGACTCCTGTGCTGAGGGTCCGAATGTTCAATCCTCGGTCCCGGCACTGATTTATTTGATTACCAAACCCTCTCTTCACCTCTACAAAACGTGTATTAATCACAACTTGTGAATGTGGGGAATGCCAGGCCTCCACCGTGGTTCGGATTCCACGTTAAACTGTAGGTCCTTCATTTCATCTCACAATCACCCTACCATTACACATTAGCGTAAGTGCGTAAAACCCGAACGGGTAGTAAGGCGTGGTGGTGATGATAATAATAATAATAATAATAATATCAAAAAAATTCTTGATTCTTTTTAAAACACACATTCAGTGGCTGATAAATATAAACTTTTTTAAATTAATATCAAAAGTCTTGATCAATTTCTAAGATGCCCATGTCAAACGCATAATTAGGAGAGATAGATTAATATTTTCCTGAATTGACTTCAAAAAGTTCCGAGATAAAAGGTTGAAGTTATTTTTCTTTGCCCACTACTTCAACATTAATCTGAAAATTTTCATTCATACTATTAGTAATTTGGGGTGGAAAAATAAGTAAACAAGAGTAGGTAAGAAATACGGACGACCCACTTCTGTCACTCGTTCTGGCTTCATTTGCGTTCTTAACTTGGCAGTTAATCGGAGAAATCTCAGCTGTTACCGCACAGCAGCTTATTTACGGATTACCCACTTTGGTGGCCGCATGGTCTAAGGCGCTACTCTCGCAATAGACTTAAACTGCTGAAGACCGGGATATTGAAGTTCTCTTTAAGTCGGGTGCATTAGGATGGTTTTCCCTAAATTGTTTCCCCACTCTCCTTCCAAGCAAATGTGGATAGTTAACCTTTAAAATGCTTACTTACTCATCCTTACTTCATTAGAATAATTAAATAATGCTTCTAACCTGAACAAATAGTAAGACGATGTGATAAAAATTTGAGGGCGTGATTTTAACTAAACGTTTTATATTTCTCTCTACACGTAAACCTAGGTGGATTTATTCTTATTTCTACCTCCCACATCCCTACGTTAATTAGCGTAAATATGTAGATAGCCCGGATGGGTAGTAAGGCGTGGTGCACATATAGAGCCCACACATATCCGGGACTAGTCTAGGAAATACTGAAGCTACTTGGCAGTTGAATAATAAACCCTTGTCAGACTGTTCGTTCCCTTCTCCCCTTTTCGAAGAAAACTGCCTGTCTCCCGATCTTGCTGGAGGAATCTCTCCTCCATTCTTCGCGCCGAGAACTCCTAGGGATGTGCACACCCATGAAATGATTAAGACCCCCTCCCCCCCTCCTTCTCACTCGCTCAATGCCAAGACACGCACCCAGATCCATCCTCCCTACCAACCCCCCCCCACCTCACCCCCCCCCCTTTCAGTGAAACAAACTGCACAAAGACCCGTTCGTTCTGACAACATCGACAGGGCCACTCTATCACGACATTTTCTGACCGTCTCTGACCTGGGAGGTCACTTTTCGATCACGATAAGCCTGACTTCAAACTCGCATAATGTGAAGCACTTCGAATAAGACGTCATTCTCTTCGCCTATATGTTATTGGTGACGTAAAGGTCATAGTTCAAGCTCTGAACGCACGATTTCCTAACACCTGGCAACCTAGGAGAACTGGGAAAAACAGGTGTTTTATGTTTGTATGCTAAAATACAGAAAATGTACTCGAATATTTGTAAATTTACCTTCACGTTTTGAATAGGCCTTTTAATAAAATAAAAATTGAACTGAATACTATTTATGATGATTTGAAAAAAAGCCCAGACTCTCTCTCTCTCTCTCTCTGTCGTCTGTCTCCCTGAAATATTGGGCTGTGTAGCGGCCGAATAAGTTTCCCCATTCTTATCAAACAAATTTGTCCAAACAACAATGGCATGACTTTATAATAGTCAAATTAAATTCTAATCTTTAAAATTAATACCCGCCTTGGTGGCGTAGTTGGCTAACGCGCTTGTCGTGTTAAGCTCTACTGCTGAGAAAGGGGAGATCGAGGTTCGAATCTCGGTCGGGTGAGCTGGGGATGGTTTTTCCTAAATGGTTTTCCACTCTCCCTCCACGCAAATGCGGGTTCACTTCCTATAATTCAACCTTCCCAATTCCTAATCCATTAGCGTATTAGTACTTAAAGCGTGTAACCCGAACGGGTAGTAAGACGTGGTGCTAAATATTATTATATAATTTAAAATTAATCTCTAAAGAATTTGAGGAAAAAAGGAACCTTGTTAATGAATAAAAACTTGACAAAATAAAGGTACAGTTATACTAGGAAAATAGTGGAAACCTTGTAGACGAGTGTATTGAGCTTATTTTTCCTTAATGTTTTCTCACTCTCTTTCCACGCACAATTAGGTTAAATTCTTTCTTTGTATGGTGTACGTAAAAAAATTCTCCAAAGCCGTTCCCTTGTTAACATCTCCTTCTTAAAGAAATTCCCCGTGCTATTTTTATTTTCTCGCCGTGTCTGACCACCCGTTCGGGCTATACATGAATGTAACTATACAATGTATATATATTATCACCGCGTCTTACTACCTGTTTAGGCTATACGCATAATTGATGGTCTAATGGGGTAGAGATGAAGGAAGGATTTTAGAGGTACTCTATCTGCATTTGCGTGGAAGAAGAGTGGGAAACCATTTAGGAAAAATCCACCCTTGATAGACCTGACCGGAATTTGAACCTTGAGCTCCTCGTCATCAGCAGGCCTGTCCGACACGAGAGTGACGCTTTAGACCATTCATTCACTGATGCGTGTGTATGTGTGAATAAATTGATAATTACCTTAATGTGATAGCAACGAAGCAGGTGGAATATAGAGGGAAAATGCGCTCATTTGGATAGGGAGGAGGGGGAAACTAGTTGAGGAAAACCAGCCTCAGTACAACTAACTGACTGGAGTTCAACTCTTGACCTCCCCGTCGTGGGCAAACCATACTAAACAAGCCTGGCATTTAGAGTGTATGCCCACTAGCGCGGGTCTATTGGGTCTAATGTAGCAGTTGACTTTTACTTAGTCTCATTTTGTTCTTACAGGTGCGGCAGAAGGAAGCGCAAGTATTTTTACAATGTTTATAGAATATATTTTTTTTTTTGCAAATATAGATAAAATATTTCTCCAGTAACAACATAGAGCTTAGTTTTCTGCACATACTAATATCAACAGATCTAGAATATCTGTCAAGGGTATCCTGGAATTTTGTCAAAACAAAGTGAGAAAGTTTTGACAAAATTCCAGGACATCCTTGACATATATTCAAGATTTGTTGATATTAGCATGTGCAGAAAACTAAACTCTACATTGCTACTAGAGAAATATTTGATTTATTTTACCCAAAACATTGCACTTCTATAAACACTGTAAAAATACTTGCGCTCCCTTCTGCCGCACGTTAAGAGTATTATTATTATTACTATTAGGACCACGTCTTACTACCCGTTCGGGCTATACGCACTTACGCTAATGTGTAATGGTAGGGTGATTGTGAGATGCAATTGAGGTTCTACAGTTTGACGTGGGATCCTAACCACGGTGTAGGCCTGGAATTCAACACATTCACAAGATGTCTTGTCATAGGTGAAGGAACTGTTTGGCACCTTAGGAGTAACTCGTATTTCCTTCTGTAAGCATTTTATTTGTCAGCATTCTCAAGAGTCAAACCATATTCCTCTTAGAACTGTGATTCACTGATAACCATTTAACCAAAAAGAACGCGTGAGGTTCACCTGATGACAAAACAAAAAATGGTGACATAAATAGGATTTTTTTAGGAACAGTTAACAAATTAAATTCAGCAAACTATCTAAATTTAGGTAAGGAAATAATAAGAATGAATTTTAAGGATTACACAATCATTCTCGTTGTTCAAATATGATAAATCAAAGTTTGGGGTAACAAAATGTTTTCTTAGTCAGTGATTGATTAAATCTCAGCCCTTCGAAATGAATATAGATTGAAATATTTATGTTTATAAAATGGTGAACTAAATATATAAGTTATTATAAACCTATTCTAGCAATAGTTAGAAAATATCTCAGGCGTCATAACAATATCCTAATATTTCTTTTTATCAAATCTATCTTAAAAGATCCAATCGTATTTTGTTTCTAAAATGTTACCACTTATAGCATTATAGCACAAATGGCTGTAAATACAGTCCAATCTTTATAGAAAGGGCTTTTTACATACATATTTAGTTTTTCTGCTAAAATTGATATTATCTTACTACTATTTTATTTTTATTTTATAGGTATTGATGATATATTTAACAAGTTTCAGTTACGGATCACGTGAGCTGACGCATGCATACATGAGAATATACCAATTAACTTGTTTAGTTGTCAGATAGCTTTACTATATAAATTGGATTGTACTTATTCTCTTATTTCCACCAAAAACACGTACAACCTAACTTCTTGGATCTGTTTCACAATTCAATTCGTGGGTCAACTTCAGCTAACCTCCCACTCAAAAACAAAGCTACTCGACATCCATTATCAATTTTATTAAATACGCCTTAGTCCCATGTAACCTCCAACCACACTTATTACCCTTTGATACCGTCCGGCATAAGACACATTTCTCCTTATATTACATATTTGTCGTCTATATCGGCCAAAATGGTGGTTAGGACTCTCTTGCCTCTAACAAATGAGCCTGTCCCCCCAAAACTACTGAATGATTTTCTTATCGATTCTCACCTCTTCTTTACTAATGAAACTTTCGTGTTCTTATTAAGAGGGGGTTTAAGGAAGGGTGGGGAGGGTAAGAGTTAAATGGTGCGTAGACATGGATTTCTTCAATTCATTCTCGAGCCAAATATCGACTTTAGAAGGAAAGGTGCGTTGGGGTGTGGCTAATCGTTTCAGTGCTGGTTCAAATAGAACAACTACACACATTTTAAGACAAACATTCAACTTGTTTTATTTTACCTTAATTTTCTTTGAACAGTTTAAAATTTCTTGCAATCTAAACGGTTTAATAATTTATACCAATGTTCACAGTTTTTTAATTACTGCGTTTAACACAAGGTCTATTAAGGTGAGAAAAGGCCAGCGTTTTTGCAGTTTTTATAGCAAAAAAAAAAGTTTCCCATACAAACATAAAGTTTAATTTTCATCACATGGTGACATCAACAGGGGTTGAATATCTGTAATTAGCATAATGGCACACGATGAAAAACTTTTTAATTTAATAGAAAAAGTGGTCATTAGATTCTAAGACACCTTTGACAGATATTCAAGGAATTTAGAGGTCACCGTGTGAAGAAAATTAAACTCGGTTTCTAGTGGAGAAATTATTTTGGCAAAAAAAAAAAAAGTTTGCTATATAAACTGCAAAACACTGACCAATTATTGCGTTCTTTACGCTTCGACCTTAATGGGTAGATTTGATATGTATCAGAAAATTTGTTTACAAGAAGTCCACACAAATTAACATGGAAATAGGTTGAAAACAACCTTTATAATAAATCACATGTAAAAATCCGCCTACTAATAGTTGTCAGATAGCTTTACTATATAAATTGGATTGTACTTATTCTCTTATTTCCACCAAAAACACGTACAGATTATAACCTGGATACAACCTTTACATATTAATACGTCAAGCCATGTGACAATCATCTAGTTTTTAATGGATATTATCAATGATTTTAAAGTAACACTTATAATATAGTAACATGTTATAGTAAATTTTGAACGCATAAAGAAATGTGTATTGTAAGTCCTTCACACTAGAATCGTTCTATATCTTAATATATAGAATGCCACTTGAAATAAATAGATTTGGGAAAAAAAATATTCTGTAAAATCCTATGATTGATTGGGGCGATGCGTTTACAAACGTACAGGCATAAAACATTTTATGGGTGGAATTAAACGAATCATTTGTACGCAGCGTCTAGACGCGTTCAGTCAGTCGAATGTATGTCAGTAGACCTTGAGGCGTTCTTTTGTTAAAAACATATTCTTTTTCTAACAGGATTCTCTCTGAGAAACAGTTATTGAAAATATCGCATGCTTAGGTTGTTTGAAGAATAATAAATTAATTTTATTTATTTGCAAAGTAGTCAATATTTAATTATTCTTGCAACAGTGGGCTCACGGACTAAACATCACCGATACTTTATTTCGAATTTATTGTAACGTATAGTTCGGGGTTTGATCCGCAAATGGACATAATTTTTAATTTCCTAAATTGCTTACAATATTCTTTCGACGAAAATAAGAATATATACAATCCATTCAAAACATATTTGCGTGATAGATGGATACGAGTTTGTTTCTATTAACGCTACATCTGTCATTGGATACAGAGTTGAAAATTAACATTAACTGGCTGTGCATTGTAAAACAAATTTGATTGATAAAATTCTTCTATATTTAAAAATAAGACAAATCTATCTGGTTAAGTAAAAGTCTACTGTGATAAATACCAATAAGAAACTCATTGCAAATTATTGTTTCATAAAAACAAATCCTTTATGAAGTATTCAAAAGTTTAGGTAAATAAATTAAGTAGGCTTATGGTTTTTAAAGTAAAAGCATCCAAATGTGTTTTTTTTTAATAATTCCTGCTAAATATATTCGATTTATTAAAGAGGTTCCTATATTGAAAGCCATTGCACAAATCCACAATTTGTCTTTTTACTTCTTAATACCGTTAGTTTGGTTAGAACAGTATGAATACACGATCCAATTTCTCTTTCCTTAAATAACAAGGTTTTAAATTAAAATTATGGTTGGTTTTGCTAATTAACGATAACAATCTATTAACCAAAAATGTTTCCCCAGTCTAAGAAATTAACAAACGCAAACATTTAATAATTGTAGAAGATATTTTAGCACGGACTCGGGGAAATATTTAAAGTTAAAAAAAAAAATTAACTATGCAAATAAATCTATATAAGTAGTTTTAACATATTTTAATTGGTGTGTTTAATATGTACAAATGTTTGCCATACTTTTTAATTTGTGTCACTATACCACTTGAGTAATAAATAATTATAACTTTTAGCAAAAAAAAAAGTGTATTTACCGTTATACAAATCATGGTTTCTATGCTGATGAGCACTTAGCAGAAAAGATGAAAATTCGCTAGGAAAATGGTGTTTTCGTCGAAAGATAGTATTTTTATTATTATTATTATTAGCACCGCGTCTTACTACCCGTTCGGGTTATACGCACTTACGCTAATGTGTAATGGTAGGGTGATTGTGAGATGAAATGAAGGACCTACAGTTTAACGTGGAATCCGAACCACGGTGGAGGCCTGGCATTCCCCACATTCACAAGATGTCTTGTCAGAGGTGAAGGAAGGGTTTGGAAATCAGATAAATCTGTGCCAGGACCGAGGATTGAACCCCGGCCGCCCGCATAGAAGTCTGACACCTTACCCTAGACCACCAGGTCACCCGATAGTATTTTTGCTGATATCCTAGACGCCTAAACTTAAAATGGGTGTTTATTTGTCAAAATAGGTTAAAGAGTCTTATCATTATTTTAACTTTTGGAAACTGGCTTATTAACTTATATATTTAGGATTGATTTTGCAATAACTATAACTAGAATGAGTGACATATTTAATTGCTTGTATGTATTGGCATGTCAAAATGTAGGTGTTTGAATTTATAATTTTTAGAGCTATATTCGGTTGAGTATGTAATGAAAACGGAGTAGGAAAGTACAATAAGAAAAATCTAGAAGTTAAGAGAAAAAAAATGAGCGAAATATATTTAAGCCTTTTCAAAAGCTAGAAAACTCAAAGGCGGGATTCTTAAAAGAACCTAACGCTGCAGTGACTCATTCAAAACTCAACGGGAGGGCTCAAATATATTTTTCGTTTATTTTTATGTGTTACCTTTGAATAAAGAACTAAAATAATTTAGTATGCTATTAATAGACAATGCATTCTAAGAGTGAATTTCAATAAAATTGAGAAAAGTTGTTTGGAATGTAAGCTCGACTCAATCCTATTACATAATCCTGGGGCCACTGTGCACAATGGTATCTCCAGCCATCCCCCGACCCCTGCTTAACAAGCTCGTCACGTACCGAGCTGAGTTTCAGGTGTGAAGTACTGAGGGAACGGCTTCCAGAATGCACACATTGTGACTGAACAAGATGGGTTTCGGCCTTCCACACAAATAGGGACCGTGCCTTCTCTCGAGTTGAGGATCTAAAGAGGAATCATCGGAAACCAATTAGATTCACCACCAAGCCAGGACCTTTTCAGAAAACCAGATAGTTTATCTTATCCCACATCGATGTGTACGCGAATACATCTTCCAAAGCTCGTCTACTTTGGTTTACGTGTTATGAATAGATCTGTGTTCGATTCCCAACAGGGTTCCCTGATTGGTGTTTTTCTTAAATTATTTTCCAACCTCTCTTTACGTAAATGTAGTTATATTTCGTGTCTAGTTCCATCAAATATTATACACTCAACTCAGAATATAGCCACACCTCTATTACAATTTAAATGGTACACCTTGTTTACCGTTCTATTTTTGGAAGTAATAGACTCAGGGGCCATTTGTATTGTTATTGAGCACGTAAAAATAACTGTAAATTGGGTTCGAACCAATGAATATGTTAACGGAAATGTGTGTAAACCAGTATTTCTATAAAATGCCTACGCTTTCTATATTAATTCATAGGTAGTTTTAGTAAAGTATGAAATAAATTAGTTTTGATGTTGTATTTCATACTTTTCTTAGGAAATTTATAGAATAACCAGAACAATAGCTAACCTAACTTGACCTAACCTTACTAACCACCCTATTCTAAAATAATCTAACCTGACCAACTTAAATCCTAGGAATTAAGTAACCTGAAGAAAACGGCGCAAGACTTACATAGAACAGCTGGATAAAATAATTTATAGCATATTCCGGGACTTCAAAAAGACAAAGAACTTGTAAATAAGTATGAAATACAACAGTAAAACTCGTTTGTTTCACACTTTACCAAAACCACTTTGGTATTATATAGAAAGCCTAGTCATTTTATAGAACGCCTGGATTTCACACATTGCCGGTGACATACATATTTTATGCCATTTTCTACTTTATATACATACAACTAGTATTAACTATAACTTTCACCGGCCTGATTGACTGCTCCTTTTTAGTTCCATATGTAATTTCTTCTTTAACCAGATGATTTCTTAAATATTAGTGCAATGTTTGTTGATTTGTCACCCCTTCGAGGAAGAGCGTGTATTATAATGCTCAACTTATTTTAACAGAATAATACTACGTTCATGTTTTAACAAAAATTTTCCTCTAAATAGTATGTAACCAAAAAAATATCTTATTGAGTCTATGACTTCTTAAAGAGTATATTATAAATACGGGCGTGGATAAGTAGGTTGGGGGGGGGGATTTGAATACCACGTTATTCTCCCCCTCTTCCAGACACCATAAATAATATTATTTCAATGGGGTTTTTCCCATTCCAAGCTTATTTAATTTACAGTATTTATCGAATATCTTGGTCAAACTGTCTTGAGAAAAGAAAACGGTCTATACATTCACACGCTGGTTAAATATGTTAGCGATTACTACCATAAGGGTTGTGTCTTATCAAGCAGTCCCATACTTTACCACTTCAGCACTTTTTTGGCAGAGTTACACACAGTGGTAAAAATACACCAAAAAAAGAGTATATGGTGCATGTTGTGGTGAAGCATAGAATTGCTAGCAGCTATTGTGACCGACCATCACTGTATAGTCTGGCTTCTACATTAGAAATTGTAACATATTTTTTCAAGTAGTTAGTTATTCTAATATCAATAATAATTGAATATTTAATACGATTGGTCGCTTTCAGATTAAGTTTTTACCAACTTAAGAAAAAAAAAGCATGTCTACAAAAATGTCATTAGTTTTTTTTTTTAATTCATACTCAACTCCTCGTACTTACGCCACTGCCCGTATATAATGATACACATTCAAATCTACATACCTTCATTGCTGTCATGCAACATAACCCCACCAATGAACATCACTTCATACATAAGCTATACATACAAACACACACGCACACGCAAGCAACCCGCATTTCTTTCTCCCCCACTACGATCCCTAAAGCAGGCACATAAATCAGAGTCTAATAAGAAGTAAAACATTTTCTGTCGGTCCCCCATCCACCATTCATCTCACCTACATCCAACCCCTTACTAGCCTCTTTTCTTCTTCTTCTTCTTCTTGCCATCATGGACGAACAAGGAGTGGAAGGTCCTTACCATCACATTTCAACTGAAGGGAAAAAAAAGGTATCTCTGAAATTGTGTACTAAATGTTCTCTGCGGCAGCGTGTTTTCGTAGCTTCATCTCAGGCTCTCCTTAAGGTGGGGATGTTGGGAACGTAAGAAAATACCAGTGATTTTGTCAAAACAAAAAAAAAATATATATTCTTCCAGTAGAAACATAGACTTTAATTTTCTTCTCGTGGTGATATCAACAGTTGTTGAAAATCTATTATCATACTGGTATTGGATCATAAACCTTTTAAATTAAGAGAAAAAGTTGTCTTTGAATTCCAGGAGACCTTTGACAAATATTTAAGAACTATTGAAGTCACCATATGAATACATTTAAACTCTATGTTTGTAATGAAGCAACATTAATTGATATAAAAACTATATAAACACATATTTTTGCACGATCTTAAAAACCCACCTTTAAAATTGTATATTTATTCTAGTCTCTCAGTGGAAATAAGTTTTAAAATTCCACCTCACTCTAGTATAACGACTATAAACTATAATTTGATTTTCATCGAAAAAGTCGTTTTGAACTGATAAAAACAAAAAAGGTTTGCTGTTAAATTGATAAAATGTTATTATTTTATTAATGTTCAATTTTTTATAGATATTGATAATATAAGATCACATTACTTGACGTATGAATTAGAATTGAAAGAAATTAGAATTGAATGGTTTCAAGCGAAAAGTCGCAAAGAAGTTGCGTGTGGAAGCTCATTCTTGAGATTGAGAGGGGTGAGACGTAATCACACATTGTGTGTGTGTGTGGGTGTGGCTGTGTGAGCGCGTGCGAGCGTGGTACGTAATCCTTGTTTATTTTAGCTCTGGTTTTTTTTCTCTATTTCTTAATACTTTTGTGTGTTTTATATATATATAATATTATTATTTTTAAACTTCAGTTTAAATTGTATTGGTTAGTGTAAGAAAAGTCAGTAGCCTTAACTTCGCCATTAAAGTCGATTATTATTATTATTATTATTATTATTATTATGAATCTGTACAAGTGGGCTTTTTAGCTGTCAGGCCCTTTGTATAAAAATTTCTCTAGTGGAAAATGTTTTAACAATATTTTTTAATTCATAAAAAATTGAGAAATAATTATTTTAAAATATAAAAACTATTAAATTAATCCCTATTTTGGCGCAAATGAAGATTAAAGAAAACCGGACCTAAATATGTTTTCTAGTTTGAGCTTAAAAGTGTATCTTATTGTGAGATGGAAAGGGACGCGTGAAAAAGTCAGCGTTTTTGAAGTTTTTATGGTAATACTTTTTTGGATAAAATAAATAAAATATTGCTCCAGTACAAACAAAGAGTTTAATTTTCTTCACATGGTTATATTAACACTTGTTGAATATTTGTCATGAGCATAACATCATTAAATGATAAAAAAAAAAATTAAATTAATAGAAACAGTTGTCATTAAATTCAAGACACGACAGTAAGAAATTTTGAGGTCACCATATAAATAAAATTAAATTCTATGTTTGTACTGGAGCAATATTTGATTTATGTTATAAAAAAACGTTTTGCCATAAAAACTGCAAAAACACTGGCTTTTTCTTGCATCCCGTTACATCACCACCTTAAATCAATTCCAGGCGGTCGGGCTGTTAAGACATTACTGTACATTTAGTATTGGCAACCCACCTCGTGGTATAGTGGCTGCAGACCTAGAGTCCCGGGTTGGATTCTCGACTGGTACCGGGGAACTCTTCTCGAGAAGGGAATAATTCCAATGGTCACATGGGTTCAGATATTAGTTTAAGCTAGGTTAAGATCTACATTGGCTTTACCTCGACTATATTCACTACCATCATCCTTTCTGGTTAATCTTTCCTCAAACTGAGTTAAAGATCGCTGTAGCCCAGACAACATAATTATTATCCATTCCATTAATTACATTACATCAGTCTTATGTGTATATAATGTAAGCAAACTACATACAGGTACAGTAGCCCCATGGATTCTTTGGTGCTGACTGACAGTTCACAGCTGACTTCTGACAGTCAACATTTAGGTATATACATAAATTTTGACTGTCAGAAGTGACAGCTGCTAAACGCATGTTCTTGCAGATCATTTGGTTCGGCGTAGGGTTATATAATTTGATCTAGTAACTTTTCAAAGCTGTCAGTCAGCACCAAAGAAGCCATGGGGCTACTGTAGTACTTAAAATTAATATTGATACAATACACATATACATGAGAGTCGAATCCAGAAACTTTTGGTCTAGCACTCCTTAAAATAAGTGAGGTCTGATCTCGTGTACAGAGATATCTTGGGTAGCTTAATAATTGCTAGAGTATTTAAGTACCAAGTAAAAGATAAAAAAAATACCCATTTGTAATTTCCAAACGTATACTATTTGAATCATCCCTTCGGTAGCCGCATGGTCTAAAGAAGGTGTCATTCTCGAAGTAGACTAGACTGCCGATAACGGGGTGATCGCATTTACATCCTGGGTTGTTGTAGTGAGGCTATTTTTTTTTTCATAAAATGTTTTTCCACTCTCCCTCCATACAAATATAGGTACACTTCATTTGAATTCAATCTCATTTAATACCTAAAACATTAGAGTAAATTATTACATAAGAGAACAACCAAACGTGTAATAAAATGCGGTGCTAAAATAAAAATTGTATCGTGTTTATTAACATAAATATGGTTTTAAATAAATATTACTTTAAAAAAATTTTAGCTTTGATTTTTGAAAAGAGGTTTGGTGTTTGGAGATGAAAGGCATAGGTTTACTTTGTGTTAACTATTGTTTTGATCAGGTAAGCTTAATTACATTGGATTTCTATTTTAATGAGCTAGGATGTGATAGAATATACCGACAAAAGTAAGTTGTTATTTAAGTGCTAACGTGTCTGTCTTTGAACCAGTAGGGGTGGGTTTTAAACCCGGCAGTTTGCGTTGGGAGCGGTTATTAATACAATTTTTCAAACTACTTTCAACTCTCGGACATTTTCTTCGTATCATTACTTCTTAATCTATATTAATGTATTTTTTAGTGTAAATTTAAGATACTTAGGCGTTAAACATTCCTTACCGTCTGAATAGTGAAGTAAACTGTGACCTCTGAGGCTGTGGTTCAATCCCTTGTTGGTGCATAGGTTTTTTTTTCTCTCCATACAGTGTGATTTTGTAATATTCTCGCTTCCCAACCAACTTCATGAAAAAAAAAATTTGAAATAATAAAAATAAATACGGATGCTGGGATTATTCAGTTTGTAGAACGGGTTCCCTCCCTCTCTCTCTCTTCTCTCTCTCTTTCGCAGGCAGGACCACCAGGTATTTGATAGGGAATGAATAAATTTAGATTATTTTAGAAAAATAATAGACTACTATTGATTACTATAGATACTATAGATACTATAGATTAGCTTGTTGGAATACGAAGGAAAAAACACAAACTATTTTGACTAAGGTTAAAAGTTGTTATTAGCATTAAACTTCAAATAATGTTCTGAAGGATTAATACATTAAAAAAAAATCCAAAACATGAGCTGCACTAAATAATCACAAAATCTAGAAAATTGTATTATTCACAAACATTATTGGTTATTTCCTCGAAAACCCGTTTCAGTGACCGAATGGGCTAAGGCGACCTTATCGGGGCTGGCTTGCCGATGGTGGGAAGATGGGGTTTAAATCCCAGTCAGGTCTATTGAGAATGGTTTTTTTTTCAAAATGGTTTCCCACTCTCCTTCCAAAAAAATTACGAGTAAGATTCTTTCCTCCCCTCTTCCCCTCCATTAGAGTAATCATTATATATGCGTATATCCTCAACCAGTAGTAAAACGCGGTGATTGAAAAAAAAATCCTTTAAGTCTTGCTCTTTTAATAAACACAATAAATCAGAATCCTCTCATAGGATTCAATGATGGACTGGACTTCTAGCCAAGCTAAATATAATAATTATTATTTATTCCTTCTGCCTTTTAACCTTGGAGTTCCTTCAAAGATAGTGACAAAAAGGCTTGGAGCCTATTTATTTTACCATGTTTGTCAATATGTAGCCTTAATTTGTTCTTAGGAAACAATAGGTCTATGTTTAATTTATAAGTTGTAAATTCTTGTTATTTAAAAAGAACGCCGTTTTGAGGTTCCTTTATCAATGGTTAACAACCCTAATATTATGTTCCTAACATAGAGGAAGTCTTGGGATTAATAAATATATTATTCACCTTTGTTAAGTGCACTGATTAAAATTGTAATTAATTTTAAACAAAAATTAATATGATCTTGAAAAAAACAACCAGTTATAACATAAACATTTTAAAACTACACACACACACAAATATATATATATTTAATTAAATAAATAATATATATATATATTTTAATCAAAATAAATTGGAGGTTTTAAATTAATACACGCGGTTCTCGCAAGGCCGCCGTTTATGGTAAATCTTGATAGTCCTGAAAGATCGATTATGACTTTTCATCCGCCTCGGTGGCGTAGTTGGCTAACGCGCTTGTCGTGTTGAGCTCGACTGCTGAGGACGTGGAGATGAGGTTCGAATCTCGGTCAGGTGAACTGGTGGGGATTTTTCCTAAATTGTTTTCCAATCTCCCTCCACGCAAATGCGGTTCACTTCCTCTAATTCAACCTTCCCAATTCCTAAGCCATTAGCGTAATTAGTACTTAAAGCATATAACCCAAAAGGGTAGTAAGACGCGGTACTAAATATTATTATTATTATTATATTGATTATGACTTTGATATTAATTAAGCTGAATCGGTTGACTCTCTTCAACCAACTGCCATTCAATCGCCATTTTATGATGGCCGCTTGAACTCAAAAATTTTAGGAGAGTATTAGCACCATATTTAAAGTAAATAATATTATTTAGTAGTAAGTATTTTTATAGGATTATAAATATTATGAAAGTTTTTACGTGAATTATATTAAAGTTAGTAAATGTTCAATTTACTTACATTTTCTGCTAACCATCCTAATAATTCAACTTTAAAAGATTTAATAAATTATAGTTCTAATAATTAAATCTAATTTACGAAAAAAGAAATAATGTTAAATTTTATCATCTTAACACCAAGATAATTTGGGAGAATTTTATTTAAAATTTACATTTATAATCTTATTTATTATGTTGAATAGTTTATACTTTCTATACCACGAAAATATAAGTATTAGACATAAAACTTAGAAAACCTTTGTTAAACTATTTTCCCAATTCCTAAAAAATATATCTCAGTACACCCAGTCGGGATTCAAACCCCAGCCTCCCTAAAACCAGTAAAACGGATTAGATGAGACCTGCGCCACTGCCCGCGTGCCTACTGGTACAGGCACATCAATATTAAATGATGTATGAGATATATAATACGTCAACGAATAAACAGATTAACAGTGGTCCTTTCTGTCTTTAAATAACAAGGGCAAGTCATTTACTACCATGGTTGAGAGCGATCAGGAATTTATCTTTGAATGCCACCCTTCAAACGAGAGCTTCTGGTTCGAATCCAAAATCGTAATGGGAGTTTTTTCTTACAGTCACTGGAAAATTAAAAGGACGATAAGGGGTTTCGAGTTCATTTCAAGTGCGTTTCAGGTGTTAATAACCCCACCTTCTTTTAAAAAAACACGAATGTTAAATATAGCCAGTGACACTTCCTATAAAAGCTGTACCATGTCTTTACTTATAAGTCTGGAAACATCGACGTGAGTAGTTTACAGAATAGAACACGCATTTTGAATGAAAAAGGTTTGTTCGTTCGGTTCCCTCCCTTTCTTTTTTTTCTTCTTCTTTTTTAACTTATATATATTTTCCTTACCCCCATACAGTCGTCTGAAAAGATGAGAGACTAACAATGCTCCACTTTGTGTTCCGGATATAAAGCTTCCAACGAATGTGGACCCGGAGCTCATAACATCTCCAGTCAAAACTAAAACAACAGTTTAGCCTCTTTGGCTGACTCTTTACTAACAAGATTCATTTTATATTAGTCCGCGTAGCCCTGACGAGACCAGAGCAGTCTTCAGATACGATTTTATTACTCCGGAAATAGACAAGTAAAACCAAACAGATCTCCTTGTGGAATATTTTGGAATCGATTTCTGTTGGTTCCATGGAAAAGTTTTGAATGTGCACACACTGCAAAGTTGATTAAATTAATTCGATTGTTTTAGACATAATCTCTAATATAGAAAGCGTACAATTCATTTTACATGAACATAACATCTTGGGAGATCGATTATCTTTAGGATAAGGTATTTAATGCCACAAACAATATCATACTCCTAAATTTGAAAAATGACAACCCGGATTCAATTCCCGTGTCCATGTGAAATTTTTCAAATCCAAGAACATAATCTCTACTCTTAACCATATATTATTGATTGTAAGAAATCAATGTATTTAATTTTTTAAGGGATGTTTTATTTAGTTATTTTAGGAAAATATTGGAAAATAAATCCAAGCTCATAAAATTAGAAACAAAACTGTTTGATTCACAGATCCTTGGTTTTTAAATAGGTCATTATAATGGTTTTTGGTTGGTTATTTTCTCCGCATCTTCAAACCATTCTGGGGTTACCAGATTTTTTTTAAGCCACCATGTTTTACTACCTGTTGGTTATACGCATATCTACTAGTTACAATAATGAGTTAGGGATGAGACAGATGGAACTTAAATGAAATGAACCCACATTTGAGTGAAGGGTGAGTGGAATAACATTTTAAGGGAGGGGGGGAACCCCACAGTACACCCGACTGTGATTCCAAACCCCATCTCCATGTAATCGGCAGTCTAATTTAAAACTAAAGTGACGCTTCAGACCATGTGGCCACCGAAGAAGGTCTATCCGTATCTTATTGCATAATTGGGGCCAAATATGAGGAATATAAAATTGAGAATAAATTGCATTAATTGGTGATAATAGAACGTGTGAAACAATTAAGGAAAAACCACACTTATTTCACCCTGCTGTGATTAGAACCTCGGCCTTCCAAGAATGGTAAATGAGACTTGAATCGTTTGAAGTTTGGTCTGTGAGCCCACCATATCATAATAGATAGCCTATATTTAGGGTTTGAGAGATGTTTACAGTAAAACTATTCCCACTAAATCAGTACTCAAAGTTTAAGTACAATGGGTTCCTTTTAATTGGGGCAGCCGTTTGGTTGAGACAACATTTGAAAAAGAGAAACAAAGTAAGTATCTAGCCTGATTTTTTCTCGCTTATTTGTGCCATCTTGCCGCTTAATTGGGGTATTTAAGGTGTGATTAAACATAAAACTATGCGTAGATGGCACTCGAAATATAGAGATCATAAAGTGAGTGACTAACCAGAATGCTAAAGAAATATATCGCTGAATTGATATGCTATTTCATGCAGAAAGACAATGAGGGCCGTCCTTTATCATAATTAAATACATGGGCTGACTTTGGTCAGTTACAGTCCATAAAGAGAACACGTTACGATACAATTAATGCATTTCTTAAAATTAATCCTATTATTGTGTAATCTTTCTCAACATAGTCATTATTTTGACTCAATTTTTATTTTACATACATTTACTATCTACAATTATTTGCTTATATATATATATTTTAAATAAATGTTTTTATCAATATAAATTAAATACAATTTGATTTCTTTAGATGCTACATTCCTTTTATTTTTTTCAGTTTTTGCTCTGTTAGAATGTGTCAGCGCATTGGTTAAAATTTCCCTTAACTGGGGCACCCGCTTAGTTGGGCCCAAATGAATTACCTGAGGTGTCCCCAAAATTCAGGAACGCTAAGATGTGATAACTTAATAATTATTCTAGCGTGTCTTACATTGTAGTTGAGTCCAGAAATTTCCCCAATAACATACACAACTTTTGACCCCTTACTTCCACGAAACTGTTTCCCAGTTATTCTTCGTCGTCACCTGTCGTTAACCCCTTTCGTGTTCGACCTGAGCTCAGATTTATAGCAGTGTCAAATGTTTCATATGAACATCAACATGATGATTCCGGTGAATATTAATTGCTGTTAAACCTTTCAAATCCCTACTTTATACGATGTAGAGACATGCATGATTACCAATTAAGAGAGATGGCCCTTCTTTCTCGGCTCACTATGAATGTAGACAAGGACATGAAGAGTAATCTTTCACTGTCAGTCCTTTTAACTAGCGGTGTGATGATATCGTAGTGAATAGGTCATTAAACCATCTGGTGCGCAGAGACGTGAATACTCCTTTAGGGGAGGCGAGCTTTTGATAACGAACCTTGGGTCTTCTTTGACCTTGTTGACCTTGGGCAAACTCATGTTTGCTGTCTGCAAGGTTGAGGTTGAAATTCATATTTGACATAACATAAAGTAAGTTCATGTTAAGTTAGTAGAAACTATGTACATTTTAAAAGTATTAAATATATTTAAGAAAAGGAAACTAGCAATAGAATACATTTATAGGTTAAACAAATATATATATAATATATAAACATTGGTTTTTGGCCATTTTAACTGACTGTGAAACAAGGAGCTGGTTCTCAATTCAACCCGTATGTTTTTTGTATGCATGTTCAAGCATAACTTTTTACCAGATACGCAGATTTTTGTGTTTCCTTTTTTGTTTTGTAGAGAAAGATCCTCTGGTTGTTCACTATAAGTGTATTTTAAATCATTTAATTGGAAGCTAAAAAAACAAAATTAGATTAAAAATATGCCATCATTTACATAAACGACATGATTTTTTTCCCCTCATAGCGTGATGATATAAAGCCTAATGTCAATCCAAAGATTGATGTCATGCCGATATTCTGAATATTGTAATCATGCGAAACGTATTAAAAAAACTCGTATGTTTTATCGAAGCCAAATTGTGTGTGTGCCGCTACTGTGGGAATAACACTTTATTACATATTGTACAATGTACAGAGTAGGCTACACCACAGGCTCGCTTGAAAATCTCTCATGTATTAAAATTAGGCGATGAGAACGTTGATCGGCAGTTTCAATTGAGACTCACTCGTGAATCAATGACAGGTGCTGTGATATTTGCTTGGAAGTCTCATTTGATATATGAATCGTATATGCTCGTGAATTAATGAGAGTTGTTCTGATCGTTGCTTAGCGGTTTCATTTTAAAGACACTCGTGAAGCAAAGAAATGTGCTGTGATCGTTGCTTAGCGGTCTTATTTGCTGGACGCAGCATCGTAAAGCAATGAGATGTGCTGTGATCTTTGCTCAGCCGTCTCATTTAATATACGCTCGTGTATAAAATTGACTCCTCGTTCTTTTTTGTACGTCATATTTCTAGTTAACCTGAAGTTAACATATTACCGCATTCCCGAGAGCCTTAGATCACGATCTTTGTGTGCGTATCTTTAAGTCCTTTCTCTGCAATCATTTTATTATTTTATTTTATCGATACAAAAGTTTCTCTCGTATTACTTTTTGTGCAAACGAATTTTTTTCGTAATTGCAGCACTTTTTTTTAGGCCTACAAATATTAAATAAAAAATCAAATAAACTCTTTTATAAAAATATATCAAACAGATCTTAAAAAATGCGCTAAAAGGTATTGAATAATATATATTTTTTTAAAATCTTCTTGAAGTTGTCACTTTTTGCAGTCAGAGCTAAATTAATAGCTGAAACAAATAATTACCTGCAACTTAATTACTGTCTAACTAGTGTAACTTGGACAACTGTTAGAGTAAATAAAAGGCTGAAATAGAAACATAACAATGGACAACAGGTTCACGAGCATTGCTATTGTTGACATGATTCTTCATGAGAAAAAAACTCACTGTATTTACTTTCATTTTGCAGTCCCTGACTTGTGATTGAAGAAAATAAGTCCATTATTAGAGCTTGTGTAGATCTACTAAAGTTTGTATAGGGTTTATAAGTTGTAGGTAATTATTTGCTTTAGTGGCGCAAACTTCAAAAATTGAAAATTTAAAGATTATAAAACGTATTTTATTTTTACTTCCAAGCCGTTTTTTAAGTTTGTTTGATTTATTTTGAAAAAAATATTTTCTATACATTATGTGTCATAATACATTATTTGTTAAATATTTAAGGATGCTTATTATTTGAAGGGGAATAACCTTACATTGTGATACATATAATAGGAATGACAATTATTAAGCTTCAAAACCAATAGAAAATTCCTAAATTTTTCTTAGAATTTTTAGTACCTATAGATTTTTTTAAATAATCTTATTTGATATTGGAAGTCTATCTCTACATTAAAATACCGATAGTAAAGGGATATGATTATAGTTATGAAACTAAAACCATTTTTAAATATGTATACGTCAAGTCGTGTGAAATTCACTTGTTTCTCTTGATGAATAACATAAAATATTTATTAAACGATACTAATAATATAGGCCTAATATAATTATATAATTGCTGACCAAAATATGTTTTGTTTTTTGATATAATGTCTAATCTACGAGAATCTTAATGAATGTTTCAAACCATTTACTTTGACCTAAAAACTGTGACAGTTCACGTTTAACATAATTGAAAATAAGATTCTATATTTTCATAATCTAAAAATTATAAAAATTAATATTTGTTCATTGGAGCATATTACTAGCTTAACTTTACTTTGGCATGTAGGGTCTACTATATTTTGAAATAACAAACCACTTGTTAAATAATGAAGGACTTCTAAATCTCGTCTCAAAAGATATTTCTTACTCCAAATTTGCAAAATCCAAATAATACAAATACATAAAATTATATTATTGATGTGAGAATGGATGCTTTTTGACATATTTAATTCCATTATTTGGTAACGGGAGCAGGCAAAGACATGCAATTTAGTATCATCCCATAAAATAAGGATGAATCTGTCATAGCTATATGGGTTCATTTGTTGCGTCTTCAAGAGTAAGTGTAAGACGTTTAAAAAAATATAAAAAAATTTAATAAAGATTTGAAACCTGTCCATTAGATGTTATGTGCTGACTGCTCAACCTGGAATTTTCTCCAAATAAATGTTTCATTCAACTATATAGACACCCAATCGTTCTTCTATACTATCTATACTACTGTTATAAAGAGGAAAGATTTGATATTTTGTTTTTTTATTTGTAATGGATAATTCAAAAACTACTGGACCTATTTTAAAAATTCTTTCACCAATATAAAGCTACATTATCAGCGAGTAACATAGGATATATTTTATTTTGAAAATTTTATTTATTCCTCATAAAAATGTCAATAGTATATTATATAGTCGTCGAAAAAAAAAGTTGTGAAGGAAAAGTGGGGTTGGCGAAGAGGGTGGGGGAGGGGGGAGGGGTAAGGAAAGAGGAATGAGATGAAAATAGGAGGGAGGATAAAAGAGGGAGGGGGCTATACAGTGATGGTAGGACTGTATTTAAAAATAAAAAAGTTTTGTTTTTATATTGACATGTTGGATGATTTGAAGCTTTGTTTTACAGGATTCTTTACAATATTTTTTTACGGGGAAGGGGGCTAGTATGTAATAAAAGTCGTAAGAACTGCTTCATACTAATAAAACTAGTGATATAGTCAAACTTTCTCACTGTCTTTCTAAACATGGAGGTTATTTTTTCGAGATCTACAAATCAAAATACCTAGATTCAGGAATCACTGCATTTCGCTAATAAGACAGATACACACGTGACATCCCCGGGAATTAATTCAGCGTCTTACACACTTGAGAATATCAATCCTATTCGCTCACTAAGCCACAGAGATGTGCGGTATGTAGGTCAGCAGAAGAAACCTGTCGGTTGTATAAGTCTGTTGATGCCCTTCTCTGTGAGTAGTATTATGGTCTCACCAAGACTTAGAGAAGTGAAGTACGCCGTCAAGTGGGCAACACTACAAGCTATTAGAGGCAGCTTAGCATCCCACTGACAGCGTCTGCTCGCCCGCATCACGACCGACCCTCGACAAAATGAACACCGTCAACACTTTTTACAACGATTACACTCCTGTTCTATACAACATGGTGCAGTAAGAACATCGTCTATCCTGGCAGTGATTAAATTATCTATCCAATTGTGACGTCATCATTGTACCCACACTGGTGGTCACTATCTAAAGCAGGGGTTCCCAAACTATTTTTAGCTGAAAAACCCTCGCACACACAATCAAAAAGCACACGATGGAACCCTCATAAAATATTTTACAATAATATTATGAACTTCACGACAGTTTAATTTTAAACTTGTACAAGCTTAAAACAAACGAACAAAATCACTTGTTGACTCACCTCGGTGGCGTAGTTAGCTAACGCGCTGGATTCGTGTTACACTAGACCACCGAAGGCGGGGAAATTGAGGTTTGAAACTCATTCGGAGGAACTGGGGGTGGTTTTTCCTAGATGGTTTTCCACTCTCCCTCCACGCAAATGTGGGCTCACCTCCTCTAAATTCAACCTTACCAATGCTTAATTCATTAGCATAATTATTACTTTAGCGTATAACCTGAACGGGTAGTAAGACGCGGTGCTAATATTATTATTATTACTTTAATAGGTTAGAAATTAGAAAAGTTGAATTTGGAGGAAGAGAACCCCCATTTGCGTGGGAGAAGAGTGTGAAAACATTTAATAAACACTATCCCCACTTCACCTGACTGAGATTCAAACCTAGATCTCTCCGTCCTTGGCAGTCTATCTCAACACGAAACAAGCGCGTTAGCTAACTACGCCACTGAGGCGGGTGGATTTTTATCGGTCACGAAAGAAAGATCCGTTGACTTCATCTGAGTTTGAGCCCACGTACATTGGGTCCTGATGTAAGCACTTTTAAGTTAACCCTTAGAACACCAATGTTAACCTTATAAGAACCGTAATAAAAATACACATTTGGAAATATGACATTTGGAAATATGTAGTTATTTGGGGAAATAGGTAGGCCTAAGGGAAGTTTTTTTTATATAATTTTCCTTTATTTGATGTATTGAACGTGCAACTTCTGAACCAACTGATCATATCAGCACGCGACTTATAAATTAACTTAAATCTAAAACAGACACAACATATATCCCCAGACAAGAATTGAATTTGGGGCCCTTAGCTTAGTAGACAAATATGTTACCAGACTGAGTTAAGGTGTCGGATGAATGTGAAGTTATTTTGCCCAGTCTTTACTCTTTACTCACATGAGCTAGATTTCCAAAAATGATTAAATTTCCAAAACTAATAATATGTAAATTTGCTATTGACAGTTATTTTCTACTATGTTATTATTATTATTAGCACCGCGTCTTACTACCCATTCGGGTTATACGCACTTACGCTAATGTGTAATGGTAGGGTGATTGTGAGATGAAATGGAGGACCTACAGTTTAACGTGGAATCCGAACCACGGTGGAGGCCTGGGATTCCCCACATTCACAAGATGTCTTGTCAGAGGTGAAGGAAGGGTTTGGTAATCAGATAAATCTTTGCCGGGACCGAGGATTGAACCCCGGCCGCCAGTACAGAAGTCTGACACCTTACCCGTAGACCACCAGGTCACCCTTTTCTACTATGAAATGTAATAAAATGAGCTTAGTGATCTCGACCTACGGACACGCATTTGCCATAAATTATTAAAACAACCTCAACAAATTATTTTTTGTCTGAACACCTACAACCTTACTGGGAAAAAAAGAAAAAAAAAATTCTACGGAGGAAAGAAATTGTATCCTTAAAATCTCATTAAGTATTAAGTTGTTTTAATAAAAGGGATTTTTTAGTGAGGATTTTTACAAAAAGATGGTGACAATATTGGATTCTCATAAATTCAGACCTCTCGGTACTTTATATTTAAAATGTAGCCCTTTCGATAAAAATGAGTTTGACACGCATGCTCTAATGTGCCCAACGTATACTAGAGTGACTAGACTACATTAGTGACGACGGAGAGATTGAACCAGAAAAGTAAATAACTAAGAGTTGGTAAAATTAAGTGTGTTGTCCTAAGTTTAGGCAAATCATAATTTGTGTGTTTAGAAACTTCATGTTCGCTTCGATTTTGCCTACTTGGAGATTTCAAAGCCAACAGAGGGAATAAAATGAGCAGTTCACCTAGTGAGGCCTCTTGTTCATATACTGTTAGCACTTCTCCTTTTTCTCTGACAAGTTTACACAGTCATTTTAATATTTACATCATGAAAAAATTGAATTGATTTTCAAAATAATCTTTTTCTTAGTTCCTATTCTAGATGCAAGTATGTTACCATGGACTTTTTATTTTACATCCTGGCAGAAATATTCCTATAGGCCATTTACGTGACCAAGCCAAAGAGACTAGGTTGTAAAAGATTTATAAAAAAATAGGTTTAATATATATATATATATATATATATATATATATATATATATATATTAGTTTTGTGACAGTGTAAGACTATTATTATAATTATTAAAAATTAATGGTTTCTGTTTCCACGTTATATCTTTTAAAACTCGCCAAACGTAAATTATTTACCATGGGTGTATGTGTGAGTAGTGATATTACAGTAGGCCCATGGCTTCTCTGGTGCTGACTGACAGCTCACAGCTGACTTCTGACAGTCAACATTTAGGTAAATACCTAAATTTTGACTTTCAGAAGTGACAGCTGCTAAACACATATTTGTGCAGATCATATGGTCCGGCGTAGGGATACATAATTTGGTCTGGTAGCTTTTCAAAGCCGTCAGCTGTGAGCCGTCAGTCAGCACCAAAGAAGTCATTGGGCTACTGTACCTATTATTTTTGTTTGAAACTACATTTGTATTGAAATTGGAAATATTTGCTTTTAAAGAACGGTAATGACCTTTTCTTGTAGACCCAATATGTAAACCAAGTGTCTCATAGTGTTTGAAGTACAATATCTAGCATTATTTTCCACCAAAATATTTTTAAGCTGTGTTTTATATCATAAATAAAAATGAGACTTCTGCTATGAAAACGAGCTGGTTCGAGCGCGTCGTGAGGTGAGCGTAACAGATATTTCATATTTTACTTTTTATTGAAACAAAACGAGATAAAATAAATCACGACACTAGTGACGCAATTTAAAGTTAGTAGATAACGCTATACAGATGATGTTTTTTTTTTACCCCTCCTTCAAAATGTACTATCAATCTTCTAAAGTCTACGTCATCAATTCATCGACATTTTTACCCTTTTATACCAGTCTCTCTTTCTAAACATCCTGAAACTTTTCCAATTCCTTTTGATTTCCTCCCCTTTACTTTCCTCTTGCATCTCTGATCCTTCCTTCCCCTTGACTCTTGTCAATCCAACTAACTAAAACTCCCTAGCTCGCCATACGTACCCCTCACTTCCTTTTTTTTCTCCCTTCCATCCCTTCTTCACCCTACCTCCTTAACGTCTTCATCTCTATCGGCAGGAGACCCCATTACAAGATGGAGAAGAATCGGAAACTGATTTCAAGTAGATTTTTAACTGACCTCTGTGAGTGGTTGAGTGAGCATTTCAACTGTACAAGGTCTGGCTAAAAATAGATAGGGGAGGGATTTTCTTCGGAAGGAGTAAATAGACTGAAAAACTGTCCGAGATAATCTCACAAATTAATTTTCTCTTCTGCCAACTAGACAGTTTCAAACGTAGTGAGATACTATTTTTTTTGTTTCTAACTTGTCTTAATACCTATATGGGCTATCAGCATTTAATTGCACTAATTGCATGTGTAAGGTAGAATTTAGGGAAATGCACTGTATGGTGGGGTGGGGGTGGGAGGGGGTGAAACATTTAGGAAAATCTATTAATATTCCTCAGGAAGACGAACGTTTCATTGCATTACATATTCTTCTTGTCATCTCTATTAACTACCTTTCCCCTTTCAAGCCAATACTATCGGCTCCATATTTTTCTGCAAAATAATTTTAATTAAAGCATGAATAATTTAACTCTAAATCCTATTTTGTTAATAATGTAGACCATTTCTGCTATTTATTTTTACAATATTCTACCTTATTTTATGTTTAAATGTAAAAATAAATTGTTATATAAATAACGATATGTAGAACTGATAAGATTTATAGTAATCCCTAGACTTATCGAGTCTTATGGAATTTATCTGTACTTTACACAAATGGTCAAGCTAGTTATTAAAAACGTTATATTTCAACCTGCAAGCCAAACTATATGAGATACAAAAAAATTTAATCTATCTTTTATATATATATATATATATATATATATATATATATAATATATATATATATATATATATATATATATATATATATATATATATATATAAAACAAACAGACTTAATCTTATGCCTTCAGATAGTCCAAGTATATAGCTAGTTTTAGTAGTAAAAAATCTAAGGGAATTAATAATTACATACATACATACATACACAAAACCTCCTTGGTGGCGTAGTTAGCTAACGCGCTTGTTTCATGTTGAGCCAGACTGCCTAGGACAGGGATATCGAGGTTCGAATCTCGCTCGGGTGAACTTGGGATGGTTTTTTCCCCAAATGATTTTCCATTCTCCTTCCACGTAAATGTGGGTCCACTTTCTCTAAATTCAACCTTTTCCATCCTTTACCCATTAGCTTAATTAGTACTTAAGCGCATAACCCGAACGGGTAGTAATATGCGGTGCTAAATAATAAAATACGAATAAAAGTTCAGCTTTAATGAAAAACATTTATTTTTTCCCGCCATACACACTTTAAATATGCCAGTAGGGTATGAAAAGTAATGTACAAACTAGAAGAAATGCACTCTCATTAGTGTAGAGGGTTAATGAAATACCGTTTAGGGGATATACAGTATTTGTACACACGGCCTGGATTCTAAGTTCGACTGCCAGAAAACTAAATAATAGAACTCTAAGATTTGGTCTGCGTGCCCACTGATGCGGACGGAGAGATATTCATTATATCTAGCAAATATCTGGGATATCGATTTAACATATATGAAAAAATATATATAAAAAAAGTTTCAACCTCGATATTTGTAACGAACCAATTTTACTAATGCCCTCGTTATCTCTGTTTTTGTCACTGCCCTTACCAATAGGGTTGTTTGTCATTTATAAGTTTCACACCCTCTCTCAATATAATACATCCTTCTCTCTCTACCTTTCCACCCTTCTCAAGACTTTACCGAGTAGCTAGGGGATTTCCTAAGTGAAGGAGAGTTCTGATTAGTTTGGACATTTCCGTCGCCTTCTCTGTATTAGGAACTATTGCCCATGTTTTTCATCTTTCCTCCCCCCACCTCTTCCCCTTAAATTTACCCTCCCCCCTTGGCGTTGCCTTTCCAAGTCCCAAGAGGATTCAGACTTAGCTTGGAAAATAACGCTATAGATTTGAAAACTCGAAAGTGACTTAAGGAAGAGTTTACGCCGCAGGGACCACCATTCATATCAATCAGCTAAGCTACAAGATGTTTTGTAATATGATTGGGGGGGGGGGGGGGGAAGGAGGGTTAAGGAAGTTTATTTATAAGGGCACAGAAAAAAAAACATTTGAATATTTCTTTACTTTAAAGACTTTCGTGAAAAGTTATTTGAATCATAATTTTGATGGTAAATATTTCTCACATATTTATAAACGACCTTTAACGTGATCTCTATAAGTCATTATCAAGAAAAATTAAACATAAAATAATCAAATTCAAAATATGAAGGTTACTAAACAAAATTAAAAAAGTGTTAATATTTTAAAGTGTACCAGAATTTGCGTTTAGGGTGAGTGAAAAACTTTTGGAAAAAACCACCCTCGGTACACCCAACCAACATTCGAACCTATACCTCCCTCTCCACCGTCAGTCTTGTCCACCAAGAGAATAGCGGGTTAGACTATGTGGCGAACTAGGTGGATAGGTGTGAATTTTGATGGGTAGCTTCCCATATACAAACTATAGTTAATGTAACTATTAAAACTGTCAATATAATAATTGTATTTTATGTAACGAGTGATAAAACCGGGTTTGCAAATTTTAAATAACGTTTTAATAACGCTAATATTATTTGTAATTTATATGTGTACTTATAACCCGAATGGGTAGTAAGACGCGGTGCTAATAATAATAATAATAATAATAATAATAATAATAATAATAATAATAATAATTTATATGTGGCTATTGTTCACACAAGCAATTGTAAGGTTCCAAAAAAAGCGGTTCACACAAATCATATGTCTGATTCTGACATGGAATTGTGACTTAATTACGTTCCAAGAAGTGTTAACAATAATATATTTTTAGAACCTTTATACAGGCTAAAGGTGGGATTTTCCGTCAAAATCAATCCTTTCTTTAAAATTCTCCGGTGTTATTTGTATCGTAGGACTATAAACATATTTAAAAACTCGAAAATTAAACTACCTGACTTACATTAAATAATGTTTAGCGACCACTTCTAAATTGCATTGTTTAGTGATCTGAAGAAATACAATTATTCAATTATTTTGTATTTTACTTATCACCGCGTCTTACTACACGTTTGGTTTATAAGCTTACGTACTAATTACGCTGATGGATTAGGAACTGGGATGGTTGAATTTAGAGGAAGTGATCCTGCATTATCATGGAGGGAGAGGGGAAGAACATTTAGTAAAAACCACCCCCAGTTCACCCGATCGAAATTCGATTCTTTATCTCCCCCCGTTTTGGTGACCTGGTGGTCTAGGGGTAAGGTGTCAGACTTCTGTGCTGGCGGCCGGGGTTCAATCCTCGGTCCCAGCACAGATTTATCTGATTTTCAAACCCTTCCTACACCTCTGACAAGACATCTTGTGAATGTGGGGAATGCCAGGTCTCCACCGTGGTTCGGATTCCACGTTAAACTGTAGGTCCTTTATTTCATCTCACAATCACTCTACCATTACACATTAGCGTAAGTGCGTATAACCCGAACGGGTAGTAAGACGCGGTGCTAATAATAATAATAATAATAATAATAATAATAATAATAATAATAATAATAATAATAATAATAATAATTTATCTCCCCGTCCTAGGCAATCTAGCTCAACATGACTAGCGCGTTAGCGAACTACGCCACCGGGGAAGGCCTAAATTAATTTACTGACATTACACAAATATATACCTAATAAAATCACTAAGAATATCGGATAGTTTTTTTTAGGTAAAGTATTAGAGTTAAAAAATCTAATATTATGAAGTATTAATAATTCTTGAAAAATAAAAAATTAAATAACTAAACAAAAATAGGTATGCATATTAAACAAGATTTTATAACTATTTAACATTCCCAAACGAAATATATGTTTAAATTTGATTTTAGTAAACTGTTAAATTTTTAAAGTGTCTAGTAAATCATAAACTAGAATTTGTTAACTTGAGAACTATTGTTATTCTTCATCGTCACTAAACACCTTATTAAACTCCCATCAATTACTGTCGTACACTTTTATAAGTCACTTTAATTCGCTTATTCACAAGTTGGTTAAAATTAAATTAGTTTTACTTTAAAAAAAATTGCCTAGCCCTCTAAATTAACTACACGATGATTATCTTGTAAATATGAAGTTGTTACTTTCATATGGTAGTTTCAGTTATGCTGGAGTTCTAAAGAGTAAGAAGGTATTTTTTATTATCTGTGTATATGAGCCTAATTATTCTAAACACAATCTAATTTACGATGTGAATGACAGTTGATTATTGGTTTCCATTGAAACAAAAGGCTGTGTTAAATGTTTCTCTTGCTTCAAGTTTCCAATAAAGGGTTTTGTACCTTTTCATTAATGGATCCGTTCAATGTCCTTTCAATTACAGGATTTGAAAGTTACAGGATGAAGCCTTCAATTTTCTCTCGGCTTAACAACTAAGTTTTTAACTGATATAAAATAAAAATTTATTCATACAATTTTGTTTAATTCAGCAAAAGCAAAATCATAATACATTTGACAAAAACATTGCAGTTAAATAAAATAAAGCTTGAAATGAAAGCGTTTATTCAGTAAACTAGCACAAATCTTACAATACAAAATTCATAATTTTAATATTTCTTTAATTAATAACTTTAATAGGATCACTCTTTATATATATAAAGGTATGTTTTCATTTATTTACTTACAACTTTTATTAAGATAAAATGTCAAACGTGAAATGGGCATTCTTTTTTACTTTCGTAAAATGAAACACTTTTTTTAAAAACCACAGTTAAAAGGGAGAGAAAAGTGTTCTAACATTTATTTAAAACCTCTGCCAAGATTAAATATTTCCATATTCACACATTTTCAATTGGATTATCTAAATAACTTTTAGCGCAGGTGTTTGTGCAAACACAAGGACCTGAGCTCATTAAATACGATAAAAGATTAATTTATATTATCAGTAGATGGTATCAAAAAATAAAATCTCTTATTTTCCAAGAATGTTTTGGATGTTTTATATCCTAAATGGCAGACAAACATGTCCACTTTGGTCCTGAAGACACTAATATTTAGACGGATTTAATTATTTTGTTTGATTTTTCTTCAACTATAGTAAAAGTACCTAGTAAATGATAACTCAAGCTAACATATAATTCATTAATTTGTTAAGTAGTTTGTATTGAAATTAATAATACGGTTACATTTGCATTTGGTAGGGAAATGTGTAAAAATTCCATAATTTAAGATTTCGATAGTATAGCGATGTTATGAAAGTCAATAAGCACATGTTACTTAGTACTTTTTTTTTACATAAAACATGTTTTTTTATGTGTTGAGTGATAATATTTTTATTGATTAACTTGATAGATTTATTTTAATGATTTGATTTTTGTATAACTATTAAGGTATTTATTAAATAGGGCTGTTTCTCCGTAGCATCCATCAAAATATTGTACCTTAGTAGTTATAGAACCTCCGCGTCAAAAATTAAAATAATAACGTATTTGAAGCTCCTCCAATTAATGATATAATGGATACAGACACGATAAACTTAGAAAGTCGGGGTGTTTTTATTTCAGGGAAAACAGGGAAATATTAGTGAATTTAATCAAAATCAAGGAACAAGTCAAATAATTTAAACATTTAACTCATTCTGTACCTGAATGTCAACCAAAGTGAGTTATTTTGTCTCTCGTCGTTAACAAAACTCATTATCTAGACTCTAGATATAGCATTCCGCTAACAAGAGATGATTATACAAGATTTATTTTATAACATATTTTCACATGGTTACAAATAATTCCTAAAACATTAAATAATGAATAAATAACTTATAATGATGTTAATGTTCAGTAACGCTTAGGATTGTTTTCTAAAATATGTGATCAAAGTAAAACTGTAATAAAGGATAAGTGGGGAATTAAAAAAAAAATTAGTTGTTTGGAAAACCATGAAAATTTAGAGAATTGTTTGGTAAAATTTTGTAGCCCCTCTTAAACAAGCAATGTTTTTGTAGCTAGGCTCTAATTTAATTTCCTTGTTAAGTTTTGATCAGCCGCTAGTAGCTACGTCGTTCTTCTTCTAAAGTAGTCGTTAGTTGCAGCAAGTAGTCATAGGACCATGCCGACCTCAGAGTCCCGGAGTGCCAAGAGGGTGGTGGTGGTAAGGAGGTTGATTCCGGAGTTCCCTCTCTCTCTCTCTCTCTCTCTCTCTCTGTGTTAGTCGGCTTATTATACCGGGGCTTTGAGAAGTGAGTCAAAGACTAGGAACCAAAGAAAGCGTGCAGCCTTCCTTCAAGGCAAAGCTCAGATCTGAACTACCTCTCCATTCACCATTTCTCTCTCTTCATTTTGGACGAGAAGGGACTAACCAATTTTTTTAAATGCAATTTCTTAAATGTGCTCCAGACTGAAAATGTATTTATCACATTGAACATTAATTTGTATTCGTAATATAGAAAATATAACTATGAATTTGATACCATTTTATTGCTTGAATTTTTATCCATAAACATATTAGAATAACTTTTAATTTCATATCTCAAATCATGAACATAAAAGCCATACCTATGGGAACGTTGTATAAATGTACATCCTATCTAGTCTTATTTTCCAGCAATAGAGAGGTTTGGGCTCATTTACTGAGGATGATTTTATATAATGGATTTCTCACTCTTTCTTTACCAAAATGTTGGTATATTTCTACAAAACTTGATCTTAATCATCCATACCTTATTGGTATAATTAAAAGTTTTGATATCGCAAACGAGTATCAGGATCTGATTCAATAAAGTGGTGCTTAACACCTAACTGGATTCTTAACCTCAAATCAGCCCAAGCAAGAATATACCTTCTTGTTTTATGTCCAGCTTCACTTTATTGTCCATATTTAAACATGTATTGATATTTACTTTCAATGTTGACTTGCACCCTTCTCGAGTTTGCGTGGAGAAAGCTCGCTCTCTCTCTGAGTCTGTCTGTACCTCTCAAGAGAGGGCCAACCAAAGTGCTTCTGGGCAAGAAGTTGCGCTTCTGTAAGCCGTAACCTCAAGGAGAAATAGTATTGTGGAGTTGTTAGGCAGTAAAGTACCACGGGCTAGGTGAGGGAATAACATCTCTGTACCAGAAGATTAGCTTTCTTTTCATTTGTAAGGTGGTAGATAATAAATATACTTGCAAGTAAATATTGCTTTTTAATCTTATGATCAAATTTTAAGTTGAAAGAAACTTGAATAATAGGTACTTTAGCAAAATATTTGTTCACTTAGTATTGTTTAACGTGAACATTTGTTTAAAATATAATTTGATTGTGATTAGTTTACCTATGTTATTATATATATATATATATATATATATATATATATATATATATATTATATATATATATATACTGATTTGTCTGTACAGGTAGACCACTGGGGCTTATATTTAGAGGAACACCTTTGCATAAATGGTATCTACTCGGTAGTATTCCCTGAATGGAATTGATACTTTCTATAATCAAGGATGCTCACTTGAAGAGGTGTCAGATTTCCCTAATTTTATTGACAACACAATATGTTTCAAACTTGCACACAGATAGTAAAGAAATTATTTTAATGTTGCTATAAAGTGCTCCAGTAATACCTCGACTGCCACACATTTTGAAATATAGAGAGAACTCCTAAAGGCCTATGTATGAAGCGCTGCACCTTACGGATCTGAAATTTGGACGATTGACGCAACCTAAAGGAAAATATTAGAAGCATTTGAAATATGGTGCTACAGAAGCATTTTGAGGGTGAAAACGGTATCGAATAAGAATTGCTATGAAAAGCAAATGCAGGAATGAAACTTTGGAATGGTATAAAGTAAAGAAGAAGAAAGTGACAGGTCATATACTTTGAAATGATAATTATAAAAGGCGATATGGAAGGGAGATATTTAAGATGGGAACCAAGAATGGAGTACATGAATCAGATAGAGAACAATGTTGGCAGACAAAAAAGAGCTTAGGATAGGCAAAATTGAAGAGCTACAGCAAACTAATTGCAAGCTAATGACCTATTAATGATTGAAACTTAGAAGATGATTTTTTTATCTCGTTTTATAAGCAAATAAGAGCTCATAGAATATTCATCCATACTATAACTGTACAACTGATTTGATCATACGGCCCCTATTGAAAATTTAAAATATTTTGAAGGTCACATTCCAGAACATTCAATATTGTCACCATCTTAAGTAAAAAATAAAACAACTTTAAAATCCCCATTATTACAAAACAAAAATTAATACGTATTATCTAAGAACTTTAGACTTATGCTTTTATTTTTCACAGAAATTTTAATTTTCTATTTATTTTTTGCAAGGCTGTGAGTGTAATTCTTGTAAACTTTATCAAGTTACTTACTTAGTGAATAAAATTACCTGTCTTTAAGCCATAATGTCCTGGTTTGTGTTGCTTTTCATAAGAGAAAGATATTTCTCACATATGTTTGTTTTTACAAAGATTGATTTGCAGATTTGACAATTTTTTTAGAAATTCTTACGAGTTAAGAGTAAAACATTTGTTTATCAATCTCACTCGCTATATTTCGTCAAATAATGACCTATATTCAAATGCCATACCTAATGGTGTGGTTCTACTACATTAATAAAATAGATAGATTGTGCCACATTGTATGTTGGTACATCAAACGATCCGGAGGCCACGCAGAATCATGAATCTGCTAGAAAATTTCACATGTATGCTCTACAAAGGTGGCATGCGTTGAATCATATCCCCTCTTTTCATGGCACACTTAATACAAAATCTTTTTATGTCTTATGATGAACGCAAGGAAACTTTTAGTAAATATCTGACGGCCTCTAAAAGCTGGTGGTCAGGATTCCTGGCTACAGATCCAGAGTTCCCAGGGTCAATCCGCGGCCCTTATAGAATTTTCCTGTGAAGCATTGCGTCTGAAACAGAATTAAACTCAGCCTGTCGAGGACAAATGAGGAGCTACTTGGATAATGAAGAGTAGCGGCTCTGGTCTATAAAACTGATATTAACGGCTGGATAGTTCGTTGTGCTGACCACATGACACCCTCTCTCCGTAAATGTTGGCAGTATAATCGCTAACAGTGGCGGCTGCTCGATAATGGGCTCAAGCCAAGGTGTTTTTCTTAGTAGACTTAGTAGATACTTAAAATGAAAATACTCTTACTAATAAAACTTAACCATAAAAATACTTAATTATATTTAATTAAAATCAAAATATTTGTAATGCATTTCTTATCCTGTGGACAACATATAAAGGGCTTGGGGCAATAACGTGCTATGCCACAGTATTTATAAGAGTTATAGTTTCTATTAAATGTTGTCCCAATACTTATAGAGATAAACAAGCTTGCTTTTAATATGTTACTCAAGTTTAAGGTTTGTTACCAATTATGGAAAAGAAGGATTATCTAGTCGGATTAATGATTCATTTTCTAAGCCTTAAATATTGCTAAACAAGAATTATTATTTTTCGTCCCTTCACATTTATAGTTCATGTTTTATTTCTGCGGAATATTAAATTTATTTACATCACACTCTCTAAATTATTATGACTATAAAATACTAAGTGGCCTTTTCATGTTAAAAAAAAAGACTGGGATACTGACCACTTTTGCAATTTATTAAAAGAGCATAGCTTCCAATATACCGCACGGTACAGTTGCGTTGATAGATCAAAGGAGGCTCCCCTCATATTCATGTCCCATATTTCCCCACCATTCCATGTGTGTGATAATTTTTTACACTGTGAACTAAAATCTACTGCGAGCTTTTGTAGCGTCGCGTCGTGGCAGTGGGGGCGTGTGCGAACTGTTTTTCACTGTGTGTACTTGTGTGGGAAGAGACAATGAGTTAGGATGTGTGTGTGGTTTTCTCGGGTTGGCTTTTAATGCTGATAATTAAAAAAAAAAAAAAAAAAAAGCAAAGCCCTAAAATGAGACACATTGGTACACTCATTTTTGCTGTTGTTTTTTTTAAAATCTAAGGTACTGGTATTTGACATGCACTTTATTAACCGACTGATTATATTACACAACTTATAACCTAATGTAAAAATTTCTGTCTATCTTTATTTTTACTATTTTAATTTTTTATGCCACTTTAACAATAATGGGAATAGGTGCTTACATAGGAAAGTGAAGAATTAATATATATTTAATCATATAAAGCATTTATATATTTACTAATTTCAAGTCCAATGTAGTTAACAAATTTAAAAAAATACATGAGATTAAGGATAAATGAATTTTGGGTTTGCTCAGACAAACCTCTTTGCTACGATGTTTCAGAGTGAAAAATTTAAACAAAAAAAAAATTAAATTTATTATTCCAAATTAATTTAGCACGGGACTCTCTCTCTCTTTCTCTCTGGATCTCTGAGTCATGTTGGGCAAAAATGTACCCTTATTGATTCAGCTGACTTATAAGACTAAAACTTACTTACTATACAATTAGAACTTCTTAAATCTATAAATTACAGTCTATTTACACAATGAGATCAGTCAGGGTTAGTAAGAATAATAACTATTAAATAGAGTTATTGCCTATGTCGAAGTAATTATACAGGTCAACGAATAAAGTTACTTTCTTGAGTTAATTTATTTACGAATTGATTATCATATAGTCTGTTGGTGGCTTCAGTTTGTAGACAGTTACAGTATCAGAATCACTCACGTGTTTTAGCCGTGGTCTGCTGCGATATTATTTACTACCAATCCTTTGGTTAGTAACGTTATTGTTGTGATAGTATCCTTACTAAATCTTCTTTTTCAAGATATATTTTCTTGTA
This sequence comes from Timema cristinae, assembly GCA_039000515.1. Lineage (NCBI taxonomy): Eukaryota > Metazoa > Arthropoda > Insecta > Phasmatodea > Timematidae > Timema > Timema cristinae. Next base: position 29,952,066 of record JBCFYV010000024.1, on the reverse strand, counting down.
ATTTTGCTTTCACTAGCAACCCACTAGCGGTTTTACGTTTTTCCTTCTTTTCATAATTTTTTCAACAATAGCCACAAAAAATACCAAAGCTCACAAAACAAAACCTCGCTTCTTTTTTCTCCAAGCATAGTTCGGCCATTACGGGTGCTTCCTTCGACAGAAGGCAATTAACTAGCCTTAATTATAAGTAGTATAAAACAAAAATAAATATTCACCTAAGAAAAAAAAATTATAGCTAAATAAAAATATAAATTAACAGGATTAAAATTCTTACACCAACTTAGATCTCTAACTGATACAACATCCAGTCTTCAGTTGGTTGTTTATCACTACGAATGGGTAAACCAACAATTCACCCATGATACATTTTTATTTGCCATGCCAGCAATAAGAACCCGGGATCATTAACTCAGTAGACAGACGCACTACCGACTGAGTCAAGATGTTGGATTTTTGTAAATTTTGTTTTAAAAGGAAATTTACTATATTTTGTTAGCCTATGTTCTTTAGAGCATGTGAAAGCTATTTTGATCGATTCACCCATTTAAATTATTTAAATATAATTTACTACCTTAATTTTGTATAACCAACTTACAGCATTCTTATTTGTTTGAAACAATACACTGTTTCTATATATCTCGTATTGATGGGCATGAGGTTTAAGACCTCTAAACGGGAAACGTTTTAATTCTGGTTTCTCATCTATCTATCTCAGAGCCATAGCTTCCTCCAAGGGTGGATGTACTGTGGTCTGCTTTTCTGTTATTCTTCGACGTAAATACGGTTACATATCCTATAAATGTTGCCTTACTCATCCCTATCTCATTAGGCGTAATTAAACTTCATGTATCCCGGATGGATAATAAGTTGTTGGGAAGGATAAAAAAAAGAGACTAGAGTAAATAATTCTAATCATTTAACCATGCAACGGGGAGAAGCCATTAACAGCACGAGTATTGAGGATGGGACCACCCCATCTCGTATATGGGTGTAAAAGAGGTTGGTAGGGGGTTGTGTTGGTTGTAATGGTGTCGTTCCCGGAGCCGCAGATGGCTGTTGAGATTGTTTCCTTACAATAGTTGTCCTGCGACCTCACAACTACAAACCCCCATCTCTCTCTTCCCCCCCCCCCTCCCCTTCCCTGTTCTAAAACACGGTGTTAATTCGCTCTAGATGCTATCTCTAGAAGTTGTACCAAAAGGGCGAGAGAGAGGAGATAAATTGATTAACGTAGATGCCCTCCACCGAGTACAACTGGCGGGGACTACAACCCTTGCTCGCTGACCGTGCCACTTTAACGACTTCTGGGTCCTGTTGTAGATTTCGGAGTCTCTCTCTCTCTTTCTTTGCCCACTAGGCATGCGGAGTGGTTTGCTTGGTATTCGATACTTTCATCTTTAGGGGCCGCTTCGGTAAACGAGACATTGCTCTGCAGAAGTTTATCTCTAACGCACTATTTAGTTCTACAATGCGTTATTTCAAAATATGGCTCTCGTCAAAATAAAGCATGAAGTTTCCAAACAGGGTTGGTTTTCCTTAACAACCCTATAGTTTGAGTTTATTAATAACAAAAAATATGTGAAAATGTGAAATCAGCTCATTTTCAAAGACTTTTTAAACGCTAGGCTTGATGAAGAAGTACTCGAGGTCTATTCTTCCTTTAGCAAATACAGTAATTTTTTGATAGGCTCACAACAGAAAATCATAAGTTATTTAAGAATTTGGCAGTGAACTTTAGTCTTTTCCTTGAGATAATACGTTTCTTAGCTTTTTTTTCCCCTCTTTCTTAATTACATGACAAAGAGAGGTTGTAGGCGAAGAGATAGAAGGATTATACACACAGACATAATGGGGAAATGTTTCCATAAAAAAACACAGACCATTATATTTTAGGCCGTGTGGCCTGACAGCGATTGATATCTACTTTCTCGCTGACCGAGGTGACTATCTTAAATGTCTCTACACATATTTATGTTATGTTGTCGACTAAATGTTCATATTCTTGGTTTTGTTTGTTTTTAATTTGACCCTTTCTCACTCACATTAATTGGCAAGCTTATAAGACTCATCTAGCCTCGCTTGCCGATGATGAGGGAGGTTGAGGATATAATGCCATATTTCATTTCTAAGTCCTTCAGACTCACTGTTTTAGTCAGAGTGACTAAATTTGGTTTTGTGCCAATCTGACTCAATTTCTTTAGACAGATAGTCTGACTATATATTTTCCCTATGTCATATATGACATAGTTTAAATACAGTGGCTTTGAGCTTTATATGTAATAAGGACTTTGCTTTAAGGTTCGTTATCTCCATAAGTTCACTAACCAGTTTTAGGTCCTTATGACTTCACAATACCCCATGACGCCATGGACGTCATGCTCACTTGTTCGAATTTTTGTATGACTACAAGCAGGTTGTCTAACGTCTTTATTTGAGGACCTAGCTAGGTCAGTATCTCACAGCATTCTTGTTGGCACCCCTTTTTCTGTGTTACTATTTTGGGTGCACAAAGTGCGGAACACGGCTAGTGTTGTATAGTGGCCCGCACTGATAGTATTTTCATTTGCCCCTTGTTGGCACCTCATCTGTCCAAGTATTTAAAGTTAGTATGTACTATATTTGATGTATACCCCAGGGAGTGGGTAATGGTATAAATGTACTATTGAGTGCTCTGGCAGTACCCACTGGGAAAGGACCGGCCATGTACAATTCTTTGTTGACACCTGATTGTTAGCCATCTGCTAATGCAATTGACAGATCATCCTCTTACCATTTATTATTTAGTGTGTCTATGGGACCTTTCTTAATTTCAAATCAAGCTAGTTAGCTTGGCGACATTTAGCTTAGTAACTCTAAAACTATAGGATTTGCAGTTATATTTTTATTAGTAATTAATTCACCATGTTTTCTGTTTAGACCCTTCTGGTGGTAGTCTGGCGCTAGCCCAGCTGTTTTGTAATCCAATACTCTCTATCAACTTAACTTCCATTTGACGGTTCCGTGTCGTCTTGGACACGCATTCTCCCGTGCTACGGGAAGGTCCTATATTCTAGGAGTTGTTAAAACCTATCATATTTGTCAGTATATAACTTACTGTTTTCCTTTATACTTCTAAGAGTTACATGTTTTCTTTAACCATTTTATCGGACATTTATTACTGTTTATTATTCTTAGGTCCTGCAATCAATTGTAAGCCTAGATCATCTTTTTTATATATAATACATCTTTTATTGTTACCTATTTATTTCGCTTACTCTTATGTTATATTTCCCAGTCTCTACCTTGCTATACATTTACTTTGTAATAATTATCGTTACCTCCCCTATATATTAGAGTATTAATGAAGATTAAAAATTGAGTACTTTCTCTAACATTTTTAGAAAGGTTATAATTAATATATAAGATGTACACTATACTACAGACCAATTTTAGTTGTAAGAACCTTTTTTAGACCACTTGAAAATGTAAATGATCTTCTTTCATGCATTCACAAGTCAAGTCATTTGGTTATTATTAGCTGTAATTTGATGTATACATATATATAAAACCATACCAATAATATAATAACATGTTATAAACTTGTGCCTCAAAAATTTGTTTATATTTTCTAAAAGGCTGTTTCCATGGAAATTTCACTTTAGTTAAAGTACCTACCCTATATAAAAAGTAATTTCATCCTTAATATTCTAAAATCACAAGTTCTCAAGGCAAATGTTCAAACTTGTTATTAAATTCACGTAATAAAATCTAAATCATGTTTTATTTTTATCTATATTCATTCTAATTTTATCTTCTACCCACCCAATTTTTTTTGTATATTATTAATGAAACTCACTCCTGACTAGAATATGAAGACAGAGGAATGTGATTCATTTGACGAAAAAAAAGAGATGACTACATTAATAATGAAATGCCACAAGTGTCGGACTGGTTACCATAGCAACATATTGCTACCACTGGCTTCCACTCCTTCAATGACGGGTAGTGGGAAAAGGACGTTGAGGGGCAGAAGGGGGAGAGGGGGGAAGAGGTTAGCCACGCATGATGAGACTTGGTGTTGAATCCGCACAGAATCTACACTCACAAATTATTCTTCCTCGTAGTCGGAGATTCTAATGAGAATCTAAGAATCGACTTTTACCACCTCCCAGTTCTTCTCTCCTGTTAAAATCTTTAGTGTCTCAGTTATATTTATTTCAGTGAGATTAAAAACTGCTTGTCAAATAATTTCCTAGTCTTCTACGATTAAGTTAACTAGGACCTTCCGTCTGACACATTAGCTCAGTCAGTAGTGTGTCTGCCTACCTAGCTCATAGTTCCTGGTTCGATTCTTGACATTGCTAAAAAGTTTGTTATTGGAGTAATGTGGGTTTACTTTCTTACAGTAATGAATTAATGGCCTGTATGTTGTGCCTGTTATATATTTAAGTTAGTTTATCAGTCTTGTGATGATATATTCAGTTGGTTCAGAAAGTGCAAGTTAAATACCTCAAATAAATTTAACAAAACAAGGCCCACCAACATAGTAAAGATTAATACGAGACAATTATTTGGAATAAAATGCATAATAGAACTGGTGATTAATAGTACACTTAATTAAAACATTTAGTAGGTGACCTGGTGGTCTAGGGTAAGGTGTCAGAATTATGTGATGGTCGGGGTTCAATCCTCGTTCCCGTTACATATTTATCTGATTGCCAAACCCTTCCTTCACCTTTGACAAGACGTGTATTAATCACAACTTGTGAATGTGGGAAATTTCAGGACTCCACCGTGGTTTGGATCCTACGTTAAACTGTAGGTCCTCCTTTTCATTTCACACTCACCCTAACACGTTAGCGTAGGTGCGTGTGACCCAAACGGGTAGTATGACACGGTGATAATTATAATAATAATTAAAATAATAATTAAAATATTTAAATCCACCATGGTGATTGTTGGTTTAGGCCAAGCACGCTCTCAATATACTGGATTGTCGATGACCTGGATATCGGGGTTCTACTCCTGGTTGGGTTTACTGAGAATCGTTTTTACAGAGCGATGTTCTTCCTTCTCTCTCTTCGCACACATTTTGGAACGTTTCGTTTAAATGCTCCCATCCTCATCCTTACTTTCCATTAGTGTTCTTCTTCTTAAGTCAACAACCCGAAAGATTTGGTTTGATGTGATTTCTTTCCATCCAGAGCTGGTCATGCACTCCACCCTTCAGCCGGTTAGGGCAGCCTTCACCATCTGGTAGAAATCCCACGCACTAAGAGAGTTCAGGAAGTGACAACTGATGTGGTTCCCCGTTAGCTTCCACACTGAATTTATAAGAATGAGTGTGAAAAGGCCCACCAATTTGACCAGAAAGACACTTTCACATATTTCCCAGGGTTCTATTACATGCCACAATCAACATGGAACCGACGGTTTTACTTTCTCTTTGAAGGAAAATGGCCTACGTATTTTTATCGCTTAAGAAATATCCATGGATCTTGGCTGGGTTTGTACCCATGAATATCGGGTACTCAAGTGAGCAGTTTACTACAGGACCACCAATGTCGACTAATTAATGTAAATAATTATTGGATATCCCGAGCAAATATTAAGATGCGGTTCACAAAAGAAAAGTTTGTTTAAAGAGCCCGTCGGGTGTTAATATAATTTGCGTACAAGCCAAACGAGTATGCAACGAATGGTATTATAATTTTTATATATATATATATATTATATATATAATGTGGGTAGATTACAAAAAGTGCACCTGCATTAGTTTGTGGTAATGGGGGAAACTCATAAGCATAAATAATGAAGACCTTGTAGTGCAATTCCTAATACCACGCGTCCACCGGTACAGGTACTATATATTCTAGTGCATCCAAGTATTTTTAATTAGTCTAAATATTTCTTAGCCATTTTTAAGTAGGCCTATAATATATTTTATTCCATTGTTTTTATTGACTATTTTAAGCTATGTCCCTAAGGAGGTCAGAATGAAAAGTTTAAATTTAAAGACAGTGGACTGAAATGAAATAGTAAATAATTTAGGAACCAACGTGACGTAACATTACCATCCCCATTTAATTTGGTCGGGGATTGAACATAGGCTTCCTGACTCAAGGTCAAACATGTGAGCGAACATACATTTCGGTGACAGTACTGCTTGTTTATATTTGAAAAATAGAACACTTAAGGGTGAGAGTGTAGGGGAAACGTGAGTTAAGGTGTTTTTGCTGTTTTTATAGACATTTGTTTAGGGTTTGTTTCTAGTTAGTAATGTAATATTTGCTAAGATTAGTTTTACTATACCGTACCAAGTTAATTTGAGGGACAAAAATGTTTTAATGGCAAGTGTTAGAATATTTAATACTATACAATTAATACACATACCACTTTAAGAGCAATTCGGAACTTCGTTTAAAATTACTGGCTTTTAATACCTCACTAAATCACTATACTTTGTGATGTAATATGTACTCAATTCATTTGAATGATTAAAAATTTTATACGACTAAACGATTTAAATTTGGAAACGTCAATTATGACAATGTTTTTTCCATTTTTCACACCAATGTTATTATCGGCTTCGTCTAAGGGGTTAGGGTGACGAGGGTAGATTTAGGTGGAATTTACGAGAATTATTGTGGATACAGGAAGATAAAACGATATTGATAAATTATATGTGAAAACCCTTCCCAATACAACCGTTCTGATTCGAATCTTTACTTCTCCGTCAATGACCAACCACTCAATTTTGGGTTTGATACATTTTAACACTATATTTTACCATGTTATCAATTTAAATAGAATTGATTATTCTCACAAAATTATTCGTTGAAATTATTGTGGATTATTGGAATCAATCAGATCATCAATTTACTTCCTTAATTTTTCGTTAATTATTTCTTGCCATCACAAAAAAAACAACAATGCACCCTAAATAATAAGTTCAGGCTGTTTTTGATCAACTAGTAGACGCCAATATTATTTAAATATAGTTCCCTTATAATATACAAATACAGAAATATTTAAATGTTACAACCTTAGACTTGTCCACCAGTGTGACCTTTTTAGTTGCATACTAATTATGTTAGCTATTATCATATTTTTTGATAATTACTTTTTCTAAAGTCTATCACTGTCAGTTTTGATCAAATACTAAATACCTTCACGAAAAATCCATTGGCTGTGTTACCGGAAACCGGACATCCCAGCCGCGATAAATTTAACCAATGTTTATGAACTTCCCTCAATAATTTTATTGTTAAGCTCATTGAATTTTAATCTTATTTACATTTTCGTCACTATCTACTACCTGTATAGAATAAGAATACTAATTTATATGAATGGAACCAAAACAAGCCCCGCATGTATGCAAGTTGTTTTGACACGCACACACAGTTTGACAGACGCCCGTGTGTAGGTAGTCATCTTTTCATTTTACTCGCACGAGCCATCGAAAGAAATCAGGGTCCTTGTATTCAATAGGCGGTGCCTTCAATAACTATAAGTTTCAATAGATAAGCTTTTATGTGGTGTCTGGGGTAAACGGGCAACATTTATAGTGTGTATCTTGTGTCGAAGGGGAGTCATCTTGGATATCTTGTCTCCGTTCTACTAGCGCCCCTTTTCTTCAACAACTTAAAAAAAAAAAAAAAAAATGCTTGAACGACACAGACTACTTGAGATCACAATATTTTCCTTTTTTTTTTTTTTTTTTTAAACAGAATTTCTTTAAGAGTTAGAGGGATGGGAAAGAAAAAAAAACCGTCCTAGTTGATGTGATATCTTGTGATCGAGTTGCTGAAAAGTTGTACGTTGTTCTTTGCTAAGAATTGAAAGATAAGGAAAGCATTTTAACAGCGAGAATATAAAAAGGGCTGACGCAAGAAATCAAACTAAAATTGGTCTACATTTTCTATATATGAGATATGTAAGACCAGTGAGGTCTTTTTTTTTTTTTTTGCGAGAAAAGTTGACACCAATAGTTCTACCTCATGATGAACTCACATAGCCCCTCCCTTCCACATCACCCTCTTATTCAGCTCCTTATATACCAAACTCCCTCTCCATTCTACCTCTCCTTCCCCTTCCTCCACCCTTCCCTTATGCTTTTCCCATCACGACGCTGCTGACTTATAGATTCAATATCTTTCTTCTCACCTCAATCTTACTGCAAGACTTCTGAGGGTGTCTCGAACCACCCCTTAGCTCCGGCGTCACTGTAAACATAGCACGCTTGAGAAAGAAGATCTTTCTTTCTCTCTCTTCTTTCTCTCTCTCTTCTCTTTTCTCTCTCTCTCTCTCTATATATATATATAATATATATGAAATTTTGTATACGAGATAAGGGAGAATATGTATAAATATATATGTAAGAAAGATGATTTTTTCTCACCTCCTTTCCTTTCTCCAAGTATGCGGCGAAGCAGTAATAGGGGGCTGGTTAAGCGAGACAAGGGAAGATAGAGAGAGAGAGAGAAGCACTACGATGGAAGAACTAGTCAATTGAGTGGGTTTTTTTTTCATCCCCCTCCGTTCCGATCTTTCTTGAAGACTTTGCACGCCACTGAATTTCTCCAACAAACCAGAAGGTGATGTCAATTTTCTGCGAATCTGATCAATTTATACACACGTGCGTTTATAAGAGGAGCGTGGTGAAATCAGGACTATGGTCTTAGGAGGGGAGAGTGAAAGTTGTGCGTAACCAAGAAGATCCCGTCCTCTGATCGCTTTTCAATCGCTGCCATGAATATAAGCAGATTCAAGTGGGGGAATTATCTTTGGATTTTTGCCGAAGGGCTCGTATCTTCTCAGGAGGGTTTATATGAGGGGTGCGTTTACTTTTTTTCCATACTGAATAAACTATTATTTAAAGGTTTACTATATACTAGACTACCGATGACGGACAGATTGAGGTTCGAATCTTGGTCGTGTATATTAAGAGGGGTTTTTCCTAAATGGTTTTCAACTATTCCTCTACGAAAATGCAGGAACACTTCCTCTAAATATAACCTTCCTGATCCCTTAAACCATTATCGTAATTAGTAAATAAGCGTATAACATGAATAGGTACTAAAACGTGGTGCTGAAAAATTTGTTTTAGGCAATGAGATTATGCGCAAGTTTTTTTAAATTAAAATCTATATAATAGGTAAAAAAAATCTAATTTTAAATAACAAACAATTAATCATTCTAAATCATGTAGGACAGTTTCAATGACTTCTTATTACCTCAAGACCTTAATTAAGCTACACCCACTTCATGGCCGATTGGTCTAAGGCATCATTCTCATGTTGGTCAGGCTTGCTGATGACGGGGACGTAGGGGTTTGAATCCCGCTCGGTTCTACAGAAGGTGGATTTTCCTAAATGGCTTCCCACTCACATTCCACGAAAATATGCGTAGATTCTCTCTGAAATTCGTACATTTTCATCCCTACCCCATTAGAATAATTAACATACATACATATAACCGGAAAAAGAAATTAAGACGTGGTTATATAACTTAAGTTACATATTTGTCTGATAGATTTTATTGGTCATGACAATGAATTTAAAATTCCTAAATATTTGTTATGGATCTTGCAATAAAATATTCTTTTGGAGTTAATTATTTTACTGAACAATATTTCCATCATCTGTCAAGACTTATAACAGGTTTTTATTAAAATACTTTAGAATAAGTCAAGACTTGTAGAATAAATAAAATCCACTTATTAATATGTTATACTGTACAAAATATTTCAATAAGACCAATTACTAAGAAAATTATTATTATTATTATTATTAGCACCGCGTCTTACTACCCATTCGGGTTATACGCACTTACGCTAATGTGTAGTGGTAGGGTGATTGTGAGATGAAATGAAGGACCTACAGTTTAACGTGGAATCCGAACCACGGTGGAGGCCTGGCATTCCCCACATTCACAAGATGTCTTGTCAGAGGTGGAGGAAGGGTTTGGTAATCAGATAAATCTTTGCCGGGACCGGGGATTGAACCCCGGCCGCCAGCACAGAAGTCTGACACCTTATTCCTAGACCACCAGGTCACCACTAAGAAAATTAATCATAATCATTATAAAAAATACAGGAAATAAGTGATTCCATTAAAGTTATTAAATTTATTTCTGTAGTTAATTTCCTAAACTGATAAATTAGTTGAAGGAAGATGTTAAGTAAATTTTAACTGTATTTAGTTGAGAAAAATATATCTACTATGATGAGACACACATACAATCTTAGAACAACTAAAATCATCTAATAGTATTGTTATATATATATTTAGCTAAAGCACCTTCAAGAAATAGGTTTAATATAGAGAAAAAAATTAACTAGCGCTTGGTATAGGTGGAATTGGGGAATTAATTATTTTTTTATTGTTAATAGTAAATATTTCTACCTATACACTTTTAATGTCTTTTTCTAGATATCTATTTTGAATACTCCACAAATATTGTCGATAAAGGAGATTAAATCACCATGATCCTAAAAACAGCAGTGTCATCGTAAAGCCTGTAGAGGTGGTGGTAGTATTAGTATTAATAGTAGTAGTAGTAGTAATAATAGTATTAATAATAATAATTGTTGTTGTAGTAGTAGTAGTAGTAGTAGTAGTAGTAGTAGTAGTAGTAGTAGTAGTAGTAGTGGTAGTGGTGGTGGTGGTGGTGGTGGTGGTGTGGTGGTGGTGGTGGTGGTGGCTAGGATTATCAAAATATATTGTAACAAATAAGAATTAATTATCCACCCCTTCTTATTTTCCCTCTCATTCATTTTAAACATCACATAATGCACTCCTTTAATCATTTGTTCATTTTAAAACGATACTGTAGGCACCCTTGTTCTCAATCGTTCATTTAAAACGCCACTGTAGACACCCCTGTTCTCACTCGTTCATTTAAAACGCCACTGTAGACACCCCGTTCTCACTCGTTCATTTAAAACGCCACTGTAGACACCCCTGTTCTCACTCGTTCATTTAAAACGCCACTGTAGACACCCTGTTCTCACTCGTTCATTTAAAACGCCACTGTAGACACCCTTGTTCTCACTCGTTCATTTAAAACGCCACTGTAGACACCCCTGTTCTCACTCGTTCATTTAAAACGCCACTGTAGACACCCTGTTCTCACTCATTCATTTAAAACGCCACTGTAGACACCCTGTTCTCACTCGTTCATTTAAACGCCACTGTAGGCACCCCTGTTCTCACTCGTTCATTTAAAACGCCACTGTAGACACCCTGTTCTCACTCATTCATTTAAAACGCCACTGTAGACACCTTGTTCTCACTCGTTCATTTAAAACGCCATGTAGACACCCCTGTTCTCACTCGTTCATTTAAAACGCCACTGTAGACACCCTGTTCTCACTCGTTCATTTAAAACGCCACTGTAGACACCTTGTTCTCACTCGTTCATTTAAAACGCCACTGTAGACACCCCTGTTCTCACTCGTTCATTTAAAACGCCACTGTAGACACCCCTGTTCTCACTCATTCATTTAAAACGCACTGTAGACACCCCTGTTCTCACTCGTTCATTTAAACGCCACTGTAGGCACCCCTGTTCTCACTCGTTCATTTAAAACGCCACTGTAGACACCCTGTTCTCACTCATTCATTTAAAACGCCACTGTAGACACCCTGTTCTCACTCGTTCATTTAAAACGCCACTGTAGACACCCTGTTCTCACTCGTTCATTTAAAACGCCACTGTAGACACCCCTGTTCTCACTCGTTCATTTAAAACGCCACTGTAGACACCCCTGTTCTCACTCGTTCATTTAAAACGCCACTGTAGACACCCTTGTTCTCACTCGTTCATTTAAAACGCCACTGTAGACACCCTGTTCTCACTCGTTCATTTAAAACGCACTGTAGACACCCCTGTTCTCACTCGTTCATTTAAAACGCCACTGTAGGCACCCCTGTTCTCACTCGTTCATTTAAAACGCCACTGTAGACACCCCTGTTCTCACTCGTTCATTTAAAACGCCACTGTAGACACCCCTGTTCTCACTCGTTCATTTAAAACGCCACTGTAGACACCCTTGTTCTCACTCGTTCATTTAAAACGCCACTGTAGACACCCCTGTTCTCACTCGTTCATTTAAAACGCCACTGTAGACACCCCTGTTCTCACTCGTTCATTTAAAACGCCACTGTAGACACCCCTGTTCTCACTCGTTCATTTAAAACGCCACTGTAGCACCCCTGTTCTCACTCGTTCATTTAAAACGCCACTGTAGACACCCCTGTTCTCACTCGTTCATTTAAAACGCCACTGTAGACACCCCTGTTCTCACTCGTTCATTTAAAACGCCACTGTAGACACCCCTGTTCTCACTCGTTCATTTAAAACGCCACTGTAGACACCCCTGTTCTCACTCGTTCATTTAAAACGCCACTGTAGACACCCTGTTCTCACTCGTTCATTTAAAACGCCACTGTAGGCACCCCTGTTCTCACTCGTTCATTTAAAACGCCACTGTAGACACCCTGTTCTCACTCGTTCATTTAAAACGCCACTGTAGACACCCCTGTTCTCACTCGTTCATTTAAAACGCCACTGTAGACACCCCTGTTCTCACTCGTTCATTTAAAACGCCACTGTAGACACCCCTGTTCTCACTCGTTCATTTAAAACGCCACTGTAGACACCCCTGTTCTCACTCGTTCATTTAAAACGCCACTGTAGACACCCTTGTTCTCACTCGTTCATTTAAAACGCCACTGTAGACACCCCTGTTCTCACTCGTTCATTTAAAACGCCACTGTAGACACCCCTGTTCTCACTCGTTCATTTAAAACGCCACTGTAGACACCCCTGTTCTCACTCGTTCATTTAAAACGCCACTGTAGACACCCCTGTTCTCACTCGTTCATTTAAAACGCCACTGTAGACACCCCTGTTCTCACTCGTTCATTTAAAACGCCACTGTAGACACCCCTGTTCTCACTCGTTCATTTAAAACGCCACTGTATACACCCCTGTTCTCACTCATTCATTTAAAACGCCACTGTAGACACCCCTGTTCTCACTCATTCATTTAAAACGCCACTGTAGGCACCCTTCTACTCACTCGTTCATTTTAAAACGCCACCAAGGAAACATATTTTTAACCATGAACTGTGGGTTTAAATATTTTAATCAGAGATATACTTAAGCGTAATTTCCCCTTCCCTCCATCGTCAGTGAGAGGGGAATGTTTTTTTTTAAGGTAATGAAACCACACCCCTTTAACCTTGTTCGCGGTCTAATCAAAGTGCTATCTTCTTAACCTTCTAGTCTCAGTCCCGGGCCTGGTTTGTATCCGACGTGTTAACTTCCTCCTGGGTAGCGTCTTGTTTGCCACCCTGACACACCCAACTGTTAATTGTGTTGCATACCTTAAGAGGGGCTGATTTTAACTTTGTCTTCTAACCCTTAACACGCCTCTTTTCTTACAACAGGAACCGCCCACCGACCCTAAACAACTGAGCGAAACTTCACATCAAAATCTCATTGAAATGTTGTGACGGTTGTTTTAATGAGAGGCAATGTTTGTGAAAGGTTAATTTTTTTTAGAGAAAACAATAGTCTTCCATAAACGGCACAGATTTTACTGGGGTAAGAGTTGAAGGAGAAAGGAGTAATTTTTATTTTATAAACATTAGTAGTCTCCTCATTATATTAGTTAAATAATTACAATACTTAACAAATATTGTAGCATGACAACATTTGTGAAATATAAACTTCACCTAATATTTAAAATGAGAAATGAAGGCAAACAAATCACACTGAAATAATTACTAAGGCTTCTAACCAAATTACTATTACAAATATTAGTATTATTAAATATTGTTATTAATTTTAGTTACTTTCATTTTAATTGTAGTAAGGAGATATAGGAGATTAATATTGTAAGGAACGTACTTTGGTAGAACAGCAATTAATTGTTTTGTACACTTCTAAAGTCAATTACAATCATAATTTATATTGTTTAATTGTCTAAATAAGTGTACCAATCAATTGCTGTTCTACCAAAGTACGTTCCTTACAATATTAATTTAATATTGTTATTAAGACTATTAAGCTTATTCAATTATACTAGCTATCCAATTCCGGCTAACTATAAATGGCTACATTTAGTAACTATTTAATAAATCTAAGGGCTACTTTCAAGGAAATTCAATAAACTCCGAATAGAACGATGATATCAAAACAAAAATCTCTGATGGTTTACACGGGGTGAGAATAAATATCGATAATTTCTGGATCGTAAATCACTAACCTAACTTTGCCAGTAATTTTAAATAATAATATACATAATTATGATAACATTTAAAATACATTTTTATAAACTAATTTAAATTACATTATATAAATGTCTCAACTAATATTTGATAGTTATTAGTAGCATGGAATGCGTGATGAGCATTTCTGAATTTAACTCAATGGGTAAAGATTCTAATCTAATTCACTGCATTGGATTTGGTGCATCCGCAGTTTATTATTTGGCCATTTATTAAGATGAGTGTCAAAATATTGTTCCTTTAGATAACCTAAATTAAGGTACTAGACATTATGACTTAAATTAAATAGTACATCGGGTCGTTTATACTTTCTCATATTGTCTTATATTGAATGGCAGTAAAAATGTATCAATCAAATCATTTAACTAATCTTAAATATTTTTCCTTGACCTAAAAAGCGTGAAAATTGATTGGAAATACTCTCTTCCCATATAGATTTTAAACAAACTTGTTGAAACAACTTTTTTTTTTAATTTTCCATAATCAGTAATTAATACTCTTACCTTAATTTTAGGAATAGAATAATAATAACGTTTTTGCCTCAAGTTTTGTCTAAATTGTATATAAATTTCAATTTTTAACAAGATCCATTCAACCATTTCGGATGTATCCTCGGGTACATAGAGAATATGACCCAATTTGTTTTAATTTAGGGGGGCGGGGGTGGGGGGGCACATAACGTTAAAATCTATAATAATCTTGAGGTCGAACATTTTCATGATTAGACCATATCATTATATTTATATTAGAAAGTAAAAGTTACTTCTTAATGGTTGAAATTTGATTTTCATCAGTAGTATAAAAAAATAATTTTTTCTCACTAGGACCATATATTTTTTGATCGCAAATGTAGAGGGAATGTCACAGTGCCGCATAACGTCAAACATATATAAAATAAGTAATAAAGCAGCTGTCATTAACGTGAACAGTTTGTAAATTTAGTAATTACGTAACCGCCATTAGAACTGACATGTGAAGACAAAACGAAATCAGCCTACATAGGTCTTGCCACGTCCTCTTTATTCTTGGTGCACATTGTTTCAATAGACGTGGAAAGGAGGGAAAGAAATCGATAGCAAAAACATTGTGATATTTATTTTACTACCTTAGTACAGTAGGATTTTGTATAAAACAAACACTTTTTTTGTGGTTAGCATCGATATTATTTTAATTCTGTTTTAGTGGTTATTTTATATGTGTTAATGTGTTCTATTAAATTGATATTTGAAGATCAGATTACTTAACATATATACAAATGAAAGTAGACCCACAGTCCAATTTTCATAGAAAAGGATTTGTCGTAAAATAGAAATGCTACTGCATTAATTTTCACCTAATGATTCGTCAGGTCACTTTTGATATATGTTATCAATACCAATAAAATAAGAGTAGTAAAATGTTATCACTTTTGTCAGCGATTTTTTTTTTTTTTTGTGCTTTGAAAAAGTCCCTTCCTATGAAAGTTAAACTCTAGTCCCGTTTATAGTTGCTTCTAATGAAATTTGTTTTGTACATATCGCATACAGCATCGTTATATCTATTTTCACAATATATTGAAGAAATATTGGTCAGTGGGTTGACCTACACTTTTGCATCATTTCGTTTTAAATCTTAATTAGAACAAATTAAAATTATTTGTATCAGCAAAAATCTTCCATAACCATAGCGTGGTCGCTTTGATAACATTAAATCCTCACCGGTGGTCACGCAGTCTAATGAACGGTCAAATGAAACCAATTATTGGGGATGGTAGAAAAAAAACACTGTGGGTTTTAATTGCCGTGATGAGGACATTGGATTAACCATACGACGTGAATAGGTAGTTAAACTAAAATAAACGAGATGACTTCATTCGTTTCTATTTTAACATTCATATATATACATATATATTTAATATTAAAGGGTTATTAACGGCTCCATTTTAAAGAGTAGAGTTACGAAAAGTATTTATCAAAAATTGAACCCACATTAGAGTGGAGAGGGTATGGTTGTGAAAATTGTGCCTTAGATTAGGTAATATTATTTTTAATACAATGAATTAAATTTAGGAATATTATTTAATATATTAACATTCTAAAACTTTTTAAATTAATTTATAAGAATTTTAATCAATTAAATTAAGCATTCATTTGGTATCAGAATGTTTGGATTATTTCAATATAACTGCAACGGTGTTAACGTTGAACGATGGAGTATAATTTTACACATTTTTTCAAAACTATATTTAACTTATATTCTCTATTTCCCAAATTTATAGATCTATCATTTATAAGGACTGTTATTTTTGAATAACAGATCAAATAAAAGGGTTCAGGGAGTAAAGGGCGAGAGTACAATTTTAGCATAAGCTGAACTACTTTAAATTATGCTTAACAGAGGTTCTATTCATATTCAAATTAATTTAAAAATGATGTTATAACTTTTGAAACAAGCACACAACAACCTGATTTCAAGACGTTAAATTATATTTCCTAGAAAGGAAATAAATTTAATTTCAGTACGGTACATTTTACATACTGGAATCCGATATTCTTGTATCAAATGGCTAAAGTATTGCAGTTAATATGTGCTTCATAGCCATTATACAGGCTACCATATCATTTAAAAGAATAGGATTATGAAAATATATTTTATGAAAATTCACCACTGATCCCAAGTGAATAAAACTTTGTAGCCGTTAATTTTTCATTTTTAAAGGGGAAACCAACATTTCAGCAATGATACATTTTTCGACCCTTCCAGGAATCGAATCCAGAACCCTTAGTTCAGTAGACAGATATGCTACCTATTGAGATACACTGTCAGACAACACGCCTTAATACTCCTTAAAAAAGGCTTGTGAAGTGACAGAAGAAATGTTTCTCCCAAAATAGAAGTTACATGACTTTACACTAGTCAGTGTAGTGAAATATTACATTTTATTACTCATTTATTTAACCTAAGTTGCCTGGAAAAATGGTTAATATTTCTGGAAATCACAGGTAATTTGGTAGGCGAAAAGTACTGAGAACTCTGAGAAAACATAGCCTGACGTAATAATACGATAAAGTAGCTCTATTAGCTTTTATATATTTTAGATTAGTCCTTTCTTTACGAAAACTGAACTATATTTATAATTATACCTTAAATGGGAAGAGATTTACTTTTATTTACTTGGAGATATAGAAAGAAAAAACTAGAGATGTGACTCTTGAGTTCATGATTCCTTTGAATGCTATGGAGTTTGAGAGATTCAAGATTCGTCAAAATATCAAAAAAATTATCTCGATTACAATATTAAGACTTAGACTTCAAATAACCGTTTTAAGCAATTGTTAAAAGGAGTAATATATACTTTTATAGTTGAAAGAGTAACAAAATAACTAAAAAAAGAAGAGTGTTTTATTAATTAAATTAGTTTTTTATAGAAAATATTCGCTTTGTTCATGATGTAATAGACAAGACAAAAAAAATTGTCAGTGCTACCAAACCTTACACATTTTTTTTTTAAGATTGGACTTTTACTATTCTGACTTTAATTCAAATTATACATTTTTAAAGATTCGAGATACGAAAAACAAAATCAATTCAAATTCGAGAATAATAGGATTCGACTCAACCTTAAAAAAAATCATTTCAACAGGATATATCTGAGCCATAAACTTCCGGATCATACATATTAGGTGGTTTTTTTTTAGTTTCATATGTCTACCATGGAATGTAATCATTTATAAAGCTTTCAATTGTTGTAGTGTTGGCTCGGTATAGATAATTGAACCCCGTCTAATATTTCCCTGGCCTGCAGAGTGCAACATTACTGTGATCAATAATATGAGCACTCAAATTTTACGACTGCTAGGAAAAATGTGAGAACGTCAGCTATATAAAAAAAAACAGCAGCTACTTATATTAATGTGTCTGTGAAGGTTTATAGTTTCACTGCTTTTATGTGGTACTTCAATATTATATGAGTGTGTTTTTTTTTAATTATTCAAACTTATGGATAGTATTTGTTTTAGTTATAAATGTAAACCAACAAATTTTTCTTTTAACATATGTCAATCCTAACAATGGATTAAATCGGTAAAATACGTTATAAAATGAATTAAGAGGTCATTGGGTAGAACAGCGTTTTTTTAAAAATAGAAACTTTGTTCTTTTAAGAATACAATTTGGTTTTTAGGCTCTTTTTACCTCAAATAATTATTTTAATTCCTAGGTATCTATTTTTGGTGAGTTTGGAATCACGCGTACCTTACCCAATACCGCAACTCACAAATAATAAATTTTGACTCATTTGAACATCAAAACGTAGCCTCAGAGTTTAAATTTCAACGTTTTAACTTTCTCATTCTAGTGTGTTTTATAGTCTTCTTCCTATTATTATTATTATTATCATCATGTATTTCATACAACTTAAGGCAAATAGATAACGTTAATCTTTATTCAAAAGAATCGGTGTCCTGGTGGTCTAGCGATAAGGTGTCAGAATTCTGTGCTGGGGTCTGGAGTTCAAACCTCGGTCCCGGCACAGATTTATCTGATTTCCAAACCCTTCCTTTACCTCTGACAAGACGTTTATTAATCACAACTTGTGAATGTGGGGAATGCCATGCCTCATCCGTGGTTAGGATCCCACATTAAACTGTAGTTCCTCCATTTCATCTCACAATCACCCTACCATTACACATTAGCCTAATAGCGTATAACCCGAACGGGTAGTAAGACGCGGTGATAATAATAATATTTAAGAGAATCGTCGAAACTTTATCGCAAACATATGTATGTAAAACTTTTATACAGGACATAAAAATTAAATTTTTCATTCAAATCATAGCGAGTGTAATAACTGTTTGGATTTATTTTAGTTTCACTCAAAGGAAGACAAAGATCATGTATATGAAATTAACTCTCTTGCTCTCAACCCAAAAATACCCACAGGTTTCTTTAAATATTTGTAAACAAATCCAGTAAGTTATAAGACCTGTTGTCGTATCTGGTGTTGCAGAGTGCGGACAGAGAACCACGGTGGCGCGTGGTGTCCCAAGCAGCAGATCACCACAGAACCCAAAGAATGGATCGAGATCGACCTCCACTCGGTGCACATGATCACAGCCACGGAGACTCAAGGCAGGTTCGGCAACGGACAAGGGCAAGAGTTCGCCGAGGCTTATCTCCTGGAGTACTGGCGGCCCAGGCTGGGCAAGTGGGTCCGCTACAGAGACATCAAGGGACAAGAGGTGAGGACAGCTCTATTTTCATATATATAGTGGCCAGTCATTGTTGTTAGTATTATGACCGTTTGGGGTATTGGTGGTAAAAAATGGGCACGTAAGCTTTCGATAGATCAAGGAGAAATAGTTGAATACAGCTACATACTTTTTCTGAAACTTGAAAAATGACACCTGGACACGGGAATCGAATCCGGGACCTTTCCGTGTCCAGGTGTCCTTTTTTTTTCAATTTTCAGAATACAATATCTAGTTGAAGAATTCCTCACTAAAAAGCATAAATAAAAGCTTCGGTTATTTGATTCTTATATACTTTTCATTTTGGCCATTCATTAATAAATAGTATTGATGACCTGGCGGTCTAGGGGTAAGGTGTCGGACTTCTGTGTTGGGGGTCCGGGGTTGAATCCTAGGTCCCAGCATAGATTTATCTGATTACCAAACCCTTCCTTCACCTCTGAAAAGACATCTTGTGAATGTGGGGAATGCCAGGCCTCCACCGTGGTTCGGATTCCACGTTAAACTGTAGGTCCTCCATTTCATCTCACAATCACCCTACCATTACACATTAGCGTAAATGCGTATAACCCGAACGGGTAGTAAGAAGCGGTGCTAATAATAATAATATTTGTATTGGCTGGCGAATAGTACTGTTATATATGAAGTACTGGTGGTCACAAATGGGACAGTAGGCTGAGACATAATGATCAAAGAAATAGGTACAGCTCTATTTATTTATAATGTTCAGTCATAGCTATTTGTATTATGGCACTTTGTGGTAATAGGTGGGTTATTATCTTGATACTGAAGAAAGAGATTAAAGTTCTATATATACTGTCCAGACATAGCTAATAATATTATAATAACCCCCATGTAGTTTTACGAGATGGGTGGAGATTCATTAATCTATACTGGTCGGTCATGGTTAGCAGTATTATATCCGCCTTAAATACTGGTGGCCTGGACGAAACAAGTGAATACATTATTTAGACATAAAGGAGTACAACTTCATTGTTTTACGATGATAAATGATTATTAAAAATATCATCCTCCACAAATTATTGAGCTATGCTCTAGAGTATAAATGTTTACGTATTTCTTTGACATTTAAGGATAATACTTAAATAAATTACCACAAATGAACATGTGACGTGGTCTTGAGGCGCTTCTTCAGTAAGGTTACACCAAGACAACTGTACATATGTTTATTTGTATCTAACCTTTTCCCGTAAGAGAGCAATGATTAAAATTTTCTCCATAACCCCTTGATATCTTATACAAAAGGATACTTCATTTTTAATTGATTTTAAATTCATTTTATATTTTATGAAAAATATATTTGCAACGTTTGCAATATAGCTTATGCTCACTTTTATATCTGAATAAATTTAAGATTTCAATTGAGTACAAACAAATAAAATATACTTTCGACATTTTAGTTTTTTATGTGTGAATAAAAATTTATTAATTATGAATACATTTTATAATTGAACAACACGTGCTGGTGAGCACGTGGACTAAACTTCAAGCTCATTGGTCATGCCTTTTAGTGATGGAGAGTTAAGGGTTAAAATCCCTTAAGATATGTTGAGCTTTTACCCTTAAATAGCTCCACTCTCTCGCTACGGAAAAAACACTTTTCTCATCTCTTCCCCATTAATGTAACTGAAAATTAATATATTTAGGACGAATAGTAAATACACGGCAAAAAAATAAACTAGATATGTTAAACCAAACTTTATTTATAGAAAACCATCTCCACTTTTAAACTCGACAGCGCTAACCCGAGGCGAACAAGCTTAGTAATCATTTTAATGGTTTGATATTTAAGTCGTGATTTCTTCTGCTGACTAATTCGCCAGGCTCGCATCCTCCTTCAGGCACCCAATAGTTCTTTTAGAATCATTTATAGCTCACTAACCCCCTTCCCTCCCCGTCCCCCTTTTACCAAACATCAATTCTTAACTGCATCACAGAGTAGACGTTTTATTTCTCTATTTACCAAAGTCGAGATGGCCACGGCAAACCTTTTTTCTTTGATCAGCAAGGAAGGCGCTGTTTGTGTTTCGTCAGAGGCAGACCTACATTCAAACGGTAATGCATCACACTTTTTATTTCCCATCTTCATTCCTTTAAAAAAAAAAAACTGATCATTTATAACGTCTACTTTGTTGTTAATGCTTTTGTTTATAATAAATCTAAAAAAAAAAAAAGATGGAGATGAATGGCGCGTGTATTTGGGGAAAATATTAGCCTTATAGACTGACTAGATAGCTGTTACCCCGGCTTTGCTCGCGTGGAAGTTTATTATATACAAATACGAAAATATACATATGTATTTACAGATTAATTTAAAATATTACGTTACGTTGATGACCATAACTTGACCTCAGATCAAAAATAAATGCAAGTCCGATACAAACTTTCACCCCCTTTTTCATCCCTTATTAAATAAAATTTCCAAAATTCCTGAAACACGTATTTATTTGTTTTACGTCAATAACCGAAATATAAAATTTTGTTTATGTAACTTTCAAAATGACGGACTTTCATACATATTATCATACATATTATCATCCCCTATTTTGACCCCTTTGGGGTGGAATTTTCTAAAATCCTTTCTTAGTGGGTGCCTACATAACAAAATGAATATACAGTCCGAATTTCATGCTTGTAGCCTTGACGGTTTGCGCTCGGCGATGATGAATCAGTCAGTCAAGACATGTTATTTATAAGTATAGAAGATGTCAGTATAAGCTTATGCTTCTGAATGGTTTTCAGTATAAACTAAAGTAGTGGATTTATCTCACTGGAGCTCAGAAATACTTTAAATGATATTGTACATTTACATATTATTTGGTTGTTTATGTATTTTGGTCAGTTAAATTCTCATCCTGTTTTGATATAATACGTGGAAAAGCAAAACGTATTTTTACTATATTAATGGCTTCAAAACTATGGCGAGGTTCTAGTAGGATTTATTTTAATTTTAAGAAATACAGTGATAACCTTTTTTTGGTTAATATTAATATTTTTTTACTAAAATATTATAATTATATGTATCTACAAGCTTATTATCTATAAAAAATGACAGCTGCATATAACTTTTTTCTCATCGTTGCGTCTTAATACCTTTCAGGCTATACGCATACGTGCTAATTTTGCTGATGATTTAGGGGATGAGTAAAGTTGAATTTAGAGAAATTGTACCCGCACTAGTGCAACCACCCTCAGGACACCCGACCGGGATTTGACCCCCAATATCCCTGCCATCTTTATTATAGTCTAACACGAGAATGACGCCTTAGACCATGCGGCTATTGAAGCAGGCCACCCATAAAAATTAAATTGAAAATGGTCTTAAGAACCTTTTAATAATTCTAAACGTTTCTTCCTCCTTGAATCTGACTGTATAAGGTATCTCGATGTCAACATGACTGACATGTTCAGCTTTAACACAGGAGGTCGAGTTTGGACTCGCAAGTTGGCCCTGTGTTACTGGTAAGCTTTTACGTACGGTAGAATTCCCAGAGTTTTTGGCATTCTTTTTCCAGGCAAATGATGTTTAATAACAAACTAAATCGCACAAAACGGTCCCCGCTGTTGGTGAGGATTGGATGATCTAGGATGATTACACCTTCGTGAGCCAAACGGTCATAAATATATAAAAATGTATCCATATTGTTGTATCTCGAGAATGTTATTTCGCGAAATTTCTAAAAAGAGATTTTGGTTTGGATGGAGAATTGACGATAGTTTTTCGTGAAGAGGAAGGTAAGTGCTTTTTTGTTTGTAGTTAGAGGGGGGCGGATGCCAACGAGTAAACAATCCTCATCGTACAAACCTAATAATGGTACATGTGGTTTTAAGAGATAATCTTTCGATGATGTATGAAACGGGGATTCGCTCCTTTTTTGTGTGATTACATAGTGAATTGCTTGCAATCCTGGATGAAAAATGAGATGGATGATTTATGCGACTTGAGCAAGCCATTTAAATTGGTTTAGTCTGGTTCATGCAATAGTATGTGGTCAAGTACAACTTAGAGGAAGTTAAAGTCATAAGTGTGCTCCTTGGTTAGTTGGTGGTAGACTGTGAGAAGCTCGTGAAGATGGAAGGAAGGTTTATTTTTCCGTCTTGTCTGTCTCTGTGGATATAGAAGTATAGGATAGTCGAAGAATGTTCAATTACAGTTTTTTAATAATATATTTTTTTTAGCACTGCGTCTTACTACCCTTTGGGCTATACACCAAAATGAATGTTATTATTCTTTGTCTTGAAATGAGTGTCAGTGGTGGATATTTCTGAAAGGATGGTAGAACAAGTAGAAAGTTATTATTATTATTATTATTATTATTATTATTACAATAATTGTTAGAATTTATTAGTATGTTAACGCTTTAAATTCTTGTACATTCGTCTTGCTTGCCCTATCATATTAGTTCTAGGCTAAGCATAGCAATTGAAAATCACACTTAATTTATCATCTCTAGGAAATAATAAAACCCAATCTTAGATAATTAGATATTAATAATCTTCCCGCACCAGTGGGCAAGAGGACAATGATTTCAGTATCTTCTAGTCTTATTTATCATTGATCGAGGTTCAAATCCTGGCCGAATGTAATGAGGATAAATTTCCTAAATAGTTCCCCACTGCCCTTCCACGCAAAGTGGTATATTTCATTTAAATTATAAATTTTTCTCTTCCCTGCCCTAATGGCGTGGATATGCGAATAATTAATAAGGGTAGTAAAACGTCAAGTACAGAAAAATATATAAGTTGTTTTTTAAAAAAATGAATTTAAAAATTAATAGAATTATTTAATTTACCTAAACATATATTACCATCCTTATTACGTATCGATCCTCTTATTTTTATACTGAATATTCACTATTCTATTACGTAAAAGCCAAACTTTATTTTGTATTATAAACGAGATTCAAGTACTTTTTATAAACTAGTTCATGATAATTTAAAAGTTCAGCCGATCATTAATTCCCTTAATGTCCGTCATCTCCTGCAAATGATAAATATCGCAGTTTCTATATTTTTTTAATATATATGTTAACCCACATATTTTTTATGACCCATCGTGAAATTGTAACAAGTGGCTCTCACGTTTCATTTAATGATAGTCTCGCAGGTTTATTTACTATTGCTTGTCTGTGTTTGCACAGACACCATGACGTCATAATAATGTCCATTAAGGCTCTCGAAAAATACAAAACTGCTAGCTAAAATGCACAATCGCTACTATAAAACTGGATGTGTTAATTTAGTTAATAAACCAAATTCGAATAATAATATACCTCATAAATATTAATACTATAAATATTATTAAAATAATTAATATAATGCTACTGTTACAATTTAATACCTCCAGGTGAGTGCGATAATAAAGATGTCATAGTTTTCCGCTCTCTCTACACGCTAATGCTGGTACGTTACCCTTTGATTTTATCTTAAATTATTTACCTTAACTGAGTAAAAGTGTGGTTTACCATTAGACACAATAAGACGTATATCACTGAAATAGAACAAAATCAAATTTAGAGTTTAACAAGTCACAATTAACTATCTATATTGGCCTACCTATAACTATAATTAATAACTAAAATTCAAGACGCTATTTTCAATATTCTGACAGTTAGTTGCAAATCTGCACGTTTCGAAAAAAAAAAAATTAAGACCTCAACTGTTCAGATTAATTCGGAAATGTAAGAGATTTTTAACAGACCTTTAATAATGAATTAATTAATAATATAGTTATCAAGGTTTAGTTAATTAGAAGGTTAAGATCTTTATTGGCTCCCCTCCGTTGTATCCACTATCACCCTCTCATCTCATCGGTACATGGAAAGAGCCTACACGAAAAAGATTTACGATTAGTTCATTCGGGCGCCCCCTGGGCAACGGTTCATTAGTAGCGGCTAGTATTATTTCTGCAAATAGAGCTACAGAAACGCCATTATTATTATTATTATTATTATTATTATTATTATTATTATTATTATTAAACGTTTTTATTGAATTTTACTTAGGTTTTTTTTCTAATAAAACATTTAAATTTCATTAAATACCTATTTTATGTTGAAATGAACAATTTAAAGATTGCTCCTAAACAATTTTTATCCCCCTCTAAAAAAAATCAAACATTACTGAACACATTCAAGGTGAGGTGGAAGGAGACACGAGATCAAATACGTCTTTTTTATGGGTTTTATGACAAAAAAAACTTTATTTTTTTTAATGTCATATGATTTAGTTAATATCTGTCATAAGCATCATAGTATTTGACCAGAGACTTTTTAAATCAATATAAAAATTCTTGGTCAAATTTTGCAAGACCAATTATAGATGTTGACAAAAGTTTGAACTTATTTGTTTATAAAACTTAACTAAATGTATATACTAAGGTGATATTTTAATTATTTTGTCCAAAATTTATTCTTATTTTAAAAACTTAAAAATATTGGCCTTAATTCTGTTCCCTTTCAACAAACCTTAATGATTTTAACATGACTCATCCACATTCCCCAGATAAATCGATTCATATTGACTAAGAATTAAAAAATTAAAACGGGTGGCTATGCTAATTAAACAAAAGTTACTAAAAATATGTACTCATCCGATTTAATGGCTAGACTTCATAAAATGTTATCAAAATTCACGTAAAATCGATATACAGAAAACTTTCCCGCATCACATATAACCTTGAGTAAAAATCCTCTAAACGACATCCTGAATAAAACAAAAGGATAAAGAAAAATCTAACTTTGCGATGCGACTGACGTGTTAGCGCTACCGCCAGACAGGATTAATGGCGCCTATATCCTGTCTACGGTGACTTTGCGTCGTTTAGTCTAGCGCTGCTGTCGGTGAGCTGGTGGGTTGACGTGTTCCACTGTACATATCTCCTTCTTTCTTACACTCTTAGTTCACGTTGTTACCGTACATGATGTCAACGTTGCTGAGTGGCGCTGCAATCGGTTAGCTGTTGGGTTGACGTGTTTCACCCTATCCAATTCCTTATTTAAATTTTAGTTCGCGTTCTTTCCGTATATAATACAAGTTTCTTCGGGTGGCGCTACAGTCAGTGATCTGGTTGTTAGACGTGTTGTACCATAGCCCCTTCTCGAGTTTGATTCTGGTTGGTGGTGATAAGTATTAAACTCTTTAAACAGACTAATTTTCATAGGAAGAAGGGCCTTTAAGAAAATACAAACTTTTTTTTGTTGTTGCCAACATTGATAACATATTTTTACAATATTATTAGCGTTATTAAAAAGTTAGTGATAATATCCATCAAAAGTGAGGGCTGCAAATATCTTGAACTGACGTATGGATGCGTGAAAACAGATTTAGGAATTTTTTTAGCACTTTGAAAATTGGACCATATATGAATTCTCTTTACATTATTATTCAGTGCAGGCAGACTATGACTTTTTTTATTCTAGTTTACTAATCTCAACTATTTTAAAAAAAAATAGAAAAAGGAGGAGCCCGGATCTGCATTTGGCACAAAAACAAACCTAGCTAGCTCACTTATAATGTTGGTATTTTTTAATACAACTATATATATAGATTATACTTTTTAGTATCGCGTCTTACTACATATTCGGGCTATAAGCTTTTATGCTAATGGTTTTAGGGATTAGGAAGGTTAAATTTAGAGCAATTTCCGTGGAAAGAAAGAGAGTGGAAAAACATTTTTTTTTGAAAAACCACCTTAAGTACACCCGATTGAAATTTGAAACTCGATCTCACCGTTACCGACAGTTTAGTCCAACACGAGATTAGCGCGTTAGTCAATGTAACAACTGAAATGGGATACTTATATACTGAAACAAAGTATTTTTTATTATATTTACAGATTTTTTGTTTTTTAATCATTGGCATATGTTGTTTTCCTACTGACCCGCTTTGTTTGTTGTACTATGTAAATTAGCCTGCGAGTCATGAAAGATGTGGCCAAACACGGATCTGATTAATAAATTGATCAAAGTGATTAGGCTTGATTTATGGCATTGGACTTTTGATACAATGTTTTTAATTCATAAGTTTCTTTTTATAAAAATCTTTGTGCTTTAGCATTTAAAAAAATATGTAAATCACTAAAATACACCCTTAAAAACATTGCCACCTGAAACTATTTTTAACCGCCCATAATATTCGATAATTATACTACTATCAAGCCACTTGAAACACTCACTGACATTATATTTACATTATATTTACCCACTTCCAGATGAGATAGAAACTAGAAATTTGTCAAACTTATAGCTTATGGCCTGTAGCTAACGTAAGATTCCAAAAAGTTTAAAAAAAAAAATGTAACCCTTAAAACAATTCAAAATGATGGAGCAACTTTAAAGTCGGTGTGGACCTTTCTTTGGAGGTCTCTTTGGCTAAACGGTAGGACCTATCAAATAACGGCTCTGGAATTACATTAGCTTACATCCCTTGCAAAGAAAACTCACTGGGGGAGCAGAGCAAGTTTACTATATAGAGTAATGATGAGGAAAGTAAAGTTCAGGGTAAATTTTACCTACACTTTACGTTTAAGATATGTTGAAAATCATTAACGAATATTTACCTCAGTTTTTATGGCTTGGATTCGAGTGCAGACCTCCACATCTCCGGAAAATCGGACAAAATGGAATGTACACCTTAACTAGCGTGACCACTGATGGGAGTGTATGGATTTAAAAAAAAAAGTTTCTTTGTATTGAAAAATAACTGTATTTTAAAAAAAATATAGCTTTATAACAATTAACATTTCAGTTAATAGATTTTAGTATAGTAATTTTTTGCTTTGATTTACCAAAATCCTGAATAAACTTTAATAAATGTGTGTTATATCCACAAAAATAATAAATCAAATGAACGACTTGATATCTTAATATTTAATAAACGATAATGATTTTCGTTCTTTAGAAGATTTGGTTGAAAAAGGCCGGAACATTATTTACAAATATTAACTATGTCTTTAATGTAATGTGCCTCGACCTAAGCTAAACGAATATTAAATTTTACTAAGCTTAACTGTGATAAAAAAAACTTTACGTAGCTTTATATTGGATTTTTAATGTTATGAATTCTAGAGGTCTCTGACTAATTTAATTTGTAGCTATCTTACACCTTAATTCAGTCGGTAGTTTATCTTCCTACTGAGATAATGAGCCCGAGTTCGATACCCTACATGTACGAAAATATATAATTTGTTAAGTAAGGTTTTCCTCCTCTCACGGTGATGCATTCATGTGTAGGGGGGAGGGGGGGGGGCGGAGCGGTGGGCAGTTTTTTATTTAGTTAGTTTACAAATCTTGTATTCACATAATAAATCGGTTCAGAAAGTAGTCATTAAATATCGCATAATAATAATAATAATTTTATTTTTATTTATCACCATCAGGTTAAACGCATATTTATAACTATTCTAATGGGGAAGGGATGAATAAGGAAGTATTTTTGAGGCAATCTACCCAAATGTACGTGAAAGAAGAGTGTGGACCATTTAGGAAAAATCACCCTCAATAGACCTGGCTGGAATTCGAACCCTGATCTCCCCGTCATCAGCCGGCCAATCTTAACACGAGAATGATGCCTTAAACTATACGTCCACAAAGCGGATAGTAATAATAATAGTAATAATAATGAGTGGAATCTGAAAATACTACGTGTTACATTAAAGTGGCAGAGACATCCTCTGTATAAACGATGATGGACCACATTCCTCAGACAACGTATATCTAAACTGATAATATGTTCAGACAGATACACACAAACTTCTAGTCTCAGCATTCTGTTTGTACAGTATGATGTCCATGTACAAACACTCTTAAAAGGTATCGTCATGGTACTCGTCATAATGTGTGTGGAACCCGCTTGTTGCAGAAAGGAGCTATGTCATGCCCAGACTAAACAAACTTATATCATTTGATGATGTTCCTTATAGGTCACATTATCATAAGTCAAGATAGGATTGCCTATATGTAGGGCGTTAACATTGTTTACATAGACAACTCACACTACTATTGACATTCCTTATGAAAATAGTTACTCTGACATTTAAAAAAATATCTTAAAATTACTTAGAATTCTCTTGTAACCATAATAATAAGTTACTGCACTTATCTAAGTTTTTAAAAATAACATTTTCTCAAAGACAACCACATTTTTTGCGGCCAATATTTATATCATTTAACTATATTATTAGTACTATTTTATAGGTATTGATAACGATTATGAAAAGTGACAGCTGCATATAACATGACTTGACGTATTAATACGTGAAAGTATATCTAAGAAGTTATTTAGGTGACCTCGGTGTCTCAGAGTAAAGTGCTTGCCTCTCAGTACCTGATGTTCGTGGGTTCAAACCCAGCCGGGGTTGATGGATCTTTATTGAATGATTGAAATCCGTAGCCCAACTTCCTTTGAAGGGGAATTAAATCTTTCGCTCCCACGTAGATAGTGGCATTTAAAAGAACCTCAGAAGGTATGTGAAAATATCTTTTCCAGTAAAATTGGTAGTCCCTTTCACTCTGATTCATAGAAATTCTCGTGTACTGATGCACTCAATCGGCTCAGAAGCCGCACGTTGCATAGCTAACATAAATAAATAACTTATTTTAGGAGTCATTAAGGCTTCCTATTAAAAATTAAACCGTAGTTTCCTATGCTCTTAACCTTATTTGCAGATCTGAGGCAATTTACGAGAAAAGTAATTAAAATCAACTAATATATAAAAAAAAATTAGATCTCTTAAACTTAAAATATAAAATTGCTTATGGTATAAAGAGCACTGCTGTTATATTTCATCTTAATTGTAGGATAGGTATTAATTTGAAATTACAAACCCCTAACTAAATGGTGTGAGATAGATGAATGACTGCAAACAGTTTAAACACTACTGATTTGCCCCCTTAATATGTGTTAAGCAGGTTTCTTTTAATCTTGCAATAAAACATATATCTATAAATACATATAAATAATAATATATAATAATATATGCATTTCCACACCACACATATTAATTTGTACAATAATTAATTATTTTCTCTATGTTTGTATGTATATTGATGTCAAACACAGCATTTGGGTATACAAGGATTTTTTTAAAGGAAACAAACAGTCTTGGAAATAAAACTATTAAAAATAGTAAATAATATTTAGTTTATTAGATTTGAATCAATGTGATGTGGCAAAACTATATATAGGGGATCATTGTGCGTACGAAGAAGAGTATGAGGGAATATATCAGTTTTATCAGATAGCTTGGTGGGCATTATGACTCATTACTGAGTAACTTTGGGGAAGGTTCCAGTCCAAAAATCTAAAAGAGGGAGATTTCACAAACGTTTGACTTTAGAATGGAATGATGCTCTAAAAAAAAAGCTTAGACTGAATATATTCTTAAAAATACCTATTTTGATTTCTCATAATTTTTGTGAACCCATACATTTCTTTAAACCTTTGAACAAAAAAAAAATCATAGACAAATTATTATTATTGTTATTAGTGCTTCGTCTTATTACCCGTTCAGGTTATATGCACATAGAAAAAATATTTTAAATAATATACAGATTGTCCATAATTAACTATTCACCCTATAAATTGCTTTAATAAATTCGTTATTTTAGGAACTACCTTAAAAGGGTTTGTGGTAATTACTAACACATAACAAGACATTTTTGTTTTAATTAGACTCTACCAGTGGATGATTCAGTAAGTCAGACAGCTCCTAAAATAAATAATTTATTAAGGCCTTATTTTCGGGTAAATAATATAAGCTATTGATTGGTATTATACAACGTATTTTTTATTTTAAGGGAAAAATTCAAATTTTTCTTTATATATGGTTTATCCGTTAAGAAATTTTAGATCTTGGAAGCTAAAAAAAAGTAATCATATTACACCATTTTTATTTTTATTTAGCACCGCGTCTTACTACCCGTTCGGATTATACGCTTTAAGTACTGATTACGCTAATGGATTAGGAATTGGGAAGGTTTAATCAGAGGAAGTGAACCCGCATTTGCGTGGAGGGAGAGTGGAAAACAATTTAGGAAAAAACCCCTCCACTTCACCCGACCGAGATTTGAACCTCGATCTCCCCGTCCTCAGCAGTCGATCTCCACACGACTAGCGCGTTAGCAAACTACGCCACCGAGGCGGGTTACACCATTTTTAATCAACATAAGCAGTTAAATGTTAAAGGTATTAATTGCTGGTTAACTGTCTTATATACCACTTATCCATAAGATCCTTACCGTGCTCTTATTAATGTATTTAACCAATTATTGTTGGATGGGAAATTTATCTCATAGACCAAGAGAATAGGAATCCCCTTTTCTTTTAACCATAGCAAGGCCTGTTTGGATTTCATCGTACACCCGAATGACTTAGGTCTTTCTTTAATCATAAGTCACCTTGTGTCGAGTTGAAGACTTGTTAGAAAGTGCCGGAAAGTGGGCGTGTCCCGACTTTATGCTGATGTCGAGAGAAGCCTACATATTAATCCCTGAACTTGAAGTCTTACCGAGCGATGCTCAAGTGTTGACTCTCTCTGCGTTCGATGGAGAGCCCTTGGTTGAGTGACAAGGCGTAGAGAGAGAGAGAGAGGTTTCATTCGACAAGATTGCGGTTCCAGGTTGTCAAATATTATTGACATAAAAATTGATAACCGAGAGGTTTGATGGGTTAGATAAAAAACTATGCGCTAGAAAATATTTTGATTTAGTGAATACTTGGTCATTTTACGATATAGATACTTTTGATAAAAATAATTAAAAGTACTTATATATTTACATACAGAATAATAACTCAACTTTTTAAACGTTTTAACGTTATAAAAAATGGGTTATTATTCTGTAAAATATTAGATCATCCTCTGGATCGAAACATATGGATTATCATCAATTAAAAATCAACAAAAATAAACACAGATAAAAATATAACTTTCTTAATGTTGTTGTCAAACATTAAAATAAGCGTTAAATTTGTATATTATCAAAAAGTTAAATTATGTAGCTTTATGTTTCTAAAGTCCAGTCGTTATAGGAGTGGTGGTAACTGGCAACTGGCAGAACATTTATATTGCAAACATTGGTTGAACGTCCCTAACGTTGAATTTATTGTAGTAATACTATATTATTAATAAAAAGGGTTAAAAAAAAGTTTATATTGGCATTTACCTGAGATTTTCGTAACTAATTGAAAGAAAAAAATTATTAATTAAACCCATATGATTTTTGTTTCGTGTTTGTGGCAAAAAAAACACATGTTCACACTGTATCTTGTTGTAACTGGACACCAAAACTAATAACTATTCTTTTATAACTTATAGAAAGAACAAAACACAATCGTAGTTTTTATTTGTAAATGCATCCGTATGAATACAACCGAACACATTTATTTATGGTGTCATCAACCAGCCATGTTTCATCTTATTTATCATCTTAATTTATAAGGGAACGTAGATTTTAGGGTCACTAACTCACACACACACACACACACACACACACAAATTGCTAAACAATTATTTTCATAATCTCGTAAAAACCATTCAAAGAAAGATTAATTAGTAACAAATAGTTTGTTTTTAATATTTTGATTTTAAAACGTGATAGCAGCTTGACATATGGTATTTCACATCATATGGTTTGGCGAATGGATATATTATAAAAGATCTGGTAGTTTTTGCTAGTTGTCAGTCCTATGGCAAATTTTAAACAATATATATTTTCGATACATCAAAAAGTTATCTTCAAATTTATTTATTCAAGCTTCAAATAAGGTTATATTATAATCCTTGCATAATTATTGATATTAAAAACATTATTATAAGCACACTTATAAACGCTCAGGCCCGTATCAAGAATTTACTTTTCACTTTTATGAAAATTTGATTTTGGGCCTTGATAACCTTCAAGATTCCATTTTTAAGTAACCCACCAATTCAAGTACAACAGCTTTAATATTTGTTTTTCTGCTGCTAGGCCTGTATGTTCGGTACACAAAGCTCAAATCTAGACTATAACTTAGCCACATTTTTGGATTTTGGAAGCTTTGGTTTAAACCGTGTTTTTTAAAATCATAATCAGTCTTTATATCCTCATCAATATAGTTTCAAAAACATAATTATTTTTAATAATAATAATAATAATAATAATATTAATAATATTTAGCACCTCGTCTTACTACCCGTTCGGGTTATACGCTTTAAGTACTAATTAATTACACTAATCGATTAGGAATTGGGGAGGTTCAATTAGAGGAAGTGAACCCGCATTTGCGTGGAGGAAGAGTGGAAAACCATTTAGGAAAAACCACTCCCAGTTCACCCGACCAAGATTCGAACCTCGATCTCCCCGTCCTCAGCAGTCGAGCTCAACACGACAAGCGCGTAAGCCAACTACGCCACCGAGGCGGTTGTTTTTAATACGATATATAATTATTATTTTTAAATATCAAGGCAAGATTGAAAGAAACGGGGTTAAGGTACGTAATTTCCCCGATTTTTTTTAATCGTAAATAACTGGTTTTGGCCGAAGTAAATAAAAATGCTTAAGGAGATCTATTAAGTTTAGTTCTATACGCATAATAGTCTCAAAAGTTATTGAAGGTAGCCATGAGCATCGCGGAATCTGACCAGAAATGAAGATCAAACGACCCGATGGCCATGACAAACATAACAAAACTATTGAAACTTACTTACTTACTTAATTGATGGCACTAAGAATTCTAACGTTCATGGCCGCTCTTAAAAAAGTAGGCCACCTATCTATACTTTGAGCAGTTCATCACGCCCTAACCCTTTCAGGTCCTTTCTAATGTTATCCTTCCAACTGCGTCTAGGTCTTCCCATCGTGTTTTCCAATCAGTACCCTGGACAAGGTTCTTTATTCTCCCATTCGCGCTGCATGTCCTGCCCAACTTAATCTACGATTGACTATCCTAACAATTTCTTGTTATAAGTACAGGGTATATAGCTCATCATTCTGTGACCTCCTTCACTCCTCAGTACCCTTGTACCTTTTCGGACCAAATATCTGCCTAAGTGTCTTATTTTCTACCAGCCTTATTATTATTATTATTATTATTATTATTATTATTATTATTATCTTGTCATTTAAGGTAAGATACCAAGTTTCACACCCATAGAGAACAACTATATCTATAAAATTTAATTAAACCCATATTTTTTAACAATTTTGAATTTATTCTTGCCATAACAAGTTTTTTGTCACAAAAAACGATAAAAATACAGACCTTAACTCGAGTTCCCTTTAATACCACCTTAAGTGGAGGATAAATATATACAGGACTAGAAACTATTTGTATATTTCCTCTACAAACGATTCTTAGCGTTTTGATATCAATGCTTTAAAGTATAATGTCTAACATTCCTCGTGAACAGGTTATTTGATATGTGACATGCTCATTTACAATGTATGGAGATCACCCATGAGTAGCCATTGCAAATATGTTAAAATATTTGATGTTATGTTGTTTTAGTGATTTATTTTTTTCCGTGAAAGAACTGCTTGGGGAATTGTGTTTATTTATGTCAACTGGTCGCTAAGATCGATATTCATAGATCGACGTCGGTAAATATTGAAAATAACCAACGAGGTTTTGTGGTTGAAAGGTGATGCATAATCTAACGTTTTGGATGGGAACCTTTATGTTATATGATTCAAGCACAATTTACAGAACATTTACCGATATTTCAAAATACTTGGATTTTATAATACACTGTTTGAAAAGGTAACTGTAAAATAAGAGCATATAATTAAGTTCATGAATCTCATCCGCATAAATCCATTAAACTATTAATATGAAGTGCAGTCATATGGTATTAAAATCTATATTTTAATGAAACCACTATACGTTTGTTTAAAAAATTGCTCAATAAAAATATGTAATTGGTTTTATACTACTGTGCTTACTGTGGATTCACACGTACGTTTTAAAACTAGAACAGAAAAGTAAGCGATCTTCATACCAATCACAAGATATCAGTATCATTGTCGTTGTCCTTTCCGCAAGTTTTGAAATAAATTCAACTTTCATTATTATTATTATTATTATTATTATTATTATTATTATTATTATTATTATTATTATTATTATTATTATTATTATTATTATTATTATTATTATTATGCAACCACTTTAGCTTGGAAGTCCCCAATGACTCTTATCAACACGAATGCTCCACAACGTAAGCTGCTATCATACAACTTTTATCTAAAATAACTCGTTCGATGAAAAGCATGTGCATGTATTTTTTTTTACTTATTTCTCGACACAGTACAGTAATTTGAGAACATACATTGTTATCTTAACATTAGATCTGTTTACATAATAGAAAATCAAACGTGTCGGGAATCAACTGCTTATTATATATATGTTTCAATCATTAGCCAACAAATGTTTTCATTGACGCATGAATTTATGCACCATTCAAGAAGACGTTGATTTACATTTACAGCGAAAGTGTGAATTAAGCCTTAATTATAAAATATGAACTGTCAGACTAATCTTTTTCACTTTCCCTGAATGTTTATATTATTATTATTATTATTATTAACACCGCGTCTTACTACCCGTTCAAGTTATACGCACTTACGCATATGTATAATGGCAGGGTGATTATGAGATGAAATGGAGGACCTACAGTTTAACGTGGGATCCGAACCACGGTGGAGGCCTGGCATTACCCACATTCACAAGTTGTGATTAATACGCGTCTTGTTAGAGGTGAAGGAAGGGTTTGGGTAATCAGATAAATCTTTGCCGGGACCGAAGATTGAACCACGGACCACTAGCACAGAAGTCCGATACCTTACCCTAGACCACCAGGTCACCGAATGTTTATAAAAACCATTATAAAAAAAATCTGAATCTTGGAAAAGTAAATAATAACTATATAAGAGGTTTTCAATCTTATCTCTTCTAGTTTATTATTTTGAGAATTTTATTATTAATATTCTAAATCTAGGAATAATACTAGATTAAAATACTATTAAATTCGCCGAACTTGTATAACTTTAAATTATTTAGTATCTAGATCTCAATAAACTTTGATTTGTTATAAGTCAATTATTATTAGCCGTGTGTAATTCTAAATACTTTTGTACATAGTTGTTGAAATACCCCAATCATCATGAATAATAATTACGGCTTTTATATTTCAAAATGTTTACGAGTTACATATAAAAAATACTAGGGTAATTTAGGAAAATGTTTACTAGTTAATTGATATTGATCTTGCCTTGACATATTGAAACAGGTTTGAAATAATACTTTATATAATGCTACATTAATATTTGAATACATTCATACTAAAATGATAAATAATAATCCAAATTAGGCCTTATACATAAAAAACCGTTATTCTCAACTATGCCACGAGTATGGGCGTTTGCGAGCTATATATATATATATATATATTTTTTTTTTAAATTCTACCACTCGTCTACTAAAATAATCAAACTTTATCCTTGTCTCTAGTTTTTACATTGCCCGTAACAAAAGACTTGCCAACTCAATTAATTCCCACAATGTAGTCTCGGCAGTGTAAAAAGTTCCTGTCACATCTAACATACCTTGCTTGTCATTTTATTACGTGTGAAAGCACAAAAACTTAGTTTAATTAGTGCTGCTGTACGTAACAATTAGATTAGGTTCAAATTCTCAACAAATTTTATTTGAGAACATTTTATTTGAAAAAAAAAAGTTGAGGATGCATATTGTTTGTAGGGTGGAAACTGAAAGGTTTGTGTTTTTAAATGCATTCAGAATAGAAGTCATGATTATTCACATAATGCTAAATATTTTTGTTACAAGATATCAAAGAAGGTGAAGTCTCGGTAAAAAAAAATCCCTAATTAAGCTATAGATTTATAAGGTGCTTATTCTTGTATATACTTCATTGTAGGATTATTGATCGATGGTGATGTCACATATTAATTAATATAGACACAATTGGAGCAAGTAAAATAATTTTTTAAATGCTTATTATATCGTTTGTCAAAACATTAATCAAATAACTATATTAGATCGTGTATTCAAATAACTGATTATTTACGTGTGCTCCGTAAATAAGATTTATATTTTGCCACCTCATCTCAATACCCATTCAGGTGATACGCATAATTATATACTAATTACGCTAGAGCTAAGTAAGGTTTAATTTTTAGGATGTGTACTCACATTCACGCAGCGGGAGGTTAAAAAGCTATTTATGAACAACCAGCCTCGATTTGCCCTACCGGTATTTGAACCCCAATCTCCCCATCACCGAAAGTTCAGTCTATTGTATCAGTACCGCCCGACCAAGAATATTTGACAGCCGAAGCGGGTTACACTGAGTTACACTAGGGAAATCGTCACGCGAGAATGCAAATGTTTTACCTCCAAAATTGTTAAATTTGAGATATTTGGTGTTTACGATTATTTAGAATGCATATGATTCACCTGCGATGAAATTGAGACTACTATATAATTATTTAAGAAGATACAAACTCGAGTTGTCATCTAGTAACATTGGTTTTACACACAAGGTCAAACGTCAATGCTCTATTACACAAAAGTGGAAAATTGGGCATAGAACACTTGCATTCTCAAGTGACGACATGACGTCACGTCAGTTCTAGTTAGGATTTTCCATGTTAATGACTTTAGGTTTTATTCAGCAAGTTTTAAGGACATGACGTTGAAACAAAATCCATACATTCTAAAAAATAGTCATATACTGTCATAAAATTATTATTATTATTCATCTTGAAGCACTTTTTTTTTTTTAAAACGTCTCTTAATATTTCATCTACAACTAAGATCATCTGGTTTAGTCACGAAAATGGCCTGTTGTAGTCTTCCTGCCAAGATGTACACTAAAAAAAGTCCAAGGTAGCATATGTCTATCTAGAATAGGAACTAAGAAAAACTTATTTTTGAAAAAGCAAGTCAATGTTTTCAAGGCACAAATAGTATAGTGATTGTGTAAATTCGTCTAAGGAAGAGGGGAATTGATGAAGTGCTATCAGTAAATAATCAAGAAGCATCGCAGGCTAAACTGCTCATTTTCTTTCCGCTCTTTCTATTCAGTACATTGATGTCTAAGTGCGGTTAGCGCTTCAACTGCTTAGATTCTTCAAGTTAGGATGCGACCCACTCTTAAATATCCAAGTAGGCATAGTTGTTAAGGCTACATGAGTAACATTCGAAAGTATTTTCTTCTCCTTCGTTAAAATGACGTTTCAAAGTCTTGTTTCTTGAACTACCAGTTGACCTCGAAAGTTTGGGAACTGTCACCTCTTAGGAAGAAGGAACTAGAGTCACGTGTCACGTCATGTATTTCCCTCTTTCTCTTTATTTACCTCTCACTCACTCTCTATACTTATCTTATATCTCCTTTTTTTTTTAATCTACCCTTGACTCCCTCTCTCTTACCTTCACCTATTTCCCTTCTTCCTCGTTCTTAATCTCTCTTACTCTCTCTTTAGCCGGTATTGATTCTTTCAGGCTTCACTTTTCACCACTTTAACGCAAATTGGTTGGTGGCCGCGGGGGTTGTAGGGGGAAGGAAGTCTCTCCCCACTACTTGCCGTGCCTGGCACTACACCCCGACATCGACCACCACACAAGAATCTACCCCCCACTCCCCATCCCTCATACCCCATGCCTTGGTTGCTAATAAAGTGAGCACTGCTGCCAACACACAGGAAACTAACTGCGGTTACAACCAGAGGAAATCTTTTGACGACCTGTCCCTCTTGTAGCGTCGTATTTCGACGTTTCTCGTTGGGGAACCTTGCTCCACTAACAACGACGCTTGATATTACAGTCCAATTTTACCCGCCTCAGTGGTGTAGTTGGCTAACGTGTTTGTCGTGTAGAGCTCGACTGCTGAGGACGGGGAGATCAAGGTTCGAATCTAGGTCAGGTGAACAAGGAGGAGTTTTTCCTAAATGGTTTTCAACTCTCCCTCCACAATAATGCGGGTTCACTTCCTCTAATTAAACCTTCCTAATCCATTAGTGTAATTAGTAATTAAAGCGTATAACCCGAACGGGTAGTAAGACGCGATGCTAAATATTATTATTATTACAGTCCACTTTTAACGGGAAGGACCATTTAGAAGCTACAAACATTTTTTTTTTGCGACCAAACTCAATAATATCTCAATAAACTATTAGCTTTTAATACCACACATCAAACCTAATAATAACAACTTTACGCGTCTGGGTTATACATCGTTCGTAGCTCAGCAGTGAAAAGATTAGCCAGTACTAACGTACTGATTCCAAGGGGACTCCCGAATTTACTAATCGCACACCCTTTCCGTGGAGGCTCTTTTCATGTCCCGATGAAATAATGATAATAAGGAATATGAGAGCGTGGGAAATAGTGGAAACACAACCTAACTTTAGTCTAATGAATCAACCCCTGGTGACCGTTGGGGTAACTCCCCCTTCAGGAAAAAAAGTAACCAAGGTACCAGCCGGGAATTGAACTTGGGACCCCTTGGTTTGTAGGCAGGTGCAATGAACACTACACCACGGAACCGGTTACAATATGGCTGACGGATGCGGATCACTTGGCTTGTATAAATACGCGGGAATATAGTAACTTTTATAGCGGCCAAATGAAGCACCTTTTATTTTTGAAGCTATATAGCAGGTCTCTAAATATTAATACGTAACAATTAATTTAAAAAAATATACACTATAAATACAATTTAAACTAGGTATAAAATAATTCTTTAAATTTTTTAAAATAAATGTTTAACCATTCGATCTATATGTAAATTAACTATATTAATAGGGCAAGAATAATTAAGTTAGAACTAAAGAGAAAATATTTTCACATTTGCTTAGAGGGAAACTATTTAGGAAAAAACAAAAAAAAACATTAGTTCCCCATGGAATTGAACTCAAGATTCGTTGTCACCGGCAAACCCTGCTATATAGTCTTCACTGCCACTGAAATGGGTAAAATTTAAATTCAGATTGCATAGTTTATTTTGTTGGTGACCTGGTGGTCTAGGGGTAAGGTGTCAGACTTCTATGCTGGCGGCCGGGGTTCAATCCTCGGTCCCGACAAAGATTTATCTGATTACCAAACCCTTCCTTCACCTCTGACAAGACTTCTTGTGAATGTGGGGAATGCCAGGTCTCCACCGTAGGTCCTTCATTTCATCTCGCAATCACCCTTCCATTACACATTAGCGTAAGTGCGTATAACCCGAATGGGTAGTAAGACGCGGTGCTAATAATCAATCAATCATAGTTTATTTGAAAAAATATTTTACAAATGAAATATTAGTTGATTATAATTTTTCAAATAATTACATAAATAATAAGATACTTTAAAACTACACCTATGACATAATTCAACAGCAACACCATTTTACAAAAAGGCATTAAAATTAACTAATATATAAAAAATATAGTGGCATCGTATATCTTGAATTTTTTACGAATAGGTATTTGGTGAAATTATTAGAAAATATTAACATATTTTTAAGTCCAATTTTGATAGTAAATTACGCTAATATCACTATACAATATATATTTATATTAACTTTCAAAAGCTATGGATGAAGATAACACAAATTAATGCGTGATTACGTGACAGTAGATTTAATAATTTTCTATACTTTTTAGTGAATCTGCAAGAAAATTTCGGTTATCTAACCATTACAATATTTTGTCGGTGCCAACATTTGAGGATGGAGGGTGTCATGTGATAAACACAATGAGCCCTCTGGCAGTTAATTTCAGTTTTATAGATCGAAGCTGTCACTTATTTAATCAAGTATCTCTTTATTTGTCCTCTTGATATTGATACTAATTTTGATCCCGTTAAAAACCCATTTTTTCCCACATTTTGAAAGCGCCGGGGATCGATCCTGGGATCTTTAGCTAGAAGCTCTGACCACTAGACTACAGAAGCTATAATAATAAAGCTGATATAGTAATATGTATCTTATGCTCATAGGTAAAAAAATATCATTTTTTTATCACTCTCACAAATCGTATAAATACGATTTAAAAATGGCCTTGGCCTAAGGCGTAAGATACGCATTTTTACTTGGGCGAGGTGGTTGAAGCTTTACTCCAGGTTAAGTACACCATGAGTGATCTCTTACATTTAATTTATCACTGGGTTAATTAATTTTTTCAGTTTACGCAAATGCATGTGCACATCCAATATAAGCTAATCTTTAAATTCCTAAAACTTTAGATTTAGTTGTGTGGTTATAGAATTTGTGTGTAAAAATGTATACCCAAACAAAAATTGTTTGATATATTTTAGACCTTGGAGTTGTAATTTTAAAATATTATCTTTGATCAATTTTTTGTTGTAATCCACAGACCAATAGGCCTATATTTAGAGTTAAAGATTAAATTAAAACATTACTACACCATTGGTAAATACTACTTGTATTGTGCTGTTAACAATGATGTGGTTTAGGTACAACATATATATCTGGAATATAATTTTTTAATAAATACTTTTTTATAAGCTACCTTATTACTTGCATAGGTGGGCACAAATACTAAGTGTCAAAGTAATTCAATCTACCATTTGGGAGGGGGAGGGGGCTTGGGGTTTGAATACTAGCTGGAATTACTGAAGGTAGCTTTTTCTACATGCCTTATAACTCTACCCCTCCTCCACCACCACACACACACACACACACACACACACACACACACACACACACACACACACACACCATGGAAATTGTCCTTTATTTTATTTAGAGCCACAACGTTGCCTGCTTGGTAAAATCGAATTTATTTTATGAAGTGGGTTGCATCTTAACTCGACGCACCTAGGCAATCTTAGCACTATCACACTTATACGCCAAGGTACGAAATAGAAAGAGAAGGAATAAAATGAACAATTCACCCTGTGAGTCTAGTCTATCTGCTTATGGATATGTCCCTCTTCCACTGACGAGCATAAACACTCTCTACTGTTGGCGCCTGGACAGCATTGAATTGCACTACAATACTACATATGTTCTGGTTTCCTACTATAAACATCTACGTACATCTTTTATAGACATCTACGTACTTTATTCCTTCTGGCCACTTACTCGAGGAGGAAACCGAATAGTTTATTTTCTATTCGATAAAAAAACACGTGTATATAAAACACTACAAGCTAAAAAAAATTACCATTTAAGGCTACCATTTTAAAAATCTTCTAATATATGAATTTTGTTTCAATGTTCTATCTTTAAAAATCGACGAAATCCTTTCTTGGCTTGCCATTACATCACAGGTAGGCAACGTCCTTAGTATAAATATTCAAATATACTACCATCAAGACGCAAGGCAACAGTAAATAAACAAATTTATTCATATTTTATCTCATATAATATCATATAAACAACTGAACTTACCAAAAAACACGTTAAATTTAATCAAATCTTTCGAAAAAATATTTAATACCACAGTACATATTAAAATAGAACGTGCGTCTCTATTTCATCCACGTTTATCTCTTCCCAAAATGGGGCGTTAACAACGGAAGAGGGGAAACCGGGTTAGGGGGGGGGGTGAGGGGGCTTTGCATCGATCTTGTTGTAAACAAGGTTTGAAACAGGGGGCTTACAAGTAACGCCCGCGAGAGGCCGCCAGGATTACGGTGAGATGAAAACACAAGCTCCCCCCGCGAGGATTAGAGAAGGCTACAAAACTTTTTTTTTATACGACTGCGGTCGGCCCCGTTTGCTCTTGCTCTTCTTAGGGCCCACACGCAGGCGCCAAGTTTCCTTACTTAATTCTGTCATGAATTATTTTTTACTGTGCATCGCGTCTTAGCATCACTTCAGTCTATCCGTATTCTTACAATAAAAGAGTAGGAATGATAAGTAGGATGCTATAGAAAATGCACCCAAAATGTCGTGGAAGGGGAGTGGGAAAATATTTAGGCCAAAATTACTTTCAGTATACTCATCAACCTAGATTCGAATATCTCCTTGTCATCGGTCGTCCACTCTAATGCGATAGTTACACCCTATACCGGCGTGGTCCTACTTGTGTCATTCTTGAGTATTCTGGAGGAAAATTAAACTATGACACATGTTCAATAGTTTATGATTTAATAACAAAATTAAATGTCATGAGTTAATTCTAGTATTATTTTATTTAATTAATAAAATATGTATGGATCTATATCTATAGTGACCCGCCTCGGTGGCGTAGTTAGCTAACGCGTTTGTCATGTTGAGCTCAACTGCTGAGGACGGGGAGATCGAGGTTCGAATCTCGGTCGGGTGAACTAGGGTGGGTTTTTCCTAAATGGTTTTCCACTCTCCCTCCACGCAAATGCGGGTTCACTTCCTCTAATTCAACCTTTCCAATTTCTAATCCATTAGCGTAATTAGTACTTAAAGCGTATAACCCGAATGGGTAGTAAGACGTGGTGCTAAATATTATTATTATATCTATAGTGGGGTGACCTGGTGGTCTAGGGGTAAAGTGTCAAACTTCTGTGCTGAGGGTCCGGGGTTCAATCCTCGGTCCCGGCACAGATTTATCTGATTACCAAACCCTTCCTTTACCTCTGACAAGACGTGTATTAATCACAACTTGTGAATGTGTGGAATACCAGGCCTCCACAGTGGTTCGGATTCCACGTTAAACTGTAGGTCCTCCATTTCATCTCACAATCACCTTACCATTACACATTAGCGTAAGTGCGTATAACCCGAATGGGTAGTAAGACGCGGTGCTAATAATAATATATCTATAATGACTAAGTTGTTTTGTGAAAGTGTGAGTGTGCGCGGTTAATATTTCATAACACAGTTTTGGTAGATTAACAAACTATTTTTTTTTTCAGAAAAATTTGAAAGAGTCTTCAGACCAAAAATACAATTTATGTATAAGTAATGAAAGTAATTGTTTATTAAGTGTTCGTTTATTTATATATTTTTTAGCACCGCGTCTTACTGCCCATTAGGGTTATAAACTTATCTACTAATTACGCTAATGGTTATTGAGATTAGGAGGTAGAAAAAGTGTAACCGCATTGGCGCGTAAGGAGAGTGACAAAAAATTATGAAAAACCTCAATACAGCTATCTACATTTGGGCCTCTATGTCCCCGTCATTGGCAGTCTAGTCTCCTGTGAGAGTAGCATCTCAGACCATACGGCCACTAAAGAAGGTAACTAATTTGTTTGTAAGCGTATATTAAGTTGATGGAATAAATATATATATTCTTAGCTCGCAGTGCAAACTGATAATCAGATTTAGCCCTTGGGATGT
The DNA here is from genome assembly GCA_039000515.1 of Timema cristinae. Lineage (NCBI taxonomy): Eukaryota > Metazoa > Arthropoda > Insecta > Phasmatodea > Timematidae > Timema > Timema cristinae. The sequence goes on along the minus strand of JBCFYV010000024.1, from coordinate 29,907,271 downwards.
AAAATGCCGGACCGTACTGTATTGAACCATGCAGCCACTGAATTGGGTCAGTCATGAATTAGGTCAGCTGTTACCTTGTTTAGGATCAACCTTCATGGTGACTATTAGTGAAACACGTATATATTAAGGAAAATGTTGAGTAATTTAACATTAGCGTAGGTCATAGCTTACAGACGCTTGTGTTGAATAAATACTTTAGTAAATTAAACAACCATTTCATTGTCTTTTATCGAAAAAGAAAATGAAAATAAATATTTTTGTTTGGAAAAAAAAAAAATTGAGAGGTTGTATTAAATTAATATATTAAAGACTTATTCATAACTCAAAATACGTGCCAGATTGATTTTAAATAAAACAATATAATTTGAATTGATAGGCTACACACTTTAAAAAGTTTCCGAAACAAATTAACTATATTTCTGCGTTTAATATTTTATTCAAAAATAAAAGGATGAACACAATGCCCATGTGTGTGCGTAGTAGTTCCTTCACTGGTTATTTCATGATAGCTACCATCGTCATTTTAGTACAAGTTCATATACTGAATTAATCTAGAAAAAGTAACTTGTACCTTTGATACATTAGGGAATGTTTGCTAATAGTCCTGCGGGGTAAGGATGGTTCTGGTTACACAAACTTCTGTAATACCAAAAAATGTACGGTTTTTTAATAAATATTAATGGTCTAATATTAGTGGGAAAGGATCACGAGAATGAATCTAACTTAAATATGTTAAACTTCACCTGTAAAAGAGGAAACCAAAATGTTAAGAAAACATCCACGTCCAAGCTGTTTGTGGCAAAAGGGGGGAATAGTACTCTTAATAACCACTCTCGTGATAAATTGAATTGGCATTGATTATAAGGTGAAGGTTCTAAATTTGTCCAGATGTGTCGGGTTGGTATTTTCATCTTCTTTCCAAGTTATTGCAGGTGTATTTATTTAAATATAGGCTACTCTTACAATCACTTTAGGTTAAGTCTTTAATAAACTAGTTAAACGTACTATTTAAAATTAATAATAAAATGGCCTCCCAAGTCAGAACACAATTATATAGTGCATGTTTGAGGTTTTTCAAGTTTCAAATTTTTAATTCGGCTTGAAAACAAATCTCTATGCATTTTCTTAAATTTTACATCCAAATGAAGGGCAGTTAAATTTAGTATGATGATAACATATCGCAGGTACAGTTGTAACAAGAACTATATACCCTGGTAACAATCAACCACTCCACGCATGGCCACTGGTTATTACCGGGGAAAAAATGGTTAGTTTTGGGGATAAAATGGTTTTTGTATAAGAACCGTCAAAAGGAATGATTTTAACTGACATTCTCTTTCATACCACCTTATCACGAGAATAGCAAGATTAGATGAAAAACTTTTAAAATTTAGATAAATAATTGTCATTAAATTACAGAATATTCTTGATAGATATTCAAGAACAACTCTATGTTTCTACTGGAGAAAAGAAATTCATCAAAATTATGTTTTTGTATCAAAACTGCAGAAACACTGACCCATTTTCAGTTCCCTTACACTCTTATCTTAATAACTTTCTGTTGGATGTACTGAGAAGGGGAATGAAAACCACTTTGAAGTCTTAAACCCAATGGCGGAAATTAGTGGGGGTGCTGCTCCAGAAAATTTTAGCCTTTGTTTTAAAATTGTGTAAAAGGTAAAAAAACATGTATAAAAAGAAAATTTATTCAGGAACTTGATAAAATATTAACAAAAAATAAAACATTTTTACTTACTTTAACTTAAATTGTTACAGTTACAGTTTGTTACAGCTTGATCTATTAATTTAAAAATGAAATCTATTCTTCTTGTTTAATTTTGCACAAAAAGTTCAATAATTTTCTCCTTGATCTCTGGATGACAATTGAGGAAATTTTTCTCCATTGAAAGTACTGAAAGCGCATTTATTCTTTCTGTTAAATAAATGATTACAAACCCTTCCTTCACCTCTGACAAGATGTGTATTAATCACAACTTGTGAATGTGAGGAATACCAGGCCTCCACCGTGGTTCGGATTCCACGTTAAACTGTAGGTCCTTCATTTCATCTCACACTCACCCTACCATTACACATTAGCGTAAGTGCGTATAACCCGAACGGGTAGTAAGACGCGGTGCTAATAATGTTAAATAAAAGAATTGAAAAAATGAATCAATTAGAATAGCTGGAAGCAGAATAATAATATAATTCTATTCTCTTCTACACTTTATCACATTCAAGAATATGGTACACGGTTTTTAAACACAACACATGCTGAGTAAAATAAACTTTCCTTCCACCATCATGCCAAAGCCAGCACTGCGAGAGCAACAGTGGTCTGTATACCTGGCAATCCCGCCTTCGTCGCCACCCCCATCCTATGTGCGCATGCGCACAACAGTCAAACACCACGTCGCTGGCACTGTGAAGTGCACAGTTCCATACAAATATTTTTGTATCTTTTTCATAAACTGGGGGATTGCTACTTCAATATTGACATTAAGCTAAAAGAATATATATTGTACTAAGAAAATAAGGAAAGAATTGAAGAAAAAAAGGACTCATTATATTAAATGTTATCGATAATATCAAGTGGAAATAGGGGTCGCTGCAGTTCCGCAGTGCCTATACACGAGCCGCCATTGCTTAAACCGACAGTGATATGTAGTGAACTGTATCTCCACGTTACGCCACCTTGTCAGATTTTGCAGTCGCCCACCCACCATCAGACGAGTAACAACAACTCGTCTCTCCGCATTCATATTTCACTCTCCGACAGAAAAAAAAGGGCGAGACCACCAAAGTAATAGGAATAATTTGTCATCCACTTTATGATTTCCTTCCTCCCCCCTCTCTCTCTTTAGTTCGTTGTTCTTCTATCCCCCTCCACCCCCCTTTATTCCGTGTCTTTGTTAGTCTACATCTTGTTCTGGTCTTCTTCTGCTAACCCATTGTTGTGTTTGATGGTACACGTACTTACGAAAAAGATGGCTTGACTTTTTTTTTTTTAGTGGAGGGGGATGAATGAAAAGAGGTGGGGTAAAGGTCTTAAGAGGGTGAAGCAACCCACCCAATTTATCCACATGATATCAATGTCAGATTTTCGCTAGACAGTATTTTTTTTCCGTTGAACAAAGAATGGCTTACCGACAAGACAAGATCAATTTTTTTTTTCGTGTTAACGAAAATCTCGTGAAATAAATAGACTTCGTGACCATGCATAATCTCCTTCCTAGGTTAGGCTTGCCAAACATTATTTATTTTAACTGAGGCAGAAAAAACGTATACAATAAAATATCCCTATATATATATATAAAACACGTGTTATATGACATTATTTAATTCTAAAATACAAATATGTTATTATATCAAAATTCTGTTTTTTTCATTCAGCACAAAAATGAGTCGGTACACAAAAATATGATATTATTTCGAGTTTTGGTTTAGTTAAAATATATACATTTATTTTTTTATAAAATATATTTTAGTTTGATAGCAAAAGAAATAAACGAAGCGTTTTAGTCGAAAAATCGTTATCTCATCTAAATATGAAAATAATCTTTAATACACCATTATTCACGTGTTTGTACTAATGTTGATTACGTCAGGTGCAATTTTGGATTTTCTTCGAATTATGTTTTCTGTGTTATCGATTTATCTTCCTAAAAACAAGAGGTAGCATATGTATGCATGGCTTGGCCTCATTATCACGATTTTTTAATTATCTATTTTTGAGCTTCGGATTGTCCCAAACTATATCTATAGCGCCCTGCACATGATCATTATGTGCACAAAAAAAGAATTGGGGCTAACTAAAACACTTAAGTAATTAAAGTACAAAGTTTCAGCTGTGTAGAATATCTAATTAGGAAAAATTATAAGAATTCTGGTCACACAAGCATACACCACATGGTTTTTATTATATAGATTGTGTTTAGTTTAATGATTGATACTTAAGAAACATAATTGTAGACTTTTTCTTCTAATAATTATATTTGGCTGGATTAATTAATCATTATGATTTGGATTGAATTAAAACTCTCAAATAATAATAATTATTATTATTATTTAGCACCGCGTCTTATTACCCATTCGGGTTATATGCTTTAAGTACTAATTAAGCTAATGGATTAGGAATTGGGAAGGTTGAATTAGAGGAAGTTAACACGCATTTGCGTGGAGGGAGAGTGGAAAACCATTTAGGAAAAACCACTCCCAGCTCACTTGACCGAGATTCGAACCTCGATCTCGCCGTCTTCAGCAGTTCAGCTCAACACGACTAACGCGTTAGCCAACTACGCCACCGAGGCGGGTAAAATATAATCAAATAGGCTACGTTCTTATTGAAACATTCCATATTCATTGAAATGGCCTTTTGCGTATGTAAATTAATGTAATTCCAAAGCCGTTTTTTGATAGGTCTTACTGTTTAGCCACAAGATACCATCAAATAAAGGTTCTCACCGACTTTAAAGTTGCTTCGCCATTTTGAATTATTTTTTTGGGGTTAGAAATTAAAATTTTTATTTTTTTGGAAATTTCTCGTCGGTTACAGATTAGAAGCTATAAGTTTGTCAAATTTTAAGATTCTAGCTCATCTGGAAGTGGGTAAACATTAATGTCAGTTAGTGAGTGAGCCATGTGGCTTTATAGTAGTATAATGAAGATAGATTAAAAATAATATCAACACTCGGTACTATAATTGAACACTGATTTAAAAAAGAGGCCTACATTGGGATCTATGTATTTTCAAAAATCAATTTATCACTTAGTTCAAGCACTTCCTTAGACAATATTTGCAAGATTTTATTTAATTCAAACAGTTTTGTTTGCTTAATATTCTTTATGTTTTATCTATCACGTATTTCAATGCCAAACATATATTTTTATTGTACTTAAGCTGATAAAGGGAGAGTGATGAAGAAAGAATTTAGAGAAAATGTACTTTCACTTGCATTGATATGTTGAGTGTGGAAAAACTAAGTACTGTCTTAACCTTTTCACTACTAAATCAGATTATTTGACATTTAGTTCACAGAACCACCGTTATGAGTATATCCTATACTTTATTATTCATGTAGCTTCTTTAAGTAAGACCTCTCTTCCTGGTTACTTTTTTTTATAATGAAAAAAAATATTTCTAGTTACAATTAAAACGGAACGTCGGCTTTGAAAGGCTCTGCCAGGAGTGGGAATTATTCAGGAGTAAATATATCCACGAACAACGTTCAAGTGACAAAGAGGAGGCCTGTATAGCAGCTTAATGTATGGTATTAAGCAGCGATCCTATTGGAGAGCCCCTTTCATTCCTGTATGAAGCAACCCTCGCAGCACGCACGACACGCGAGGGCTGGAGGGTGGCATAACGTTCAGGTGCTTATGACAGTTCCGACACGAAACAGGCGGATATGACACGTGAAGAGGATTTCACCGACCCTGTTAAAAACAACTTGGATCCCTCGTCACTTAGTTTTATATACCTTACTTATATATAAAAAAATCTTCGTATCAAAATTTATAAAGATGAACGACTACTTTAGAATCTGTAATTTAGTATAATTTTTCTCTTTACTCAAAACATAGAATACTAACTTAAGAAATATAAAATTATTTGTTATCTACAAAAATTAGAAATGGTAACACATTTAATTAGAAATTAAGTCTATTTTATCGTATAAACATTGTTTTCACTTCGTTTTGTTTCAGTTTCACCTTGACTCGTTAAACTATAGTTTAAAAAAGCAATTCTAGGTTTATACCTTTCAGAGTAAGCGTGAAACACATATGAAAACATCAAAACAACCTAATTTAATAGGTCTTTTATACATTTTTAAGACGAAATTATGTTTTGTTTTTTTGTCATAGGTTAAAGAATTAATTGTTTAAAATTATCACAGCAGCTTTTTTTAAATTCAAACGAAGCATTCTATACTGTTATTTACATAATTAACCACAAAACTTTTATAACATGCTTTTAAATTTTCTAAAGTTAAATGCTGGTAACGTGTGTTTTCCTTAATAACTAACTAATACTATTTAATACTTTTTTTTTATTTTCCCATCAATAAAAAGTAGATTTTCTAATTGATGTTTACAAATTTATCATTCCCATATTAACTCAGCTATTTTTTAAAATAAAATATGTTAAAATCTTAATATTGCAAAATAAAATAAATAAATGCATGCTGTATTAAATGTGAATCATTAAAGTTCTTAAATCAATTGGAATTTAGTTAATCACATGTAATTTTATTTTATAAAGTGTAAAATGAGATTTTTTTTTTGTCGAGTTATTTCTTAAACCTTTGAATGGTGAACCCTTCGCTGTCACATAGCATTATAGATCAAACGCTTTGAACAGCCAATAATGACTTCATCTATACTTATAAAATAACATGTCCTGACTGACTGACTGACTGACTGATTCATCATCGCCGAGCGCAAACTATCAAGGCTACAAGCATGAAATTCGGACTGTATATTCATTTTGTTATGTAGGCACCCACTAAGAAAAGATTTTAGAAAATTCCACCCCAAAGGGGACCAAATAGGGGATGATAATATGTATGAAAGTCCGTCATTTTGAAAGTTACATAAACAAAATTTTGTATTTCGGTTATTGACGTAAAACAAATAAATACGTGTTTCAGGAATTTTGGAAATTTTATTTAATAAGGGATGAAAAAGGGGGTGAAAGTTTGTATCGGACTTGCATTATTTTTGATCTGAGGTCAAGTTATGGTCATTAACGTAACGTAATATTTTAAATTAATCTGTAAATACATATGTATATTTTCGTATTTGTATATAATCAACTTCCACGCGAGCAAAGCCGCGGGACCACAATCTAGTAAAGTATAAAGTCTTTTTAAAAATGGGACAGTCCAAGATCTAGAATAAAGTTTGTGTTGTTTGTGATTTTAGTTAAGATAGTGTTGTAAGGGTGGGTTTAGATGGAAAGGGGGAGACGTTATATTCACAGACGTGTGATACCTGCTGGACCCATGCTTTTGTTACGACCAACCAGTATTTTTGTTCGGTGAGCTCTTTTGTTAAACTTCCCACGACTGTTCTTTCAATCATATGTTGGCGATGGTGTCCACTCTAGCTGACTACAAGAGTTTCTACATTTTATTTATTAAGGATGGGTTGTGTATAACAACCGTAGTAGGAACGGGAATAAATTTTAATTATCCAAGAGGTGACGTAGAAATAGTCTGTTCACAAACTGACTCTTATTTCAAGTAAGTTTAAAGTATTCGTTAAGAAATTTAATTTTTAATAGCCTAATTTTGATTTTAAAGTATTATCTTTCTGAAAAAAAAATATATAAGATATCTACACTCTATCAACCAAAAATCTTGAATTTTGAATTTTTTAAGTTGAACATCATCATTTACCTTGAAATAATTTTATAAAAATATGTAGCTCTGTTTCTTGGTTTAAGACAACCACTGGGAGTCTTTCTCTTTAATTATTACCTATTTTGATGGTTGATTGATCAAAATATCTCTCACAATAGACTGGATTAGTGATAACGGATATCTTAAGTGTCTAAATCCCGGTCAAGTATACTTAATTTTTTTACTAAATGGTTTTACACTCTACCTCCACGCAAATTCGGTTACACCACCTCTAAATTTCACCTTCCTCGTGCTTATCACATATGTTTATAGCCTGAATGGGTAGTGAGACATGGCAAAAAAATAAAACGTTAGTAATTTTATCAGATACATATTAAATTATAAGGGCTCATGCCATCAAACACCCAGTAAAATGTTGTATGGGCATGTGCACACTTAGTTTACTTTGAAAAGTAGCTGTCCTGCTTTTACCGGCTACAGTATGGCCCTATACAATCAGCCAAACAATAGAGAAATCCCCCGCTTCAGTGGCCGAATGGTCTAAGGGGGAACGCCCACCAAAATTACGTGACACGTGATCTGAGTAGTAATATGGCATCTAACATGTATCTTCAGGTTAAACCAATGTAAACATATATGTGAGCAACCACTGAAGTAGCGCAACATAGTGGTAACTTGACATTGGCCACGTCACACAGCGGAGAATTTTCCCGAAAACTTGGCCAAAGCAAAAAATTCAAATTTCAAATATTGGCTATATTTTTTTGTATGGTTTAAATTTTAGATAATCCCTGCCTAAAATACCGTTAGTCCCGTTAGTACCGTTAGTTAGCTTAAGGGGGAGGATAAGTGGGGTAAAAGACGAGAACCTGAAAGGAAGGGGGGCCATGCGGAAAGAAGAAGAAGTTGCCCGTCTAGAGTGCGGAGAAATCGGATAAGAGCGGAAAGATATAAGGCAGAAAAGGAAATGAGGGAGCATATTCCTGATGTGAAGTGTGAAGGGAGTGAAGCCCTGTCGGGACCTGTCCAAGAGGTAAGTGGGCCACGGGATCGAGACTGCAGGGGAGGGAGGGAGAATACTGATAGGCATTCTAAGGTGGTAATGCACTGTCCGGCGAAGGGAAATGGAGGAATAAGTGAGGGGGAAGAAGGGAAGGTTACCTCAACTCTAGAAGAGTTGAAGGTAAAAAGGAAACGTTGGAACATTCAGCGGATGAAATTTTGGGTGAAGGGGCCGGTAGTACTTAATGGGCGGGAAATTAAGGTAGGTGGGGAAGGGGCAGAAACAGAAACAGAGGGTGAGGTGAGTAGCAGCAAGGGAGGGGGGGGGGGAAGAGGAGGGAGAAAGAAGAGGACAGTCGATAGAGCAGTCGAAGGAGAGGGAAGGGGTGATGGTAGAAGAAAATGAGCCGAAAGATTCGTCTAAGCCAGTGGAACCGGGGTCAGTGTATGAGAACTTCGAGGAGATCCTTCAGCTGTCTAGGTTGGAGGAACATCAGACTCTTAATCTGGCAATGAGGCACATAGTCAGGACGGGTCACGATAAAGGCATGTCCATTGCATTCCCTACTCCTGAGGCTCTGGATAGGATTCAACTTAAAGCGATGAATCTTCCAACTGAGGTTGAGCCACTGCTCGGTAAGGTTAAGAAAGTATTTGATAGGAGGAAGGAAGTACTTGATGTAGAAGAACTGTATAAGCACTTCGTTAAGGCGAACGGTCGCATTGCATTTGATGCAAAAGAAGCATGGCCCAGATGCTACGTGTTTACACACAATCCCTAATGGGTGATAGAAGCAACAAGATCAAAATTGGGCAATTAAATGCGATGAGAAGTGCGACAGTGATGGATGAGGTTAAGAGAGTAGTGGACGAGCTGGGTTTGGATATTGTATGCCTTCAAGAGCCGTACATAACGAGGGGGGGCAATATCGTCAAGAATCAGTTACCTCCGACGGCGAGATTGGTGTATGGTGGTGAACGATCGATGAGCCTGATTATAGTTATAAAAGAGGGCATAACTGTAACGAGGGTTGATCAATTTTGTCACGATAGGGTCACTTGCGTCGAAATAAGAGCTGACGTGGGAGTGTTTATCCTTGTCAATATGTACTTTCAGTATAGAGAGGAAATAGAGCCCTACCTAGAACAGCTGGAGGCGATTGTGAACACCTTTAGGGGTAAGCCGCTCGTAGTTGTTGCGGATGTGAACGCGAGATCACCTCTATGGTTTAGTGACGATTTAAGAAGAGACGATGGAAGATTAGGGGGGTCTAGGGCTTATCAGAGGGGGGAAAAGCTAGTGGAGATGATAGAAGTAAACCAACTAGAGGTGATGAACGTGTACGGAAATCCGCCGACTTACGTGGGGGCCACGGGTGCCATGTCGAATATCGATGTCACCCTGTGCAGCCGCGAGGCGGCTGGGATGGTAAGGGATTGGAAAGTACTGGACAGGGTAACTATAAGTGACCACAACATGATCACCTTTGAGGTAGAGGGGAACATGGCTGTGTTGGAGGGGACGGTCAAGTTAAGGTTTAACTTGAGGAAGGCAAATTGGGATAAGCTTAGAAGGGAGTTGGTGCTGCCGGAGAGAATAGAGGAAGGAGGCAATGTGAACTCAAAAGCAAAGGAGCTAACGAAGGCGTTACAGAGTGCTATGAGGGCAGCTATCCCGGTGATGAAGGAAGGAAGATTCCCCAACAGGCAAAATGGATTTTGGTGCGCAAGGCTGATAAGATTGAGGGCCATAGCCAGGACGGCTCGCAGAAGGTACCAGGCTGAAAGGCACCCGAGGACTAAAGAGTTCCTGCTGGGATTGCATAGAAAGCGCAAAAGGGAATATGAATCTGCCCTGGCTGAGGCGAAGAGGGAGGGCTGGGAGCGTTATGTTCAAGAAGAGCTGCGAAATAATGTATGGGGAATACCCTTCCAGATGGCGGCAGGGAAGATAAGGCCCCCAGCCATGATCTCGACGCTCAGGAAGCCGGGTGGAGGCATGACCCTGGGGTGGGAGGAGTCGGCTGGGCTTCTGATGGACACCTTGCTACCAGGGGACGATGGATTAGATGAGTGCGAGGAACAGACAAGGATGAGGAGACTGATGACTGAACAGTATGTAAATGATACTAGAGTAGGGCCGACAACTCAGGCAGAAGTAATCAAGGCCGTAGCCAGTATGAAAAGGAAGAAGGCTCCGGGACCCGACGGAATTCGGGTCGAGGTCCTTCAGGCCGTCAGCGAGCAGATAGCACCCTTTCTGGCGGAATTGCTAAATGAGTGTACGCGTCAAGGCAGAGTGCCTAACGTGTGGAAGCAAAGTGAAGTGGTTATTATCAGTAAGGGTGATGAAAGGAACCCGCAACTCCCGAAGTCGTACAGGCCGATATGCTTGTTGAATGTATGTGGCAAGCTACAGGAAAAAATTATGTGCGATAAGCTGAATATGTATCGAAGGGCGGTAGGGATGCACAGGCAGCAGTACGGCTTCAGGAGGGGTAGGTCGACTGAGGATGCTATCTGTGAGGCTATGACCTTGATGGATAGGTGTACTGGGAAATATGTGGTAGGGGTGTTCGTGGACATCTCGGGAGCCTTCGATAACTTATGGTGGCCGGCCCTCTTTAAGGCAATGAGGGATATACAGTGTCCGGGGGATCTCTACAGGGTTTTTCGAGACTACTGTAGGGATAGGTATGCGACCCTGAGGTGTCCAGGAATCAAGATCAGCAAGAAGCTAACGAAGGGATGTCCCCAGGGGTCGGTCTGTGGGCCGATATTCTGGGACATAGGGCTCGAGCCTGGGTTGTCGGAGGTTGAGGCTCTTCCTGGAACGGCGGGAGTGGTCGCCTTTGCTGACGATCTGTTGGTAATAGTGGAAGCCGAGTCAAGATCGGAGCTGGAAGCCAAGAGCGGGGCTGTGTTAGCAGGCCTTAACTCTTGGTGTAAGCAAGTGAAATTGGCCTTGGCGCCAGCGAAGACGACATACGTGCTATTCAGGGGAGTGCTGAGGAGGAACCCTGCTATTAAACTTGATGGACAGAACATTAGGCGGAGTAGGAGTACTAGATACCTGGGGGTCACGCTTGACGAGAAGGGTAATTTCTTAGCGCACGTGGAGAACGCGTGTGGTAGAGCCTTGCGGATTATGAACAAGATTATAAGTATAGGTATGGGGAGGTTTTGTTTACCTATGAAGTGTATCAGGCTCTACCATCAAGCATTGCTAGTCTCTGTCGTGGGCTATGGAGCCAGCACTTGGGCACATCGGCTAAGGCAGGTGGTCCAACGGATAAGACTGAGGGGCCTGCAGAGGAGTATACTTCTCAGGCTCTCAGGAGCTTATAGAACGGTAGCGACCGACTCGTTATGCGTGGCGCTGGGTATCTGGCCCCTTGACTTGGAGGTAAGGAGGAGGGCTGCTCTGTATTGGCTGAGAAAGGGAGAAGTGGACAAGGTGGAGACTTTGACAAGGGAAGGGGTAGGGACCAAAGGACAGATCCGGGAGGCTCTCCTGGACGAATGGCAGACAGATTGGGATGAGAGTGAAACGGGCAGGAGGACTTACCGGATCTTCCCGAGTGTCAGAGAACGATTGGAGATGGTGCATCTTGAGCCCTCCACTGGGCTGGTGCACTTCTTGACTGGACATGGGCCATATAGAGCGGTTCTCTTCAGACTTGGACAGACAGATAGTGTGTTTTGCGATTGTGGAAGGGAGGCCACGCCTGAACACGTAGTGTTGGAGTGTGCACTTTCGTTAGAGGAGAGGGAGGAGTATCAGGTGCCCTTACAGGCGGGAGCGGTATTCCACATCGTGAGGGACGTGGATAGGTGGGGCTTCCTTGACAGGATCGCGGATGACGCATCTAAGAGGGAAAGGACAAAATATACTAACGACTTACGGAGAATGAGACGTATAGGGGGACGTGATGAGGACATGGACGTGACAATCAGTGACATAGACGTAGTAACAAGCAGTGACGAAGGGACAGATGACGACGAAATTTTTACTAGAAACTGGTAATTATTGGTAATAGAATGGCATAGGGATGAGCGGCTGGAATGATGGAGTTGGATGAATCTCCTGAATTTCCGGAGACCAGCCGAGGCGTACTCCCGCTGGATTCCAGCAGTGTGAATTGCTGAGGTACCGGTGGCGGTGCAATTGCCGGCTGGGAGAGAAAAGGAGGGACAAATAAGGGACGAGGGAGTGTAGCCCTTCCGCTCGATCGACTCCTCCACTTGGTGACAAGTATGGTTGTTGGGCCGGAGTGGTCGGGCCTCCTGTTCGTCGGGGCACCATTCAACGGCTGTCTGGCAGTCGGATGGAGGTAGTGCCTTGGACAATTCATGGCCGAGAGGGAGAAGAAATTTTAGATTATAGTTAGGATAAGAATTCTTTTGGTGTATTGTACAAATTCCTATGCAAGTAAAGATTTTTGTAAAATGTAATAGGTTTAAGTTAGGTTAAGGTCCGAAATAAAATAAAGTAAGTGGTATTGTTAGTGAGTAGGCGGAGCGAGATCTTCGGTAGGGCGCCTCCCAGGTGGCGGATAGGGGGATGCTCACGGTCGAAGCCTTGGGCCACGGCTCTGAAAACATGGTCCCAGGCGGCCGTGGGGCAAGGCTTTGGCGGGGGGTACCGGGGGCGTTAAATACCCGGGGCGGACCAACTATTAGGGTTAAAGAATAATGTGCAGGGTTTATAAGGACATTAGGTTAGGTACTATATCATTAGTTATTGTTTAAAATGGATGAGAGATGGATGTGAAAGATGTTTAAGTTAGCAGGTGAATATGCCCCAAATTGCATTCTAGGTATTGGGGCAAGTAGGTTAGGATAAAAAAAAATATGTACTATATTAAATGTATTTTCTATTTACTAAACAATAAACTAAACTCTGAACTCTGAACTCTGAGTCCCGTTGGAATATTCCAACTACCTGTTAAATAGTCTTAACTACCATGTGATTTTAGTTAATTGTTTTGGTGACTGGAATTTGCAAAAAGTATCTGCTAAAATCTAATACCATTCAAATATGATCATTTTGCTTGAAGCTTTATTTTATCATGGAAAAAATAGAATTTTTAATTTTCAAGGGACATTGTAATTTCACTCTAACGTTCGTAAATGTATACGTATCAAGAAAGTACTTTCTACACAAATAGCATATGGAACAACTATATTCGATACTGATTTTGGAAAGAATCGTTAAAAGGCCTTTTTTAAATATTGAATTAAAAAAAAAGTTTTTCAATTGGTTGATGATCTCATTAGATCCCCGAATAAGTAGTATCAGAAATCTATGACAAATAAATTAAAAGAGCTTATAGCAGAGGCCTTAACTTCTATCAACCCCAACTGTGGGACAATCAGAGGCCAAAGGATTTTCATAAAAGTGACTCAGACACACATTCTGAATAGTGTTTTTACTGTATTTTATATAGAGTATAATATATAATGTAGGTAATTTTCATTGATTTTTCAGCAAATAGTTTTCAATTTTAATTTTAATTTTTTAATTTTTTTTTTACTTTTTGTATCCGTATCTATGATATATTTTTATATCAAATTCGCTATTTTGATTGATTTTTTATATCCTGGTATGTGCCTTCCTGTAGGGTTCAATAAAATAGATTAATAAATATATAAACAAATAATGTAGATTATGCTTATGTTTATATGATAAATTTCTTGTTTTCTTTATTAGCAACCTTAAACAAACCCAACCACCGATTTTTAGACAGATCAAAAGAATTTTTAGAGTTTTTGTCCACCATAATGGATCGATCTTTTTTAATTTTTGATACTGGTTACGTAATCAGTGACACCCCCACCCCAGTTACAGTTTTTTATATCTCTAAATAATGGTTTTAGGGATTTAGGCCACGTTTTCGGGTAAAATACCCTACTTTGTGTCATTGTTAGAGGACTACTGCGTGTTAGGCTCTGCGAATATTTGGATTTTGAACTTCGAGCCGAGCTCTTCATCAAGGCTCGGAATCGTGACATAAATTTTTGTAGGCTAGTCATTTTCGAGCATTCTCTTGATGTAGGCCCCAGGTACTAATACATGTTTTCAGTGCACTAGTAAGTATAAGCAATTTAATTAGGATGAAATCGGCAGTTTCACTTATAAATCACTCGGTAACTTAACAAACTTTTAAAATAAATATAAAATTTTATATTAATAACGTAATAGAGCTCTTAAACCACTTTTGACAGGTACATCAATTCTATATTTTCGTCCATTTAGGAAAGATTATCCTCTATTGAAGTCGCATTGCCATGAAAAGGCAATGAAAATAAAAATAGATAAATAGATTTCTAAACATTTCAATAATCATTATTTTTACATGGTCCCTTTCTAAAATTTTAATTTCGGTTGGATTAAAAAGTAACATTCTTAATATATATTGATTGTTTCCGAACTCTTTCTTGAGTTATTTCGTTCAATTACAAAATTGCATTACTTAATATTAACTATAGAATTATGGTGACCTAGCGGTCTAGGGTAAGGTGTCAGACCTCGTGCTGGCGGCCGGGGTTCAATCCTCGGTCCCGGCACAGATTTATCTGATTACCAAACTCTTCCTCCACCTCTGACAAGACATCTTGTGAATGTGGAGAATGCCAGGCCTCCACTGTGGTTCGGATTCCACGTTAAACTGTAGGTCCTTCATTTCATCTCACAATCACCCTACCATTACACATTAGCGTAAGTGCGTATAACCCGAACGGGTAGTAAGAGTTAATGCTAATAATAATAATAATTATTATTGAATTATGTTGATTAACCTGTCTAAGATCTGTGTTGATCAAAATTTCAATAAATATTTAATCAAACTTGCCACATTTAAATAAAAAAATAAGCATTTACTATTTCATAATGTCTAGTATAAATAATATTTTAACATCTTATTTTCATTTGAAAGTATGAACATTATATTTTATAAGCTTTAAAATATTGAATTGAAATAAATTCTATAGTAAAATAGTTTCCTTTGATATTACATATTAAGGAGCATGCGCGCCTATGCATATAAGCATGGATTTGGGATAGATGAATCGGGTGTGATTATTACATTAAGGACTAATAAACGAAATATGAAACACTTCACATATCTAACTATTTGTGATTCTTACGTTTTTATTAAATAGGGTAATACAAGTTACGGAGGCTTATTTTTGGGAAATATTGGTTCATTAACCCGTCAATTTTATGAACTTTATTTTTGTAATTGTATTTTACTTTAAAAATTCACAAATATATATATTCGTAGAATTTTTAAATCATTAATATACTCAACTTGACTCAAACTCGGGAATTATTTTAAATACTCTGACTCGAGTTCATTTAATTCGCTGGACATTTGTTTAAGGCTATTAAAAGACAGCCTTCAGGTGGCACAGACGTCCATTTTTTAAATCGCTGGTTTAATTTATCTTAATAATAAATTATATGTTTCTTTTACTTATTCTGTAAAACGATTGAAGTTTTTCTGTGAACATATTTAACTCTTTAAAAACGTTGAAATAACAAAGTTTATTTATTTTATTTTGACAAAGAGGATATACCCTTACCGTGATATTAATTATTGTATCTAATAACATTGACTTAATTTGATAAGTCCAAAGCATCTTTATCGCTGGAGGTAAACATTATTACTAAATACACTTCTTCCAAATTATTCCTGTGTGTTTTGAGTCACACGTGAGTATTGTCACGTTTGTGTCACTGACATATTTCTAGTCTTTCATGTGTCATGTTACTTTGGTGGCCACTCTTATTAAGGCGTCACTTACTCTGGCCTTCTGATAGTGGAATATCGGGTTTCTAATCTCCGTCGAGTGTACTAAGGGGAGATTTTAACAAATGGTTTTTCACTCCCCTTCCACGCAAATGCGGGCACTCTTCCTATCAATATAACCTTCCTTATCCCTAAAACCATCAGCGTAATTAGTACATAAGCATACAGCCCGAACGGTAGTAAGACATGGTGCTAAGAAAAGTTTCCATTTTTTAAATAACAGAGCTGTAATGAAAAGATGACTGTGGTTATATAAAGAATCTCTACTTTATATCTCTCATAGCCCTTTTTTTTTTAAATTCAATTTCACGTAAGTTACTTTGAATGGGGTTTATATACCTTTGTTAATTTCACCACGGCTGAAACTTACAGGCATGAATTACAAGAAGTAATAACTATAAGATGAAATATTCACACGCAGCCTAGTAATGTTTCATAATCGTCAGTAAAGCTACCGGTACAACTTAACGGTTTCAGTAATTACCATAAACCTGTCCAGTTTTCTATTCTTCTTCTGTTACAACGCGGCAGCCACAAACCACACACGTCTGTCTGGTCATTCTTAGACGAACACCTAAAACGGAACGGTAGAACTTAACTTCAAGAATTTATATTTTATTTTGTGGTTTGTAGTAGGAATGATTTAGTGAACTAAAAAAAACAAAACACACATACTCATAGTTCACTAGGGCGTTTAAAAGGTGGAGTTTAAGTGTCATGTGCAGTGTGTTCTGTATGGTTTTAGAACATGCCGACAAGGCTGTTTACAGCGCTGCGCTTCGGCCCACGCTGATATTAGATCAACTCTTTTGAGAGATTTACGTTGAAACACCTCTAGGACTCCATAGAGGCTAAGTAGAGCAAGGGTTACAAACATAATGAAATAATAATAATAATAATAATAATAATAATAATAATAATAATAATAATAATAATAATACAGTAAATATATTACACAGATAATGGAACAGTGTTATAGAAACTTTTCAAAACCTTTTCGGTGCGCCGCATCTTACTAAATAACCGGGCTTGTCCGCATATCTACATTAATAGGGAACGGATGTGAAAAGTGGAATTTAGATTAAATGTAGCCACATTTTAATGTTGAGAGATAAAGAGAGAATCCTAAAATGGAATCATGGTATAAATTTTTCCACCTTGATGCTTCGACTAATCTAGTAAAATGTGTTTTATTTTTTTGCTGAATATTTTTAATTAGTGACGGTGAGTAATGTTTAAAAAACGGGTATCTTTAAAATTAGTAAACAGTGGTTTGTCCCATTACATTGACTTTATTGGCTACTTTTAAACAATTAATTGTTTTAACGCAATATAAAACAAAGCCTTTTAAACAAATAGTACGTCGTTCCTTAAATAATTAAAGACTGGACAAAACTATCGTGGTAATTTCATAACTAGAATATATAAAAAAAAATTCTTAAAATGTAGAATAATCTCTAATCCACTAAGTTAAAGAAGAAAATTATATTATGCTGTTTATCTTTTTATAATTTATTGTATCAAATTAAGGAACAAAATGAGATATTAGCCAAAATAAATGTCATATCTTATTTAAAACGTTCGCCCTATATATTTCAACGAGTGTAAGTTCGCCTAAGGTATTGTATTGCGCGGACTACGACAGGCAGGCATAGAGACCCACTAGGTGCTTCCATTTCATGTGCATTAAATGTTGACTTTGTCTCTCTTCCATCGGAGGGCCCCCCCACACCCCACACATCAAAACGAGTCCAGCGCTCCGGATGACAAAGCGATGTTCACTGTTCCGGGGAGTGGTATCCTGGATCCGGGCAGTTCTGCGGTGACCCCGGAGTATGCGGGTCCGAGTAGGACTGCGTTTGGTTTTCTTTCTCTCTCTCTCTCTCTCGCTCTCTCTCTTGATCTAGGTTGTAGTGCGGGTATGTGGGTATATAGGCTCATTCACACAGACCTTCTGAAGTTGAGGAGAACTTTACTCAACCACCACATACTTGTGAATTTTGAATAATTTAACCAGTAAATATAAAATCCCATCGCATCTAAATATCCATTTGGTTATAAAAACCCACTCACATTCAAGTTTTAGAATAGTTTTTTTTAACTTGTGGTTATTAACGGTTACTTTCTGAACTGGCTAATTATAACAGCATAAACCAACTTAAATCTATAACAGACACGACACTCAGACCCTGGCTGTTAATTCACCAATGGGAAAGGAAAAACTCAAATTTCATCAACGATTTTTTTTTAAGATTCCTGAAAATAAATCCAGAATTCTTGGTTCAATAAGTAGACACTTAATTATAGTTAAAAAATAATTGAGATAAAGTGTTAACCTAAATCTAAATGAATATGTGAAACATTAAATAATTCGTAATAATATTAATAGGTGCGATGAGGAACAAGTATAAATTAGTGAAAATTATAAATAATATAACATTAACCTTATTGGTCTTGGAGTAAAGTGCTCGCTTAAGGACTCGATGTTCGCGGGTTCAAACCTAGCTGGGATCGATGATTTTTCTTGAGCGATAAAAATCCGTTGCACAACCTCCTTCGGAGGGGAAGTAACGCCATTTGTCCCATATCGAGTGTGGCAAGTAAAATAACCCTGGAAGGTTTGTGAATACTTTTCCGGGCAAAATTGGTAGGTGCTTTCATTCTCGCTCATAGAAATTATCATGTGCCTTGGAGAAAAAAATATGATTATTATTATTATTTTGCAATCACATTTTAACACCTATGGTAGGGCTTATAAAGGCATGATTAAGAGGAAGTGTAACATAGTTTGAATTGAGGAAGAAGTGGGAACTATTTAATAATAAAATAAACTCAGCACGTATTGGGACCTACCCTACCCCTAGACCACCAGGTCCCCCAGCTAACTGTGTAGCTGTAGAAATAAATACATCTTAAGCAAGAAACATCAGACTCCAATTATTCGCCTCACATCAGAAATAAAGAGTTCTAAATCAATCAATAAGGGTTGTCACGCATCTGGGAAACTGTGATAACAGCGAGATTATTGTGTTTTGAAAAAATTGTGAAAACACAGAGAATTTTATATTAAAAAGAACTAAAATATTACTTCAATATTTGTAAATTTGGGATATTTAACTGCAAGCTTTAAATTTTATTATGATTTGCATGGGGTGGGAAAAGACATTGATTCGACCAAATATATTAACCCGCCCTTCCCCGGAAACATAACGTTGCCTAGCAATTGCGTACATTTCCCCATTAAGGTACAATCATCCTTTGGTCAATGATAATGATTTAACATGAACCTTTTTTGTGAAAAATTATATTTGATTGAGTTATACTCGTTTCTAAATTACCTGGAAAAATTAAGACTGCCTCTAACTTTGAAGTTTTTTAAACAAAAATCGTGACAATATTGCTACTGTATTTAAATACAGCGTATTTTTAATACAAACATGAGTAGATACATAGAAAATCCGCTATAATTGTCTTGGTACAAATTACTATTATGATGTCGCTTTTTTTTTTTACGTAGCCTACATGTAAACTTTTATGGGCTTGGCTTGGCATTTTAGTTCAGTAAATTTAGTGTCGTACAGCTGATATCAAGGTCTTGAGCTCGATTATAGGGTAGTACTAAATATTGTTAACTCTGTAAATAGGGTTATTTTTACTACGCACAAAATGATAAACTTATAACATGAAGTACAATAATTGCTCTAAAGCACACTAACAGACATATGACTTTATATAACTATAGATAAATCAACATAAGCTAATGATTTATTTTTTTCTTAATTAATAATATATTATTTATTTATAATCAGTACAAAACTCAATACCTACATTATCATTTAAATTTCAAATTAATGTATTATATTATATAAAGTGTATGGAAGTACATACATAGTAAATATACATAGTAAATATTATACTTTCACGTTTAGCTAGTATTCATAATCAAATAACAATTACTCTAGATTTGTTGATACTAGATTTATTATTTTAACAAAATATAAATTTTTACTTATATTACTAATTCAATTTAAATAATAATTTCTGATATCAATACAAATACAGGAGTATTACCTAAATGTTAAGCTTGTTTATATTTTTCTTTACAAATAAAAAAACATGTATATTGTTATTATATGGAATGTATATTAAAATAAACATCTATCATTCAGATTCAAAACACACAAAGTTTAAATCTCGATACACTTTACCCTAATCAATTTATTTTTTGACACATTAAATTAATGTATTTTTTATTAAGTAAATAGACGTTTGAACATTGAAGATTAGTAAAACAAATATTTAGTTCATGGATTTCGAATTTGTGGTTTTATAAACAAGTCAGGAAAAACAAATACGTCTTTATTCTAAAAAAAAAAAAAAAGTTGGTTCATTGATAAGTAATTTTAGTTTAAAATGTTTTTTTTTAAAATTAAGCTCTTTATTGTAAATTTAAAATAAATGCAAATGAACAAAACAATTATTTATTTTTTACATTGTAATGGTCTTGGTTTGAAACGCAATTAAAAGGTATTATTTCCGGACTAATAAACTTAAGAAAATACGAGACAAGCTACCTTTACATTCCACTTTCCCCTTCACTCTTTTCCCCCCTCCTACATTTAGTCCCGTTAGTTTTGCTTCTTGCATCTCAACTTCACATTTTTATGTATTTTATTTCTTTATTTTTTAATTTTTACTTTTATTTTTTATACCTAGCGTCCCGCAATTTTTCATTCAGCTAGGACTTGTTCAGTAATGAGTTTCCAAATTGAAGAAGGGTGAGTAAGGTTCTGTAGGGAGTGGGGGTGCTAGAAAGAAAGAACGTAAAAGTATGATAAATAAATGTTTCTAAAAAAAATCTAGAGCTTACAATGAATCGAAGAAGGAGGGGTAAATTTAAGAACTCGAAAGCTTATTATT
Source organism: Timema cristinae (assembly GCA_039000515.1). Classification (NCBI taxonomy): domain Eukaryota; kingdom Metazoa; phylum Arthropoda; class Insecta; order Phasmatodea; family Timematidae; genus Timema; species Timema cristinae. The sequence continues at coordinate 29,886,171 of JBCFYV010000024.1, read as the reverse complement.
ATTTTATGTAAATATTAAATAATACCAAGAGAAAAGTTTTTCCAATTACAAAAGCAATCCATCAAAATGTTTAGTAACGTTTTCAATAATACTCTTGTTTTCTCTCTCTGTTTTGAGAAGAGCTTGTTCTTAAACAACGAAATACCATGAGCAGGATTATAAAAAGAGATACTGGCTCTAATTAACCTGGACATTACTGTAGTCAAACACTTTCCAGCCGGAAGGAATTATATATACCCCCTTTTTTTAAATCCCAGGAGAAATTATGTCAAGTTTAAAGAGGTTGACTGCGTTAGGTTTAAATTTTGTTTATCAAAAATGCATGGTTTTCTTTTGATTAAAGTGTTTACATTAATTTTAATGATGGGATGTAAGTTAGTTTAAAAATCGCTTCATGTTTGAGGTCTTAGCAAATGAAAAACAATAGTATAGGGATTAGGAATGTATAACTTAAAGGAAGTGTACAGACATTTTCAAGGAAAGAGTGTGGAAAACAATTCAAGAGAAACTATCTCGGTACATCAAGATGGATTCTAAAACCTTACTTTCTCATCACTGTTAATAAGTGTAGGGTTGATTTCTTCATTAGTGAGCCCACTCGTAAGGGTATGATTTTTTAATGTCTGTGTGTATGCATTATAGATAATTATTTAACTGGGTTAATTTATCAAGTTATTATATATTGCATAGCTTAGCAGAATATTATTATTATTAGCACCGCGTCTTACTACCCGTTCGGGTTATACGCACTTACGCTAATGTGTAATGGTAGGGTGATTGTGAGATGAAATGAAGGACCTACAGTTTAACGTGGAATCCGAACCACGGTGGAGGCCTGGCATTCCCCACATTCACAAGATGTCTTGTCAGAGGTGAAGGAAGGGTTTGGAAATCAGATAAATCTGTGCCGGAACCGAGGATTGAACCCCGGCCGCCATCACAGAAGTCTGACACCTTACCCCTAGACCACCAGGTCACCGACCTTAGCAGAATAGATTATAGCTTAAGACACCGAATGAGATTTTAAAGCTTTTATTAGTATTAACACAGATATAAAAAGCAAATATATTGAAAGTAACGGTTACCAAAACATAATTTCAAATAGTAATACGTCAAATAATATTATCTGTCAAATTTTACATCTTGTATCGTTGCCGATAGAACAATAACTGCAACTTGTCACACATTTTAAATGTTGACAGCAATGAAATATTTATATATTTTCTAAAGCTATCTTTCAAACTCCCTCCCAATTATATTTCAAAATATGATCACGTACAATACTTAATTTAGATGTATGTTTTTTTAAATATAACAATGTACTAGGCCTACAATCTTTTATGGGTACGGAAACACACATACCTACCTACATACATACTTAATCATGCAGTTACATTGCAGAGTAGGTACAAAATGGTGCATATAGCTCAAAAAAACCACTCCTTACTTAATTTATCCTCACTAACTTTCTACAAACTTCCCTAACCTTTCATACTCCATTTGCCCCAACAACATTCATACATCAAGTGCCACATGCTATTTTATTCATAAAACTCTTCATGTTTCTATTTTTCACACATTCGTTTACCACGTTTAGCCATGGCCTACCCCACACACTTTTCTTCATATATTTGCTACGTCACTCAATCCATACTCATTTTCTCAACATGCCTAAACTAACGTAAGACACTTCTTTCACATTGGCCTATTAGATTATCTTTCAAACCGTACTACTTCAGCGCTCATTCATTACTGACTCTGTCCATAAGACTTTTTCCACACACATTTCTTAGATAGCTCATTCCAACTTTATTCACCTTGCTCTTGTGTTTCTCCTGACAAACCCACGCTTCGTATCCATAGCACAACGTTGGCGCTTACACACCTTTACATACTGCCATATTTTCGTCTTTTGATACTACTACTCCATTATTTACAATAGTCCACCTACATCCACCTAATATCCGAGATGCATTCAACCGTCAGTTAATTTCACCATCAATCCTTATATTTTCACAAAACATTTATACACAGATACACAGACTAATTCACTTGTTCTAACAGTTTTCCGTTAATACTAAGTTGACAATCGTTTCCCTATCCATCCTTCTCAAAAACATCACCTTGGTTTGGGAGATATTTATACGAAAATCCATTCTGCCTGTCGCCACATTCAAGCGACTTAATACATTCTGCAAGTCACTTTTACTCTCAGCCATTAAAACTAAATCATCTGCGTATAGAAACACTTTCACATTCACATGATTAAGTTGAACACCAACCGCGTCCTCGCAAGCATTCCCCATACGCTTTTCCATGAATGAAAAACAACTATGGTTACATAACACAACCCTGCACCCTGTTCAATGTAAAAAAAAAATTGCTCAAAGGTACATCCACCCCAACGTATGTTTTACTTCCATCGTACACCACAATAATATTTGCATTTACTAACCAACCATGCATCTACACCATACTCTCTAAGAACATTCTATAACATCCGGATTCCACGTTAAACTGTAGGTCCTTCATTTCATCTCATAATCACCCTTCCATTACATATTAGTGTAAGTGCGTATAACCTGAATGGGTAGTAAGACGCGGTGCTAATAATAATAATAATAATAATAATAATAATAATAATAATATATAACATCCACATGTTCACCCGATCTTACACTTTCTCCAGATTAAAAGTGCACTTTATATATATTCTTTCTTAACGCCTTACAATACATGTTAAAATGCAAATATTCAGTCCATGCAAATTATACCTGGCATGAAACCACATTGCACAACCCTTATCTTTTTCACAGTTTTTTTCACTCACCTTCTTAAAATTAAGACTCTCCATAAAAATGAATGCCCTTACAGTTGTTAACTGTACTATGGCAAACGTATACTTCAATTTTAATAGTAATGGTATTTTAAAATATATAAACACATGCTTTCCTCTAAATATTGATAACGTTTTATTATATTGTTGTTGGTATTGCTATTTGGTGACATTTTTAGATAACATGATCTTCATAAGAATGGTTTAAAGTAGATCGCATAACGTTTCTATATGACAGATAAGGCCCTTTTTATAACGATTGGACAGAAATAAGATATATAATACAAGGTAATCATTATTTATATTAAATCTAACTTAAAATCGTCGCAAACCATTCCCTTAATGGTTCATGAAATGATCACGTTCAAAAGAGATGTGCTATTTTTAATTAATTATTGTGGAGCTATTTTGTTTAAAAATGTATTCATAAGTGATTTTTAAGCGTTAATTTATTTTGCCACTATTCATTATTTGTGTTTTGAAACAAATAGGTCGCAAATTTTCTTATATTACAGTTCGTAATAGAAATTTTCTCACCCGCTTCTGTAATCGCAGGGTTTAATGCTCTACTCTCACAATAGACTAGACAGCTGAAGACGAGAGATCAGGGTTTGATCCCATCTGGGTGTACCGGGGTGGTTTTCACTAAATATTTTTCTACTCTCCCTCCACGCAATTGCAGTAACACTTTCTCTTAATTAAACCTTGCCTAACACATTAGTGTAATTAGTACACCGGCTTGTGGCCCGAATGGGTAGTAAGTCGTGGTGCTAAAAAATGGGTCCTCTTTGTAAAATAAATTAAATATTTAATCACCACCACCCACATAGGTGCCCACGAGGTTTAAATGTCAATTCATTCAGTCTGGTAGCCGTTGTCGGAATTTGAATACAATACATTTTTACTGAGGTTTTTTTTAAATTATATTATTTAGCATTCTTTATCCACGAAAATGAAGCTATGTTCTTTCAAACTATGCCTTCCTCACTGCTACTTTATTAGCGTGATTACAATTTGTATAGCCCTGATGCTGATAAGACATGGTGTAAAAAAACACTAATTTAATTAAGATTGGATTTTCCATGACTAAAGAATTATCTAGACCAAGGGTACGTTTAACCAAACATATGAATACCATATATAGACGCCACTCTTGTATTAGATTGAACAGCCAATGAGGGGAAGATCGGAATTCACATCCTGGTTGGGTATACTGAGTTTTTCTCTAAATAGTTTCCCAATTTCCCTGCACGCCCATTGCGTTACCTACAAATCTATCACCCTCATTGCAAATCCATTCATGTAAATATTTAGGTAGCCATGAATGTAGGTAGTAAGACACGAACAAAGAAAGTTTAAAAAATGATATTTTAATATTATGAATATCTAGATGATATAATTGCCCCTCGTTACCATGTCGGCTATATTTAAATTAACTCCTGTAAATATTTGGGGGGGGGGGGGGGGGACACTGATATTTTTTAAATGGCATTAATAATAGGAGAGAGATGACTTCAGTCAGTCGCTATATATAGACTATTGCGCTCTAGTGGCACAGAGCGTTGCTAAGGGTACACACCATGGAGGTTGTCTACACGTACCCGCAATGAGATGACGTGATAACAGTGAATATGGGGGTGTGAACCAGTGGGAAACTTAAACATAGCTTAAGGCCCTTTGCCCTGTCGAGTGCAAGTCTTAAACCTATTTTGTGGGATTGTGGGCGGGAAAGTGAAAGGCGTGGTATGGCTTCACAACCGACCAAAGTATCCTTACGCGTCAACAAGAACAGTTGGAGCACGGACACCGTATATAGCACTAACTATCTACCATACAGGTCTTGCAGAGAAATCATACGTTTGGAAATATCAGTTTTCTTGAGAACGAGTTAAATTTGTATGTTAATATTTTCAACACCCCTTCTAATATAATGTATCGGTGTTTATTAATTGTTACATTTTCTTATTTTTTATTATGAAGCTGGAAGTCTTTAATTAAAAAATGTCAATTTTATCGGTATTTGATCACTGTTAAAATCATAGAGGTATAGAGGTATGTATACAAATTATAACTTAATCGAGATGCCTCTGTTCTTGAACAAACCGTTTCCTAAAAGAAAATTGCAAAACAAAAAAACTCTTGAAGATTGCAGTTTGTTCCCACGGCTCTGCATTTCCACGCCAAATGAAAAGGGTCAATCGCCTTAAGCCTAATTTAGCAATCCCTGGTGACCGTTGGGATAATTCCTCTTAAGAGAAAAATACCCAATGTACCAGCCGGGAATGAACCTGGGACTTCCAGGTCGTGAGCCAGGTGCACTGACCACACTATACCATGGGGCTGGATGTAAACATTGATCATTTATACCAATACATTCATTTTTTATAGTACATTATATTTTGTTCATTATAAATATTTACATTCCCATTAGCTGTATTAATCTTTTTATGGTCTGAAGAGAGTAAATGATCTTTCCTCAGCTTCGAAGTTGAAAAGGGCATCTGTTCTGATAGCCCGCTCTTAGCAACGAATGTATGTAAGGATCTTGGTATGAATAAGGTTCCGAGCACACTCAACCTTCCGCAAACTTGGCGCCATCATAAAAAAAATATCACAATCCCCTTCCCCCTTCTCTCTCTCTTTCTCTCTCCAAGTAAAGATGAGGGTTTGTGTACGGCAAAGTTCCGTGAGAGCAGGCCATGATGGTTCCTCTAAGACTCCCCTTACCCTTTTTCGTTCATTCTGAAAACTCTTCCCTCTTCCGTGTCCCGCCTTGAAAGCCCATTTTAATATGTTCCCGTTTGCTCTGCCTCTCTCTTACTTCCTCTTTTGTCTTACTTTCTCTGGCATGCTCTACCCTCTCATAACCTCTCCTTCACTCTCCCCCAATCCACTTTCCCCCCCTTCCACAGCAACACATCTAATTTTCTTCGGTGTCACGCGATCAAAACTTTTTACTAACTTTAATTTTACTCTTACAACCCCCTTACCCTTCCTCCCTAAATCCCCCAACATTGCTTTTTTTTTTTACAGTTTTTGAATTCTCGTTCATACTTGTAGTATTCGACCATCACCTTGACGTGTAAGCTATACGGTTCCACAAAGGTGAACTATAATTGTTCATCAAAGTACAACTTGGTTTATTTCTATTACACTCATTGATAACATCATTATTCAAACATGAACATTAAGTACTCGACTTAAGTGGATAATCCGTTCTTAAAGTTTCCAGGTACTAGTAACTTCCTTGCAGTTGAATAGTGGCTAGTACAAATTTATTTATTTTTGACAGATGTGCTCGATTCAAAGTATAGATAGATATGGTATGCTTAAGAAAAGAAAAATTTTTGAAAAATAACTTGTTTTCAAGGTATAAATGAACAAAATGGCGATGACACTATCAACTGTGTGTCAGTTTACTGGAAAAGTCATCTATTATGTTTAAAGTGGCGCTTGTTATATGATGTTGCTAATCGTGTATAAGTATTAAAAACGCGTATCCACAAACCGCGTAGGTCAAACTTAAAACCGTGTATGTTAAGGATTTTATATAACTGCTTTTAAATTATTATTATATGTTAGACATAAATCACGATGTTTTATCATCGAAACGGTAATATAATATATATTTTAGCTATTTTATTTCATAATTATTAATAAATCAATCCAAAATTTGTTATTATACACTAAAACTATTGCCTATTAAATATTTTAATTTGTCTCTTTTTTTTTTTTTGCCGTTTTGAAAGTTGCAATACCATTGATTGAAAAGTGGTGTATAGGCTATAAATATGATACTCGCGTAGTAAACAGAAGATGAATTTTATCCGTGTATCGGAATATCGAATATTGATAAATGGGGCCATCATCCTGTATATGGTCGGTTACAATACGTTATGAGTTGGAAAGCTGCTCGCGAGGGGTGTAATGGGGTTTCAAAAAGGGGGTGAAACTATCCGCAGCACACGTTGACTCTTTTACACGTGCATCGTGAAAGTCTAGCAATGAAACCGAACCCACGCTAGTTACAATCCGATTTTCAAAAGTAAGAGAATTTAAAAAAAATACAAATATAGTTTTAACGCCATATTTGTAATATCTTATTATGTTTTCAAACTTATACTTTTATCTAATATTAGTGCTTAAGAAAACCATTACATTGTTTCTTGAAATGGTTGTGTGGTAAGTTATTTTTATGGAGAAAAATTGTAGAACTATTGGTCGGATAATAAATAATACACATATTATTTACGTAATTTGACCAATTAAAGTAGTATTAATACTGTATAATATTAATACTGTAATGCATTATTACAAATAAAAAAACATTCATTAAATTTGTTATTCAAATTAAATAATAAGCGGTACATAGTAATTTTATTAATAATGTCATCTTGACATAATACTTAAATTTCTGCAAGCCGTTGCTTTATTCTCACATTCATATATTTCCCTAGTACCGGTACTTAAGTAAATAAAATATATATTTACCATATTCACTGGTTATCATATTATTATTAATATTATTATTATTATTATTATTATTATTTTTATTACCACCACGTCTTACTACCCATTCGAGTTATATGCACTTACGCTAATGTGTAATGGTAGGGTGATTGTGAGATGAAATGAAAGACCTACAGTTTAACGTAGAATCCGAACCACGGTGGAGGCCTGGAATTCCCCACATTCACAAGATGTCTTGTCAGAGGTGAAGGAAGGGTTTGGAAATCAGATAAATCTGTGCCGTGACCAAGGATTGAACACCGGCCGCCAGCACCGAAGTCTGACACCCTACCCCTAGGCCACCAGGTCACTATCACTGGTTATCGACTCCTAAATCATGACGTGATCGACCTTTTGGTCACCACTGCTATAGTTATTGATAGTATCTATAAAAGTGAAAATTGCATATAACATACGCTAACGTATTTAATCTATGAATATATGAGAATGGATCTCCTATATTTTCTACCTTTCTATGAAAATTGTACTGTACTACAGTGTTTTCGTAGATCGCTTAAGATTATTGTTTCCACCAATTTTGCAAAATAATTTAATTGAATTATATACACATTCTTATTAATTTTAACTATTTATTAAAATAAAGTTTTCTCTAACATTGATGGTCGCATGGCTTAAGACGCCACTCTCACAATAGATTTGATTGTAGCTGACCTGACGGTAGAAGCTTGAGTACAGGCCGGATGAAGCAAGCGGGTTTTATTCATTGATTGTTTCTCCTGCAAAGAAAATTTTGGGTAACCCGCCTCGGTGGCGTAGTTGGCTAGTCGTGTTGAGCTCGACCGCTGAGGACGGGGAGATCGAGTTTCGAATCTCGGTAGAGTGAACTAGGGGTGGTTTTCCTAAATGGTTTTCCACTCTCTCTCCACGCAAATGCGGGTTCACATCCCTAATTCAATCTTCCCAATTCCCATTCAATTAGCGTAATTAGTACTTAAAGCGTGTAACTCGAACGGGTAATAAGACGCGGTGCTTAATAATAATAATAATAATAATAATAATAATAATAATAATAATGTAGGTAAATTTCCTCTAAATTCTCCTTCTCTCATTACCACGTCATTTAGTGTGAATATGTGGCTAGCCTGGCCAGCTGGCCTATTCTCGAGATGTTGCGAGATGAAGGGGTCACGTGATACAATTTCGAGACTATTTCTTTTTTAGTTATTCTTGAACAAAATCTCAGTATGAAAGAAACACATTTAATTCGAATAAATCTCATTGTGGTTAGATATTTCAGACCTATCAATCTTGCTACAAATATTTTTAAACTATCTAAACAACAGGCAAGATGGTAGAAGCATTGATGAATTATTTTGTAATCAGAGAGATTGAAGAAATTTAAAATGAATTTAATAATATTAATGATATATTTATTAAATTCTTAGAGGCTTTTGAGATAAGTGAAGATCAATTTTACAAATAGTTCAGACTGAATAAAAAGTGTGATACAAATAAAATCAGTTCCCTTCAAGAAATAACACTGTTATAAACCACATTTGTATCTGTGGGATATATTCTTTGTATCCATCTTAGCCACACAAACACTAAACTTTTAATATACACAAACGTAGCAAATATAAAACCAAACAATAATTTCGTACATCTTTTGTTTAAATGGTTAATTGTTTAATAGATAATAATGTTAAAATACAATCAAGCACAATATTATACACCAGAAGGTCATTATTTGGCGATATAGAAAGCATGACGGATAATATACATTTCAATACTTTAAATTGGAATATAGCAACTTTACGGAAAGAATTACGAGTTCGATTAGATCATGGTGAGATTATCTCGGAAATAGTCCCATAAGTGTAACTCAAATTTCTTACGAATATACATCTGACAGCAAGAGAGAGTTATTGAATCTACTTTAACGTTTTCATACCTCAAATCATCTAATCTGCAGCTGTCATTATATATATATATATATAAGTCAATATCTTTAAATAACACAAATAATATAGTAAATTTATATCAATACAATCCGCGAAAAATATGTTAGTATTTTCTAAACGATGATCAAATGTGCATCCGTAAAATAACCAAGTTATAGTAAAACACGTTAAGATCACTTGTTTCCTCCTACCAAAACTTACCAGTAACTGGAGTTAATATCGTTCTTCCTAAACGTCATTTGAGTGTTAGAACCAGCGTTTTTTTCTAAGACAAAACATTGCCAGTAGCAAAAACATTCGTCTTTTCTCTTGTACCGACCAAACCACGTCTTTGTGTTTGATAGCGGCTGGCCGGTTGGGGGAATAAAAAAATATGGGGCGTGACCACCGCTGTCACGCACACCTCATACATAGTGACCACGTGACAGGAGTGCGTGCCCTGTGTAACACCACGCACTCCATCTCGCCTGCAACAAAATTCGCACAACTTCACACTAACAAAACGAAAAATAAAAAATGTCTATATTATTACACCTATAAGTTATATCACGTAGGGCCTATAGTTATAACGAAACGCGATAGTAGAAACAGTATCAGATAGTTACATAATTTACTATAATACTTAAATATAGTCCTACGTCAAGTCATGTGCTCTTCACATGATACTTTTAGAGGATTGTATCAATATTCAAAAATATGTTAATCATGGTATAGTGAAATATAGCAATGTTAAACACAACACAACGTGTCGATTTTATTATTTGAATTTAAAAATGTTATTTTGACACGGAAATCAAAACTGTGTACAGTTTTTATTTTTCAATTTAAAGAACATTATATTTAGATGGCTCAGTTAACAAAATATAATAGCTTGGATATTTAATCCTTCAAATCTGTTTTTTCTAAACTTATTTTACAACATGTACATTACTTTTTTTTAATATTTGAGGTTAAGGTTAACTTTAACTTGCACCAACACTCGATCTATAAATTAAGTTAAATCAAGATCAAACACATCACCTAACTCCAAGCTAAAAATTCATCAGTGTGAAAGGCGCCAACATACTTTTCATTATTGCTTCATTTTTTGACCATAGCAGCACTCAAATCAGAAATACTTAAATCGGTAGACAGACACGCCACCAGCTGAAATAAGGTGTCGGACAAAATACATGAATAATTAATCAATGACACAATCGTACATACTTTATCATATAGTCTATTGCAATTTACGACAGTTTTTATTTTTCAAAATGAAACTATCTGGATGCTACCCCTCAAGATGGAATTGTAAGGAACGCCAGTTAAAAGCAGTTTCTTTGCATTTTTTTATTTAAATACATTTTTTGCTATAAACCTTGACCTAAAAAAATCCAGTAGAACCATAGAATTTAATTTTCTTCACACGGTGACCTCACCAGTTCTTGAATATATTTCAACGGTGTCCTGGAATTTAATGGCAACTGTTTCTCTTCATTTAGTTTTTTTTCCCGTCCAATAACACTATGGTCATGATACAAATTCAATAACTGTTGATCTCACCATGGGATGAAATCAAACTCCCTCTAATATTTACTATGGCTGAAGGTGACCTGGCGGTCTAGGGGTAAGATGTCGGACTTCTTTACTAGTGGCCCGGGGTTCAATCCTCGGTCCCGGCGTGGATTTATATGATTGACAAAACCTTCCTTCACCTCTGACATGATATGTATTAATAACAACTTGTGACTGTGGGGAATGCCAGGCCTCCACCGTGGTTAGGATTCCAGGTTAAACTGTAGGTCCTACATTTCATCTTACAGTCACCCTACCATTACACTTTAGCGTAAGTTTGTATAGCCCGAACGGTTAGTAAGACGCGATGATGATAATAATAGTAATAATAATAATAATAATAATAATAATAATAATAATAATAATAATAATATAATAATAATAATACTACTATGGCCGAAAAACTGTTTTGGAGAATCTTGAACCATGTTCAGAGTATTGACTGGCAAACCTAATGGGAACAGACCATTGGGAAGACCTAGACGCAGATGGGAGGATAACAAACATTAGAATAGGTCTGAAAGAGATAGGGTGTAATGAGGTGGACTGGATACAACTAACTCAAAATAGGAGTAGTTGTTGTACTTTTTAAAGTGTATAAATGAACTTTCCAGTTACTAATTCCATACAACAATAAGTAAAAAAGTTTTGCTATAAAAAATGCAAAAATACCGCCTTTATTTCACGTTGCCTACATTCTCACCTTAATAGAGTAGTATATATAGAGTACCGTTTATTGTAATGGTGAGAGTAAAATATATATAACAAATGTCTGAAGTTTTTCTTTGGTAGATTTGTTAGGTGCTGATATGTAACACTTATATTATTTAAAGCACCAGTATGTTTGTTGTCAATTCTAATACATATTTTAAGTTCTCTTCTATTGTTCTCAGGTGATCACAGGCAACACCAACACGTACCTGGAGTCGAAGCGAGACCTCGACCCACCGTTCTGGGCCAGCAAAGTCCGTTTCCTACCCTACAGCTATCACAGACGTACGGTCTGCATGAGGGTGGAGATCTACGGCTGCTATTGGAATGGTGAGAAGCGTCTCTTTACTCTGAAGCAACTTTCCTACCAAGTGTGCTCCACAGAGCACTGGGGGACTCATAAGACAGCTTCAGGTGCTCCCAGAGGCTTTTGGAATATGTCTTCAGTTAACTTTTATTGAACCACTTCTTAAATAAGTTTAAAAAAATATGGTCACCTCGTCTCACTACCGGATCAGGTTCAGAAGTGAAATTTAAATATAAATAAAATTTTGACACTTATAAAATGTACTACCAAAAACCATATATGTAAAGCTGACTATCGCAGTTATGCTTTTAATCGCTGATTAAATACGCTATAACTTTTCCTATCAAAGTTATTCGCTATGAGGGAAATATCTGTAACTCCGTGATACTCAGGGAAAGATCTATAAATCTCTCCTTTTTTTTTAATAACAGTAAATATATGTTTTGTTTCAACTGTTCAAGAGTGAATTTGCCGTCATAAAGCAATATATGGTATCTCACTTAGGGCAGAACAAGGTAGTAGGTGATTTGGACATTCTTCCAAAATTCAAGATATCTTAAGTTGCCTTAAATTAACGGTGGAAGAGTATTATTATTACTGTATCAGCTTAGGCTGCTAGTAGACTAAACGCTTAGATCATTCATTCAGGTTGACCACTTGGGTAGAGGTTGGGGTTAGAATACTATGTGCTTATGTTAAGGTTGTTTTTTACTAAAGAGTTTCCCACTTTCCTTTCATTCAAATAAGGATACACTTCCTTTAAATTCTACCTTCCTCATTTATAGCCCATTAGTGTAAATACATTTAAATTGCCCCGATAAATAGTAAGCTGCAAAAAAAAATGTACATTGTAAAATGGATTATAGAAATGTAATAGAACAAGACCCACCTTGATGAACATGTGGTTGGTTTGACGTTGATGGCGAGATCAAGGTTCAATTCTCGGCTAGGTTTACTGAGTTTTATTATTCTCTATAATGTCTCCTCCTTTCTTGTTAACACAAATGCTGGCATATTTTATTTGTTTTCGTGTCTACCACGTTGGTTTATATATAGGGACGGTTTGCAAGGGTCCTAAGACGTAAACCACGTAAAAAACAACATCAAAATATCGATGTGGATTTGTAGTGGTATACAGTACCTTAGTAAAACTAGTTGCTATAAAATAAATTAACAGCTTGCTGTCCCAAAAGTTTTCCAAATTATGTATTATGTGGGGATGATAAACTCGTTGAGAAAATTAAAGGAGTTCACTGTATTTTGAAATCAGCTAACACATTAAATATTTTTAAATCTGTTTTTCTGATATTTTATTTTTAAATGTTTATTAAATATTACAAATAATTTTTAAAAAATTGTTCTCTTATATTTAATTTACTATAAAAATAAAATCGTATATTTGGCAATCCTTTTTATATTAAAAAAATATTTTTAGTGATTGCCAGATGTTGAAGCAATAAATTACATTCTAGACTACATAACAATTCTAATTATGAATAAATAATTAATCTTTTATTAAAAGTCACTCACATTGATGGTTGAATGGTCGAAGGCGTCACTATTGCATTATACTGGATTGCCTTGACGAGAATACCGGGGTTCAAATAATATAGGTCGGATAGACTAAAGTATTTTTTCCTTAAATGTTTTCCCACTCTCTCCTTGAAAATGATGGCAAATTTACTTCAATTAAATTTGCATATGAAACCCTTAAGTTAGTAAGAATGGTACACATAAAAAAAAGCTAGATTTTACCCGCATGGTTGACTACATTGACTAAAGTATGGTGATCAGGTGATGAAGAGATAAATGTTTGAATCCTGGCCTTGTGGATTGTATTTTTTTTAGGTATTTAACTAGTAATTTCTAAACCAAATGATATTCTCAGCATACTATTAAAATCTAACTAAATTATAGAACAGCCAAAGCATCCAGTCCCATGGCATTAATTCATAAATGTGAAAAAGGAAGACCCCATTTCCCCAATTATGAATTTATCAGTCATGTCGGGAATCGAGCTTGGGACCTTTAGTTCTTTACATACGTGGTACCGATTGAGTTAAGGTTTTGGACTGTCAAATGTACTGAGGAGTATTTGTTCTAAAATTGGTTCCTAGTTTCCCTCCCTTGCAATTACAGTCATATTTATTTTAAATTCAACCATACTTGTTCCAACCCCATATGCGTAAATATGAAAGTTATAGGCCTAGTATAACTATTGTAGGAAGAACTTTAGAAAAATTCAAGCATAATATTGCGATACATATTTTAGTAATTTATTAGGGACTACTTTTTATGTATTTATACTATATATCTAAATTACAGCTACATTACAGCGGTTTTTTTTTTGCACGCATATTACTACCATTTTAGGTTATACGCATTTATGTATTAATTACACTGTGTTAGGGATTAGGACGCTTGAATTGAAAGGAGTGCCTGCATTAGTAGAGAGAATGGCAAAACATTTTAGGAAAATTCACCCTCAGTACACCCCGCCAGGATTCCAACACCTATCTCCTCATCATCAGCAGTCCAATCTATTGCGAGAGTGACGCCATAGAATATGCAGCTATTGAAACGTGTGTATGAGTATAGTTAATCTGTTTCAGTAGCTTTAGTAACTGCCAGATAAGGTATTATATACCACAATCCTACTTAGATAAGTTTAAGATAGACGCAAGACGCTTTTATTCGCGTGCCTATCGTTTGAGGTTGGTTGTTAAACAATACAGGGGAAAGCAAGGGTTAGAAAAAAAATAGATCCTTTATTTATTTATTAAATGTGTGTAAAATATAAATAATTACCTTGATTGTCGGGCGAAGCGGTGGTTGGTAAAGGCTCCGTGGGGTTTTGTCTTTCCAGACGGAATCGTGAGCTACTCGATGCCTCAGGGCGACAAACGAGGTTCGGGCTGGGAGTTCTTCGACGCGACGTACGACGGTCACTGGGACGGCGAGTTGCGCCGAGGACTGGGTCAGCTCACGGATGGCAAGGTGGGCCCAGAGAACTTCAAGATGGGCTACTACGACTACGAGAGAGGTAAAAGAAATAACACTTTCAAGAATATACAAGCTTCTCAAAAAACAATCCAAAAACTCTCAACTCACCTACACAAAACCAAACGTGGATACAATAAATTACCCGTGTATATTAACTATTTCACGATGACCCTGGTGGTTAGGGGTAAGGTGTCGGACTTCTGTGCTGGCGGCCGGGGTTCAATCCTCGGTCCCGCACAGATGTATTGATTCCCAAACCCTTCCTTCACCTCTGACAAGACGTGTATTAATCACAACTTGTGAATGTGGGGAATGCCAGGCCTCCACCGTGGTTTGGATTCCACGTTAAACTGTAGGTCCTTCATTTAATCTCACAATCACCCTACCATTACACATTAGCGTAAGTGCGTATAACCCAATGGATAGTAAGACGCGGTGCTAATAATAATAATAATTACTATAATAATGAAACTACATTCAGAAGCCATACATAGTGCTACCACCTCATGATAGGATAATATGGTTTCTGAAAAGTTTCTTATTAAATTAAAAAAAAACTCTGGTATTAAACTCTAGAATGTTTAAAAACGAAAGTAGATTAATTTAACTTCTGAGAGGCTCATATTCATTTCGATGGGATTGTACTTGAGACTTATTTGTATACTTGTTCCAATGTCGGTTTGTTAGCTTTGAGTGCGCTGTGAACGAAAACTTACTCTTCTTCTGGTTTTACTTAAAAGAACCTGTCTCACCCCACGAATAACCACTAATTAGGTAGTTGATAAAGCTCAAACAGACTTGGTGTTGTGGCGAGATTTTCTCTATTTTACCTTTAAATAACAGTGGAATTGAGACCAGTGAAACAGCTTTACCATATTTTGAAAAGTATTAAAAAAAAGTGTTTTTAAAATGAAAAGCTACATAAATGAGCACAATATCACTGTTGTTGAATGAAGAATACAGAAAATATAACTTTCATAGGTTTTCTGATTCCAGCATATTCATCATCATCATCATCATCACAACAACTGTTTAGTAAAATGCCTTCACACCATTCTTCCTCCTTTAATATCTTCATTCTTTCCTCTGAACTTTAACAATTTCTGTTATCTAATTATACCATCTCTTTTTTTACCTCTCTTGTGGTATTTATTCTACATACATTTCCAAAATTTTCTTTGCTATCCTCTCATTTTTTATTCTCATTACATGTCCATACCATCTCATTCATGCTTCATATACTATCTCATGTACTCAAGTATAATCTTGTGACTAATTCCCTTACAGTTCCAATTTAGCTAGAAACCATATTTTGAAATGAAAAATCTCTAATTTTATAACACGAGGTTTTTGAAAGTTTGCAACGATCTCAACGCTTCAAAAATAAGGCCTTTATTCCAGTGCAGTCTAAACTAGCTTGGTCTTAAACCTTGCGTGAAATAAAACTGATATTTTCATTTATTTACTTCTTTAAACTGGAATGGGATGCTTCTAATATTCTAGTAATACAGAATCATTAAACTGCAATGACAGGATGGGTTTGCACTTTTGGCCAGAGTATGCAGAATTTTTTTTTAACTGTTCAGGTGAATGGTTATCATCACTCGATAAAACATTTATTTGGGCAAATATCAACGAAAATGCATAACCATTATTAGTTGTATGGAGCAGAACTTATCAAATTGGAGGGGAGAACAAATCACCAGTGTGGTTTTAACAAGCTTTGTGTAACGAGAACTCTCCATTTACTGTAAATAAATTGCAGGTATACTCAATCACCATGTTCGGATAAAGCTAGCACGCATTTATACCTTTAGAATAGTATAGATCTACTGTAATACATTGCATTCATGAAGATAAAGGGGTTTTATTTGCTACACATAATTAAAAAAAAAATTGAAAGTAATTATCAAAAAATTTTCTAGCACTGTTTCTATCTACCTGTTTAGGTTGTACAATACATGCTAATTACATTAGTGAGTTATGGATGAGGAAGATTGAATTTAGAGGAAGTGTATCAGCATTTGCGTGGAAGGAAGGTAGAAAACTATTTTGTTAAAACCACCCGCAGTACACCAGACCGGTCGAACAACGATTTCCCCATCATCAGCAGCCAGCCCATTAAGAAGACGTCATAGACCATGCGGTCACCGAATCAAGCTAGAAATGTTTATTAAACTGTAATTTAAATTTACTCTTTATTTATATTAAAATAAATTTACTAAATACTGCCTATGTGGTATAGTGATCAATCAGATTTCCAGAGGTGCTGAGTTCGATCCCGCAGCTTCCAAAATTAATCTGGGAAACATTGAGTCTGGAACGGGGACAAACTCAGCCTCGTGAATACAAATGAGGTCTATCTTGAATAAAGAAGCAGCAGCTCCTATTTAGAAAACTGAGATTAATGGCCGAAGGTCTTGTTGCGTTGACCACATGCGCGCCCTCTATTCGCAAATGTTGGCACACATCGCACGCTGCCATCGCTAGACAGCCGGTTCCGGTCGCATTCGTGTTAGAGGTATAGGAGTAGTTTAATTAGATTTTTTTATTATTTAAATCAAAGTTTGATAATAGATTTTAAACTTGTGTTTGAATAAATAATTATTAGGCGAGTTATAGAGGTTTGCAGCTAACCACGTGCCTAGGAATCTAACCATTTAAAAGTTAGGCTTTGCGGCAGACTTAATAATATGCTGTTCCGCAAAAATATACGAATAACTTATGGCCTACCTAACTAGTAATTACTAACTTATATGGCGCTTTAAATATATATTTTTTTATTATTTAGCGCCGCGTCTTACTACCCGTTCGGGTTATACGCTTTAAGTACTAATTACGCTAATGGATCAGGAATTGGAAAGGTTAAATTAGAGGGAGTGAACCCACATTTGCGTGGAGGGAGAGTGGAAAACCATTTAGAAAAACCATTCCAGTTCACCGATCGAGAATCGAACCTCGATCTCCCCGTCCTCGGCAGTTAAATAGAATATATCATTATATAAACTCTGGGTAATAATAATAAGCTTCGTGCTTTGCCCAAGTGAGAAAGAATAAATCCAGTAGCTGACTCTAATTTTCCTTATGACTTTAAATGGAGTATAGCAGATAAATCAGATTGATGCTGAGATTAAGATCAACTTAACGTTAATGTAACGTAACTAACGTAACGTAATATGCTCATGTTTTGTTTTTTTAAATAGAAGCCATAAGGATTCAGTTAGCTTTACTTCACTTAATTTTAACTTTGTCTAAGGAGGAACTTTTACGATACGTGGATTTTTAGTGAAGGGTACCACGTGTTCTAGCCAGACAAATCATTTATAGAGCCACGTCAATATGGTTCTCTAGTGTTTCACTTGTTTGTTTATGAAATGTAGACTACTTATTTGATATAGTCTGTTAGCGTATCACCAACTCTAAAACGTTGCAGCCTCTTATTACACTATATACTGTAAATCGGCTAGTCTTCTTTTGCAAGTAGATCCTAATCACCCCTAAAAACTTGGGTTTTATTTAAGTGAACAATTTTTTTTAAAGAGTCTAGATTCATTGTTTGTGTCTTGTCCGTAATGTTACGATGCGTTACGTTAACCTGATCACACACTAGTTTATTTACATTTAGTGAACGCTACGTTACGTGAACAGTTAAGTTGATCGTGATCACGACTTAAGACATGATAATATCTATTCAAGAGACCTATTGACAACACAAAAAGGAAAGACTATAACAACAATTCTCACAATATAATTTTGCCAGCAAAAAAATTAATTTCCACCTGCTTCGGTGGCCGCATAGTCTAAAGCGTCATTGTTTGACTAGAATGCCAGTGACTGTAAGATCGGGGGTTAGACTCGCGGTCAGTTGTACTTAGGGTAGTTTATCCAAATAGGTTTATCCACTCTCCCTCCGCACAAATGCAGGTACATTTCCTCTAAATTCAACCTTCATCTTTCTTAATCTAAACAGGAAGTAAGACACGATGTTAATAAAAAATTCATTGCCACTTTGTTCACGCCCTAAATAAAGGGCATTTGTGTTATTTTGGTCAACTCTAATAAAAAATGGCGCTCTGGTTCAAGCCTGCTTCTAGCATCACCTCTAGCTATGAAGTGGAAGCGTGCCAGGTATTTGGAGCACAAATGTTTGTGGCTAGCAGATAGCAGGCCTACTCTTGGTAGGTACTCACAAACCACAATCATTACACTGCTCTTGTGTAAATTAAATTTACTGCACATTGAAATAATGTATATAACTCTCATGCTGCGGTATCATTAAAAAGGTAAACGTTTTATATATATTTTTATACTTATGCGTTTAATCACATATTTTAAAGCCACCAAAACTAAAAATTAATTGCCTTGGAATTTAATTTGAGGAATAGTTAGACAACAAAGAAGTAAATTTTCACTATCGTCACAAAATGAATCCACTATTATAAATGTTATAGTTCTGTCTTGGGAGAAGAGAGAACAAATAGTCTTTAGAATGAAAGATGTTTCCAAGATGTCTAATAAACTATTACTGTTTTATTCTGTGCCACAGATTAAAAGTGATCTTCCTAATATCTTTATTTGATCTTCACTTCCATCTACAAATGTTGTTTCTTATTTATTATAATTAATAGTTTATTTTCATCACCGCGTCTTACTATTTGTTTAGGTTATATGCAAAGATAATAATTACATAAATGAGTTAGGAACTAGTAAAGTTGAATTTAGATTTCATGTACCTGAATTTTAATGGAAGGCGAGTTGGAAGGCGAGTGGAAAACCATTTTATAAAATCAACCCTCAATACACCCGGCCGGGATTCAAACCCGATCTCCCTAAAATTGGTAGTCTAGTCTATTGCGAGAGTGACTCCTTAGAACATTTGGCCAATGAAGCAAGTAC